>CM061268.1:91529122-92156622 GCA_030848825.1 Tadarida brasiliensis
CGCCCTGGGACTGACCAGCAGGGTGATTTTGCCCGAGTCATTGAACCTCCCCAAGCCCCAGTGTTCACACCGGTAAAGTGAGTATAACATCAGCATCACGATGCCTACCTCACGGGGCTCTAGTGAGGAACAAGGGAGATAGTCACATGGGAAAGACCCCCACAAGGGCAGCCGCCATCCCCTCCCGCGGCCCCTGCCAGGCAGCCTGCCCGGCCCCTCCCTCTGTGGGCCTAGAATACGTAATGTCAGCGCTGGCTACCTCCCAGTCTCAGTGGCCTCTGACCTGAGCCTTGAGCACCCAGGTTCCCCCCGGTGGCCCCCAGTGAAATGACGTGATGAGAGGGCAGTGGCTGGGGCAGCCCACAGCCTGGGCAGAGAGGAGCTGATGCCAAGCCCCCCATGCTGAGGGCCTGGCAGAGAGCACTAGAAACTCAGTCCATGCAAGGCTTGGGATAGGCGCAGGGGTAGATTGACCGGTGGCAACTTCCATGTAGGCCCTAGAACACAACTTCGAAGACCTCGCCAGAGACCTCCAGCAATTTTCAGTCCAGGCTGGCCTGAGGACAACGTTGTCCACGGTTACTGTCTGTCCTTCCCCCACCTGGCCCGGGCCCCTCCCTTCATGTACACCCCCTTGCCCACTGTAGCCCCCCCAACTTCCACCCCTTTCTAGAGAAAGGGGATGCAGAAGACCTTATTTAGGGTTGGGGGACCACACGCTTCCTTGCATGTGCTGAACTGTCTGGGCTGCAGAGAAGGGAGAGCGTGAAGGCCAAGGGAGGCGGGGGAGAGGCAGACAGAGGCGCAGGGCCTGGGGCTGGGTTCAGTCCTGCTCTGTTTCACTGTCGCTGAGAACTCCATCAATAATTCAAAGTCAAAGAAACTCCAGGTCTCAGGAGCTGGGCTCCGGGACACCTCGCAGCCAATCAGATAGGACCCACCCCCTCCCAGGAGTCCCTGCCTCCTGCCCAGGCCGTCTCTCCTCCTCCCCCACACGAAGGCTCCCAGGGAACCGTGTTCTGTAGGCAGTGCCCCAGCTCATGACCTCTCCTGGCCCCACTGATGATGCAGAAGGGCTGTGGCCAGACCAGGTGCAGCCTGGACCAGGACAGCCAGCTCCGGGACCGGGCAAAGGGTTGGAGGTGGGGCCACCCCTTCCGGCTCCTAAATCCCTGCTTTCCTGTCGGCCCCGTCTGGCAGGCAGCTCCTCACTCCGGGAAGCAGCCCTGGGTGGGAGGGGTCACGCTCTCGCAGGCAGCCTCCTGGGAGCTGCCGGTCAGCACTGACGGCTGCCCTCCAGCTGGAGAGAGGGTCCCCCCGACGGGCTGAGGCCTTGAGCACGCCTATCTGCCTCTACAGCCCTTCCCCGTTCCACTCGAGAAAAGTACCAGTACCTTCCAGGTGAGCAGACAGCATGGGCTGGCACCCCTCGGCATTCCCTGGCAGGGCCGACCCTGGAGGCTGCCTAACACGCCACGGGTGGGAAATCAGGCCAGGGCCCTGGCAGGGTCCTTGCTACACAAGACAGGGACAGGACTGCGCTCGCACGGCTGTGAGTCTCCTCGTTGCCACAGGAACAGCCGAGCTGAATGGCCCTTTCATGGGGCAGTGGGAGGCAGGCTGATTGGCTGGGACACCCCCTCCTTGCCCAGGGAGCTGGCGAGCACAGGCATGCGGCTCCAGGAGGTGCCTCCCTGGTGCCAGCCACCTTGGACACGGCGGGGCGGGCCACCTGCCAAGCCCCTCCTCCGTGTGCTTTCACAGAGCTGCCTCCACTCTGCCCTGCTCTGCAGGAGTCCCCCTTACTTTGCTCAGTCTCCTCCTCTCGGGAGGGGCAGCCACACCGCTCTGCACAGAGCATCAGCTTCCTGGAAGAACAGGTGACCCACGCACCGTCACCCGGCCGGCAGGTGCAGAACACCTCTGGACCAGGTGCCGTGCCGAGAACTTCACACGCGGCCTTCATGCCAACACTCGGGTACCCTCGACGCACGCCTGGCGCTCGGAGCATGCTCCATGCAGCGTCCCCCAAATCTTAGTGCGGTTTTCAGCTTTAATTCTGTTGGAAGAATAAAGGCCTTGCCCTGGCTGGTGTGGCTCAGTTGGTTGGTGTCGTCCCTCGCACCGTAAGGTTGCCGGTTATATCCCGGTCATGCACAGGCCTGGGCTGCTCGATCCCAGGTGGGGGCGTGCGAGAGGCAGATGGCCCAGGTTCTGCTCTCACAACAATGTCTCTCTCTCTCCCTTCCTCTTTCTCTAAAAAAAACAAAAACAAAACCAATAATAAAAAAAAGAATAAATGCCTCAACCTTACAGACATCCTCTGAAGGTTTAATGTTTTGCATTCCATTGAAATTAAAAATACTTTCATTCAAAGTTTTAAACATAAATAGAAAATGTAAATATGAAGCATTCCAAGGAAGCATTTAGCATCCACGTTTCTGAAGTTATTAAAGCGTGACACCTCACTGAGACTCCTGGAACCCCACAACGAAGCAGCAATCCTCACAATGGCTCTCAGCAGCCCGTGCTAGTTTTAAAATTTTTTTATCCTCACCCGAGGACATTTTTGCATTTATCTTCAGATAGAGCAGCAGGGAGAGAGGGAGGAAGAGAGAGAGAGAGAAACATCGATGTGAGAGAGACACATCGAGTGGTTGCCACTCACACGACCCCAACCCGGGCTAGGGACAAACTGCAACTGAGGTACATGCCCTTACCGGGAACCGAACCCGGGCCTCTCTGGTCCGTGGGCCAACACTCTAACCACTGAGCCAAACTGGCCGGGCCAGCAGGCGCCGTTCGTATGCTCATTTGCAGACAGGAAACCGGGGTTTGTGGGATGATGTGGATTTCCCAAGGCCACACTGGGAAGAGCAGCAGAGCTGGGTAGGGACCTGTGTTCTGTCCTCTAGCAGCCCCCCTGAAGTTGGCCCCCCACTTCACACTACTCTGAGCTCTCATTGAGCTGGCACCAGGCAGGGGCGTCCGGGCATCACTGTCTAGGCAACGGCACGGCGGGTACAGGCTCTGCAGGAACCCTTCCCCTTCGGAGTTTCCACTGCGGGGGGATGAAAACGAAGTCAGGTGCAACCTGAACCCCAGTACAATATTGATTGGCGGCGAGATGGTCCAGGAGGCCTCTATTTCACTGGCAGTGCCAAGCTCCTGTATGTCCCCCGGCACTAGGGTCTAGCCCTGGCCATGGCCCTTGGCCCAAGAACTGGCTATGGACATGGGCCCCAGCCTCCTACCCTTGTGCGGCTTGGCTAATTCCCCAAGGTACCCAGGCGAGGTGAGTCAGGGGTTAAAAGGACACCTATCCCCCAGGGGCAGCCAACCCCCTTGCAATCAGCCACTGTCATTTCCTGTGGCTCACGTGGAAGGCTCCCGAACCTGCCCAGCCAGGGAGGACTTGTTCCCAAGGAATCCCAGGCACTCCTGGCATCCAGGCAGGGGATGGGTAATGTCCCACGTCCCAGCAGCCTTCCTGGCCCCTCTCCCCAGATTCGCCCTGCTTTCTGGGGTGAAAGCATACTAGCTTCTGTGGCCTTGTCGTGGCTTGGATAGGAAGGCCACAGCTGGGTTTCAGAGGCGTGTCTCAACAGGGTTCAGTCTCGTCCCTCCGGCCCAGGTGTCCAGGACAGGTGAGCGAGGAGAACCAGCTAGTCCTGCCAGGTGCTTGGGGACCTTCGCCGCGGTGATGTCAGAGCTTCCCACAGACACTTGCGAAGGAATGAGGCACCGCTGAGGTGCTGACCTGAAGGGCAAAGTGGGCTGAGCCGGGGGCCCTGTCTCCCTTCGTCGACACTCTGACCCTCCCTCTTAGCTGCTCGGGCACTGTCTGGGCACAAGCATCAACTTGTGAGTCTCAGGATGTCCTGGCAGGTGTGGAGGATGCAGGTGGAGTGGAGGATTGGGCTGGGGACATTTGTGCTCACATCACCTAGGAGATCTGTCCCCTCTTCTCAGGCCCCGGGAGCCAGCCTGTGCTCTCCTTCCAGGCCTGTCGTGAGCAGCCCTCTCTGAGGGGTGGCAGCCAGTGACCCACCAGTTTAGTGCCTCACAGTCTTACAGTGTAGCCTTGACAGGGGGTCGTCTAAGGGAACTGGGGTCCACCTCTGTCTCTGTGATTCCCAGCAGTTGCCCAAGGGCTGGGGGAGGGGCATGGGAAGAGGTCAAATAAAGAGATGGAAGATTAGAGCAAGAATCCTGACTGGCTGAAAAGAAGTGGGTAGGCCCAGGGTCGTGTCTCTGTTGGGTAATTCTCTGATTTGGGTCAGCATCTCTGCACTTCCGAGAAAAGGCAAAGGGCCCCCAGGCAGTGCTGACAGCCTCAAGGCATTCTCCGGGTGCCTCCTCCCCAGGGGAGAGCAGCGCTCTCTCTCTCCTCCAGGACTTCATCCTTCCTCTGTCCTTGACCTCCAGCCTTTGGCCTTGCCCACAGTACCGGCCAGGCCTCTCTCAAAGGTTCCCCCAAGCAGTCCAGGGCCCTCTGTTCACCGTCCCTGTGAAGCTCCGATATGGAAGGGGCAGCTACTGACCTGTTTTGGGGGGCAACGGACAGGATCTGGGGGCTTCTCCTTCCCCCGCTGGGCCGCGCGCCGTGGAGAGCCCAGAGGCTGGAGCGGGACTCTGGGCTGGCTAATCCGGTGCTCAGGTTACTGACTCTGATATATATAGCATCTTATCTGACCTCACAGAGATGGCTAGCTAGCTCAACTCACTTGCATTCCAAGCCCAGGGAGAATTAAAGGGGCAGTGACAGGCCCTTCCTCCAGGTGCTGCCCGGATGGGCCGGTGCCAGGCAAGACGGTCCAGGAGGACCCCTCGGACGGGGCACATTTTGAAGTGGAACAGAAGAGGGATTCAAGGCGAAACAACCGGAAAGAGGGTAGTGGGACCGGGGACGGAACGGAGGCAAAACCATGGGGAAGCCGGTGCCAGCCACAGGGTTAGAGGAGGGGAAGAGGCCGCAGTGCTAGCCCAGCTCCTTCCCCTTCGAGACGGAGAAGACCTGGGATGGCAGCACCTTGCTCAAGGGCACACAGAGAGAAAGAGGCAGAAGAGACCCGCGGTCAGATTTTCAGTCCCCGCTGTTTCATAATGGGCTTCGAAGCCCGGCTTGCCTTCCAGGCCTCTCCTTTTCATCGGCTCTGAAACTGTGGGCGAGTCACTCAAGCTGTCGGAAACTCAGCTATTTAATCTGTCAGACGGGAGTCATGGTCATAATAACAATGCTCTACCTCACCGTTGTGAGGGTTAAATAAAACACTCGTCCAGTCCTGGCCGGTTTGGCTCAGCGGTTAGAGCGTCGGCCCGCAGACCAATGAGTCTCGGGTTCGAGTCCGGTCCAGGGCGCGTGCCTTGGTTGTGGTTCGTCCCCGGCCCTGGTCGGCGTCGTGCGGGAGGCAACCAGTCGACGTGTCCCTCTCACATCGATGTTTCTCTCTCCCCCTCCCTCCCACTTTATCTGAAGATAAATAGAAAAATATCCTGTGGTGAGGATTAAAAATAAACAAAACAAAACAATCAAAAAACATTTGTCCATTTCCCAGTACACAGTAAGAGTTCAATACATTATTATTATATTGAATACTTCCACTTGTTATAATTAGCGGTGGTATTTTTAGCAGCACCTCCCAGATGAACTTTCTCAGGGAGAAAAGGGCCTCTGTGCTACCCCTCGGACTGCCCTGTTTCAGCGCCAGAGAATAGCCCCATGCTTTTCGGAGCTGGTCTATGTCCCATAACTGAAAAGAACAAAGAAAGGCTGCTCTATTCCCAGCGGTCCAGCCCGCCCAACCGAGAAGGGCCAGGCCACTGGGGCTCCTTCCTCCTTCGCCTAGAAAAGTTAGCAGGTGCAGCTTGCCCCAGGCCGGCAGGAGGAAGCACAGCTGCCCCGGGAGGCTCCACTCTACCTGCGGGAGTGCTCAGAATTCCAGGCCTCCCGACTGGGCTGGGCAGGCTCACAGGAGGGAGCAGGATTCTTAGCCTCGCAGGTCTTGGTGCTCTTGTTGGCTCAGTCTCTCGATGGCTGTTCCTGCGGACTGGGAGTCCCCAGACCTGTGCCTCCACCCTGTCTCAGCAGAGGCTGCTGACTCAGCTCGGGTCCGATGATGCACTCCGGAGGACGCCCTTGCCCCGGCCCTCATTCCATCCTTGTGATTATTCCCGTGTGGCATGCACCCACAGCGCTGAAGGAGTGGGGGTGCCCCAACCCTGGCTCAGCCAGCTCTCCTTTCTGTACAGGCGCCAGCGTGGGGGCCCTTCTCAGGCCCATGCCTGGGGAGGTGAGCATCACCAACAGTCCCCAACTCAGCCCCATTGTAGAAGCAACCAGGTCGGGAAGGAGGTGGCCAGTCAGTCCTCGGAGAACAGCTAGAATGGGTCGGGCCAGCGCTCGGCGAAGTTACTTGCCTTGGAGTACCGCCCCCCACCTCTGCACCTGCTTCTGGTTTGGGATTGGTGAGAATTTCAAAGATGCCTCCTTCCGGTTGGGATTGGTGGGAAACCTCCCCTTCCACTTCACTGCTGCCCTCCCGCCACCCCCACTCCCCTTGGCAAACTGACCAGAGGTAGCACCCCCCCCCCCCCCGGAGCTTTAGGAGGAGTGAGCTGCACACACGGGGCTTGTGGGAGTCTGGGTGGCACTCGCAGGACACGTACCACACCAGGCACAGAGACCCGGGCCTGCCCGAACAGCGTTTCCTTAGGATTAGCACAGGATGGCTCTTGCTGCACCCCGGGCTGTCAGCCGCAGGCCCCCCGCCAGCTGGCACTCGCCCTGCCTCTCCCGTGCCCACCCTGCCCAGGCGGTCGCTGACACCTCACTTTCTGAGCCTCCAAGGCACTGACCTCAGTATCCCTGCTCGCCAGCCTCCGACAGGTGGCACGTACCTGCTTTTTCTGCGGGGTTGGCCGAGCCGGGCCGGGCACAAGCATGGAGCTGCGGGTGCGTCCCGGCTGGTCTCGGCGCGGCGCGGTGAGCAGCCGCTGACGCAGAGGGCGCCCTGGCCTGCGCTCCGGCCCGCGTCTCCCCACCTCCGCCGGGGGCCCAGAAAGGACCTCCCCGGGAACCGGCGCCACCCAGCGGGCAGCCGCCTCATTGCGCCCGGGCGGCCGAGGCCACACCTCGGGCTCGCGTCACCGGCCTGCGTCACGGCCATTGGCTTGTTCCCATTGTGGCGTCACGGGAGCCCCGCCCTGCTGGGTCTCCCTGGTGATCGGTGACGCCGAGCGCCACGTGCAGGCAAATAGCCCGGTTTGGGAGGGGGAGAGCGCAGACGTGTGTGACCCCAGGGGCAGCAGGACGGTATTGGGAACGAGCAGGGGTCATGGGGAGAAGGCCCAGAATTTGAGCCCCGGGGCATATATGTCAACTTCTAGTTTTGGGGGAAGGCTGGAGAGGGCCTGCTCTCCACCCCCCTCCCCCCAAAGATACTCTGCTCATTTTGCCAACATGAGACCAGTGACTGGTGATGACCCCTTGAGTGGGCAGCCGAACGGAGACACTGAGGCAGTGGAAAGCATTCTCTCTGGTCTTTCGAGGTAAAGCTGAGCCAGAACTTGGATTTTTTTAAAATATATTTTTTCTTTATTGACTTTAGAGAGGAAAGGAGAGGGAGAAACAGATAGAAACATCGATGAGAGAGAACATCGACTGGCCGCCTCCTGCATGCCCCCCACTGGGGATCGGGCCCACAACCTGGGCCTGTGCCCTGACCAGGAATTGAACTGGCGACCTCTTGGTGCATGGGTCGGCGCTCAACCACGGAGCCACACGGGCTGGGCCAGAACTTGGATTTTTGATGCCCCTTCTCTTTATGTATAACCGTCTTCTCCTCCCCTCATGGTGGTGAAGAAAGCCACACAAGGAGTTTGGTGTCAGCAAATCCAGGTTTTTAATTTTACCTGGACCGTCCAACCAAGAGAAGCAAGGGCAGTGGGGCTCCACCCAGGCTACCGGAGAGAGCCGAGCAGCTTGGGGGGGCGGGGGGGCTCCCCCCACCTGTAGGAGTGCCCAGGATCCCTCATTTTCCCCTTCCATTCTCCACTGCTGGTATTTTCGTTCATTCCCACTCTCCTGAAGTCCCTCTGTGTGTTCTATTTCCCGGAGAAACTAGGGACAACCAGGAGAAAACCACTTACGTTTTTGCCTACAAACACATCTGAATCCATTCTTACCTCTGCTCAAAGCAGAGAGAGGTGTGTCTGTTCTTGTTCAAGACGTATCTCTTCTGGATCTCAGCCTTTTGTTTCCTCAGGGGTCTCATTAGATCACGTTTACAGATGGCGACTGGCGGTGCCAGGTGTTCTTCTGGACACCGGGGATACAGCAGAGAACAAAACAGGCCAAATCCTGGCCTCCACGGAGCTTACGTTCCAGTAGAAGCAGGAGGACAATAATCAAATAAGTATACCATCTAGTATGTGAGATGGCAGTAATGGAGATGGAGGCAAATAAAGCGGGGGGGGGGGGTGTATGGAGTGTGTGAAGTTGTAGTCAGGTATGTCTTCAAGGCGAATGCCACTTACATGACCTGAAGGAGGCAAGGGAGTGAACCATCTGGTTCTCTTGGGGAAGAATGTTGGAGACAGAAGGAACGGTACATGCAAAGGTCCTGAGGTGGGAGCATACTTGCCACTTTTGAGGAAGAACCAGAAAGTCATTGTGGCTGGAGTGGGGAGAGAGAGAGAGGGAGATGAGGGCAAAGGCTTCAGGGAAGGACTTCACCTTGGAGGGCTCCAAGCCGATGGGATGACTTGGGCTTTTACTCCGTGATGGGAGCCACGGGAAGGCTTTGAGGGGCATGGAGCTGACTTTTTTCTTCTTTTTTATCCTCACCCGAGGACAGTTTTGCACGTATCTTCAGATAGAGCGGGAGGGAGAGAGGGAGGAAGAGAGAGAGAGAGAAACATCGATGCGAGACATCGAGTGGTTGCCACCCACATACCGGGGACAAACTGCAACCGAGGTACATGCCCTGAGCGGGAACCGAACCCGGGACTCTCTGGTCCGCGGGCCGATGCTCTAACCGCTGAGCCAAACCAGCCAGGGCTTTTTTTTTTTTTTTTTTAAATAAAATTCTTTCGGCTGCTGAATGGAGAACAGATATGAAGGGAGCCAGAGTGGACGCAAAGGGCCCCTTAGGAGGTCATTGCCATCCTCTGGTGAGAGGTGGCGGGTGGCTTGGGTTAGTGTGGTGAGAGGTGGTGAGAAGTGGTTGGATTCTGGATGCATTTAATTAATTAATTAATTGATTTTGAGAGAGAAACATCGCTTTGTGGCTGTACTTGTCCATGCATTCATTGGTTGACCCTTATGTGTGCCCTGACTGGGCATCAAATCCGCAACCTTGACGTAGCGGGACAATGCTGTAACCAACTGAGCTACAGCCAGGGCTGGGTGTATTTTCCGGTCTTTTTTTTTGAGTCCTCACCCGAGGACATTTTTGCATTTATCTTCAGATAGAGCGAGAGGGAGAGAGGGGGAAGAGAGACAGAGAAACATTGACGTGAGAGAGACACATCGAGTGGCTGCCACCCACACGACCCCAACCGGGGCCAGGGACAAACTGCAACCGAGGTACGTGCCCTTAGCGGGAACCGAACCCGGGACTCTCTGGTCCGTGGGCGGACGCTCCAACCTCTGAGCCAAACCGGCCAGGGCAGGGGCTGGAGGTATTTTGAGTGTGGAACCAGCAGGATCCTCTGATGGGTTAGGTCCTGTGAAGGAAAGGGAGGACTTTTTGGCCGGAACATTGAGAGGGCGCAGGCTGTGTGTGTGGAAGGAGCAGGATTCGGGGGTGGGGGTGGGGGTGGGGGTGGGGAGCTTGGTTGAATACATATTAAGTTTGAGGTGTCTATCAGGCATGTCAAGGTGTCAAGAAAGCGGCTGATGTACAAGTTTGGCAAAATCTGGGTTGAAGATATAAACTCGAGTCGTCAGCATATCATGTTATTTACAGCCATGAGATGAGAAGAGATTACCGGGAGCAAGTATAAACAGAAAAAAAAAATGTGCAAGGACCGAGTGAGTCCTGGACTCTCCAGCCTGCAGTGATTTTGGGAACGAGTAGGAACCGGCAGAGAGACTGAGGAACGGCCAGTGAAGTAGGGAAACAGTGCATCGGGACACGGTGGCGCGCTGGACAGCTGCAGGACACCAGCAAGGGGGGCGGTCCGGTGTGTCAGGTGCTGCAGACAGGTCAAGTAGGAAGAGTCCGGGAACTGGTTTTGAAGGTTGTTGATCTGACCTGACCAGGGTGGTTTTGGTGGCGGGGTGGGGTGAAAGTTTGGTTTTGGGGCCCTGGCCCGTGTGGCGCAGCGGTTAGAGCGTCGGCTCGCAGCAGAGTTGCGGGTTCGATTCCGGTCAAGGGCACGTACCTCGGTTGCGGTTCAGTCCCCCGCCCTGGTTGGGGTCGTGCGGGAGGCAGCCAGTCGATGTGTCTCTCTCGCGTTGATGTTTCTCTCTCTCTCCCTCTTTCTCCCCCACTCTATCTGAAGATAAAAATGGAAAAAAGTGTCCTCCGGTGAGGATTAAAAAGAAAAAATGGTTGATTGTGGGTGCGTTCAAGAAAGACTGGGGGAGGGATGTATCCAGTACGGCGCAGAGGACTCTTCGGAGTTTTGTGGTAAAGGACGGAGAGATATTGGGTGGGAGCTAAGAGGGGAAATGAAGTCAAGGATATATATATATATATATATATTTTAAATTCTCACCCAAGGATACTTTTCCATTTATCTTCAGACAGAGTGAGAGGGAGGGAGAGAGAGAGAGAGAGAAACTTCAATGTGAGAGAGACACATCGACTGGTGGCCTCCTTCACGACCCCGACCAGGGTCAGGGATCAACCGAAACTGAGGCACATGCCCCTGGCCGGAATCGAACCCGCGACCTCTTGGTGCATGGGCACTGAGCCACACCGGCTGGGCGTGGCTTTCCTCCTGATGGTGCCTTCTCAGTCTTCCCCTTCAGTGTTCCTTTATCCCGAGTGCAGTTTGTAGCTCGGTGGTTGCTCCACAGTAACCCCTTATCCACAGTTTTGCTTTCTGTGGCTTCAGCGGCCCGTAGTCCACCGTGATCCAAATATATCGAATGGAAAATTCCGAAAATAAACAATTCATACGTTCTCAGTCGCCCACTGCTCTGAGTGGCTTGATGAAATCTCACACCCTCCCACGGCCTCTGGCCCCGGGGTGCATCACCGTTGTGTTTACTGTATCCACACTGTAAGTGCCACCTGCCTGCTGGTCCCCCGGGAGCTGTCTCAGTCATCAGACTGGTCGCAGGATTGCAGTGTGCATTGCTTGCGTTCCAGTAGCTCTTGGTTTCTGAATAACGGACCCACAGCCATTCACATCACAGTCCCTTGCTGTGATTGTTCTAGTTTGTTATTAGTTGTCGATCACTGTGCACACTTGATAAACTAAACTTTATTAGAGATATGTACGTATAGGGAAAAGCACTGTATACGTAGGGTGCTTCAGTACTATCCCTGGTTATCACCATCTCCTGGGGGTGTTGGAGGGTATCCCCGGCAGAGAAGGGGGGACGACTGTGCGTACAGACTGTAGATCTCCTGAGACAGCTCCTGATTCCCCTGGCTACTATCTGTGAGGCCTGAAACGTTCACATCTGTTTCTTCAGATGTTGAGACAAGTGGGGTTAGTAGCAGCACCTGCCTTGTACGGTTGATTGGAGGACTGAGTGAGTTCATATCCATGGAAACGCTGACAGCAATCCCCGGCGTGTGCTGAGTACGTGCCCCTCTGGTCTGTTCCTCATCCATCAGAACGACTTGTACGCCACACGCTGTAGTTTTACCTGTGGTGACCCTCCAGCGGTCTCCTGACATCCCCTTGGACGTCCTGTCAGCATCTCAACCTTGACAGGCCCAAACCTCAGGCTCACCATTTTCCACTTGTCCGCTTCCCTTCCCTTATTCCCCACGTCTATGGACGGCACCGACGTCTCTCCAACCTCCTCGCCAGAAATGTGCTAGCTCCCCGAGGATGTTTTTGCATTCATCCTCAGATAGAGCAAGAGAGGGAGGGAGAGAGAGAGAGAAACATCGACGCGAGAGAGACACATCGAGTGGCTGCCACCCACACGACCCCCACCGGGGCCGGGGACAAACCGCAACCGAGGTACGTGCCCTTAGCGGGAACCGAATCCGGGACTCTGGTCCGCGGGCCGACGCTCTAACCGCTGAGCCAAACCGGCCAGGGCACCCTCCCGTAATTCTTAGAGATATCATCTTACTCTACAAGCTCAGATATGCAAGAAACATAACCTTGTTTCTCTGTAGCACACCTCCATTTCCGTTTGCAGTCGGCCACTGTTCCCCTGGATGCTCAGTTTCAGTCACCTGATGGACTCCCTCCCCGCCCTTTTCTCCAGGGATTGCCTCAGTTCTGGGACGCTGTCATATATATTTGCTAAAGTGCCGGAGGGAGTCGCCCTTGCTATTAAATGGCCACCTCAGTGCCCACGGAGATGTTTGTGCCTGGTTCCTGCTTGCACGGCCCCGTTAGGTCCAGTGTCTCTGCTGCCTCTAGGTCACTCTTGGACACGGGCTCATTCTGCTGCCCGCAGACCCGGGAGCAGCCTGAGAAGGTGTGACCTGTCCAGAGCTCCAGCTGCCCCTGACGCACGCAGGCTGCGCCCTGCGGTCCTTCGCGCTCTCTGGGGCCGTTTCCTTCCTGAGCCCTTCCTATCGCTATCAGATCTCGAAAACCTGCTTGTGGGTTTGCTCGCTCTCTCTGCTCAGGTCCCCGAGGACGGCTCCCCCAGTGTGGGTGCTCTCACAGCTTCCCTTTGGGCCCGTGTGGTGCTGGTGGTAACGCTAATGGGAGGCCTGGCCCCCCAAGGCATCTTCCACGCGTCTTTTGTTCAGGCGGTGAGTCCTTTCTGTTTATTAAGGGCCTAGGTAATTGGAATTCAAAAGCCAGAAGTGGCTTCCCATTCCCCGCCCTGGTTTTTGCTGGCACGAACTCTCACGGAGGCTTAAGCACAAAAGCTTGGGTGTTTAACAAGGGCGCACAGGGGGAAGGGAAGCAAACACATCTAAAAATACCTTCCCGCCCGGCCGGTGTGGCTCAGTGGTTGAGCGTCGAACCTGCACCCCAGAGGTCGCTGGTTCAATTCCCGGTCAGGGCACATGCCCAGGTTGTGGGCCCGATCCCCAGTGGGGGGCATGCAGGAGGCCGCCAATCGATGTTCTCTCTCAGCGATGTTTCTATCTCTCTCCCCCTCTCCCTTCTTCTCTCTTTAAAATCAATAAAGAAAAAAAATAAATAAAGGAGACATCAATAGCAATGTACAGATCGAAGTCAGCAGTAATGTGTACCTTATGCTTTCCACCGATCACTACGGGACGATGTCACCTTTTTAGGATTGTCTTCAGGGGAGTGGTAAATCTGGTTTGTTTTGATGCAGATGACAAATATTTAGGACTTCTTCTCAGACAGGTTCCTTCTCCAAACACTCCAGGCCTTTGTGGAGGACGGACTTCCAGTTGCTGTGTCCCCCACGGGTCCCATCAAGCCTGTTCTGGGGAACCTGAGATTGGACCCTATGACTTTGAACAACTTGGTAAAGAGGAGCAGGAAAAACCGTCATTTAAAAGTTGCCAGCTGCTTTCAGTTTCTAGAGAGGGAGACACTTCAGTCCTCCTTGGGCTGACTGATTCTTTGCTTTGGGAAAATCAGTACAAAATGTGGTTTTAGTTTTCTAAATGTAAAGCGAGCCCAGCCAGTGTGGCTCAGTGGATTGAGCATTGTCCCATGGACTGAGAGGTCCCAGTTCGATTCCCGGTCAGGGCACCTGCCCAGGGTTGTGGGCTTGACCCCCAGTAGGGGGCGTGCAGGAGGCAGCTGATGGATATTTCTCTCTCACATCGATGTTTCTTTTTTTTTTTATCCTCACCCGAGGACATTTTTTCATTTTTTGTTCAGATAGAGTGAGAGGGAGAGAGAGGAAGAGAGAGAGAGAGAGAAACATCAACGTGAAAGGGACACATCGAGTGGCTGCCACCCGCACGACCAACCAGGGCCGGGGACAAACTGCAACCGACGTACGTGCCCTTAGCGGAAACCGAACCCGGGTCTCTCCGGACCGCAGGCCGATGCTCTAACCGCTGAGCCAAACTGGCCAGGGCTCACATCGATGTTTCTATCTCGCTCTCCCTTCCTCTGTCTCTAAAAAAATCCATAAAAACATTTAAAAAAAATGCAAAGCAAGTATTCACCAGTGAGCTGAGAGGAATGGGAAATCTGGCGGAATGGGAGAGGTTTCCTCCCTCTTTGCTTTCTGGAAGGCAGTGGGCAGAAAGGCACCTCTTTGCCTTGGGTTTGGGGTGCTTGCTGGGTGTTGGCCCAGCAGGTGCTTGTAGGAGCTGAGGCTCAGGACAGAGGGGACTAACAAGGACAGCAGGTGACAGAGTAGGGGGCCGGGCAGACTGTTGCTGTGCATAGCTGGCGAGCACGGACGTGTTGACTGTGTTGGGTTGGCGTGTCATGAGTCTGTGCGGGCTTGTCAGGGTCAGAGGCACCGCACACCCTGTGTCTGGGTTTCTCTGCAGGAAGTGACTTCCACGGTCAGGTGAGCCGAGTCAGGAAATAAAGAACGGGGTGGCGGGCTAAGACGAGTGGCGAGGAATAACTTCCCCCTGGGGGACTCGGGACACTACGTTCTGGGCTGGGAGCTGCCGGGATACTCAGAGCGTCACTGGAGCTGTGGGTGAGCTGACCCCCACCCTGGGGAGCAGGGCGGAGAGGTGTCCCTTCAGGAGCCGTCCTCCGTCCAGCAGAACCTTCTGTGCAGGTGGACGTGATCTCCGCCCCGTCCAGCAGAACCTTCTGTGCAGGTGGACGTGATCTCCGCTCCGTCCAGCAGAAGCTTCTGTGCAGGTGGACGTGATCTCCGCTCCGTCCAGCAGAAGCTTCTGTGCAGGTGGACGTGATCTCCGCTCCGTCCAGCAGAAGCTTCTGTGCAGGTGGACGTGATCTCCGCCCCGTCCAGCAGAAGCTTCTGTGCAGGTGGACGTGATCTCCGCTCCGTCCAGCAGAACCTTCTGTGCAGGTGGACGTGATCTCCGCTCCGTCCAGCAGAACCCTCTGTGCAGGTGGACGTGATCTCCGCTCCGTCCAGCAGAACCTTCTGTGCAGGTGGACGTGATCTCTGCTCCGTCCAGCAGAACCTTCTGTGCAGGTGGACGTGATCTCTGCTCCGTCCAGCAGAAGCTTCTGTGCAGGTGGACGTGATCTCCGCCCCGTCCAGCAGAACCTTCTGTGCAGGTGGACGTGATCTCCGCTCCGTCCAGCAGAAGCTTCTGTGCAGGTGGACGTGATCTCTGCTCCGTCCAGCAGAAGCTTCTGTGCAGGTGGACGTGATCTCCGCTCCGTCCAGCAGAACCTTCTGTGCAGGTGGACGTGATCTCCGCTCCGTCCAGCAGAACCTTCTGTGCAGGTGGACGTGATCTCCGCCCCGTCCAGCAGAAGCTTCTGTGCAGGTGGATGTGATCTCTGCTCCGTCCAGCAGAACCCTCTGTGCAGGTGGACGTGATCTCCGCTCCGTCCAGCAGAACCTTCTGTGCAGGTGGACATGATCTCTGCTCCGTCCAGAGCGTCAGCCCCGAGTCACACGGGCGCTTGGGTGTGGCTGGTGTGACCGAGGAAGCGAAAATGTGATTGATTTCCATGTAATTTATTGAATATTACACCTAAATAACCACGTGTGGCTAGTGGCTAACGTGTGGCACAGCTCAGGTCCCGGAGGCAGGAAACTGTGAAGCGGAGACGCCCTAGGCCGGGGCCCGAGACCAGGGCTGTGCTGACGCTGCTGTCATGGGAGCACACAGAGGCTCCAGGAATCTGCGTGTGCGGGCGGAGCTGCCTCGGAAAGCAAACCCCACAGCCAGTCCCAGCAGGAGGGGTGGCATCCCGCTGTGCGGCCCCTCCCAGGGCTGAGCGCTCCAGCAGCCCAGGCGTGGGGCCAGCACCAGTCCCCTCTCCCCTCTCCACTGTGCCAGGTGGTCCCCGTCCATCCCAGTCCACTCTCCCCTCTCCACTGTGCCAGGTGGTCCCCGTCCATCCCAGTCCCCTGATATTATGTCTCCCCTGCTGCATCTCTGCGCCTGAGCCCCCTCCCTCCCTGCACACCCTCTCCTGCCCCAAGGCCGCTCTGGACGGGCAAGCTCTGCTTTGTCCTCCATCTCTCCCCTAAGGTTGTCTGAGCTCCTGCCTCAGACATAATTCTGTCCCCCGAGGAGACCGTGTCCCCTGCAGCCTTACGCAGAGTCTGCTTTTACTCTGGGTCCGCACACCCGGGGGCAGGAGGGGGGTTTTAGTTTTCCAGGACTGCCGGCACAAATGTCCACCAAGTGACTTAACGCAGCGGAACACTGTTCTCTCGCGCTTCCGGAGGCTGGAGTCCGAAATCAAGGTGTCCGCAGGGCCACGCGCCCTGAGCCTCGGGGGAGGGTCCTTCCTTCCTCTTCCAGGTCCTGGTAGCCCCAGGTGTTCCTGGCTGGTGGAAGCATCACCGCAATCCTGCCTCCATCTCCCCACCGTGTCTCCTGTTTCTTGGTGTCCGAAGTCCCCATAAGCATGCCTGTCCTTGGACTGGGGACTACTGTAATGCAGCATGACTCGGGTCATTTGCAAAGACCCCACTTCCAAGCACGGTCCGGTCACAGGTAGCGGGTTAGGATTTGAATGTCTCGTTTGGGGAGCTGCTTCCCTCCCTCCTTCAAGCACCCCTGCCGAACTGCCTGGCCTCTGGTCACGGTGTTGCCCCTTCCTTGTTCTTGTCACCTGCTGGCCCCAGGTGGCTGTGTCTCAGCCTGTAACAGCTCCTGGACCTTGTCTCCTTTCCACTGTCACAGTTCTCGATGCTTCCACAGCTGTGTGGGTGGTCCTTTCAGCCCTCTGGCCTGTCAGCTTTGGAATTCTTTACCTCTACTTTCTTTTTTTTAAAAAAGTTTTTTCTTCTTTATTGATTTTAGAGAGAGAGAGGAAGGGAGAGGGAGAGAGAGAGAGACACTGATGAGCGAGAACATCCATTGGCTGCCTCCTGCATGCCCCCCACTGGGGATCGGGCCCACAACCTGGGCATGTGCCCTGACCGGGAATCGAACCTGCGACCTCTTGGTGCATGGGTCCACGCTCAACCACTGAGCCACACCGGCCGGGCACAACACCCAGGTATTACCTCACGGCCTGTAGGTGGGAAGTGTGGTGAGCTCCGCTGGTCCTCTGGTCAGGGTCTCAAGCCAACGTCACGGCGTCTCCCAGGCGGGTGGTTTTCTGGAGGCTCCAGGTAAGACTTCACCTCAAGCTTCATCGAGGTTGTTGGCAGAAGCCGGTTCCTTACGGCTGTGGGGGTGAGGCCCTGGCAGCCTGCCCGCTGGGGTCTGCTCTTCACTCCTGGGCTGCCCACATTCCTCGTCACGTGCGTGGCCAGCAGCGCCTGTCGAATCCCCAGTGCGTCATCTCTGTCTGTCTGTCTGTCTCTTCGGCCACCAGTCAGAGACAGTCCCCTGCTCTCAGAGCTGGTGTGTTCGACTAGGCCTGCCCGGATGATCTGTCTCTCAACATCAACTCATCATGGCGGGGACAGCTCATGTCCTTCCCGTGGTCCAGGGGTCGGGTGTGGAATCTTGGGAGGCTGTGTTCAGAATTTGCCTACCACTCCCACTTTTTGATAGGACTTTTATATTAACTTTTCAAATCTCTCCCATCTCCTCACCCTCTCGTTGAGCTGATGACCTTGCTCCTTGTAGGACGATCCTTGAACAATCCCATGTCAGGTTCGCAGACCCCCCACTTCCACACACGTCTGCTGACTTTTTTCCCAGCTCGACAGCTCTCCCTCCTTCCCTCCCCTGAGACTCGGAGTCTTCACGTTCTTCTCCCTCCTCTTCATCAGTATTTCCCTGTCTCCGGGAATAATCACCATCAGCATACAACCATGCTCCAGTATCTTCCATCTCGAAAATAAACACACTTTCCTTATCCCACCTCCCACCCCCATCACCGCGAAACTCCCGGGAAAAGAAGTTCACTGTCTTCTGCTCACTCACACTCACCCACTGCAGCTGTTACCGCTGATCCATCAAACTGCTCGTAATAAAGTCACTAGTCGCCCGGCCGGTATGGCTCAGGGGTTGAGCGTCGACCCATGCACCCAGAGGTCGCCGGTTCGATTCCCGGTCAGGGCACATGCCCAGGTTGTGGGCCCGATCCCCAGTGGGGGGCATGCAGGAGGCGGCCAATCCATGTTCTCTCATCGATGTTTCTATCTCTCTCTCCCTCTCTCTCTAAAATCAATAAAGGAAAAATTTATTAAAAAATAAATAAATAAAGCCACTAGTCTGTTGCTGCGTCACAGACCCCTCCAAAACGTGGTGGCTTTAAACAGTTTGTGAATGTACCCCATGCTGCTGTGGCTGACGGGCTCAGCTGGGACGTTCTCAGTGGGGTTTCCTTCTCATGAGGCTGCAGCAAACAACAGCTGGGCGGGGACTCCTCTGGAGGGCAACCGGACATCCGAGAGGGCGCACTGATCCGACTCCCAGGCGGCGGCCGTGGCTGAGCGCTGAGCTGAGGCTGGGGACCGGAGTGCCTACATGTGGCCACCACGTGACTTGGGCTCTCAGGATGGCAGCTGGGTTCCCAGAGGGTGTGTCTCAGGCGTGAGCATTCTGGAGAACCAGGTGGGGAAGCACAAGGCTTCTTTCGACCTGGCCTTGGAGGTCATGCCGCATGACTTCTACCCTGTGTGATGGGTCAGAAGCAAGACAGGCCATGCCAGGCTCAAGGGGATAAGATCACACAGAGACATCGTTTATTTAGGGGGCCACCTTTCAGTCCAGCGACCATAGTCACCGACAACTTGGTCCTCATCTTATGAGACTTCTTAACAGAAGTTGACCTGGTTGATCGCTCTTTTTAAAACGTTCCCTTCTATCGTTCCACAGACCCCCTGGCTCTCCTCTTAAAAAAAAAAAAAAAAGCCCTGGCCGGTTTGGCTCAGCGGTTAGAGCGTCGGCCCTCGGACCAGAGAGTCCCGGGTTCGGTTCGCGCTAAGGGCACGTACCTCGGTTGCGGTTTGTCCCCGGCCCCGGTTGGGGTCGTGTGGGTGGCAACCAGTCGATGTGTCTCTCTCACATCAATGTTTCTCTCTCTCTCTTCCTCCCTCTCTCCCTCCCGCTCTGTCTGAAGATAAATGCAAAAATATCCTCGGGTGAGGATAAAAAAAACCCCAAAACAATAAAAAAAAAACAATTTTTTTCCATCACCTTTTATCCACTCTGTGTCCTCTACCACCTCCACCCCCCCACACCCCTGCAATCACCACACTGTTGTCGTGTTCACGAGTTCTCTGTTTTCTGCTCAATCCCTCCATCCCCCCCCCGCCCCCACCCCGGGTCGTCTGTCTGCTCTTTATCTCTGAGTGAGTCTGTCTCTATTTTTCTCAGTGGCTCAGTTTATTCATTAAATTCCACCTAGGAGTGAAATCATATGGTCCTTGCCTTTCTCTGACTGGCTTATTTCACTTACCCCGGCTTTCCTTGCTGGATGTTCGTTAATCCACTTTGCTTCCCCCAAAACGCTAAACATTGGACCACCTCCGATTTGAGGTCTGGACTCCGTTATTTCCCTAACGTTCCCCTGGTGATCTTACTTGTCCCATGGCTGACATCTACCCCCCAAATGCCGATGTCTCTACAAATCCAGTCTTCCTGACACTTCCATTTGGATGTCTGATGTGCCTCGCGGATTTAGTACATCCACGTCCCACCCCAAGGCTCCCCAGCCTTTTCTATCTCAACAGATGATGTCATTGTCCATTGTTTAAGGACAACCCAAGGGTCATTCCAGATTCCTTTTCTTTTCCTTTCCAACCCTTTTCCTCTCCACCTGCCTCCCCCATGCAAACCATTAGTAAGCAAGTCATCTCGGTTTTTTTTTTTTGGTTTTTGGGAGGTGGGGGAGGAGAACAGCTTTAGTATATTTCTTTAAATATGTCTGATTTGCATTGCTTAGCAAACCAATATATTTATAGAGACAAGTTATTACTAGGTTTATAATGTAAAAGCTGTTTGCTATCCCATCCTAAATTTTCACTCCTCAAAGCAACCACTCTCAATTATTTTAGCTACTTTTTTCTACTATTTACTTCTATATTTAAAAAAATTCTCATATAGATAGCTATTTCTTGATTTTCCCGTTGTAAGTATTATCTTTTGACTTTCAACACTTCCTTCCCCACTAAGCATGTACACGTATTATTCCATTTTCCGATCTAGCTTTATCACAATTTTTGGTTAAAATTACTGTTTCATGTTTATGATAGTATGACTTTGTAAAATAAATATTATTCACAGCTAAGCCATGTAATGTGCTACCAGAATTCTTCTTCTTCCTCCCTCTGGAGTTAATACTTGCCTTTTCTCTTTGGGTTGTTGAGAATTAAAGAAAAAAAAACTCATTTAAAAATAATTACAGATCTACAGGGAGTGGCAAAAATAGTATAAAGAGGTCCTGGGTACCCTTCACCTAGGTCCCCCGGTGGTAACATCTGACATACCTGTAGGGCAATATCAAAACTGGGAAAGGAGTATTGACCAAGTCCACAGACCTGACTCAGATTTCACCAGTCCTCTCAGTTTTAACTCTCGATGTGTCTCAAAGTCACCACGTCTCTGTTTTTGTCTAAGCCGCCATCATCTCTTTCAGGACGATTGCAATATCCGCCCGATTTCTCCCTTCCACTGTTATTCTTCTCCAGTCCATTTCCCACAAAGCAGCAAGAGAGATCCTCTAACAACACGATTAGATCAAATCCTTTATCGTTCCCCTGTTGCCCTTAGAATAAAATTCAAACTCTTCACCATGACCTCTAAGACCCTATGGGACCTGGCTTTCGTCTATCTCTTCAATGACATCTTGTACCACGCCTTCCCTGGACACCTAGAGGGTGCCCTCACCATTCTGCTGCCTGGGTGCACTTCCTACAGCTCGTCAGGTGGCTGGCTTCTCCCATCTTCCAGGTCCCGGCTCAGCGGCCCCTTCCTCAGGCTCCCCTTCCGCATCCTAACCGAAGCACCACCCACCACTCTTGTATTGCTTCCTACTTATAAATGATCCTACTCTGTAATGATCTGATTTATTTATCGGTTTGCTGGCCTAATGTTCATCTCCTATACCATACTATACGCCTCATGGGGTAGGAACCTACCTGTCCCATTCACTATTCTATCCTCACTGTTTTGCACAAGTAATTACACTCTCTGGCATGGAGTGTGCATTTAGTAAGTGTCTGAATCACTTTATTTTTATTTTTAATTTTTTTTCTTTATTGATTTTAGAGAGAGAGGAAGGGAGAGGGAGAGAGAGATAGAAACATCAATGAGAGAGAATATCAATTGGCCGCCTCCTGCACGCCCCCCACTGGGGATCAGGCCCACAACCTGGGCATGTGCCCCGACCGGGAATCGAACCGGCAACCTCTTGGTGCATGGGTCGACGCTCAACCACTGAGCCACCCGGCTGGGCTCTGAATGACTTTGGACTGGTCTGGGACTCTGTGATGGACCATGTAATCTGAGATGGACCATGTAATCTGAGATGGACCATGTAATCTGAGATGGACCATGTAACCTGAGATGGACCATGTAATCTGAGAACTGTTACGTCCACAGCAGCTGTGAGTCGCCCACAGAGGAACGAAGGCCCGTCCCCAGACCGAGCTGAATGCACAGGCGTCCACGTCCTCTTCCACGGTCTTCAGGACGTAGGAGAAATAAAATTTCTTTTTGTATAATCTGCTTACAAAGTAGTCGAGCCTGCCTTCTGGGTTAGCTCGTACTCGTGCCCCCTCCTCTGGGCGCCCTTCGGCCTGGCGAAGGGCCCACATATGTCTCTCCATAGCACTGACTGGGGTGAAACTGACATTTGATGACATTCACCCTTCTAACTGCATCGTTGATGAGTTTTGACCAATGTACACTCTCACGTAAGCACTCCAAAAAGTTCCCTGTGCCTTGGCTACTTCTCTTAAAAGAAAGTAACTGTGATAAAATACACATAACAGCCCGGCCGGTGTGGCTCAGTGGTTGAGCGTCGACCCATGCACCAAGAGGTCGCCAGTTTGATTCCTGGTCAGGGCACATGCCCAGGTTGTGGGCCCAATCCCCAGTGGGGGGCGTGCAGGAGGCAGCCAATCGATATTCTCTCTCATCAATGTTTCTATCTCTCTCCCTCTCCCTTCCTCTCTCTCTAAAAAAATCAATAAAAAGAAAATAAATAAATAAAATGCTTTTTAAAAAATACACATAAGATAGAATTCACCATCCCTAAGTGTGCAGTTCCGTGGTACTGGGCACACTCACGCTGTTGTGCCTCTGTCACCACCATCCATCTCCAGAACGCGTTTCATCTTGAAAACTAAGCTCTGTGCCCATTAGACACTAACTGCCCTGCCCCCATCCCCCCAGCCCTGGCATTCACCATTCTACTTTCTGTCTCTAGGAATTTGATTTTAGGCTTAAAATTTTTTTTCTTAAAATTCATTTTTTAGTTTTCAATGACAGTTGACATTCAATAGTCTATTAGTTTCAGGTGTACACCCCAGTGATTAGACATTATAAAATTTAGTAAGTGATCATCCCAAAAAATCTCATGCCCATCTGACACCGTACATAGTTATTAGATTATTATTGACTGTATTCCCTATGCTGTACTCTACACCCCATGGCTGCACTATAACTAGTAATTTGTACTTCTAAATCCCTTCATCATTTCACCTATCCCCTCCCCTCAGTCTGGCTACCATCAAAATGTTCTCTGTATCTATGAGTCTGTTTCTGTTCTGCTTGTTTATTTTGATTTTTAGATTCAATTATTGATAGATATGTACTTATTGCCATTTTATTGTACATATTTTAAATCTTTTTTTCCCCTTCTTCTTCTTAAAGAAGACGCTTTAACATTTCCTATAATACTGGTTTGGTGATGATGAACTCCTTTAGCTTTTTTTTTTTTTTGTCTGGGAAGCTCTTTATCTGATCTTTCATTCTAAATGATAGCTTTGCAGGATAGAGTAATCTTGGTTGTAGGTTGTTGCTTTTCATCACTTTGAACATTTCTTGCCTCTCCTTTCTGGCCTGCAAAGTTTCTGTTGAGAAATCAGCTGACAGTCTTATGGGAGCTCCCTTGTAGGTAGCTAACTGATTTTCTCTTGTGGCTTTTAAGATTCTTCTCTTTGTCTTTAACCTTTGGCATTTTGATAATGATGTGTCTTGGTGTGGACCTCTTTGGGTTCATCTTGTTTGGGAGTCTCTGTGCTTTCTGGACTTGTATGTCTATTTCTTTCACCAGGTGCGGGAAGTTTTCTGTCATTATTTTTTCAAATCGGTTTTCAATTTCTTGTTCCCTCTCATCTCCTCTGACACTACCATGATGTGAATGTTGGTATGCTTGAAGTTGTCCCAGAGTCTCCTTACACTGTCTTCATATTTTTGGATTCTTTTTTCTTTCTGCTGTTTTGATGGGGTGTTATTTGTTTCTTCACATTCCACATCTTTGATTTAGTTCTCAGTTGATTCCCTGTGCATTCTTCTTCATTTCATTTAGTGTATCCTTTATTTCTGACTGGTCCTTTTTAAAGCTGTTGTTCTTACTAAGTTCCTTGAAGTTCTCACAAAGTTCCTTGAGCATCCTTATAACCATTGTTTTGAATTCTGTATCTGATAGTTTTCTTGCTTTCATTTCATTGAGTTCCTTTTCTGGAGATTTCTCCTGTTCCTTCATGTGCGATATGTTTTTTTGTGTCTGCATTTCGGCTGCTTCCCTGTGTTTGTGTCTACGTATTAGGTAGAGCTGCTGTGTCTCCCGGACTTGGTACAGTGGCCTTGTGTCGTAGGTTTCTTGTAGGGCCCCGTGTCCACAGTCACCTGAGCTGGGCACTCCAGGGGAGCCCTGTGTGGGCTGTGTGCACTGTCCTGTAGTTGAGCCTTGATTGGCATCACTGGGAGGGATTGACCTCCAGACCAATAGGCTGTGAGGACCAGCTGTGACTACAGCCGAGGAGCTGCTGTGTAGGAGCCGACCCTGTGGAGCAGGACTTGCTTCCGTGGGGCTGTGGTGCTCACTGCTCCGCCCCTTGAGTGTGTTGCTCGCAGAGGTGGTAGGGGTGTAATCTGGTGTGGTCTGAAGCTGACCACTGGGTGCACTGGGTCTGGGGCCTCCCGGGAGGTGCAAAGTCAGCCACTGCCTGTGCCCTGCCTGGGGCCACCCAGCACGAGCTACAGGGTGATCTGCAGATGGCTGCTACTTGTGTTGGGCTTGGAGGTGCCCAGGAAAGACCAAGCTGTGAGCCAAAGCATGGCTCCAGGCCTGGGGCCAATTAATGAGAGGTATGGGGCTTGCTGAGGCCAGCTGCTGCTTGTTTGAGAGATTTTAGGAAAGTCTGAAGCTTGAGCCAAGACAGGCTATTCAAATGGAATTCACTGGAAGCAGCTTGGACGAGCCCGCAAGTTGGGTGGGGTGGGGTCTCAGGGCATCACGAAGGTGGGGCCAAGAGTGTGAGCCAGGTGGATGGAGACTCAGACAGGGTGCCTGCCTGTGGGCTCTGTTGGGGGAGGGCTCAGAAGAGGAACAATGGCCTCTGCCAGCACTGTTTTCTGGGAGAAATCTGCACCCCCAGCTCTTGCCCTGATGCCAGAGAAGTTAGTTCCTCCCCGTGTGTCCTGGTTCCTTTCAAGCTGCTGCCCCAGTGCTGGAGCTCAGAGGGAGTGAGTCCAAGCAGGTCCGGGTGCGGGCCCTTTAATAGAACTGCCTGGGACTCCAGCAGCCTCCGGGTCACTCGGCCACAGTCCCCAGATACGGGGACTTCTCTTCCCTGCACTGGGACCCTGGGCTGAAGGGTCTGGTGTGGGGCTGGGACCCCTTGGTGTCCCAAGATATCCTTCCCGATTAAAATCCGCCACACGTGGGTGTGGGATCAGCCCGTTCCTCGTCTCCACCCCCTCCCCTCTCGATGTGGCTGCTGCTTTAATTCCCCAGTTGTAGGGCTTCCATTCAGTCAGATGCCAGGAGGATCTGAAAGACAGTTATTATGTAGTTCAGTTGCAATTTTGATGTGGTTGTGGGAGGAGGTGAGACCGCTTTAACCTACATGCCATCTTGACTCTTACAAAGTTGGCTTTTATTTTTATTGTGGTCAAAACACATGTACTATTTACCCTCTTAACGATTTTTAAGGACAGTTTAGTAGTGTGAGATACTAGTTCATTTTAAAGGTGTGTTCAGCGTTAGCTGTGAGTGCAGACGACCCAAAATAACAGTGGCTCAGCTGTGGTCCCACAGCTGCTCTGCCTCCGTCACTGGCCCCATGGCCGCCGCGGTCTGTCGGCCCGCATGTCCGCCGGCACTGGTGGCAGGGAGAAGGCCACGCTCTCCCCTTAGGAGCACATCGTAGACGCCACACACCTTATTTTGTGCTCATGGCCCAGTGGACAGAACTTGCCACATCTCTCAGCTGCAAGGGAGCTGGGAAAAGTTCTCTGCTCCGGACCTGACTTCCAGTTCTAGTTTGTGGGTCCTGTTGCTGAGAGAAGAGGAGAATGCCTATTGGGGACCCCCCACAGGGCGCCACAGCTTCCCTGCCCCCGCCCAATCGTGGCGCTTCCCACGCAGCTGTCGGTTCCTCCAGCCACACTGCGGCTCTGACCTCTCGGCACAGCCAGGCGCTTGACGCTTGTTGTACAAATAAAGGATCCGAACGCAGCCAGCTTACTTTAGAAAGCAGAGAGGCGAAGCACAGAGGAGGGAAGTGACTAGGGCCATCGGGTCCAGGATCCCACCAAATTCTGGAGTCTGCTTTCCTGCAGACTGAGCAGGTGTCCTCCACGGACCAACCTGCTGTCCTGCCTCGGCTGCCGGGCTCTCCAGCTGTCACAGCCCTTCCCGGGGTGCAGCCACATCGGCCCCCCTGGAGCTCGCCCACCCGCACTGTGCTGCTCCCCTGTGTCCACGTCCGGGTCTCACCGGCCCCGGCTTTCCCTCTGCCAGGCAGTCTTCCCAGGACACGACCCTCCCTCGGGTGACTGAGAGCCCGGGCAGACAGGCAATCCCACTTTTGTCCTGAAGCCCCCTGGGCTGAGCTTCAGAGGGAGCTGATGACCCGCCCACCTGGCCAGGACTCGGAAGGACTCCAGCCCCTACGTTCTCCAGTGGCGAGTGAGGGAATGTCGGACTCTTCACCTGGACTTCGCTTTTTTCACGTGTAAAGACAGACATGCCCTTCACAGGGAATGTCGTGGTGAGGGGGCTGGGGAAGGCACGTCACAGGTCCCCTGGACGCTTGGTGGGTTTGTTAGCTGACCAGTGCAAGTTCCGGTGTTGCCCGGCCAGTGTGGCTCAGTAGTTGAGCATCACCCATGCACCAAGAGGTCGCCCGTTCGATTCCTGGTCAGGGCACACGCCAGGTTGTGGGCCCGATCCCCAGTGGGGGGCATGCAGGAGGCGGCCAATCAGTGCTTTCTGTCATCCATGTTTCTATCTCTCTCTCCCTCTCCCTTCCTCTCTCTCTAAGAACAAAGGAAAAAAAAAAAGGTTCCGGTGTTTCTTCATGGTGATCCCCTTGCCCTCCCCCATGGAGTCCCCTGATATTGGAGAGACCCTCACACTGGCCCTGCGGGTGTTCCCGTCTCGGTGGATGATCCCATCGGAAGTAGGGGTGTGGGAGGGGCTTCTGTGGCATTGAATTCCATGCCCCAAGGTGGGGACTGAGATGGTGGGGAGCAGATTGATGAGCTGGGGTCTGGGGCAGGTGTGCAGGAACCAGGACTGGTCCCAGCCTTCTCCACAACCAGCTAAGTCACTGCGGACATCCTGCGGCCTCCAGCCCTCCCAGCCTGACTGGAGAGGAACTGGTGGCCATCGTGCCTGCCTCGGAAAGGAAGCGCTCAGCAGCCCAAGCCCACGGCTCGGTCTTTCTGGGTTGGCTTCTGTTGTGGGGCCCGGTGGCTCTGACTTCAGGTCACAGGGCCGTTCCCTTCTCCTGTCCTGCCTTCCTCTATCCCTGGTCTCTGAGGGCCTCTGTAGCTTCGTCAGCCAGCCCGCCCCTGCAAGCCTCGGGTTCTCCTCCCCTAAGCCGGCTGCAGAGGGCAACACTGTCCCCACAGCCCCTGCAGAGTGTGGTCACTCAGTTCCTCAGGAACACTGTGCCAGGTGGGACAGACCACAGGTGAGGTGCTGCACAGGCACCCGGGTCTCCAGGGCCCTCAGAGTTGGTGCTTCACACTTGGCTTCCCGGTTCCCTCCAGGAAGACCTTCCGGCTTCACCTCTTACTGCGGCCTGGTGGCACTGGACCCCCCTGGCACGGTGCTCGTGGGCACAGCAGGGCGGGACAGAGCGGCCTGTGCCCATGGGCGCCCCGCCTCTGTGGACCCCAGGCTGGCAGCACCACGCTGCGTGACCGGCAGCCCACAAGGGGATGGGCGGGTGCCATGACCGGTGACACAGGCGGCTGCCTCTCGTCCTGGAGGCCTCCCCTGCCCTCTCTGGGCGTGGTCCTTGGAGGGGTTGTTGGCACGGGCACCGCTGGGAGGTGTCAGGAGGGATAGAAGCTGGTGGAGTCACTTTAGATACTGGGCCTTTTAGCAAACGCTCAGAAAGAGTCGTTTTATCCAGAGCTGAACAACAAATGAGTCAGCCTCTGGGTATTCAGCTCCCCCACCCCCCCCAATTTCCTGGCAAAGCCCGGGAACTGCCTCACTCTTCCAGCAACTGGAACCCGGAACCACCGTGCGATCCGGTTCCAGCGCCAGTGCCGGGATGGGCCCAGGATGGGCTTCAGCGCGCGCCCCTCCCCTGCCCCCACCCCGTCCTCTCCACGGCCTCCGGGACTGAAGATGCCGTCCTGGCACCGTGTGGTGGCCGCTCCCACCCCGCCGCCCCTGCTTCCTCCGCGGGCCCAGCACTTGCCCTCTGCCCAGCAGACGTTCATCTGCGGGGGCGTTTCTGAGCCAGCTCGGAGCAGCAAGAGTGGGCTCCGCGTCTCCGTGCTCGTCAGCGTGTCTCAGAGCCGGGCCGTGGGCTCAGCCCACACATGGCAGCTGAGTCAGCAGAGAGGGAACATCCATTTATTTGGGCGAACGTGGGACGGCAGAGTCATTCTGAGAGCCCAGCGTGCACTGGCCTACCCCCGGGGCAGGGGCGGAGGGGGTGGGAGGCTGGACCTCCGGGATGCTCGGTGAGAGGGGCGGGGCTGGGGACAGGAGCAAAGCAGAGCCAGGAGGCGTGGCTTTATTTGCGGGTGCCTTTGTCCTCGGTGAGACGCTGTAGCCGTGGTGGCAAGGTCACAGGACAGGACGGGCTGCGGGGTGGGGCTGGGCGTCGGGAAAAGCCATTTGTCGCGGCAGGTCCTGCTCGGGGTCTCACTCCATGGCCTGCCCAGGTCCCCCAGAGATCCCTGAGAAGCAGGCTTTGGGGCAGGGGGCTGTCTGAGGCTGGGCACCAGCCCGCTGGGCTTGGACCGACGGAGGAGGGAAGGAGAGCCTCTTGGAGAAACACCTGGGCCAAGCCGCGTGGCCCGGGACTCCCCGTGGCCGGCCTGACTGCCCCCGGGCCGGCGTTCCGGAAGCCCTCGGCGTTGGGGCCAGCCTGGGAAGGAGCCTGTGGCCTCTGCCCCCGCTCACCCGCTGGGTGAGGCAGCCAGGGGCAGAGGCTCCCACTTTTAGCTTCGTTAGGTCGGGAGGGATGACGGACCCTCCCTGCTACCCTCCGTGAGCACTGCTCATGGGCAGAATCTACGTCTGCTGTGGGGCCTGGGCCCCCTGGGGAGGGACCTCCCAGCGAAGGGGATGGCACTGCCTTGGCCCAGACGCCCGGGGCGCCCAGCTCTCCCCCGGCAACAGGCTGCAAAGCTTGGCCGTTCCCTCTGGCTGGGGTGGGGCTGCTGGGGGAGGTGCGAGGCCCAAACACCCCCAAGCCCTCCTCACTGAGGTCTCTCCCAGGCCGCTGGTCCCGGTGAGCAAGGGTGACTCCTCAGGGGCTGGGACTCCTGTGTCCTACAACCCGTCCCAGGCCCTCACGCTCCATCGGGCCCCTGACCCTGGCTTCCCTTTCCACAAACTCCCCAACGAAAGGAAGGAACACCCTAAACAAACCAGAAGCCGCTCTGGACGGAGGACAAAAGCCGGTGGCACGTGGAGGGTGTGGGTGGCGGGGGTGGGGTGGCAGGGGGCAGTGGGTACATGATGGCATGCAGCACTGGGGTTCCCTAGGAGGGATGGGGTCCTCGTTCTCCCCGGTGTGAGGGAGTGGGGGAGGGGTCAGCAGACCCGGAGAAGGAGGGTCTGTGGGCTGGGCCTTGTGACTTCCTGCATCCTCCGTGGGCCCAGCCAGTCACAGGGAGACGAAACCCACGGCCTGCAGCAGGGGCAGGCCGAGCAGCAGCAGCAGCACCCACGAGGTGTCCTGGGCCAGCAGGCTTATGCCCCCACACTTGACCAGTTTGTCTGTGGAGAGACAATGGGCGGAGGGCAGAGCGGGCCCCAGGCCTCCGAGGGCCCAGGGCACGGGTGCGTTTCCTGGGGGAGGCCGGTGCCATGATGCTCTAGCTGGAACCAGGGCCAACTGGGTCTAACAGGACCGACCTTCCATCCCGTTGGCGGGTCCCCGAGCCCTTGAGCCAACATCACATCCTCAGCAGAAAAGTGGGTGAGGCCTCTGGTGTCATCCCGGGGGGGGGGGGGGGTGGGGGGCGAGGGAGGATGGTGCCGGCCGTGCCACACCTTCAGCCAGGTGGAAGCCCCTGCCACGCCCTCTGGCACCTGCCCCCACAGAAGGGCACGGGCAGCAGGTGGGGGTGGGGAGACACGTGACAGGACCCCTCTCCTGCCTGGCGCAGCCAGGGGACCGCCTGCCTGCCTCTCCCGCCGGCCTCTCTGGCTCACTGGCCTCAGTAGGGGCTTGCCTCACCTCTGAGCACAGAGACGTTCTTGTTGGAGGCCTGGGTCTGGCCGGAGATGCGGAGTTCGCAGGTGTACTGCCCCTCGTCCTTGGTGGTGAAGCCGGATAAGTAGAGGACCTTCATGGTGTTTTTGCTAGTGACGTTGGTCCGAGAGCGGTAGGCGTGCTCGGGCACCCCCATGGTGCCGGACAGCACGTGCCTCTTGGCGTCACGGGTCAGGCTGAACTCGTACTGCAGGGGCAGGGTGGTGGAGTTCTCGTGGCGGCAGTCCAGCCGGAGGCTCTGGTCCTCCAGGCAGGCCGTCAGGCTCGTCACCTTCTGTCCGCTGGCCACCTGCAAGACTGGCACCAGCAGTGCCCCCTCTGAGTTGGGGGGACCTCCAGGGTGGGGCCTGGCCAGCGAGGGCACGAGGGTCTGCTCTCCGAGCACCTCTTTGCACCCCAGCCTGCTGCAGACCCCAGCCTGCCCCCTCAGGTGTCCAGTCCTGAGCCCTCCTGTGCCAGGGCAGGAGGCTGCGGGCAGCTGGTGCCCGGTTCCCACGTGGAGGTCCCGACTCGGTCTGGGGTGGGCTCTGTGGGATGTGTCCGAACCTCCTTGGGCAGTCGGACGACCAGGTCGCTCAGCTGACTCAGGGACTGAGAACAGCCCTCTCTCCCCTCGTCATCTCCACCCTCCCAGGTTGTGAGGAAGGAGCTAGCGTCTCTGAAAGGAAGGGACCCGGGGTGTCCGAAGCCCAGCCCTGCCCCTTGCCCGGTACCTGTCAGCAGCAGAGTGACGCTGATTGCAGGGTTCATGGTGCCAAGAGCTCAGTGCTGGATCTGGGGTGGGAACAGGACGGGAGTCAGCTGACAGAGGAGGCAGGTGTGCCCACGCCAGCTGCCGGCTGGGGGCCATGGACACACGCCCTTCCCTACACCCCGTCCTCTCCCTCCTCGGTCAATGTGACACTGCCAGTTCCTCCCCCCAGGGGGGGCAGACACGCCCTAAAACGGTGTCTGTGTTGAGCACTCACTAGCTGGGTGACTCTCAGCAAGTGGCTTTAACTTCGCTGTTTCCTTCCCCTTCAGGAAGGCAGGGGATTCCTATTCTGTAATTGTGGTAAAATCCACATAACACAAAACTTATCATCTTAACCAGTTTTTTTTCCCGGTTAATCCTCACTGGAGGAAAAATGGTTTTCAGAGAGTGGAAGGGAGGGGGTGAGGGGGGGGAGAGAGAGAGAGAGAGAGAGAGAGAGAGAGAGAGACTGCAACCCAGGTACATGCCCTCGACCAGCAATTGAACCTGCGACCTTTGGGTCCGTGGGCTGGTGCTCTAACCACGGAGAAACCGGCCAGTGCTACCATCTTAACCATTAAAAAAAATATTTGTTCTTTATTGATTTTAGAGAGAGAGGAAGGGAGAGGAAGAGAGAGATAGACACATTGATGAGAGAGAACATCGACTGGCCGCCTCCCGCATGCCCCCCACTGGGGATCGAGCCCACAACCTGGGCATGTGCCCTGAGCGGGAATCGAACTGGCGACCTCTTGGTGCAGGGTTGATGCTCAACCACTGAGCCACACCAGCCGGGCCCATCTTAAACATTTTAAATATACAGTCCAGTAGTGTTAAGTTCATTTATATTGTTGTGCAACCCATCTCCAGAACTCTTCTATTTAAGTCCTCACCCTAGGACATTTTCTTTGATTTTTGGAGAGAGGGTAACAGAGGTGGGAGGGGGGAGAGAGAGAGAGAGAGAGAGAGAAGGAAAGAAACAGATCTGTTGCCTCCCGTACGCACCCCGACCAGGGACGAACCCACAACCTAGGTATGTTCCCTGACACCCCCACCCCAACTGAACTGGCAACCTTTCAGTGTTGGGACTGTGTTCCAGTGAACTGAGCCACACCAGCTAGGCCTCCAGAACTTATTTTATCTTGCAAAATGAAAACTCTCTTAAACAAAAACTGCTCATTCAGGGACTTCCTAGTTCTTATTCAGAAGAAAATCCCCAGTGTCCAAACTGTTCCTGGCACATACCAGATGCTTAAAAGATATTGAATGGCCCTGGCCGGTTTGGCTCAGCGGTTAGAGTGTCGGCCCATGGACCGGAGAGTCCCGGGTTCGGTTCCTGCTAAGGGCATGTACCTTGGTTGCAGTTTGTCCCCAGCCCCGGTTGGGGTCGTGTGGGTGGCAGCCACTCGCTGTGTCTCTCTCACATCGATGCTTCTCTCTCTCTCTTCCTCCCGCTCTATCTGAAGATGAATGCAAAAAAAAAAAAAAATGTCCTCGGGTGAGGATAAAAAAAAAAAAGATATTGAATGAATGAATGCATCTGAGCTTTAGAGAACCACAGGGTTGTGATGTCATTAAGAAAAGGACACAGAGGGGAAGGGATGGGGGGTGGGAGGAGATAAACCAAAGAACTTACGTGCATATATACACACAGCCACAGACACTGGCAACAGGGCAGTGAAAGCAGGGGGTGGGGCGGGAGCGGGGAGGAGGGTGTCAGTGGTGGGAAAAAGGAGGAGCATCTGTAATACTTTCAAAGATAAAGATTAAAAAAAAAAAGCAAAATGACAAATTTCTGGCACTGTGTTCCCTAGTCAGTGATCTGCCCACTGAGCGCCCTCCTCTCCATGCCTGTGCTCAGGGGCGATGTCCTGTGTGCGCGCGTATGCGTGTGTGCACGCGCGCGTGTGTGGGTGCGTGTGTGTGTGTGTGGCTAAGGTGCTCCCAGACAGAACTGCACTTGGCACACAGCTGAGGGTGTTTGTTCCCAGATGTGTGCGAGGGGGTGACAATGTTCTCCTATTGCATATGTTGTCCGACTGCACCGAAACCAAGATGCTTCCCTCCTCCAGTTCCCTGGGCAGGATCCTTGGGCCTGCCATTTTCCATCCTGGCTTCAGTAGCCTCGCTGCCTAGGCTCTCTGCCCTGCCCCCACTTTTTAAATTATTTTTTTGCAATCTAGCCTTGCAAAGCATCTCAGAGCAGGTACCCTAGCCTGTCCGCACCGGTGCCAGGGAGAGGACGGGCGCCGGCCAGTGTGCACCGGGCCCTGCCCTGGCGCCCGCGCCCGTGTGCGCAGGGCGAGGCTGGGGTCCCGCGGTGGCCGCGGCTACAGTGAGTGTCGAGAGGACCTTGGAGGTGCCGTTGGAGAAGAAGGAGAGTTGGCATGTGGCTCTGATTCTCGGACACCGAGTTATGGAGGGGTGGTGCGTGCTTGGGGATCTAGGAGCTGAAGCAGCGGCTGGAACGAGAAAGGGACGCGGGGCTGGGGCTGGGGCTGGAGGGGGTTATGGAGCCAAAGAGCGCGGGGAGCCAAAGGCAGGGTTAGAGAGCGGTCGGGAGGCACATCCTGTTTTCGTCTCCTCTACCCAGTGTCTTCGCAGACTAGAACCCGGAGAAGCTCGGCTCTACCGCCCGCCCCCTCCAACCCGCAGCGCGGCCCACGGGCCCCACCCTTATTTCTTTTCCATCCTTCAGTCCCCTCCTTTCGAAATTGAGGTCTCCCTGCCCCCCTCGCGTCGTTTTCCTGTTCTTCCCTTCCCGTCCGCGGGCCTTCCACCCCGTCCTCGCCAGCAGCACTGCGGGTCCATTGCGCGGGCGCGCGGCACCCAGCCCACCTCGAGGTCGCCGGTTAATTCCCTCCAGCTCGCCAGCCTCTGCTCTTTTTCTCCCATTTCAACGTTCCCCTCTCCCCGCCCCCGCCTCCGCGAGCTCGGGTTGGGGTCGTCTGGGTGGAGTGCAGAGCCCAAGGCTGTCCTTGGCGCCCTTCCTCGCGGTTCTCCTCCAGCGCGCCAGCTCCAGGACCCCACCCCACCCCCACACGCAGCGGGCGAAAGTCGGGGAGGCCTTCCTGGAGAGGCAGGTGCGCCCTCGGCCCGCAGCGGTGGGGTCCGACCTCGGCCCTGCCTGGGAAGCCAAGCCCTCCCCAAGCACTGCGCGGCGCGTTCCAGGGCGCCGGAGGACCGTTTCTCGGGTCGAGAGGCTCGCAGGGCACCTGGGGCCCGTCCCTGCGCCCTGCGCCCCGCCCTGGCTCAGGCTCCCACCTGGGCTCCGGTCCTCCGCTGCTGCGGCCTCTTCACCACGCCGCCTCCGGTTGCTGCAGCCTGCCGGGTGCCCGCAGTTTTCACCAGGGGTGGGAGAGGAGGGGCTGGGAGGGCCCGGTGGCTCGGCCAATCAGAGGCTGAGGGGAGCGAGGAAGGATGGCAGGAGGGGGAGGCGGCGGCCCAGTGTTGGTGCGGGAGAGTGGCAGTATGCCGCAGAAGGGGGACCTCGCCCTGTGGCGGACAGGCCTGGCCAGTGACCCCGGATCAGGCTGGGCGGCGTAGGGGCTGCCGCCCAGAGCTCCACAATGATTGCTCCCCTTTGAAGGCGCTGACCCCCTTTTCCTAGCCCAGCTTCTGAAGCCCGTGGGAAAGCCGAGGGCCGAGGAGTGGAGGCTGGAGGCCCGCAGGTCCTCTCGGGCAGTGCGCTCACCTCCTGGCTTCCTTTTCGGCCGGAGCCGACCTACCCGGGAGCTCCAGCGAGAGCCTGTGGAGCTGGAATTTTCCAGGCGTTTTCCACACGAGGGTGGTGGGCTGTTTTCCCACATGGGAGCAACCCCTGGGAGGCAAGGCAGCACCGCACCCAGTGTTCCAAGTCTCCAGCCCTGCCCCACCCCGTCCTCCATCCGAGGACACCCAGCCCTCAGGGGCTTTCTGCTCCGGGCACTCAGTTTCTCTCAGTTCCTGGCCTGGCACCTCCCTGTGCAGGGGGAGCGAGAAGGTTCTAGATTTCCTGCCCTCCTGCCCACCCCCACTCCCTCAAGCCCCTGAGTACTGTGTATGCTTGGTCTTCAGACAAGGGAAAGATGCTGTTTTCTACCAAGCACTGTGCAGGGCATACTACATCCGTGCCCGCATTCCCCCCTCCCCCCCAAGCAATCTGCTGGATTTGAAGCCGGACGATGGATGGGTCTGGCCGCCTGTCACCACCTGAGCCGATAAAGCAGAGACAAGGTTGAGTGGTCCACGTTCGTTTGTTCCAATATTGCCGGCAGTATGGGAGCAGTGGGTCACCCTGCAACATCTGCTCTGCCCCCCCCCACTTGCCAGCTGCTTTTATTTTTTATTTTTGTTACAGATGTTTCTCCTTTGCCCCCATTGACACCTTCCTCTGGATCCCCACCCCCCACCATTGTTGTGTATATCCATGGTTACGCATACATGCATATAAGTTCTGTGGTTTATCTCTTCCTCCACCCCCCCCCCCTTCTGAGGTTTGTCAGTTTGTACCCTACTTCTATGTCTCTGGGTGTATTTTGTTCCTCAGCTTGTTTAGTTCATTATATTCCACAAATAAGTGAGATCATGTGATATTTGCCTTTCTCTGCTTGGCTTGTTTCGCTTAGGATAATACTCTCCAGGTCCCTCCATGTCGTCTCAAAGGATAAGAGATCTTTCTTACAGCTGCATAGTACTCCATTGTGTATATGTACCACAGCTTTTTTATCCATTCGTCTACTGATGGACACTTGGGCTGTTTCCAGATCTTAGCGATTGTAAATAGTGCTGCTATGAACATAGGGGCACATATATTCTTTCTGATTGGTGTTTCAGGCTTCTTAGGGCATATTCCTAGAAGTGGGATCACTGAGTCAAATGGCAGTTCAATTTTTAATTTTTTGAGGAAACACCATAGTGTTTTCCACAGTGGCTGCACCAGTCTGCATTCCCACCAGCAGTGGACTAGAGTCCCCTTTTCCCACACCCTCGCCAGCACTTGTTTGAAGGCGGCGATTCCTGCCAGCTGCTTTTAAAGGCTAGAGAAACAATGCCACGTGAGAAAGGACAGTAAGGGCAAACAGGGCAAGTTGATTATAGGCACGGGGCAGGAATGTTGGCTGGGGGGGATTGTAAAAGGTTGTGGGCAAAGGGGGAAGGAGTTAGTCTGGGGGCCGCAGACGCTGGTCGCCAGTGAGTCGCAGTCACGAGTAGAGTGTTCCGATAACCAGGTTGTTCATCGTACCATGATGTCTGCAGTCCCCCCTGTCCTCAGATCAGGAGAACGGACAGCAGTCCTGAGGTCAGCTCCCGAGGTACACACTTCCACGGTGAGCATTGTGAAGGACGATTCACCATTTTTCTAACTATGGCTAGTGCCCCGCTATGATTCGTTTTCTTACTCTTCTGATATCTTCTATGAATTCTGATATTCTTTCCTGCCCCTTTCAGAGTCATCCCATCCCATTTCATGGCTAGTAGGTGGGAGAGCTGTGGGACCCCAATTCCTCAGGGCTGAGTCACCCCACTGTTCAGGGGGAGGGGAGATTGTGGAGCTGTGGGACAGGGGAGGGGATGGGACCGACTAGAAAGGAATAGCGGAGACCAAGCTTTTTTTTTTTTAATCCTCACCTGAGGACATTTTTGCCTTTATCTTCAGATAGAGCGGGAGAGAAAAAGGGGAGAAGAGAGAGAGAGAGAAACATCGATGTGAGAGAGACACATCGACTGGCTGCCACCCATATGACCCCAACCATGGCCGGGGACAAACTGCAACTGAGGTACGTGCCCTTAGCGGGAACCGAACCCGGGACTCTCTGGTCCGCGGGCCGACGCTCTAACCGCTGAGCCAAACCTGCCAGGGCAGAGACCAAGCTTTTAATCTCCTGGGGCACCTGTCCGAGCCCCATTAATCTGATGTTACCAGAAGCTCTTAGGTGTTTTCCTTCACACAGCCCGTGCTGATTTGTCTCTCCCACCCACAGGTAAGGGGAACTTTCTGCACAAAGGATTATTGTATTTATTTGCATTCTCATGGCTGCTTTGTGAATTCTGGTCAGGACATCCTGTGGGCTGGCCTGGCCTTCCCACCGGCTGCTGGCCTGTTCTCCTATTTCTTCGTGGAATTGGCCCTCGCACTTTGCGGCAGTCCATCACAGTAATGGCCCTGTTGGAAGCCGTCCCTGGGCTAGCGCGAGCGGGAAATTGTCTTCCCTTTCCCCACCCTAGAGATTGGATGGCCTCCCAGAGCTTAGAGCGATGGAACTTTCTAACTGCAATGAGCCCCTCGGGCAGCCAGAGCCAGGGGCATTGGCTCTGGTAAACAGCAGAAGCTCGGGGGCAGTGGATGCAGCTGCCCTGGCCACCTGGGGTCTCTCGAGCCCAGCGGTGGAACTGCCCAGTCTGCACTTTCCACAGGTCCTCGGGGTCTGAGGACTGCAGGACACTGGTCTCCACCAGGCCGTTCTCTTCCCTTGGGGCATCTCGTGGTCGGTGGGGTAATTTTTAAGGCTGCCGACCCCGCCTCATCTTTCCCATTCATGCTGCTGCATTCCAGACACCGGCCTCCTTCCTGTCACTCTGTGCAGCCTGCTTTTTCCTGCTTGACTTCTTTATGATTGAAGTCTGGGGATCTTTCCTATTAGAACATAACGGCTTTCGCTTGGGGCCTCGTCCCCGCCCCTGCGCTGTCTCTCTGCATTTCTCTCTCTCTCTCTCTCTCTCTCTCTCTCTCTCTCTCTCTCTCTGTCTCTCTCTCTCTCTCTCTCACACACACACACACACACACACACACACACACACACGGGAGCTGGAGACGGTTTCTTTTCTTTGGCAGGACATGGGGATAGCCGGAGGCCCATTAGCTACAGAAGCTCTCTGGGCTCTGGCAGGCTGAGACCCTTTAGACTCTGTTTTCACTCTGCAGCCCAGTTCCCGAGCGTTGCTGGGTGAAGGCCTCGCTGTGCTATTTTGATGAGGTTATGAGATCCTGGCCTACTTTCTGGGTCCCCAAGCACTGCATTCCAGGAAGGGGGTGTGTGCGCGCTCCAGAGGGGCTGACAGCTGCCTGTCTGCCAAAGCAAAGTGGCGTTGATGGCTCAGATGCGATGATCTGGGGACACGGCAGGAGAAGATGTAAAAACTCCCATTTACGGACAGGGCATGATGGAAATGCTGAAAGCAGGGAGGGTTGAGAGGTATCGACCCAAGACAGACTACGGCTGCCCTGTTGACGCTAAGCTTAGATGGTTTCTCTCCCATCATCTCCAGTCGCCCCAGCTAGAGGCACACGGGATGACAGTTCCTCTAAAACGCACGCCCCTGTAGGATGACTAAGGGAATACCACCCCATTCTCACTCGCTGATTTCATCGGATGGTTCTCTACAAAAGTACAGAGGCGGGAGACGCCATCCCATCCTTTTAGGGTTGGGAACCGAGGCCCAAGAAGGCGAATGATTTGTCAGAGGCTACACACACACTTTGGGGCACGACTAGGACTAGATCCCAGATCTCCTGGCTCCACAGAGAGTGCTCTCCACGGCTCCCAGGGTGGACCTTCCGTCTGCTAGACTGATTTCTTTTTTTTTTTTTTACCTCACCCGAGGACATTTTTGCATTTATCTTCAGATACAGCGGGAGGGAGAGAGGGAGGAAGAGAGACAGAGAAACATCAACGTGCAAGAGACACATCGACTGGTTGCCACCCACACGACCCCAACCGGGCCTGGGGACAGACTGCAACCCAGGTATGCACCCTTAGCGGGAACCGAACCCAGGACGCTCTGGTCGGCGGGCCGACGCTCTAACCGCTGAGCCAAACCGGCCAGGGCTGCTAGACTGATTTCACTGGTTCATGGCGAGATAAGAAAAACAGGTCAATGTGCTGCGGTCTGAAGAGAGATGTCAGGCTGCCACCTTGTTCTGGTAACCTCTTCACTCTGTTGACGAGGGAGGGATTCCCATGCTGGGGTTTTGGAGATGGCTGAACGTATGACATCTGATGCTGGACAGGTAAGATCAACATCAGTTTATTCGTCTTACATACTCGCAGCCCAGAGGAGGAGACCACAGGCCATGCAGGGCCACATAGGAGTTGCACGCGGGAGCAGAGTGACCAGGCTGTGGGAGGCCCTGCTCCCCAAGGGAGGATGTACAGTCGGCCCTCGTTTATCGCGGCGCATCGGTTCCAGACTCTACCACAATAAATGCATTTCCACGAAGTAGGAGTCTTTATTTATACGCAGTTGTCCCTCGCCACTTTGTGCTTCGACATTCGTGGCTTCACTCTATCATGGTTTTTTCAAGTACAGTATACAGTATATAGTATATAGTACATAGTATACAGTATATAGTATACAGTATACAGTACAGTATATAGTATACAGTATACAGTATACAGTATACAGTATATAGTATTTGAAAAAACCGCGATAGAGTGAAGCCCCGAACGTCCAAGCGTGAAGTGGCGAGGGACGACTGTAATGGGCTTTTTTGAATAATTCTGTGGGCTGGCAGGGAACTGGGGCCCTCTACTAAGGGATAATCGGGAGCTACGCCTGGTCCCCGTGTAAGGAGAACTCATGGTTGGGCCATGTGAGGCCCTCCCCAGATGATCAGATGTTAGGACAGCACATGTTATTGAACCCTAACTCTGGGCTAATCGAGGCCGTATGCCACACACCCGCCTTCTTTGGGAAGGCCCGCATCTTCATTCTAAGGTTATACCTTTCCGCTTTCTCAAAGTGGTGGTGGTAGATGGTGTGTGTTGTAGTGTCCTTGCTAGGCAAAAAAAGAAAATTGATAACTTTCTGTTGATCCTCAGACTTCTTTGGAAATGTGACTAGTCTATAAAAAAAAAAAAAGGTATCTTGGCCGGGCCGGTGTGGCTCAGTGGTTGAGCGTCGACCCATGCACCAAGAGGTCGCCGGTTCGATTCCCAGTCAGGACACATGCCCAGGTTGTGGGCCCGAACCCCAGCGGGGGGCATGCAGGAGGCGGCCAGTTGATGTTCTCTCTCATCGATGTTTCTGTCTCTCTCTCCCTCTCACTTCCCTTCTCTCTAAAATCAATAAAGGAAAAAGAAAAATCTTGGAACCACTGCTCTACACTCTGCTGTGTCTCCTAATCTCCAGTTGAAGTCAACTCCCTGGGCGAGGTCCCTCCCTGAAGAACTGCATGCTGGGTTGAAGAGCACGACAGAAATAACTTATCTCTCAGAGTGCAAGGCTGAGGGTGAGAGGACAAAGCCCCCACGGAGATGAGATTTTCAACATTTAATTTAAACCCTTCATTCATGGATGTTTCATTAATCAAATAATTAAAACACATCATTGTTCTAGGCACAATATTCTAGGTACAGGGCTAGACCCTGGGAATACAAACATCAATAGAGCAGAGTCTCTGTCTCCAAATGAGGGACACAGAGATGGTAGATAGATAATGAGAAAACAGTAGGGTAAGAACAGAGGTGAAGCTGTGTATAGAGCATTGTGGGAGTCCAAGGTGTGGTGGCGGGAGGGGACTGATGACCCAGTCTGTGAGAGAGGCCTTCTTGGAGGACTTGAGGCATGAACTGAGTCTTTAAAGACGAATGGGAGTTGCCCAGGTGTGGTAGATTGTTACATTAAGGACATCTAATGAATCCTGGTATCTGTGCCCTTTGCGGGATCCCTTTCCACACTGATTCTGGGCTTGGCCATGTGCCTTCTTTGGCCAAATAAGATGCAAGCAGAAACTTGATATGTGTTTGTACAGTGGGACTTGCCTTCTCGGAATTCAGTTGCCAGGTGAGGACGTTTGAGCTAGCCACAGGGGCCTCAGTTTATGCCAACCGCCCTTTGGAATCAGCTAGTCAGCTGTTCATCTGCCACACGGTCACAGGAGCACGCGTGATTCCAACGGATACCATCCCGGATAAGCCGACTATGGCGGTTCTACAACCTGGATCCAAATTCTTTGATGTTCCTTCATCAAGAAGTGACGTCTGTGTCCCTTCTGGAATCTCAGTGGGCTTGTGACTGCTTCCACCAGTAGAGTGAGACTCCAATTTGGGTCTTAAAAGGCCGCATAACTTTTCCTTTGTTTGCGGGAACACTCACTCTTAGAGGTGATATCTGAATGCCCCGAGGCTGCGGTGCTGTCAGGAAGCCTAGCCACAAGTTAGCCTTCCGAGTCATTTCAGCCCAGGCTTCAGGTGTGTAAATAAAGAAGCTTCCAAAGAATCCTAGCCCCAAGCTCTTTGAGTTGTACCCCCTAGCTGTTCAAGTTTTCAAGCTGGCCCCAGAGACAAGACACAAGTCTGAATTCCTGATTCCTAGAATCCAGGAGCTTAATAAGATGGTGGTAGTTTTAAACTGTTGTTTTAGGTGATTGGTTTTGTGACGGTTGATACTGGGTACATAAATGGGTACCTAGGGGCATGGTGCTGTCTTAACCCACGCATGTGGCATTGGCTGTGGAATTGGGTGGTGGGCGAAGGCTTGTGCAGGCTAGAGGAACAGTGAAGAAACTCAGCAGAGGCTGAAAAGGGGTAAGGAAACCCCTTGGAAGCTGGATCAAGGGTGATTCTGTTACACAGTGGTGAAACACTTGCCGACACTCTTGCTTGTGGTACCTTAGGAGACAGAAAAGGTGCCTAATGAATTTGTGGATTTGGCTGGAGAGATCTAGAGATGAAGTATTGAAAGTGCCCTCCAGCTGCTTCTAGCTGGCATAGGTATGATGAGAGAGAGAGAGAGAGAGAGAGAGAGAGAGAGAGAGAGAGAGAGAGAGGAGAGAGAGAGAGAGAGGAGAGAGAGATGAGCTAAATAAGGATCTGTCCAGTTTGTTGGATTGGAATAGAAATCTAGTTCTTATTTCCAGTCTCTCTAGCAGGCAATAGATTCGTCTAAGAGTAAAGATTAAGTCAAGGGTATGATTGTAGAATCTTTGTTAACATCCCAGGAAAATTTATGATGGTGCCTAGTAGACCTTCTCAGTTAAACAAAGGGATTTCTAATTATATTAAGGATGTTGTTCCATAGCTGCATTAGCGTCTTCGTTTTTTTTTTTTTTTAATTAATTAATTTATTTTTAAATTAATTTATTTTTGTCACAGATGTTTCTCCTTCCCCCCCCAATTGACACCCTCCTCCCATTCCCCTCCTCCTCGCCCCGCCAGCATTGTTGTCTATATATCCATTGGTTATGCTTATATGTATAAGTTCTTTGGTTTATCGCTTCTGAATAGTTTGTATCCTGCTACTTTACTGAATTAATTTATCACTTCTAATCTATTTTTTTTTTTGGTGGAGTCTTTAGGGTTTTCTATGTACAATATCATGTCATCTGCAAATAATAACAGTTTTACATATTCCTTTCCAATTTGGATGCCTTTTATTTCTTCTTCTTGTCTGATTGCTGTGGCTATGACTTCCAGTACTATGTTGAATAAGAGTCGTGAAAGTGGACATCTTTGTTTCTGACCTTAAGGGAAACACTTTTAGTTTTTCCCCATTGAGTATGATGTTAGCTGCGAGTTTGTCATATATGACCTTTATTATGTTGAGGTATATTCCTTCTATTCCCACTTGGCTGAGAGCTTTTCTTTTTTTTTTGGTCATAAATGGATGCTGGATTTTGTAAATGCTTTTTCTGCATCTATTGATATGATCATATGATTTTTATCCTTTATTTTGTTTATGTTGTGTATCATGTTAATTGATTTGCAGATACTAAACCATCTTTGCATCCCAGGAATGAATTCATGGTGTATGATCTTTTTAATGTATTGCTGAATTTGGTTTGCTAATATTTTGTTGAGGATTTTTGCTTCTATGTTTATCAGGGATATTGGCCTATAATTTCTTTCTTTTTCTTTTTCTTTTTGTAATGTCTTTATCTGGTTTTGGAATCAGAGTAATGCTAACCTCAAAAAATGAGCTTGAGAGCTTCCCTCCTCTAGAAATTCTTTAAGTAGTTTGAGAAGGATGGCTGTTAATTCTTCTTTGAATGTTTGGTAAAATTTACTTGTGAAGCCATCTGGTCCAGGACTTTAGCTTGTTCGTGGTTTTATTGATTACTGCTTCAATTTCATTGATTGTAATCTGTCTGTTCTCATTTTCTGTTTCTTCTTGATTCAGTTTTGAAAGATTGTATGTTTCTATGAATTTATCCATTCTTCCAGATTGTCCAATTTGTTAGCATATAATTGTTCGTAGTATTTTCTTATAATCCATTGTATTTCTCTGGGTCAGTTGTCAGTTCTCCTCTTTCATTTCTGATTTTATTAATTTGGGTCCTCTCTTTTTTTCACAATGAGTCTGGTTAAAGGTTTGTCAATTTTGGTTATCTTTCTAAAGAACCTGCTCTTGGTTTCATTGATCTTATATTGCTTTTTTAGACTCTATTTTGTTTATCTCTGCTCTGATCTTTATTATTTTCTTCCTTTCTATTCTCCTTGTGTTTTGTTTGATATTCTTTTTCTAGTTTCTTTAGGTGTAAGATTAGATTGATATTTTTCTTGTTTCTTGAGGTAGGCCTGTATTGCTATGATTTTCCCTCTTAGGACTGCTTTTGTTGTGTCCCATAGATTTTTGGTTGTTGTGTTTTTATTGTCATTTATCTCAAGATAAATGATGTAGGGTAGTCTTGGTTGTAGTCCTTGTTTTTCATCATTTTGCGTATTTGTGGCCTAACATGTGGTCTTCTATCCTGGAAAATGTTTCATGTGCACTTGATAAGAACGTATATTCTGCTGCTTTGGGGTGAAATGCTATAAAAATATTATTTAAATTAATCTGGTCTAATGTTATTTAAGGACACTGGTTCTTTATTGATTTTCTATATGGAAGATCTAGCCACTGATGTTAAAGTCCCCTACTATGACTGTGTTACTATTGATCTCTTCCTTTATGTTCATCCATATTTGCTTTATACATTTAGGTGTTTCTGTGTTGGATGCATACATATTTACAAGGGTTATGTTCTCTTGTTGGATCGATCCCTTTATCATTATGAAATGTCCTTCTTTGTCTCTTGGTTTTAAACTCTATTTTCTGATATCAGTATTGCTACTTCAGATTTTTTTTTTGGTTTCCATTTGCATGAAATATCTTTTTTTCATCTCTTTACTTTTAGTCTCTGTGTGTCTTTTGATCTGAGGTGGGTCTCTTGTAGACAGCAGATATATAGGTTTTGTTTTCTTGTACATACCCTATGTCTTTTGATTGGAGCATTTAATCCATTTACATTTAACGTGATTATTGATAGGTACATAGTTATTGCCATATTATTATCTGTGTTTTTTCTTTCTTCTTCTTAAAGAAGTCCTTTAACATTTCCTGTAATACTGGCTTGGTGGTGATGAAGTACCTTCACTTTTTCTTGTCTGGGAAGCTCTTTATTGCTTCTTTAATTTTTCATGGTAGTCTTTTGAGGTAGAATAGTCTGTAGGTCCTTGTTTTTCATCATTTTGAATATTTTGTGCCAATTCCTTCTAGCCTGTAAAGTTTCTGTTAAAAATCAGCTGGAAGTCTTGTGGGATCTCCCTTGTAGGTAACTAACTGCTTTTCTCTTGCTGCTTTTAAGATTCTCTCTTTGTCTTTAACCTCTGGCATTCTGGTGATGATGTGCCTTGGTGCGGACCTCTTGGGGTTCATCTTGTTTGGGACTCTGTGCACTTCCTGGACCATGTTTCTTTTTCCTTCACCAGGTTAGGGAAGTTTTCAGTCATTATTTCTTCTAGTAGTTTTTCAATACCTTGGTCTCTCTCTTCTCCTCTGATGCTTGTATGATGCAGATGATGGTATGCTTGATATTGTCCCAGACGTTTGTTAAACTATCCTCATTCTTAAAAATTCCTTTTTCCCCCCTTTTTGCTGCTCTGATTAGGTGTTATCTGCTGCCTAGTTTTCCAAATTGCTAATTCGATCCTCTGTTTCATCTGATCTGATTTTTTTTTTTCTAGTGTGTTTTTCATTTTAGCTATTGTATTCTTCATTTCTGACAGGTTCTTTTTTATGGTTTACATGTCCATTTTTTTTTATGCTGTTTAAGTGCTTACTAAGTTCCTTGACCACCCTTAGAACCATTGTTTGAATTCTGTATCTGGTAGATTGCTTGCTTTCACTTCATTTAATTCTTTTCCTGAAAACTTCTCCTGTTTCATTCTGGACATGTTTCTTTTTCTCCCCATTTTGGCTGCATCTTTGAATTTGTTTCTCTGTGTTAGGTGGAGCTGCTATATCTCCCAGCCTGGGCAGGGTGGCCTTATGTATTGGGTGTCCTGTGGAGCTCAGTGTCACCTGAGCTGGGTGCTCCAGGAGTGTCCCTCATGTGTTATGTGAGCCCTGCTGTTGTAGTTGACGCTTGTTTGCTGCTGGCCTGTTGTGAATGGGGTTGACCCTCAGGCTGGCTGACTGTGAGGACTGATCCCGACCAGAGTGTACGAGCTGCTCTGCGGACGCTGACCTCACCAAGTGGAATTTGCTCCACTAGGCTCTGGTGCCTGTCTAGACTTCCCTTTGGGTATACTGCTTGTGGGGCTAATCGGATCATGTTCTGATGTGCTCTGAAGCCAGCCACTGGCTGTTTCAGTTCTGAGGCCTTTTGAGAGGTACTCAGGTGTAGGTCAATATCAGACACTGCCTGTGACTGGCCCGGGGCTACCTGTTAGGAGCTTCAAGGTAATCTGTGGTCGGTAGCTGCCTGGTCTGGCCTTGCATATGCATGAGAGTGGCCAAGCTGTGTGCCAGAGCCACCTGCCACCAGTACCCGGCCTAGGGTAGGTTAGCAGAATGCCCAAGGCACCCCGGGGTTTGCTGCCACCTGCTGGCTGCTCATTTGGCTGAAACAGCCTCAGGTAGTATGCGAGTTGTATGAGGCAGTTTCCAGTGAATCACCATTAGGGGTGAGTGGTACGCACCAGATTAATGTAGATTCAAACTTGGCACCGGTGCTGAGTTTGAGGCCACTCAGCAAAAGTCTCAGGGTACACCAAGGCCAGCTGCCACCCCCTAGGGCCTGCATGCCTTTGCGTTCGGGTGGGGTCTCAGGGAGTCATCAGGGCGGATCCAGTAGAGTTCACCAGGCTAAAACAGATCAAGATTTGTCAAAGTGAAGGCAGGGCTCTGCCCAGGGATGGCTCTGGCCCCCACACCTGTCAGGTATGTGGGGAAAACTGGCCTTTGCCCTAAAGCCACACGACTCAGTCTCTCCCCCTGTGTCTCTGGCACCCTTTGAGTCTGCCTTGATTTCCTTGCGAGTTTTTCAAGAAAAACAGCACAGATCCAGGCTGTCCACCACCAGCAGAGCCCTCTGCAGGGCACAGAGCTTGGCACAATGGGGCCTGAAGGAGTTGGCAGGGTGGGGGCAGTGCATGTCCCCAAGTTAATGCCTATGGAGGGGAGTGCCTGACCCAGGACAGATGGCATCTGTGGGCAGAATGGGCGCGGGACTCAACACAGGGACATGGCGGCTATTAGTCCAGTCTTCTCCCCAGAGCCACACCCCAATCTTGCCCGTGCTACTCCAGTCTTCTCTGATCTGCTGTCCCTCCTCCGGAGACCAGGGTGAGGGCCAGTGAGATTTTTGTGCACTGGCCCTTTAAGAGGGCACATGGCTGCCTTCTTTCCCCTGGCTAGGAAATCCCCCGACTGTCACAGCCAGATGTTGGGGGGCTCCTCTTCCCCGCACTGGTGCTCTGGGCTGGGGAGCCTGGTGTGGGGCTGAGACCTCCTGCTCCTGTGGGGGGGAACCTCTGCAGCTGAGACACCCTCTGGATTCCCCACCACTGCACCCATGTGTGGGCCAGCCCGTTCGCTTCCTCCCTTCCTGCCGTCTCACCGTGCGTCCTCTGTGTATGTCATTCGTCATAAGATTTCTGTTTAGCTCGTCTTCAGGTGGTTATCCAGTGTTCTATCATTTAGTTGTGGCTTTTCTTATTTTATTTTTTTAGAACAGCGAAAATAAACTTTATTTTTAGGCTCAATTTTCCACTCTTTTTTTTTTATTGTTTTATTAATTTATTTTTGTTACCGATGTTTCTCCAAATATTTTTTCTTTATTGATTTTTAGAGAGAGAGGAAGGGAGAGGGAGAGAGACAGAAACATCGATGAGAGAGAACATCAACTGGCTGCCTCCTGCAAGCCCCCCACTGGGGATCGGGCCCACCCACAGCCTGGGCATGTGCCCTGACCAGGAATCAAACCGGCGACCTCTTGGTGCATGGATCGAAGCTCAACAACTGAGCCACACCGGCCGGGTCGTTTTTCCACTTTTTAAAAATTGTCGCCAGCATTATAGATGTCCCCCATTTCCACCCCCGCCTTTGCCCTCCTCCGCCCAGCTCCTCCCTGCCCCCCCCAGCCTTCACCACACTGTTGTGGGTGTCCATGGGCCATGCATGTAGGTATACAAGTTCTTTGGTTAATCTCTTCCCGTCCCCTCCCCACCCCTCCGAGGTCTGTCAGTCTGCTCCACGCCTTTCCGGCCTCTGGACTTATTTTGTTGGTCAATTTATTTTGTTCGTTAGGTTCCACAGGTGAGTGAGACCACGTGGTACTCGTCTGTCCTGACTTATCTCACCGAGCGTAGTACTCTCCAGCTGCTTGTTCTAGAATTTGGTTGTCATTTTGGCAAGGGTCCCGGGAGGAGGTTGAGTCTAACTTCCGCCTTCTCACTCGCATCTTCTAGAAATTAATTTTGTGTGTGGCTTTCAGTGCACGAAACGCACCCAGTAACACAGAACAACGATGACGTTTCAAAGAGTATTGTATCGGCGAAACTATCGGTTTGGGTTAAAAATAAAAACAGGCCCCGGGGCCCCCAGTTTTCTATTGGCAGTAAGCTGGCCAGTAGTCACATGGGCTCTGCCTTATGGAGAAGAAAATCCTCTCAGGGAGCAGAGCCCAGAGCCCAGAGGGTGTAACTAGAAGCTAGGGCGAGCTGGCTTCGTTCCAAGCGACAGTCCCTGCCTCCAGCTTAGAGGCCCCCTGGGTTTCAGAATGCTTTCCCTCAGAGACTGCAATCTGCCTCTTATTTTTCCCGTTTTTAATGGGGGTACCTCTTAAGGCTGTACCATGCCCGCTTCCCCACTGTATGCTGGGCACGTGGGGGCAGACGGCGGCCCTCTGGATCAGGAAGAACCATACCTGAGGCGTTGTTTCCCAGGAGACAGCCCCATCCAGACCTGCTTCTCCGTAGGAGGTCACGGGCTTTGAGCCTGGTGTCGCGATTAGATGCTGCTTTGGGAAGGCTGTGTGTACCTCACGTGTGGGAAGGCTGTGCCTCATTCATTAGGGGTAGAGGGCAGACGGTGATTGATTGCTGTGTGAATGGCCCCCCAGGGAGACACCTGTCCCACATTGACTCTGGGCTCGGCTACAGGACATGCTTCCGTCAACGAGACCAGCAAATGTGACGCAGGCAGAGCCTTCACGAGTTCTTGCCCATCAGGGAGCCCTGTGAAGTCCAAGCTGGCCACGTGGAGAGACCTGACCTGAAACGCTCTAGGTGACAGCCCCAGAAATCAAGTGAGCGCCTCGAGGATCATCTAGCCCCCAGTCCACCTGTCAACTGAGTACAAATGCATGCGTGAACCCGGCCACCTCCCTGTGGAGCACAGACAAGCTGTCTCAGCTGATCCCTGACGAAACCGCTGAGTCGCAGAACTGTTGCTGCCTTTAGCTGCTAGTCCGTGGGGTTTGTTACATAGTAACTAACCAATAAAGCAGGCAAAGACGAGGAAGGGCATTTAAGGCAGAGGAGAAGGCGTGAGCCAAGGCAAAGAGAGAGCAAAGCGAAGCGGGTGCAGGAGAAGGCAGGCCGTTAGAGGTTGCTCAAGGCAGTGACCGTTGAGAGGGGCCCTGGAGAAATGGGGAAGAGCCCGCTGAAGAAAGAAGCCTGTGTCTGTGGGTAGTGGGAAGTCGGCAGGTTACAGGAAGGGTGTGAAATGGTCGATGCCTTCTTTAGCAAGATGACTCTGGAGGCAGCTCAGGGATGCACAGAGGGCCACGCGGCTGCTCCCGACCAGCTGGCTCTTCATCCTGTGTGCAGGGCACAGTGAGGCAGAGGCCGCGTCTGGGGACAGGTGCGAGGGCCGCGTCTGGGGACAGGGTCTGTGTCTGTGCTCTGTCTCTGGGGTTCCTGGTCCCGGCACAAAGACGTTTCTCAATAAATATTTTTGGATGAACCTAAGGGGAAATGAGAACAATCAAATATTGTAGGTGCTGCCTATAGACAAAAAAAAAAAAAAAAAAAAAAAAGAAAAGAAAAAAGAAGGGATTCCAAGGACGGTTTGAGAGAAAGCAGTGTTGTGTTCCTGGAGAGAAGAAGGGTGTTCCCCCCAGAGGCAGTCTCAGACGCGGGGGTGTGGAGGTGGGAAGTGTGTCTGGGAAGCTGCAGATTCTGAAGTTCCAGGGGGTTCGCCCATGCGGGGGGGCGGGGGGGGGGCCCGGGATGTGGCTGGAGAGGGAGAAGGAGCCAGATCGCAAAGGACTGGATTGATCAGGCTGAAGATGTTAGATGTTATTCAGAGAGCAGTGGGGAGCCATGCAAGGCATTAACGCGGGAGAAGTGTGAGGAGACTGCATTTTGGAGGTGAACAGAAGCTGGGGGTCGGTATGGGACTGGCGGCCACACGGGAGCGGCGGCTGGCAGCCTGGCAGTTCAGGGAGGCAGATGAGGCCGGAAGGGGCGGGAGCAGCAGAGGTGGGACAGGTGAGGGAGACCCAGGGCAGAACTGGCAGCCTGGCAGTTCAGGGGGACAGATGAGGCCGGAAGGGGTGGGAGCAGCAGAGGGGGAACAGGTGAGGGGGACCCAGGGCAGAACTGGCAGCCTGGCAGTTCAGGGGGGCAGATGAGGCCGGAAGGGGCGGGAGCAGCAGAGGGGGGACAGGTGAGGGGGACCCAGGGCAGAACTGGCAGCCTGGCAGTTCAGGGGGGCAGATGAGGCCGGAAGGGGCGGGAGCAGCAGAGGTGGGACAGGTGAGGGAGACCCAGGGCAGAACTGGCAGCACAGAGGCACTGCTTGGACTGTTTGGTGAGGTGTCACCAGAACTCCAGGTTTCTAGTGTGGCCGCTCTGAAAGGTGAGAGAGAGGAGGTGGCTTTGGGGCAGAAGATCATGAGTCCAGTGTCGGCCACGCAGAGCTTGAGGTTCCTGTGGGACACGCAGGTGGGGAGGTCCAGGCTGGGGCTGAGGAGCAGGGTCCGAGCGGAGGGTAGATGTCTGGTAGGTGCTGGCGAACGGTGGTAATGAGCAGGTGGGGAGCACTGGCGGCCTAGAAGGAAACGGAACCCAGGGCAGGATCTGCTGTCGAATGGAGCAGCAGCACAGGACTGTGGGAACGCCAGGGGGGCTGTCCAACGGGAGAGAGCCACACCGTGGACACGGACAAGTGCAGTAGGGTGTCAGAGACGAAAACACATCCCTTAGATTGAGCAACAAGGAGCTCGTCTGGGGAGGACAGCTTCAGAGCGGGTACAGCCTGCGGTCAGAGCTTGCCTGTCATCCGGGGTGGTGAGGCCTGCAGGTCAGGAGGTGACGGCCACTGGAAAGACAGTTTGTTGTAGTTACAGAGCCCAAGAAAAGGGGGCATGCCACCCTGGGGGGGCACACTGGGAAGCACGGGGTCGGTTGGGAGGAAGAGGGAGAGGGTTTGTGGTTTCTGTGGGAAGAAACAGATGAGGCACAGTAAACAGATTTCGGATTTGCTGGTGTGAATGATTTCAGCGGGCTCTGGGGCACGGGTTGCCTGCAGTTGGCTGGTGTCTGGCCCTGGGATAATTAGTGGCCTGGAGTGTGAGAGCCCGATAAAGGGGATGGTTGAGGGTGTGGGCACCTTCAGATCACATTGCTTAATTAAGTTAGATTGGTTGGTTTGCATTTGAAAGGGGCGGTGTGGGTGGGTGGTTTACTGCCTCCAGGAATTGGCTAGTCCTAGGAAAGGCAGTCACCAAGACATCCAAGTATCAGAATACAGAAAATCAAAGACCTGGTTAATATAGTCATGGGTTGAGGAGTGAGTAGGAAGAAAAGACTGAGGATGTAAAGCAGAAGAACCTTATGAGTGAGGGGCTGCTGGTGGGCTCCCTCTTCTCTGAAGGATGGTTGGAGATGGAGAGGTAGGTAGCTGGAGAGTAGGTGAGAGGGCTAGAGTCTCCCATTGAGGCCACAGCACCTGACAAAGATGCTCGAGGGCGTGGGTCATGGGGCTGCTTGGGCTTCCAGCCTCTATCTCAGGGTTTTGGCTTGAATGAGCTCAGCTCTTCTCAGTCTGTAGAAGTCAGGGGAGGGCCAGAAGCAGCTGTCCAGGTGAGAATAGCCCCCCCCCTGAGCCCTGATTCCGTCTCTCCAGGAAAGGGAAAGCGAATTGGCAGTATTTTAACAGGAATAGTTGTGCCTCGAGATAAACAAGGCTTATCCCTGTGGAATGTGAGCACAGTTAACATTTTCTTTTTAAAAAATTTTTTTATTGGATTTTGTGGAAAAAAAAATACAGGCAGAGATCTCACACTATCTGAGATCATCTCCACCCCAGCTTTCCAGAGTCAGTTCCTGGCTTGGGCAATGCTGCTTCGTAAGCACGCGCTTTTCTCCTGAGTCACCAGCTCGCAATCTCCCCGAGGCCTCTGAAGAGGCTGACAATTACCCAGCACGCTGGCCAGCCCACAGAGCCGCAGCAAATGAAGAATCTGCAGCTGCTCTGGGTCAGGCTGTCCCAGAGTGAGGGGTGAGTCACTCTCAGATGGAGGAAAGGAAAGCAATCGTCCATCTTTTCTTTATGGTGAGGGCATTTCTTCTGGTTGTCGGCAGGAAGGAAAGCGGGGTGTTGGTGGGTGTTCTTGTTCCAGGTGCATTGTGTAGGGAGCATGTGTTTCAGCTTCTCCGAGCGAGGGCCTGGGGTGCCGTCCAGGAGCCCATTTGATGGTGAATCTGTGTGTGTGGCTGGAGCTGTCTCCTCACCCAGCCACACCCCTAACCCTGGCCCCTTTCTTCAGCTCCCCCGGGCAGATCTCTGTCCATCCAGCCTTCTGGGAGCTATTGGAGGAATGGGAGACATCTGGGGAGCGGTTCCAAGCATGAAATCTTTCTTAGTCCAAATCCTGCAAGTCATCCTCTCTTGCTTTCACCCTCATGTCCAGTCATTCATCCAAATTTGAATCCCATTTGCAAAATGCTCCTGGGAGCCAGCTGTCTCTCCATCCTCACGAACACAGTCCTAGGCTGCTCCTCATGGCCTCTTGCTTGGACTTTGCAGAGTAGGCTGCTAGCTGGCCTCCTGCCTCCAGTCTCCTACTTCCACTCCAACCAGACTAACGTTTCCCCCAAACCATGTTTTCTTTTATGAAAAAAAAAAAAAAATTGTATACTTAAAACTTTGTAACACATGCATGTGGTTCTAGATACAATGATTCAAAAGGACATGGAGTGAAAAGTAAATCTTCATCAACTCCTTTCCTCTAGCCACAGCTACAGTTGTTAGCAATTGTGTATCCTTCCAGGAATATCCCAGGAATGTAACAGTATTACCAAATGTGTTCTTTTTGGGGGAGGTAGGGAGTGTACAGAAATGTAGTCTGTTACACATTTTGCTGTGAGCCTTGCTTTTCCCCACTGAATAATGTCTCTTGTGGATCATTCTGTATAAGGGCATATGAAGTTGATTTATTCCTTTATGTTGTATAACATTTCATTTGTTGTCATATTACAGTATATTTAACCAGTCCCCTATCCATGGTGATTTAGATGATTTACAAACTGTATTATTACAATGTTTCAATGAATGACTTGTACAAAGGTAGTTTTATATGTGTCGGTCTAGATTTTGAATCCCTTTAACTATTACTAAATATCGAATCCAAACAATTGCTTAATATAGTCACAGGATATCTCAAATCTAATATGTCCTTAATTGACTTTCAGTCTTTTCCATCACATCAGTGGGATTCCTTTCATCCATGATTGCTTCACTCACCTCTCCGCAACCCCCCCGCCCAAATAACTCTTTTGCCTACCTGTCTCCAAGCGTTTGCATCTTCAGTAAACCTTTTAAGTCCATAGCTCTCTACAGCTGCAGCCTTCCACAGAAAGGTGGAATCTCACTTCCACCGCTCAAAGCTTACACGGTCTTTCACGGACTAATGGTACCTCATCCCTGACCCACCTCAGGGTCCTTGAACTTGTTCTGTTTGTCTAGACAAGTGGTTCTCTATGGAAGCTATTCTCCTTCCTCTCCCCTGTTCTCTTCCCAGGGACACATGTCTGGAGACATTTTTGGTTATCACAGCTGGGGCAGGGAGAGGGTACACTGGCATCTGGTGGGTAGAGTCCAGGGATGCTTCTAAACATCCTACAATACACAGGATAATCCCTGCAGCAAAGAATTATCTGGTGCAAAATATCGATTGTTGATAAACCCTGGTCTAGAAATGACTGCTCTGTATTGCACATGACTCATTCATTTTCATGCTGCAGATGTTGGCTGGAAATATGGCCTCCCTAGAAATGTCTTCCCATCCAAGAGATCTTCATAATTTTTTTTTTTGGTTAATCCTTACCCGAGGATATTTTTTCAAATATCTTCAGGCAGAGTGTGGGTGTGTGGGGGGAGGAGATATTGATGTGAGAGAGACACATTGATTAGTGGCCTCCCGCATGTGCCCCAGCTGGGACAGGGATTGAACCTGCCACCGAGGCATGTACCCTTGACCAGGAATCGAACCTGTGACCGATGCTCTAACCACTGAGCCACACTGGCCAGGGCTCATAATTTTCTTAATTATTATTGCTTTGGCTTTATTGTGTTCTTTTCCTGGTTTCCTGGATTCAATGCTTTAGTCTGTTGTTTCTAAACTTCTTCTTTTAAAAACACCTTAATGAGATATTCCAGATTATGTGTTATTGTTATTGGGGTCTAGTTTTATATTATGATTTTTAACCTGACAGTGCTATCATGGACATAGGTATCAGTGTGGGAGAAGCACATTTATTGAACTGGAAAGACCAATCAATGTTGAGTGAACCAAATGTTTGCAAGGGCTATACAGAGACATGCTGTTTAATACAGCAAAGGAACACATGTGGTAATTTAAATAAATTTAAAATTAAACTAATTAACATACAATAAAATTAGAAATTCAGTCCCTCTGTCATCCTGGCTGACTGGCCTGTTTCAATATCATTCTTATTTTCATATATCTTTCATTTTTTAATTACAGTTGACATTCAATATTATTTTGTATTAGTTTCAGGGCTACAGCATAGTGGTTGACATATAATTTACAAAGTGGTTCCCCGATAAGTCTAAAACCCATCTGACACCACACATAGTTAGTACAATATTATTATTATTATTATTTTAAATATTAATTTTTTTCTTTATTGATTTTAGAGAGAGAGGAAGGGAGAGGGAGAGAGAGATAGAAACATCGATGAGAGAGAACATCGATTGGCCGCCTCCTGCATGCCCCCCACTGGGGATTTGGCCCACAACCTGGGCATGTGCCCTGACCGGTAATCGAACTGGCGACCTCTTGGTGAATGGGTTGATGCTCAACCACTGAGCCACACTGGCCGGGCTAGTACAATATTATTGACTATATTTCCTAAGCTGTACTTTACATCCCCATGACTTTTTATAACTGCCAATTGGTACTTCTTAATCCCTTCCTCCCTTTTAACCAGCCCCCTGACCCCAATACCATCTGGCAACTGTCAAAATTCTCTGTATCTATGAGTTTGTTTCTGTTTTTGCTTATTTTGTTTCAGATTCTATATAGAAGTGAGATCATATAGTATTTGTCTTTCTTTGACTTATTTCACGTAGCATTATACTCTCTAGGTTCATCCACATTGTCCCAAATGGTCAGATTTCATAATTTTTTATGGCAGAGTAATATTCCATTGTGTAATATATGTCTACCACATCTTCTTTATCCATACATCTATTGATGGACACTTAGGCTGGTTGCATATCTTTGGCTGTTGTAAATAACGTTGCAATGGACACAGGGGCGCATCTATCTTTTTGAATCAGTGTTTTGGATTTCTTTCATAAATACGCAGAAGTGGGATTGTTGGGTCATAAGGTAGTCCTATTTTTAATTTTTTGAGGAACTGCCACACAGTTTTCCATAGCGGCTGCACCAGTTTGCAATCCCACCAACAGTGCACGAGGGTTCCTTTTTCTCCACATCACCAACACTTGTTTGTGGATTTATTGATGATAGCCATTCTGACAGGTGTGAGGTGATATCTTGTGGTTTTAATTGATAAAAATAAGTTTTTATTAATTTTTTAGAGAGAGAGGAAGGGAGAGAGAGATAGAAACATCGATGTGAAAGAGAAACATCATTCGGCTGCCTCCTGCACGCCCCCTACTGGGGATCAAGTCCACAACCCGGGCATGTGCCCTGACCAGGAATCAAACCAGGACCTCTCAGTCCATGGGGCAACGCTCTTTTCTTTTCAATTTTTTTTTTTCTTTTTTTTTCTTTTTTTTTTTTCTCCAATGACGATTAGTGACTTTGAGCATTTTTTCATATGTCTATTGGCCATCATACTCCTCTTTGGAGAAGTGTCTATTCAGGTCCCCTGACCATTAAAAAAAAATTATTTTTTTTGGTGTTAAGTTGTATGACTTCCTTATATATTTTGGATATTAAGTCTTTATCAGATATATTTTTGGCAAATATTTTCCCCCGTTCAGGAGGTTATCATTCTGTTTTATTGATGGTTTCCTTTGCTTTTCAAAACCTGTTTACTTAAAAAAATTTTTTATTTATTGATTTGAGAGAGAGAGAGAGAGAGGATGAAGGGAGAGAGAGAGAGAGAGAGAGAGAGAGAGAGAGAGAGAGAGAGAGAGAGAGAGAGAGAGAGAGACATTTGTTGTTCCACTTATTTATGCATTCATTGGTTGATTCTTGTATGTGCCCTGGCCAGGGACTGAACCTGCAGCCTAGGTGTGTCAGGACAAAGCTCTGATCAGCTGAGCTACCTGGCCAGAGCTTTTTTTCAATTGATTTTTTTTTAAGAGAGAGAAAAAGTCCTCTTTAGCTCGATGTAGTCCCATTTGTTTATCTTTTCTTTTTTTCCCCTTGCCTGGGAGACATATCTAAAAAAAAATGTTGCTGAGAGTGATGTCAAGGAGTTTACTGCCTAGGTTTTCTTCCAGGATTTTTATGGTTTCGGGTCTTTGAAACTTTAACCCATTTTGAGTTTAGTTTGTATATGGGCTGAGAAAGTGGTCTGGTTTCAATTTTTTTTTTTTGCACGTATCTGTCCAGTTTTCCCAGCACCATTGTTTGAAGAAACTATCGTTACCCCATTGTATGTTTTGCCTCTTTTGTCATAAATTAATTGACCATATAAGTGTGGGTTAATTTCTGGGCTCTCTACTCTATTCCATTGATTATATGTCTGTTTTTATGCTAGTATTATACTGTTTGATTCCTCTAATCTTGTTTTATAGTTTATTATCAGGTAGTGTGATACCTCCACTCTGTTCTTATTTTTCTTTTAACAGTTTTTCCTTCTATATTTTATTTTATTTTATTTTTACATGAAAAAAGTAAATTTTTATTACAGATGTTTCTCCTTTTCCCCCATTGACATCCTCCTTCCTGCACACCCCTCCCTTCACAGTATCATTGTCTGTGTCCATTGGTTTTGCATATATGCATATAAGTTCTTTGGCTTATCTCTTTCCGCTCTCCACCTCCCCTGCCTCTGAGATTTGTCTGTCTGTTCCCTACATCCATGTCTCTGGGTCTAGTTTGTTCATTATGTTCCACAAATAAGTGAGATCATGTGATATTTGTCTTTCTTTGATTGTCTTATTTCACTTAGCATTATACTCTCCAGGTCCCTCCATGTTGTCTTGAAAGGTAATTGGTCTTTCTTACAGCTGCATAGTGTTCCTTTGTGTTCCACAGCTTTTTTATCCACTCATCTACCGATGGACACTTGGGCTGTTTCCAGATCTTAGCTATTGTAAATAGTGCTGCTATGAACATAGGGGTGCATATATTCTTTCTGATTGGTGTTTCAGGCTTCTTAGGATATATTCCTAGAAGTGGGATCGCTGGGTCAAATGGCAGTTCAATTTTTAATTTTTTGAGGAAACACCATATTGTTTTCCACAGTGGCTGCACCAGTCTGCATTCCCACCAGCAGTGTACTAGAGTCCCCTTTTCTCCACACCCTCACCAGCACTTGTTGTTTGATGACTTGTTGATGGCAGCCATTCTAACAGGTGTGAGGTGATACCTCATTGTTGTTTTAATTTGCATCTCTCTGATGATTAGAGATGTTGAGTGTTTTTTCATGTCTCTTGGCCATTTGTATGTCCTGTTTGGAGAGGTGTCTATTTAGGTCCTCTGCCCATTTTTAAATTGGGTTCTTTGTCTTCCTTTTGTTGAGTTGTATATGTACTCCATATATTTTGGAAATTAACCCCTTATCTGATGTATCGTTGGCAATTATGTTCTCCCATATAGTGGGTTCCCTTTCCATTTTAATGCTTGTTTTTTTTGCTGTGCAGAAGCTTTTTAGTTTGATGTAGTCCCATGTATTAATTTTTTCCTTTGTTTCTCTTGCCTTACGCATTCTATCAGTGAAAATTCTGCTGCATGTGATGTCTGAAATTTTGTTGCCTACAATTTCTTCTAGGATTTTTATGGATTCATGAGTTACATTTAAGTCTTTTATCCATTTTGAGTTTATTCTTGTGTATGATGTAACTTGGTGGTCTAGCTTCATTTTTTTTACATGTAGCTGTCCAGTTTTCCCAACACCATTTATTAAAAAGGCTGTCTTTACTCCATTGTATGCTCTTGCCACCTTTGTCAAATATTAATTGAGCATAATGTCATGGGTCAATTTCTGGGTTCTCTGTTCTATTCCATTGATATATAATATATGCCTGTTCTTGTGCCAGTACCAGGCTGTTTTGATTACAATAGCTTTGCGGTATAACCTGATATCCAGTATTGTGATCCCTCCTACTTTGTCTTTCTTTTTCAAGGTTGCTGGGAGATTCTTGATTACATCTTCAATTTCCTTAGTTGTTATTGGTCTGTTCAAGTTTTCTATCTCTTTCTGGTTCAGTTTTGGGAGACTATGTGTTTCTAGAAATTTGTCCATTTTGCTTAGATTGTCCTATTTATTGGCATATAATTAATTGTTCATAGTATTTGTTAACGATCCTTTGTATTTCTGTGGTGTCAGTTGTTACTTCTCCTCTTTCATTTCTGATTTTGTTTATTTGGGTCCTCTCTCTTTGTTTCTTGGTAAGTCTAGCTAAGGGCCCATCAATCTTGTTCATCTTTTCAAAGAACCAGCTCTTTGCTTCATTGATCTTTTGAATTTTTTTTGGTCTCTATGTCGTTTATTTCTGCTCTGACCTTTACTATTTGTTTCCTTCTACTTGCTCTGGGTTTTTCTTTTTGTTCACGTTCTAGTTCTTTAAGTTGTGAGGTTAGATAGTCAATTAGAAATTTTCCTTGTTTCTTGAGGTAGGCCTATAGTACTGTGAACTTCCCTCTCAGGACTGCTTTTGCTGCATCCCATACATTTTGTGTTGTATGTTAATTTTCATGTGTTTCCAGGAAGTTTTTAATTTCTTCCTTGATCTCCTTGGTAACCCATTCATTGTTTAATAACATGCTATTTAGCCTCCATGTGTTCAAATGTCTTTGCTTGTTTTTGTTGTAATTGATTTCTAGTTTTATGCCATTGTGATCTGAGAAGATGCTTGATATGATTTCAATCTTCTTGAACACGTAGAGACTTAGTTTGTGTCCTAACATGTGCTCTATGTTTGAGAATGTCCCATGTGCACTTAAGTAGAATGTGAATTCTGCAGTTTTGGGGTGTAATTCTCTGTAGATATCTATTAAATCCATTTGAGCTAGTGCATCATTTAGAGTCTCTGTTTTCTTGTTAATTTTTTAATCTAGAGGATCTATCTAGTGATGTCAGCGTGGTGTTGAAGTCCCCTGCTATGATTGCATTGCTGTCGATTTCTCCTTTGAAGTCTTCCAGTAGTTTTAAAATATATTTTGGTGCTCCTATATTGGGTACATGTATGTTTACCAAGGTTATATCTTCCTGTTGGATAGACCATTTCAATATTATGTAGTGGCTTTCTTTGTCTCTTGTTATGGCCTTCATTTTGAAGTTTACTTTATTGATATGAGTATTGCTACCCCAGCTTTTTTTTCCCTTCTGTTTGTTTGGAAGATTTTTTTCCATTCCTTCACTTCCAACCTATGTGAGTCTTTGTTGTGAGGTGAGTTTCTTGTAAACAACATATATACAAGTCATGCTTTTTTATCCAATCAGCTACTCTGTGTCTTTTGATTGGAGCGTTCAATCCATTTATATTTAAGGTTATTATTGATATGTACTTATTTATTGCCATTTTTGTTTATTGTGGTCATATTTTTCTTCTACTAATTACAGCAGTCCTTTTAACATTTCTTGCAGTGCTGGTTTGGTGCTAATATATCCCTTAGCCTTTTTTTCCCCCTCTGAGAATCTCTTTCCTTCACCTATTTTGAATGATAGCCTTGCTGGATAGCGTAGTCTTGGATTCAGATCCTTGTTTTTCATTACCTTCATTACTTCATGCCATTCCTTTCTTGCCTATAGTGTTTCTGTTGAGAAGTCAGCTGATAACCTTATGGGGGTTCCTTTGTAGATAATCTGTTGCTTATTTCTTGCTGCCTTTAGAATTCTTTCTTGTCTTTAATTTTTGGCATTTTAATTATCATGTGTCTTGATGTGTGCCTGTTTGGGTTCTTCTTATTTGGGGCTCTCTGTGCTTCTTGAACTTGAATGCCTTTTTCCTTCACCAAGTTAGGGAAATTTTCTGTCACTATTTCTTCAAATATATTCTGTAACCTTTGCTCATTTTCTTCTTCTTCTGGAACTCCTATGATGTGGATGTTGTTACATTTCATATTGTCCCACAGTTCTCTTAAGCTGTCTTCCTGTTTTTTAATTGTTTTTTCTTTTTGGTTCTCTGATTGGGTGAGTTTTTCTAATCTGTCTTCTGGTTCACGGATCCGGTCCTCAGCTTCCTCTACTCTGCTGGTTATTCCTTCCTTTGTGTTCTTTGTTTCTGCTATGTCATTCTTCATTTCCCCTTCATGGTTTTCAATGTTTCTACATCTTTACTCATGCTGTTGAGCTTCCTCATTATAATCACTCTGAACTCTACATCTGATAACTTGCTTAACTGCATTTCATTTATCTCTTCTTTGGTAGAGTTCTCTGTTCTTTCATTTAGGATTTGTTTCTTTGTTTCACCATTTAGGCTGTCTCAGTGGGTTTTGGAGCCTGCCAAATTTTCCTTGTGGGTGTTGGTGTTCCACTGGTTGCAGGCCCCTCTACTGGGTTTGGATGAGTATGGGAGCACCCACGTTAAACACCGCTGTCAAGTCTTACTTTCCTGGGTAGTTTTGGAAGCCCAGCAAAGGTTCAGTTATCTCTAGCTTTTTGCCTGGAGGCTATTAGTCTCAGTTACTTGATGAGCCTTGGGTTGTAGCCCTCAACTGAATGAAAAACTCCCTCAGGTGTTCAGTGTAAGAGGATTTACAGAGGGTGGGGCAGATGCTTGCTGGCTGTTAATGAGCCTCAATTTGCATTTCTCTGGCCTGGCCTGGTGGTGTTAAATTCCTGAGGGAGGGGCAGTTGCTTCTCCCTGGGGCTCTGGGAAGGGGCTCTTTGAGTAAGATGGCTACTGTCCTGTGAGGGAGTGATTCTGCAAAAAACTCTCATTGCCCTCCCAGCTCTCCAAGCTCCCAAGTTTCCACACAGTTCCAGTCAAGTCTGCCCTCCCTCTGCTGGAGCCCAAGGTGAGTGGCTGTAGCTAATTTAGTGCTCTGTTCCAGCCCTCTGCACTGTGGAGCTGGCTTGGGATGTTAACCCCCAAGTGAGCTGCTTACAGCTGTCTGTGGGCTTCCAGCCTGCCCTCTCACACCTCCGCAGTTCCTACCAGGCTTGATTTAGTATCCTTTTTTCTGTCCCTGGTTATATGGGTTCTCTCCAGCTGCTTTTCTGTTGCTTTTCCCTGATGATTTGTCTTTTTTTTTTTTTTTTATCCTCCCCCGAGGACATTTTTTTTTTCATTTTTTGTTCAGATAGAGTGGGAGGGAGAGAGAGACGGAGAGAGAGAGAGAGAGAGAAACATCAACGTGAAAGGGACACATCGAGTGGCTGCCACCCGCACGACCAACCAGGGCCGGGGACAAACTGCAACCCAGGTACATGCCCTTAGCGGGAACCGAACCTGGATCTCTCTGGACTGCAGGCCGACGCTCTAACCGCTGAGCCAAACCGGCCAGGGCTGATTTGTCTTTATATTAGTTGTAAGTCCAGTTTGGTTCTGGGAGATGGTCTGTTTAGCTTCCATTCACTCCGCTGCCATTTTGGAATCTCTGGCAGTTCAATTTTTAATTATTTGAGGAAACAGCATACTATTTTCCGTACTGGCTGTGCAGTTTGCATTCCCGCCAGCAGTGGACTAAAGTCTCCTTTTCTCCACACCCTTGCCAGCACTTGTTGTTTAATACTTAGTTGTGGGCAGTCATTCTGGCAGGTGTGAGGTGATACCTCATAGTCACTTTAATTTGCATGTCTCTGATAATTAGTGACATTGAGCACTTTTTTATATGTCTCTTGGCCTGTCCTGTCCTGTTTGGAGAGGTGTCTATTCAGGTCCTCTGCCCATTTTTTTCTTAAGTCCTCACTAGAGGATATTTTTCCATTGATTTTCAGATAGAATGGGGAGGAGGAAAGGGGGGGGGGAGAGAGAGAGAGAGAGAGAGAGAGAGAGAGACATTGATGTGAGAGAGACACATTGATTGGTTGCCTCCCACATGACCCTGATCAGGGCCTGGGTTCAAACCCTAACCAATGTAAGTGCCCTTGGCTAGAATCAAACTTGCAACCCTTTGGTCCACAGGCCAGCACTCTAAACGTTGAGCCAAACCAGCTAGGACCCTCTGCCCATTTTTAAATTGGATTCGTCTTCCTTTTGTTGAGTTGTATGAATACTCTATATATTTTGGACATTTTCCCCTTGTCTGATGTATCTCTGGCCATTATGCTCTCCCATATAGTGGGTTCTCTTTTCCTTTTGATGCTGGTTTCTTTTGCTGTGCAGATCCTTTTTAGTTTGATGTAATCCCATTTATTACTTTTTTCATTTGTTTTTCTTGCCCAGGGTGTTGTATCAGTGAAAATTCTGGTTCATGGGATGTCTGAGATTTTGCCACCTACATTTTCTTCTAGGATTTTTATGGTTTCATGAGTGACATATAAGTCTTATCTATTTTGAATTTATTCTTGTGTTGGTGGTCAAGTTTCATTTTTTGCATGTACCTGTCCTATTTTCCCAGCACCATTTATTGAAGAGACTGTCTTTACTCCATTGTATGCTCTTGCCACCTTTGTCAAATATTCAGCATAATGTCTTGGGTCGATTTCTAGGTTCTCTGTTCTGTTCCATTGATCTATATGCCTGTTCTTGTGCCAGTACCAGGCCGTTTTTATTGTAATGGCTCTGTAGTACAACCTGATATCCAGAATTGTGATCCCTCCAACTTTGTTCTTCTTTTACATGATTGCTTTGGCTATTCATGGTGTTTTTTGGTTCCATATAAACTTCAGATTATCTGTTCTAGATCTGTGAAATATTCCGTTGGTATTTTAATAGGGATTGCATTGAATCTATAGATTGCTTTGGGTAGTATGGATATTTTAATGATGTTGATTCTTCCAATCCATGAATGTGGTATATGCCCACCCCCCACCCCCTTTTTTTTATATCTCTCTCTATTTCTTTTGTCAATGTCCTGTAGTTTTCTGAGAACAGGTCTTTTACTTCCTTGGTTAAGTTTATTCCTAGGTATCTTAATTGTTTTTTTTTTGTGATTTTGAATGGGATTTTTAAAAAGTTTCTCTTCCTGTGTGTTTATTATTGGTGTATAAAAATGCCAAGAGCTTCTGGATGATGATTTTTTATCCTGTTATTTTGCTGAATTTATTTATTAAATTTAACAGTTTTTTGGTGGAGACTTTAGTGTTTTCTTTGTATAATATCAGGTCATCTGCGAATAATGACAGTTTCACTTCCTCATTTCCAATTTGGATGCCTTTCATTTTTTCTTCTTGTCTGATTGCTGTGGCTAAGACTTGCAGTATTATGTTGAATAAGAGTGGTGAAAGCAGACATCCCAATCTTGTTCCTGTTCTTAAGAGAAATGCTTTTAGTTTTTGCCCCTTGAGTATGATATTGCCTGTAGGTCTGTTGTACACGGCCTTTATTATATTGAAGTATAATCCTTCTGCTCCCACTTTCCTGAGAATTTTTTTTAATCAAAAATGTGTGCTGGATTTTGTCAGATGCTTTTTCAGCATTGATTTATATGATCATATGATTTTTATCTTTCATTTTGTTTATGTGATGTATCACATTTATTGATTTGCAAATATTGTACCAGCCTTGCATCCCTGGGATGAATCCCACTTGTTTGTGGTGTATAAGTTTTTAAATACATTGCTGGATCCAAATTGCTAAAATTTTGTTGAGGATTTTGGCATCTTTTCTTTCTTTGTGTTGTCTTTATCAATTTTTTTTTTGGGGGGGGATTAGGATTATACTGGCCTCATAAAAAGAGCTTGTAAGTCTTCCTTCCTCTTGAATTTTTTGGAATAGTTTGAGGAGAATGGGTGACACTTTTTCTTTGAGTGTTTGGCAAAACTCCTCTATGAATCCATCTGGACCAGGGCTTTTGTTTGTGGGTGTTTATTGATTACTGCTTCTATTTCCTTAGTTGTTATTGGCTTGTTCAAGTTTTCTCACTCTTCCTGGTTGAGTTTTGGAAGACTATATGGTTCTAGGAATTTGTCCATTTTGCTGAGGTTCTCGAATTTGTTGGCATGTAATTGTTTATAGTATTTTCTTACAATCCTTTGTGTTTCTGTGGTGCGAGTTGTTACTTCACCTCTTTCATTTCTGATTTTATTAATTTGGGTCCTCTCTCTTTGTTTCTTGGTGTGTCTGGCTAATGGTTGATCAATCTTTTTTATCTTTTCAAAGAACCAGCTCTTGGTTTCATTGATCCTTTGTATTGTTTTTTTTTAGTGTCCATGTCATTTATTTTCATTTTGATCTTTATTATTTCCTTCCTTCTACTAACCCTGGGTTTTTCTTTTTGTTCACTTTCTAGTTCTTTAAGTTCTGGAGTTAGATAGTTTATTAGAAATTTTTCTTGTTTCTTGAGGTAGGCCTGTATTGGTATAATTTCCCTCTCAGGACTGCTTTTGCTGTGTCCTGTAGCTTTTGTGTTGATTTTCATTAGTTTCCAGGAAGTTTTTTTTATTTCTTTCCTGATCTCCTTGGTAACACATTCATTGTTTAATAACATGCTATTTAGCCTCCATGTGTTTGAATGCTTTTGAGTGTTTTTATTATAATTTATTTCTAGTTTCATGCTATTCTTATCTGAGAAGATACTTGGGGGAGTGGTGGTGGGACTGGATGTGTCTCTCTGTGGCTTAGAATGCTGGGTCTGCCATTCCCTGCAGCCTCCTCCCTAGGAGTACTCTGTGGATCCACCAAAATGGCGCACTCTCTGATCCTGAGAGGGGAGAAGCACCTGGCCTGGGAGTGCACTTCTGCTGCTGGCAGCTCCCTCTGCCCAGAGGGCCCAAACACCCTGCCGTGGGTTCCCCACAGACAGGCAGCTGCCCACCCACACCCACATACACTCTCACTCTCACTTCGGTCCTTCCCACTACCATGTTGGAAAAATTCCAAAATAGGTTTTCAATTTCTTGCTTTCTCTCTCCTCCTTCTTGTACTCCTATGATGCAAATGTGTTATGCTTGATGTTCCAGAGGTTCCTTAAACTATCCTCATTTTAAAAAAATTATTCATTTGCTGTTTGGAATGAGTGTTTTCTAAATTAATGATTTGATTTTCTCTTTTTTCTAATCTGCTGTTGGTTTCTCTTAGTGTATTTTTCATTTCAGTTATTGTATTCTTCATTTCTAACTGGTTATTTTTTTATGGTTTCTATGTCCTTTTTGTGCTTGCTATCTCTTTGTTGAAGTTCTCACTGAGTCCATCTATTCTTCCCCTAATTTTCTTGTGTATCCTAATAGCCATTGTTTTGACCTTTGTATCTGGTAGATTGCTTGTCTTTATTTCATTTAGCTCTTTTTCTGGAGTTTAATTGTGTTTGTTCATTTGAGACATGTTTCTTTGTCTCCTTATTTTGGCTGCCTCTCTGTGTTTGTTTCTGTGTATTACGTAGATCTGCTACACCTCCCAGGCTTGGTAGGGTGGCCTTATGTAGTAGGGGTCCAGTGGGGCCCAGTGGCACAGTCTCCCTGATCATGATTTTGGTGCTCCGGGATGTTTATCATGTGGGTTATATGTACCCTCCTGTGGTATTTGAACCTTGATTGCTGTTGGAACATTAATTGGTGAGGTTGGCCCTTAGGTGAAGAATGGCCATAACTACAGCTTATGAGCTTCTGTGCAGAGGCTGACCCCGTGGAGCAGAATTTTCCCCAGTAGGCTCTGGTGTTTGTAGAGACCAATATTTGGGTATGCTGCTTGTGGAGCTAATTGGGTTGTACTCTGTTTTAGTCTAAAATAAGCCACAAGGTGTGTTGGTTCTGTGGCCTCTTGAGAGGGGCTCCAGTGCAGGCCAAGGTTAGCTACTTCCTGTGGCTGGCCTGGGGCTATCTGGTAGGTACTACAAAGTGATCTGCAGTTAGTAGCTGCCTGTGCTGTACTTCAAGGGAAAGGCCACACTGTGAATTGAGGCCAGTTGCCACCAGTTCCAAGCTTGGGGCCATTTAGCAAAAGGCACAGGGCACTCTGAGGCCTGCCAGCACTTGCCAGCTTCCAGTAAGGCTCAGCTGCTGAAAGAACCTCAGGAAACCCACAAGGTGGGTGAGGTGGGGTCTCAGGGATTCACCAGGTTGGGGTGAGTGGTATTCATCAGGCTAATGCAGATTTAGAGTTGGCCACGTTGGGGAAGGGCTCAACACAGGAAAGATGGTGCCTGCCTGTTGCTTGTATGGGAGGAAGGCTTAACACAGGGACAATGGTGGCTGTCTCTTCAGGTATTACCCTGGAGCCACACAACTCAGTTTCTACCTGTGTGTCTTTTGGGCTCTTGAGCCACTGTCCTGCTAGAGCTCAGGGTGAGTGCCTGTGAGTGAGTCTGTGCATGGACCCTTTAAGAGGACATCTGGGTTTCCAACAGCCTTCCCTCTTACTTGGATGGACAAATTCCCACGGATGTTTGCAACCAGATGTTGTGGGGGCTCCTCTTTTCGGCATTGGTACTCTGGGCTGGGGGGCCTGGCATGGAGCTGGGCCCACTCACTCCTCAGAGGGGACCTCTGCAGCTGACATATCCTTCCTGATTCTCAACTGCCATATATGGATAATGGGACCAGCCCATGTCATATCTATACCCCTCCTGCCAGTCTTGATGTAGCTTCTTTTGTATATCCTTAGTTATAGGACTTCTTTAAGCTAGTCTTCGGTTGGTTCTCCATGTTGATTGTTTTATCATTTAGTTGTAATTTTGATGTGGTCATTGGAGGAGGTGAGCACAGCATTTACCTACTCTATCATCTTGACCTGAACTGCTCCAGTGTCTAGCTCTTTGATTCTAAAATCAGATTTGAATTCTACACTCCTCAGTGTTGTTATCTATAGTAAGTTTTTGTTTGGAAGCATAACTTAGATCAGGTTCTTGGTTGAATGTGTGGATGAGAATATTTAACAGATCCTTTGTGAATTTGGTGTGACTGCACCTACCAGGTGTAGCTACAGTCTTATTTGGACAGGTTTCTCCAGGTTTGTTGGAAGAGATGTGGCATCCACACTAACTAGAGTGACTTTGTAAAAATGCAAATCTCACTAGTTCTGTGCAGTACCAAAGATCCTTAGATAGCTGCCCAATACCTATAACATTCCCCACCGTCCACCACCAGCCCCTGGGACCTGTGAATCTATGCATGCATCAAACACAGTTGTTTGGTCTTCATTTAGCATAAAAACATATGGGATGTGAATAATTTATGTATAGGTAGTTATAGCTAGTAATACACACAGAGCATTTCTGGATTCATCATAGTTTCTGTCATTACACATTTCAAAGTGTGGATTGTTATGTGGATGTTATTGTTATGTCAAGGGAATATTCAATATGTTTTGACATTAAGAAATGACAACGGAATATTATTCAGTAATAAAAAGCATTGAGTATCAAGCCATGAAAAGACATGGAGGAAACAAATGCATATTACTAAATGAAAGAAGCCAATTTGAAAAGGCTACAGTACCAAATGATCCCAAGTACATGACATTCTGGAAAAGATAAAACTTAGAGATAGTAAAAAGATCCAGTAGTTTCCTGGGGTTGAGGGGAGGGAAGGCTGAACAGATGGAGCACAGATAATTTTTAAGCCAGTGAAACTATTCTGTATGATACTAGAGTGGTGAACCCATATTATATGTTTGTCATAAGTCATAGACTGTACAACACCAAGAGTGAACTCTAATATAAACTATGGACTTCGGGTGATAATGATTTGTCAATGTAGGTCCATTGATTGTGTCAACCTAAACAAAGAGGCAAGCTAAATTACGAGAAATTTGAGTTTATTGAGGAATAGCAGAGAAATTGCAATTTGGGAAATGCATACAGTAGCAAGCTGTGGAGACTCCCTTGAGGGTTTTCAGGGAACTGTATATATGGTCAAGGAGTGCAAAGGGGGAGAAGCCCAGCCAGAGTCCGAGCAGTAGGTTCATTGGTCTGAGGATAGGGAGAGATTCTTGGTGGATGTTCATTGGTCTTAATCTTCTATAAATTAGGTATTTATGGGAAACCTGTCTCTCAGTTCATTTGTTTTCTTTATTGTTGAAAATATTACAGATATCTCTCCTTTTCCCCCCATTGACACACTCCCACCCCGCTACCTTCACTGTACTGCTGTCTGTGTCCGTTGGTTGTGCATATATGCATAGAAGTTCTTTGGTTTATCTCTTTCCACTCCCCATTCCTCTTCCCTCTGAGGTTTGTCAGTCTGTTTCCTATTCCATGTCTCTTGATCTATTTTGTTCATCAGCTTATTTTATTCATTATATTCCACAAATAAGTGAGATCATGTGATACTTGTCTTTCTCTGACTGGCCTATTTCACTCAACATAATACTCTCCAGCTTCCTCCATGTCATCTCAAAGGGTAAGAGATCTCTCTTTCTTACAGCTGCATAGTATTCCATTGTGTACATGTACCACAGCTTTTTATCCACTCATCTACTGATGGGCACTTGGGCTGTTTCCAGATCTTAGCTATTGTAAATAGCGCTGCTATGAACGTAGGGGTACATATATTCTTTCTGATTGATGTTTCAGGCTTCTCAGGGTATATTCCTAGAAGTGGGATCACTGGGTCAAATGGCAGTTCAATTTTTAATTTTTTTGAGGAAACACCATATTGTTTTCCATAGTGGCTGCACCAGTCTGCATTCCCACCAGCAGTGTACTAGAGTCCCCTTTTCTTCACACCCTCGCCAGCACTTGTTTGATGACTTGTTGATGGCAGCCATTCTGGCACGTGTGAGGTGATACCTCATAGTCATTTTAATTTGCATCTCTCTGATGATTAGTGACATTGAGCAATATTTTATGTCTCTTGGTCATTTGTATGTCCTGTTTGGAGAGGTGTCTATTTAGGTCCTCTGCCCATTTTTAAAAATTGGATTGTCTTCCTTTTGTTGAGTTGCATGAGCACTCTCTATATTTTGGATATTAACTAACCCCTTATCTAATGTATCATAGGCAAATATGTTCTCCCATACAGTGGGTTCTTTTTTCATTTTGATACTGGTTTCTTCTGCTGTGCAGAACCTTTTTAGTTTGATGTAGTCCCATTTATTAATTTTTTTGTTTCTTTTGCCCTAGGCGATAGATGTATTGGTGAAAATTCTATGTGAGATGTCTGAAATTTTGTTGCCTACATTTTCTTCTAGGATTTTCATGGTTTCATAACTTACATTTAAGCCTTTTATTCATTTTGAGTTTATTCTTGTGTATGGTGTTTATGCAAGTTTATTCTTGCATCCCTGGGATAAATCCCACCTTATCATGTGAATGATTTAAAAAAATATATTGCTGGATCTGATTTGCTAATATAGATGAATAATAATAATAATAATTTTTTTAATCCTCACCCGAGGATTTTTATTTATTTATCTTCAGACATAGTGGTAGAGAAGGAGAGAGAGAGAGAGAGAGAGAGAGAGAGAGAGAGAGAGAGAGAGAGAGACTAAGACATTGATGTGAGAGAGACACATTGACTGGCTGCCTCCCCCACGACCCCAACCAGGGCCGAGATGAACCACAGCCAAGGTACAGTATGTGCCCTTGATCGGTATTGAACCCGCGACTCTGGTCCATGGGCCAACACTCTAACCACTGAGCCAAACCAGCCAGGGCTGATTTGCTAATATTTTGTTGAAGATTTGGCATTCATCAGATATATTGACCTGTAAATTTCTTTCTTTGTAGTGTCTTTATCTGGTTTGGAATTAAGATTATGCTGGCCTCATAAAAAGAGCTTGCAAATCTTCCTTCCTCTAGAATTTTTTGGAATAGATTGAGGAGAATAGGTGTTAGTTCTTTGAATGTTTAGTAAAACTCCCCTGTGAATCCAATCCAGACCAGGGCTTTTGTTTGCTGGGCGTTTATTGATTACTGCTTCTATTTCCTCAGTTGTTATTGATTTGTTCAGGTTTTCTGAATCTTTCTGGTTGAGTTTTGGAAGACTGTATGATTCTAGAAATTTGTCCATTTTGTCTAGGTTGTCCAATTTGTTGGCATATAATATAAAATTGTTCATAGTATTTTTTTTACAATCCTTTATATATTTGTGGTGTCAGTTGTTACTTCACTTTTTTTGTTTTCAATTTTATTTATTTGGGTCCTCTCTCTTTGTTTCTTGGTGAGTCTGGCTAAAGGTTCGTCAATCTTGTTTATTTTTTTAAAGAACCAGCTCTTGGTTTCATTGATCTTTTTTACTGTTATTTTTGTCTCTATGTCATTTATTTCTGCTCTTATCTTTATTATTTCTTTCCTTCTACTTACTCTGGGTTTTTCTTTTTGTCCTCTTTCTAATTTTTTTAGTTGTAGTGTTAGATAGTTTATTAGGGATTTTTCTGTTTTCTTGAGGTAGGCTTGTAATGCTAAGAACTTCCCTCTCAGGACTGCTTTTACAGTGTCCCATAGATTTTGTGTTGTTGTGTGTTTATTTTCATTAGTTTCCAGGAAGTTTTTTCTTACTTGATCTAACTGGTAACCCATTCATTGTTTAATAACATGCTACATAGCCTCCATGTGTTTAAATATTTTTGAGTGTTTTTATTTAATTGATTTCTTGTTTCATGCCATTGTGATCCAAAAATATGCTTGATATGATTTCAATCTTCTTAAATTTGTAGAGACTTAGTTTGTATCCTAATATGTGGTCTATCTTTGAGAATGTCCCATGTGTACTTGAGAAGAATATATATTCTGCAGTTTTCGGGTGTAATTCTCTGTAAATATCAATTAAATTAATTGGATCTAGTGCATCATTTAGGGTCTCTGTTTCCTTGTTATTTTTTTGTCTAGAATATCCATTCAGTGATGTCAGTGGGGTGTTAAAGTCCCCTACTATGACTGTATTGCTATCAATATCTGCCTCAAAGTCCATCAAGAGTTTATACACACACACACACACACACACACACACACACACACACACACACACACTTATGTGCTCCTGTTTTGGGTGTACATATATTTAACAAGCATTATATCCTCTTGTTGGATTGACCCTTTTATATATGTAGTGGCCTTCTTTGTCTCTTGTTATGGCCTTTATTTTGAAGTCTCTTTGTCAGGTGTGAATATTGCTACACTAGCCTTGTTTCTTTTTTCTTTTTTTTTTAACTTCCATTGTCATGGAATATTTTTTTTCCACCCCTTCACTTTCAGTCTGTGTGAGCCTTTTGTTCTATGCTGGGTCTCTTGTAGACAACATATATATGGGTCATGTTTTCTTATCCATTCAGCTACCCTATGTGTTTTGATTGGAGCATTTATTCCATTTACATTTAAGGTTATTACTGATAGGCACTTATTTAAGGCCATTTTTTTCATTATAACTATGTGTTCTCTCTCTCTCTTCTTCTTATTCTTAAAGCAACCCTTTTAATATTTCCTACAGTGCTGGTTTGGTGGTTATGTACTCTTTTCACCTTTCTTTTTTTTGGGGGGGGGTCTGGGATGTTCTTTATTTCACCTTCAATTTTAAATGATAGCCTTGCTGGATAGAGTTGTCTTGGGTTCAGGTCTTTGTTTTTCATTACTTGAATATTATGACACTCCCTTATCACCTGAAGTGTTTCTGTTGAGAAATCAGCTGAAATTCTAATGGCTGCTCCCTTGTAGGTAACTCTCTCTCTCTCTTGCTGCCTTTAAGATTCTTTCTTTGTCTTTAATGTTTGTCATTCCGATTCTGATGTGCCTTGGAGGGGGCCTCTTTGGGTTCATCTTGATTGGAACTCTCTGTGCTTCCTGAACCTGTGTGACTTTTCCCTTTACTATGTTAGGAAAGTTTTCTGTCATTATTTCTTAAACAGGCTCTCTATTTCTTGCTCACTTTTTTCTCCTCTGGTACCCTGTGATGTGGATGTTGTTATGTTTCATTTTGTCCCAAAGTTCCCTTAAACTACCCTCCTGCTTTTTAATTCTTTTTTTCTTTTTGCTGCTCTAATTGTGTGCTTTTTTTCTACCTTGTCTTCCAAATCACTGATTTGGTCTTCTGTCTCAATCAGTCTACTTTTGAATCCTTCTAGTGTGTTCTTGATGTCAGATATGTTATTCTTTATTTCTGCCTGATTCTTATTTATGGTTTCTATTTCATGTTTCATGCTGTTGTAGTTTCCACTAAGTTTCTTAAAATTCTCACTAAGTTCTTTGAGCATCCTTATAACAATTACTTTGAACTCTACATCTGATAAATGGCTTGTTTCCATTTTGTTTAGCTCTTTTTTTCTGGAGTTTCCTCCTTTCTTTCATTTGGAGGTTGTTTCTTTGTCTCCCCACTTTTGCTGTCTTTTTGTATTTGTTTCTATGTATTAGATCATACTGCTATGCCTCCTAGTGTCTGTGGGGTGTCTTTATGTAGTAAGTGTTCTGTGGGACCCAGTGGTGCAGTCTCTTAGATCTCCTGAGCTGGGTGCTCTAGGAATGACCCTTGTGTGAATCATTTGGGTTCTCCTGTTGTAACTGGGTCTTAAATGTTGTTGTCCTGTTTGTGAATGGGCTCTCCTCTCAGGCTGGCTGACTGTGAGGCTCACCTTGAGCACATCATGCAAGAGGTTGTGCAGGTGCTGACAGAACACAACACAACACAACACCACAACACAACACAACACAACACAACACAACACAACACAACATACAAGAGACTGCACAACAAAAGTGACCAGAAAAGAAGAGAAAATTAGTAAAGAGAGAAGAGAACAAGAATATTAGAAGAAAAGAAAACATACTAGGAGAGAATAAAAGAAAAAGTATTATGAAAGGGCAGAGGTGAAAGAAATAAAATAAGAACAGCCTGGCCAGTGGGGCTCAGTGGATTGAGCATGGTCCCCTCAGTGGACTGAGAGGTCCCAGTTCGATTCCCCGTCAGGGCTCATGTCCAGGTTGTGGGCTCGATCCCTAGTAGGGGGCGTGCAGGAGGCAGCTGATTGATGTTTTTCTGTCACATCGATGTTTCCCTCTCTCCCTTCCTCTCTCTCTAAAAATTCAATAAAAACATGTTAAAAAAAGAAATAAAACAAGAACAGAGAATAGGGGAATCAAAATAGTATCAAAGAAAAGAGGAACTAAAAACATGAAAAGGGAAGTAGAGCAGAAAGGCGGAAAATTCGAAAAGGAAAAGAGAAGCTTAAGCAGGAGAAAAAAAAAAGAAAAACTAGAGTAAGAAAAGGGAAAGAAAACGGGGACTAAAATAATATCAAATCAATAAAAAAGAGAGATGAAGATACGCCAAAAAAAAGTGAAGTGGCCTTGGCCTCAGCAGTTTGAGTGCCTCCTGGGAGCTCCCTTGGACCCTGTTCTACTGAGGTGCCAGCCACAGTCAGGAACTGTCCTCCTTTGCTCTTCATAGCCTGTTTGGACTTCAAGCTCTCCACAGTCTGTGCCTGTGCCCTCAGACCTTGGCTGCATGAGGGAGAGACCCAGCTGTACTCTAAGGCCAGTTTGTCACAGCCTGTGGCCCAGGGGTGGCTCAGCAGACATCCCCAGGTTCCCTGGGCTCCGCCTCTGTCCACCTTCACCTGCTGGCCAGCTGTCAACCTTAGTCACCGAAAAGTCTGTTTCCGAAAGGGCTTTAGGCAGAATCGGGGACAGAAAAACCTCTGAATCTTCCTGTGAGGGGAGGTGCTGTTCAGTTTCCAGGGAATGTGGTGGGTGTTCCTCTGCCCCAGAGCTCGAGCTCTGACAGTGACCCAGAATGTGTCCCTGCTCTCGGCGGCACAGAGGTCCTCGTATGCGGTCCAGTGGGACCACCTGGAAGCTGAGAGTCTCTAACAGCTCTCCCGTAAGGGGAAGCACCAGCCAGGTTTCTGGGGCAGTGGCTAGGATGCCCAGCCCGGAGCCAGTCACTGGCACTCCCTGAGCCTGTTCGTACCCATAGGCTTGGCCCCCACTGCTGCCTCCACTGCAGGGTCAGAGATGTGGGGTGTGGCAGGCAGGGGTCCTGAGGTGGGGGAGCTGTACCCCCTAGGGTGGGGTTTCTCTTTTACCTGAGCTGTGGCTTCTGGGAGGGGCCAGCACCTATCAGGAGAAATGGCTGCTTCGGTCTGGGGGAGGCATGACCAGATTTAGGTCACCTGGCGGCCCAACGCTTCCCACCCCAGGCTCTCCTTAGGCACCTCCAGCCCACACAGCCCTCCCTCCACGGAGCCCCAGGCGAATCGATGTCAGCGAAAACCCTGTGCTCTGGAGATCCTGTGTGTGTTTATTTTATCTTTTTTACTTAGAAATATGACTGTTTGGAAGCAGAGTCTCTGGAGATGTCATAGGGTGAGATGCATCAACAGCCTCCAGAACGATGGGAACAGGCTGCTGTCACCCACTTCGGGGCACTGGGTTAGGGCAGGGCAGCCCTGGGCTCCTGCAGAGGGAGGGCGACTGGTCTGAACTGTGTGAAGAGTGAGGGGTTTGTGGCCCTGGAGACACAGGTGGCAAGGAGGCCATCGGGAGTTTTATGCTGAGTCCCTCCCTCCTAGGACAGTAGCCATCTTACTCCGGTGTGTGTTTTAAAAACAAAGAAACATATAAACAAACAAACAACCCAGTGAAAAGACCTGTGGCTTTATCTCTGCCCGGCTCTGGTCTCCTTGGTGGCTGGAAGCCCTGTTGCCCTTCATGGCTGGCTGTTACACAGGCTGCTCTCTTTGGCTCTGATGTTGGGGACCCCAGTCTGGGTACCAGGCCTTAGTCCTCACAGCAACCCCCCATCCCTCGACTGGACCCGCAGCCAAGAGATTCCTCCTCTGTCTCTGGATCTCGCCCCTCCTAGCAGACTGCAGGGGTTTCTGTCCTTCCCTGCTGTGCCCCTCATTCAGCTGGACCTCAGTCATTTCCAGAGTGTTCCCTAATCTAGTTTTATTTCCAGTCTGGCCCTGGGAGGAGGTGTGAGAGGGTCTGCCTCCACCGTCTCCCTATTGCACCCATGTCCCGGGGAATGCTCTCCAGAAGCTGGCAGCACAGTGCTCGCTCTCCCTGGAGCTGCAGCTCCGCACTTCCCAGCCCACTCTGCGTCTGCTCTGCGGAGGGGACTGTCGCCGAGGCCGGAACTCCTGGGGCCTCACTGGACACCGATGCCCACTGTTGAGATGCTGGCCCTCACGAGGTCACCTGGCTGGAGCACAGAGAGGAAGTCGACTTGGGTCTTCTTTCTCCTGGCCAGACGGATCCCTGGAAGAGCTGTCCCTTCTCTGAGCAAGCAGTCTCCGAAAGCAGTTTGACACCCCCCCCTCTTAATACATTGTTGACCAGCAATTTTATGCAGAAGTTATCTCATGTCACCGGCTATTTTTTCGTAATTGTGTATGAAAGTGAAACAATCTAAATAAACTTCAGGATACTTTAAATGAAACTGTGTACATATCTGCTACATATTATATGTTACACATATTATATATTGTAGCAGTTTCTTTGGTGTGGTGTACTGTGTAGCAACCACCTACGTGTAATTTGCAACATGTTTGCAAATATACCTGGTTTCCCTGTGCTTTCATCTAGGGATAACTCCTGCTTAGGTCCACACAAAGACTGACATTTTGGAAGAAAGTAATCCGAAAGAGGCCTAATTTTATACAGTCTGTCTTCATTAGATGTATTTTGTGAATTATCACTAAGATGGAAAAATGTAAGAATTTGCTCGAACCTCATTCTGCTTATAGTTTTAGGAAATACCAGAGCTTCAACCAAAGGGTCCGTTGACCAGTAATCCCTCCAATGTGATTTTTTCGTTTGTCCCATTGATAGCAACAAACCGAGAAACTTCTCTACGAGTTAACTCGAGAACGGTCAACAATTTAATCTCTCTGTCTCTCTCTCCCCCAGTCTCTCAATCTCTCTTTCTCTCTCACTCTCTCTCTCTCTCTGACTCAGTCTCTCTCTAGCACTGTGAAGCGAGGGGCCGTGTACCCCATGTACACGTGGAACATTAGGAGACCCATACAGAAGCGGCGTCTCGGTTCTTCAGCTCTGTTCTTCCGAGGGAGCTTGCACGAGATTCTCCATTTCATATCCTCCAGTTCCGTGTGAGAGACACTCCTTAGCAGTGGTAACAATGCACCACTCTGGTGCAGGGTGTCCATCGTGGGGGAGGCCGCTGTGTGTGTGTTTGTGTGCTGGGGGAGGATGGGAAATCACTGTTCCTTCTGCTCCATTTTGCTGTGAACCTAAAACTGCTTTTAAAAAATAAAATCTAGCCCAGCTGGTGTGGCTCAGTGGTTGAGCATCGACCCAGCACCAAGAGGTCGCCAGTTCGAATCCCGGTCAGGGCACACGCCCAGGTTGTGGGCTGAACCCCCAGTGGGGGGCATGCAGGAGGCGGCCAGTCGATGTTCTCTCTCATCGATATTTCTCTCTCTCTCTCTCCCTCTCCCTTCCTCTCTCTCTAAAAATCAATAATAAAAAAAAGGAGTTTGTATTATTAAAAAAAATAAAATCTATTAAAAGAAAATAAAGAGAATTATTATATTTAAAATGCTGAGATCCCTCTAGCCTTCTGGATAAAAATTCAACTGCATTTGCTGGGCTTCCATGACTCCCCTTCGGCGGGACACACTGTCACACTGTCCTCTTGCCATCCATGTTCTTCCTTGCATTGTGCCTTTATCACGGTGCCCTCTCCGACAGGGCTTATGTTTCTCCTTTCGGCTGGTGAAATCCTGTGCGTCCTTAGGCTCAGCTCGGATGGCTCACGCGTAGCCAGGCCCTCCTGGGTGCGTCCCGTCTCGGCAGACGTGACTCTTCAAGCCCTCGATCACCACGCCTTCAGAGCAGTGCTTTAGGGCACGTGCAGCTGTGTTCAGGAGTGTCTTCTAGTCGGTTTTATGATTCACGCTTCTTTCCCCAGCGACATCACTCTTTCATTGAAAGGATGAAGGCCTGGAATGAGGAGCAGGACGGTTCATTTTACGTGTCCATTTGACGGGCCCACTGGGACGCTCAGAGATCTGGTTAAATGTTACTTCTGGGGATGTCTGGGAGCCTGTTTCCAGAAGAGGTGAGCGTTTGCGTTGGTGACAGTAAAACCAATGGCTCTTCCCGGAAGTGGGTGTTGTTACAACCAACACCTAAAAACGTGGAATTTGCTTTAGGACTGAAAGATGGGTAGAGGCTGGAAGGGTTAATTTTTTTCATTGAAAAAATTTAATGTTGACATTATTGTAGGTGTCCCCCTTCTCCTCCCCTTTGCCCCCTCCACCTGCTTCCTCTCTTTTGGCCTTCACCACGCTATTGTCTGTGCCCGTGGGTTATGCATATATGCTCTTTAGCTAATCCCTTCACCTTCTTTATCCAGGCACCCCACCCCCATTCCTCTGGCTCCTGCCAGTCTGTTCCCTGTACCCTCGCCTCTGGTTCCGTTTTGGTTGTGAGTTATTTTGTCAGGAGGTTCCTCATATTAGTGAGATCGTCCGGTATTTTGAAGTGCATGCTGGACAATGTCCATGTTGCTGAGAAGGGGCTTGAAAGGGCGATTCAAACGGGGGTCATAAAGAAGAGAGGAGGGCTACAGAGAAAGCTGCCAGCATCCCTAAATAATTACGGACAGAAAGTTGGTAGACGCATGGACCGGAAAGACCATTCGAGGAGGTCCCAGACAGAAATGAAGAACAGGTTATTGGACAACGGAGAAAAGAAGGTCCTTGTTATGAAGTGGCAAAGACCTTGGTTGAATTGGGTTTGTGTTCTAATGTTTTGTGGAAGGTAGAGCTGGTGAGCCATGAAACTGGACATTTAATTGAGGCAATTTCTAATCAAAGGGTTAAGGGGTAGCTTGGTTCTTCCCGACTGCTTACGGTAAAACGAAGAGGAGAGCAATGAGTTGGAGATGGAGCCAGAATTGTTAAGCAAAAAGGGATTGAAACTTAAAGGTTTGGTCTCAGGCTGTCCATATTATAAAAAAAAGAGAAAGCGTGTTTGGAAAAGACCATTAAGGGTGTGGTAGGCTGATCATGTCATAAGGAGATTAACGTGAGTTTCAACAATGGAGCTAATCAGCCATCTCAACAGAGGCCAGGAGTGGAGATGGGATTTTACCAGCAGAAACGCTCTCAGCTGGGACTGTGAGCTCTTCTTCAAGAAAAGGGAAGAAGGATCCCAAAGGTGACTTAGAGTTCATCAGGGCCACTGCCTCGGTTTCAAGGGGGCAGATAGCAGCTCACTGGAGCATTGGAGCGATGACCTCCCACGTGACAGAGGGTGACCTTGCCACCCCAGCGGGTCTGGAAGGCGGAACGTCCAGCCAAAGAGGATGGTTGTTGGGCCTCAGGATCTCTTGGCGTTTGCCCCGTGGGGATGTGGACTTGACTGAGAACTGTCACTCTGCCCTTCTTTCGTTTGGAGCTGGAATTCTGTGTTGAACCTGTCCCACGTCTGTATTTTGGAAGCACGTAACCTGCTTACGTTTATAGGCTTAGAACTAGCCAGCAATGTGCCTCAGGATGACTTGACCCCGGGTGTCACCCAGACCTGACTTAGGTCATGTGCAGATGAGACTTTGGACTTCACATTGATCTTTGAAGGAGTTAAGACGTTTGGAGTTTTGGAGGCTCGGGCTCAGGGTGCAGGAATCCTGTGCCTGGTCCCTTCTGTGCCTGGGAGCTGTCCAGGAGCAGGGCATGGCCCCTGTTGCTGGCAGTAGCTTCCTTCTGCTTCTCCTGCTCAGGGGAATCTCATTTTCATCCAGAGCCTCTCTCTCTCTTTAGGTTTCCCAGCATTTCTGCTCTCCCTCAAGGACACCTAGCATATTTACTCAGGGGTACAGCAGACAGGGAGAAACGTGATCAGTGTTATGGGCTGACTTGTGTCTCCTCAAAATCCACATGTTAAAGTCCTAACCCCTAGTGTCTCAGAACGTAATGGTATTCGGAGACAAGGGCTTTACAGAGGTAACAGTTAAAATGAAGCCTTCAGGGTGGGCCCTCGTCCAATCTGACTGGTGTCCTCAAAAGAAGAGATTTGGACAAGACATACACAGAGGGAAGACCATGGGAAATACCAGGAGAAGGTGGCCGTCCTCAAGTCAGAGAGGGAGGCCGTGGAAGAAACTGACCCTACTGACGCCTTGATCTTGGCTTTCCAGCCTCCAGAGCTGCGAGAAAATAAACGCCTGTCGTTTAATCCACTTAGTCTACGGCGTTTTATTACCGCAGACCCAGCAAAGGAATATAGTCAGGATTTGTGTTTAGCTGCTATAATAATGGGACTCAAAATATAGTAGCTTATCCCTGGCTGGTTTAGCTCAGCGGTTAGAGTGTTGATCCGTGGACTGAGGGGTTGCAGGTTTGATTCCTGGTCAAGGGCATGTACCTGGGTTGCAGGTTTGATCCCTGGCCCTGGTTGGGGTTGTGTGGGAGGCCACCAATTGATGTTTCTCTCTCTCTCTCCCCTCCCTTCCACTCTATCTAAAAATCAATGGAAATAATATCCTTAGGGGAGGATTAAAAAATACAGAGGCTTAAACAGGAGAGGTTATTATTATTATTATTATTATTATTTTATTGATTTTAGAGAGAGGAAGGAGAGAGAGAGAGAGAGAGAGAGAGAGAGAGAGAGAGAGAGAGAGACTTCCATGGGAAAGAGAAACCTGATCGGTTGGCACACATGCCCTGACGGGGAACCAACCCCACCGGCTTTGGGTGCGTGGGATGACACTCTGACCTGAGCCCCACCAGCCAGGGCAGGTGAGAGTTCATTTATATCGCATGAACCAGTCTGAATGTGGGTATCGGGGCTGACACGGGGCCAGGGAGGCACACTTCTGATTTTATGCTCAGTTACCGCCTGGGTTTTTACTCTTATCTGCATGAACCCAGAGCGCTTCCCATCACGTCCCGGGCCCACATGTGGCCCACAGAAAGGGGAATAGGAGAGGAGAAGGGAGTGCCCCCTCCTCTAAGCGCAAGAACTGGAAGGTGTGGACATCACTTCTGCTCATACCTTAATGGGCTGAATTTGATCACATGGCACATCTAATCACAGGGAGGCTGCTAAGAGTAGTCTGTATGCCCAGCTAAGATTTGGGGGTTCATAGACTATAAGATTAAGATGTTAGTGACCACTGGGGGACAGCCAGCAGTCTCTGCCCTACCAGTGCAAGGAAGAAGAGGAGTTATTGATCCAACCGGATGGAGGAAAGGGAAAAGGGAAATGGCAAGGAGGATATCATAAATCAATATCATCAAATTATCTGCCCTGGGGGATTTTCCTCTGATATTTATTCTGGGACTCTGTGGCGTTCCTGGGGATAAATCTCACAAAGCTGTAGGAGGCCGCCGGGACTGGGTGCCCCTGGAGTTTTTGACTCTCAGAGTTGTCCACACTGAGCCACCAGCAAATCATCAGTTACAGTTCAGGTTTTCTTACGGGGGCACTGGCTCCTGCCGTGGTTTCTGCTGGTGAGTCTCTGCTCAGGATGTTTTGATTAGAAAAATGGCCGTGGAGTGAATGGAAGCTACCCTGACCATCTCCCAGGACCAAACTGGGATTACAACTAAAATAAAGACAAGTCATCTGGAACAACCAACTGAAGACCAGCTGGAGGGAACCCTTATAACCAGGGACTAAAGAGGATCCCACACCGAGTCTGGTAGGAAGGTGCAAAGGCATGAGAGGGCTGGCGGGGCTCCCACAGGTAGCAGCTAAAAGCTGTCTTAGCTGTGAGACGTTCCCCCTGAGAAGTCTCAGATTTAAATCCCAAGCCGGGCTCCCCAGCGCAGAGTGGCAGAACAGGGAAAGGCGCCCACATAGCACCTGGCTGTGAGAAACACCAGGGCAGAGGTCCTATCTGGCAGGGAGAGGTGATGGGAACATGGGCACCTGCCTGAAGGGTCAGGGCACTCAAGTTCAGCTACAGCCACTCACCTTGAGCTATGACAGAGGGACGGCTGACTGGATAGGAGCTGTGCGAGGAGAGTTGGGAGTTTGTGGCACTGGGGAGAGAGCTGGGAAGGAGGCCACCAGGAGCCCTATGCTGAGTCATTCCCCCATGCTACAGAAACCATTTTTCTTGGTCAGATTCTTCCCATCAAAGCAGCTTTAGCAACTGCCCCACCCCCCATTGGAATTTCACTCCACACAGGGAGGAGTTTGCACCTAGCCCAAGGCTGCAACCAGAGGCTCATTAACTGTCAGAGACTACCAACCAGCCTGCAGGCAGAGACGAGTCTCTGGATGCTTTGAGTTTTGGGCTGGGCCCACAGTTGTTGGATTTCATAGCTCTGGGGTCTGAGCTGTGAAGGCAGCTGCCTGGGCCTCTGTGCTGAGCCACTAACTCATGTTGCAAAAACCATTCTTCTCAGGCAGAGTTCTCCATTCAAAGCAGCTATAGCCTGGGGTGAGGGGGCTGGGGGAAGCAACTGCCCCACCCATTGGAATTTCACCCCGTCTGCTGGGAGGAGTTTGCACCTAACATAGAGCCAAAACCGGAGGCTCATTAACTGTCAGAGACTATGAGCCAGCCTGCAGGCAGAGATGATTCTCTGGGTGCTTTGAGCCTTGGGCTTGGCTTGTGGTTGTTGGGTTTTATGGCTCTGGGGACCAAGCTGTTAAGGCAGCTGCCAAGTTCTCTGCGCTGAGTCATTAACCCATGCTACAGAAACCATCTTCCTCAGGCAGAGTTTTCTTCTCAAAGCAGCTTTAGCTCAGGAGGAAGCAATTGCCCCACCCACTGGAAATCCTCTCACCCTGCCCACTGTGTGTGTGTGTGTGTGTGTGTGTGTGTATGTGTGTGTGTGTGAGGGAGTGTATGTCCAGCAGAAGACTACAATCTGAGGTTCACTAAGTGACTGAGACTAACACTCAGCCTGCAAGCAGAGGCAGATCTCTGAGATATTTGAAAATTTGCCTGGCCTGGGGCTCTACCCAGGAGAATAAGACCAGACATTGGTGGTCAGCTTGGTCTCTTCCATAAACATCCAAACCCAGTAGAGGGAGCCACAATCTGTGGAACACAGATACCCACAGGGAGATTTTGGCAGGCTCCAAACCCTGCTGAGACAGGCAAAATGGTGAAACAAACAAGTCCCAAATATAAGAAAAAGAGTATGCCTCAGAAGAAGGGCTAAATGAAATGGAGATAAGCAAGTTATCAGACACAGAGTTCAGAGTAATGATTATAAGGATGCTCAACAGCATGAGTAAAGATATAGAAACAATAAAAATCAACCAATTGGAAATGAAAAACAACCAAGTGGAAATGAAGAATGATATAGCAGAAGTAAAGAACACATTGGAAGGTATAATGAGCAAATTAGAGGAAGCTGATGATTTGATCAGCAAATTAGAAGACAGGGTAGAAAAAAATCACTCAATCAGAGAACCAAAAAGAAAAAACAATTAAAAAACTGGAGGACAGTTTAAGAGAGCTGTGGGACAATATGAAACATAATAACACCAGCATCATAGGAGTACCAGAAGAAGAAAGTGAGTAAGGGTTAGAGAATCTGTTTGAAGAAATAATGGCAGAAAACTTTCTTAACTTGATGAAGGAAAAAGGCATACACGTTCAAGAAGCACAGAGAGTCCCAAGCAAGAAGAACCCAAAGAGGCCCACACCAAGACACATAATAATTAAAATGCCAAAAATTAAAGACAAAGAGAGAATCTTAAAGGCAGCAAGAGAAAAGCAACAAGTTACCTACCAAGGAACTCGCATAAAGCTGTCAGATGATTTCTCAACAGAAACACTACAGGCCAGAAGGGAGTGGCATAAAGTATTCAAGGTAATGAAAAACGAGGATTTGAATCCAAGTCTACTCTGTCCAGCAAGGCTATCATTCAAAATAGAAGGTGAAATAAAGAGCTTCCCAGACCAAAAAAAAAAAAAAAAAAAAAAAGCATTGCAAGAAATGTTAAAGGGACTGCTGTAATAAGCAGAAGAAATATATATATAGAGAAACATAGGCATAATAAATAAAAATGGCAATAAATAAGTACATATCAATAATAACCTTACATGTAAATGGCTTAAATGCTCCAATAAAAAGACAGAGAGTAGCTGAATGAATAAGAAAGCATGACCCATATATGCTGTCTACAAAAGACCCACCTCAGAACAAAAGACTCACACAGGATGAAAGTGAAAGGATTGAAAAAATTTTTCCAAGCAAATGGAAACAAACAAACAAATAAACAAACAAACAAAAAAGCTGGGGTAGCAATACCCATATCTAATAAAATAGACTTCAAAATGAAGGCCATAACAAGAGACAAAGAAGGTCATTCCATTATATTAAAAGGATCAATGCAACAAGAAGATATAACCTTGGCAAACATATATGAACCCAATAGAGGAGCACCAAATATACTAAAAAACTTCTAGAGGACTTCAAAGGAGAGATTGACAGCAATACAATCATAGTAGGGGACCTTATCACCCACTAACATGACTGGATAGATCCTGTAGACAAAAAATCAACAAGGAAACAGAGACCCTAAATGATGCACCAGAACAGATTAAATTAATTGATATTTACAGAGAATTACACCTCAAAACTGCAGACCATACTATCTTCTCAAGTGCATATGGAATATGGAATATTCTCAAAGATAGACTACAGGTTAAAACACAAACTAAGTCTCTATAAGTTCAAGAAGATTGAAACCATATCAAGCATCTTCCCAGATCACAATGGCATGAAACTAGAAATTAATTTCAATAACAACACAAAAACATTCAAATGGCATGAAACTAGAAATTAATTTCAATAACAACACAAAAACATTCAAACATTCAATAGCATACTATTAAACAACGAATGGGTTACCAATGATATCAAGGAAGAAAAAAGATCCTTGAAAATAATGAAAATGAACACACAACAGCACAAAATCTATGTGACAGTCCTGAGAGGGAGGTTCATAGCAATACAGGCCTACCTCAGGAAAGAAGAAAAAGTCCTATAACCTATCTAACCCTGCAGCTTAGAGCACAAAAAGAAAAACCCAGAGTTAGTAGAAGGAAGGAAATAATAAAGATCAGAATGGAAATAAAAGCCACAGAGACTAAAAACATTTCAAAAGGTCAATGAAACCAAGAGCTGGTTCTTTGAAAAGATAAACAAGATTGATGAACCTTTAGCCAGACTCACCAAGAAACAAAGAGAAAGGACACAAAGTAATAAAATCATAAATAAAAGAAGTGAAATAACACCTGACACCACAGAAATACAAAGGATTGTAAGAAAATACTATAAGCAATTATATGCCAAGAAATTGGACAACCTAGGCAAAATGGACAAAAAACCTAGAATCATACAGTCTTCCAAAACTCAATCGGGAAGAGTCAGAAAACCTGAACAGACCAATCACAACTAAGAAAATAGAAGCAGTAATCAATAAACTCCCAGCAAACAACAGCCCTGGTCCGGACAGCTTCACAGGGGAGTTTTACCAAGCATTCAAAGAAGAACTAACACCTATTCTCCTCAAATTATTCCAAAAATTCAAGAGGAAGGAAGACTTCCAAGCTTTTTTTTTTTTTTATGAGGCCAGCATAATCCTAATCCCCAGACCAGATAAAGACACTACAAAGAAAGAAAATTACAGGCCAACATTCCTGATGAACATAGATGCCAAAATCCTCAACAAAATTTTAGAAAACTGGATCCAGCTATATATTAAAAATTTTATTCACCATGACAAAGTGAGATTTATCCCAGGGATGCAAGGCTGATACAATGTTTGCAAATCAATAAATGTGGTGCACAACATAAACAAAATGAAAGATAAAAATCATATGATGAACATTAACATGTTAAGTATACAACTAAGTGGTTGGGACAAAAACAACTAAATTTGCCTGAAGAGAATAGGACATCTATAGTAACAACTGGGTCAGAAATCAGTGGAAAAGAAGACTCCACAAAACTCGAAGTTACTTTTCCAAAAAGATCAGATAACAGCTAAATCTCTGGGATAACAGAGAGGAAGAGAGAACAGTACGCGTGAAGAGGGGACACAGCTACGGATATAACAATGCTTAAAAATAATAAAATAATGCTGTCACCAAAGAACCACCAATGAATTTGATATTAGACAAACTGGACAGGTTTCTAGAAAATATATGACTTACTAAAATCCTGAAGAGCGCTATGACATTAAAAGAACAGGTTCATGTGTTTTTACTAGAGCGTTACGTCCATCTTTTAAGGAACAAATTATAATTTGTATAATTTTATACAAATCCTTCTAATAGAACAGAGAGAAGGTATGTTTTCCATTTCATTTTATGGAGCTACTATAACTTTGATCCCCAAACCAGATAAGGACAGAATGATTTATGAAAATCACATACCCATTTTAATAATAAATATACATGCACAATTGTGAACCAGATATTAGCAAATTGCGTGAAATAGTAATAAGAATACATTTTACAGCCAAGATTTTTTTTTGACAAATAAAAGATAAAAACAGTTTGATCCTCTCAGTAGATAGAGAAAAAACTTCCACAAAATTAAACATCTATTGATAAAAACTCACTAAACACATGGGAAATCTCTGTACTGTCTGCTTAATTTTGCTGTGAACCTAAAATTTCTCCTTGTCTTTTGATGGTTTTATAGCTCCTTTCCTTCTGGTGTTGAATAATTTTCCATGGTCTAAATGTGCCTCCGTTTATCCACTCACCTGCTGAAGGACATCTTGGTTACTTCAAACTTTTGGTAATTATGAATAAAACTGCTATAAACACCCACATGTAATTTTTTATGGGGACATGCATTTTCAGTTCCTTTGGGTAAATACCAAGGAACGTGATCGCTGGATCACGTTCTTACAGTAAGAAATATATTCTTACAGTAAGAATATATTTAGTTTTGTAAGAAACCAACCAATTGTCTTCCAAAGTGGCTGCACCATTTTGCATTCCCACCAGCAATGCCATCCATGTCACCCCCAGAATATGGTGGCGTCAGTATTCTGAATTTGGGCAATCCAATACATGTGTAGTGGCATCTCACTGTTGTTTTAATTTGCATTTCCCTGATGACATACGACATGGAGAATCTTTTCGTATGCTTATTTGCCATCTGTGTATCTTTTTCATGATGAAGTCTGTGAAGGTCTTTGCCCCTCATTTTTTATTCAGGTAGTCTATCTTCTTATTGTTGCGTTCTATGAGTTCTTTATAATAGCTCTTTCTCAGATGTGTCTTTTGCAAATATTTTCTCCCAGTCTGTGGCTTGTCTTCTCGTTCTGTTGAAATTACCTTTTGAAGAGCAGACATTTTAAATTTTCATGAGGTCCAGCTTTCAGTGATTTGATTCATGGGCCATGCCTTTGGTGTTGTATATAAAAAGTCACCACCACACCCCAAGGCCACTGGTTTCTTTAGATGACCTTTTATTGTTTCCTATCTTCTGGGAATAGATTGTGATTGTCTAGTTAACATTGGATTCTTGATTTCTCATCCTTCTTGAGCTTACAATGGTTGGTTCTGAAGTCAACACAAAGGGTGGAAATCTCGTACAAAGTTATGACAGAACAATATACCACCTCTGTGAATGGTCCACATTGCCAGTTTCCCCAGCGTGACTGAGGTCACTTATTCTTCAGATGAGCACCAGACAAGGTAATTGGTTGCATTATGTGGCATGTTTCAAGAATGTTTACTTTTGAACACCACAATGATACTCAGCTCAGTAAGATGCCCACACGGAGAGAAGCACCTGGGAGAGCTGTTCAGTCTCTGGTCTCACAGACTCACTGTGGGGCGAGTGCTCATTGCGGGGAAGTGAGCGTAATTGCCCACACCGCTTAAACTGCCACTTCCGCTCTTACGAGTTCAAAGATTTGAAGTCATGCAAGTTAAGTGCTTTTGTGATCGATTCGAGCGCGCTTTCCTTTGGAGTTCCTGGCGCTGACAGCACAGCGATCTCCTCTTCAGGTCTTACAAAGCTCTCTAAAGGAGCATGGCAGAGATACTCAGAGCATGGGCCACCAGGGCCTGCCACCAGGGCCTGCCACCCTCTCCAAGGTAAAGTTGATGCTGGACCAGAAAATGAAGTCAGTGCCAGGGATGGGTCAGTATACTCTCGAGACACCTGGGAGGTCCTGGGTGGGTGGAGGTGGGACTCAGGGAGAAGTCAGAGAGAGAAAGGAAGAGCCAGGTGAGACAGTGTCCAGGTCGCCAAGAGAAGAAGGGGGTGGTTGACAGTGACCAATGGTGCTGAGGTCAAGAGGCTGGGACAGTCCCTGGCTCTGACCATCCGGAGGCTACTGAACAGCAGGGGCAGTGTTAATATATCAGTGGGGCAAGAGACTGCAGAGTGGGAGCCAGTAAATGGGAGCGGAGAACAGGTCATTTCCTGGAGAAGTTAGGTTAGGAAGGAGATCAGAGTGGCAGGAGCCAGCGATGAGAAGCAAAGGAGAGGGAGGACCCATGTCCTCTGCCTGGCACCGGACAGGCCCCTCATTGACACTGAGCAAATGAATGAACATGCAGAGGTCTGATAACGAAGGGCAGGATCCAGTGGAAACGATTAAAGATAGGGCTGGAGTTTAAAGCAGGCAAAAGGTGGAACTCCAGAAGAAAAACCACAGAAGTCACAGTCCTGTCCAGTGTGCGGGTCTCGATCAAGAGGCTGAGGCACACGATGGAACCACTGCTGTGGGCACAACCTTGAGCTGGGAGTTGGTGAGTGCTGTATGTCTGAGTTATCTTCGCAGCCTCAGCACCCAGCATGGGCTATCACTGTGCACCCCGTCCTGATGCTTCCCTGAGACCCCACCCCACCAACTTGTACACCCACCCAAGCTATTTCCAGTGGTTTTTCTATACCGATGTCCTGTCTTGGCTCATGCTTCAAACTTTCCTAAGAGTTTGAACTGTCTGGCCTCAGCATGCCCTGTGTCTCTTGCTGAGTCACCCCAGGCCCAGCACTAGCAACAGCCAGCCTTGGTTCATGCCTTGGTCTCTTCGGGGCACCTCCAAACCCAGCACAAGTAGCAGCCATCTGCGGATTGCTCTGTAGCTCGTGCCAGGTGGCCCTCGGCCAAACACCCAGTGGACAGTTTCAGACCATGTCAAGGCACCACCCAACCACCTCCACCAGTGACACACTCAAGGGGCAGACTCAGTGGGCACCAGAGCCTATTGAAGGAAGTCTTGCTCCGTGGGGTGGGCCCCTACACAGATGATCCTCCACAGTGGTCTCTGCCAGTCCTTGCAGCTGATCAGCCTGGGGGTAAATCCCTCCCATTGATGTGCCGATAACAAGGCTCAACTACAACAGGAGGGTGTACACAGCCCACACAGCAGGGGAGGCACACCTGGAGTGCCCACCTCAGGTGAATGGGGAGGCTGTGCCACCGGACCCTACAGGACACTTACTACATTAGGCCACTCTCCCAAGCCCGGGAGATGCAACAGCTCTACCTCATACATAGAAACAAACACAGGGAGGCAGCCAAGATGAGAAGACAAAGAAATACATCCCAAATGAAAGAACAGAACAAAACTACAGAAAAAGAACTAAACAAAATGGAGACAAGCAATCAACCAGATACAGAGTTCAAAGCACTGGTTATAAAGATGCTCAATGGACTTTAACAGCATAAAAAAGGACATAGAAACCACAACAAAGAACCCATCAGAAATGAAGCATACACTAACTGAAATGAAGAATAATTTCACAGGGAATCAACAGTGGAGTGAAGCTTAGAATCGAATCAGCAATTTGGAATACAAGGAAGCAAAAACCACCCAATTGGAACAGCAGAAACAAAAAAGATTGAAAAAAATGAGGATAGTTTAAGGAGCCTCTGGGACAACTCCAGTGTACCAACACTTACATCATGGGGGTGCCAGAAGGAGAAGAGAGAGAGCAAGAAACTGAAAACTTATTTGAAAAAATAATGACAGTAAACTTCCCTAACCTGGTGAAGGACATAGACATACAAGTCCAAGAAGTGCAAAAAGTCTTAAGATGAATCCGAAGAGGCCCACACCAAGACACATCATAATCAATATGCAAAAGGTTAAAGACAAAGAGAGAATCTTAAAAGCAGCAAGAGAAAAGCAGTTAGTTACCTACAAGGGAGCTCCCATAAGACTGTCAGCCAATTTCTCAAAAGAAACTTTGCAGGCCAGAAGGGAGTGGCAAGAGGTATTCAAGGTGATGAAAAGCAATGACCTACAACCAAGATCGCTCTATCCTGCAAAGCTGTCATTTAGAATTGATGGACATATCAACAGTTTCCCAGACAAGGAAAAGCTAAGGGAGTTCATCACCAAACCAGTATTATATGAAATGTTGAAGGGTCTTCTTGAAGAAGAAGATAAAAAATATGAACCATAAAATGGCAATAAATACATATCCATCAACAATAGAATCTACAAACAAAATGAGCAAGCAGAACAGAAACAGACTCATAGATACAGAGAATTTTTTGATGGTTGCTAGATGAGAGGACTTTGGGGGAATGGCAAAAAAATATGAAGGGTTTAAGAAGTACAAATTGGTTGTTAGACGGACGAACCTCAGAGGGAAGGGGGGGGGTTGCAGGAAGAGGAAAACCAAATAACCTATATGCATATATGCATAACCAATGGACACACACAATAGTGTGGGGAAGGCAGGAGGGGGGCGGGAATGGGAAGGAAGGGATCAATGAGGGAAAAGGGGGGAAATCTGTAATACTTTCAACTATAAAGATAAATTAAAAAAAACAAAAAGGGCAAACCAAGGATTACAAACAGACTCGTAGCCAACAGCAACAGCCACAAAATAGGGTGAGAGGAGGGGTCTCGTCAGAAGGATGGAAGCCGGCGTTCCAGAGCGCGTGGTGATGGAGGGAAGTGAGAGTGGTGTGATTTGGGTTACCAAACGCCTTCCCGATGTGCCAATGCTTAGCAATCCCTGGTGTTAGCAGAAGTCACTGCAACCACAGGAGTTTCCAGGCAAGGAAGCAGCAGGTCAGTCCTGCAGGGAGGTCTCTCAGGGATCACGCTGCTCCATTAGCCTGGCGCCCAGCTCCCAGCTGGCACCCACACAATCTCAGGCCTCCAGTACCCTCACTCTTCAGCTTCTAAATCTGTGCTCAGTGGAATAACCAGTCACAGAAGGACAAATACTGCAAGATTCCACGTATACGAGGTATATAAAATAGTCCAATGCATAGAAATAATAAGTTGAATGGTGGTCGCCAGGGAGCGAGGGAGGGAAAACTGGGGAGCTACTGATCAATGGGCATAAAGTTTCAGTTGTGCAAGATTGATAAGTCGTATAGCCACGCACAGAATCGTGCCCGTAGAAAACAGCCCTGTACTGCACACAAATATGTTCAGAGGGTACAGCTCTTGTGCAGTGTTCTTGCCACCCTGACATAAAAGTCTAAACACGATGCAGAGGAGAGAAGACCGGAAGGAAACAAACAAAAGTGCTCATCGTGACTACTCTGATTTGCAAGCTGATGGGTAATTCAGAATATTTATATTTTTCAGTGCTTTCCCATTTTAAACAGATGAGTATTATTTTTATACTGGAAATAATTTTAAAAATTCCTATCCTGGTTACTCTTTTGAGTAGCCTAAGCTCCTTTAAATGGCTTAGCCACGTTTGCAGAAGGAGAGCTGCCTGTGTTACTCCCCAGGTGGCGAGAACTGTGTGTCTGACTTCCCAGCGCAGAGCAGGAAGCCCCTGTGTGTCTGCTGAGCGTGGTCAGAAGCATGGTACTTGCTTACAGGGTGAGGCAAAGGTAGGTTTACAGTTGTGAGTATGCAAAACACAGAGTTTATTCTTGTATTCATGTTTACCAACCAGTGTATCATTTTCCATACGAACAACTGTGAACCTGCTTTTGCCCCACCCTGGACATCACTTCCCACCCAAAGAGTTCACATTCATGCACCCTCCATTCCTTAAAGGAGAGTGGTTGGCAAAAGTGACCCAGTCCTCAGTTGCTCTCTTTATGTTGCAAAGGACAGAAAACCTGTCCCAACTTGGCTTAGGCAAGAAAGAGAGTTTGTGGGCTCACATAACAACACAGCAGGGATTATGTCAACTTCCGGAGAGGTTATGGGCAGGGCTCTCCGTACTGAGGCCGGTTTCTCTGTCCCTTATTCAGCGTCTCTTCTCCAGTGCTGACTTCACTCTCAAGTAAGCATTCTCGTCACGGCCCCCAAAGTGGTGGCAGCAGCTTCCAGGGCATCTGTTTCCTAGAGGACCAGGTGACTACCTGACTTTGAGTGGACTAGTCCCCATCACTGGTCAAGGGGAATGGATTTCCTGGGGTCCACATATTGGTTCAAGCCAATCGGCCGCTCCCCTCACCCCTTACCTCTGGGAGCAGAGATTGACCATCAACTCCACAGAGATTGGCAGGAGTTCTGGTCCAGGGAGACCAAGCCCAGACAGTTCCTGGGGTGGGTTCTTGGAGCGGACATGGAGGATAGAGCTGGAATAGCACGGATAGGGCAAATTTTAGGGTTAGTTAGACAAAACGGAGGCTGGATTAAGCCGCACATTCGTGTGATTAGCATGGACAGACCCTCCATGGCTGTGCACAGACACACAGCAGGAGTTACGGGCCTGTCCTGGCTCTGGCTCTGCCAACAGCATGCTGTGTGAGCTGAGCTTCCTCATGTGTGGAGGGAGGGAGCTGGGTTTGCGCAAAGAGCCCGCGCACTTCGGGACCACACTTCGAATGCGCCAAGTGGGCAGAGAGTATAGCCGAGCACGGTGGGGACCATGGCAAACTGGAGAGGGCACTCCTGCCTGGTGCGGGCAGCCTGTTCCCCAGTCCATTGTCACCAGGAGAAAGTGCCAGGGAAATGTTGCCAGATCTGTTTTTCTTTTCCAAAACCCAAACATAATCTATATTTTATATAAAATCTGATTTTCACGTGTCAATCTCCAATCCAAAATTTTAAGTGGCTGCAGAGAGGCCAAACAGACATTTCTGAGGGCCAGTTTGCTCCCTCCGACTGGGCTTGATCCGTCCTTGTGGCCCCGGGCAAAGGGAGATAGTGGTGGGGAAAAGGTGATAGCATGTCTAGCTGAAGCTAAACAACAAAACAAAACAAAACAACAAAAGCTGGATTAACAGATACACCCAGGACTGGGATAAGCTGGCAACAGGCTCCATTCCTTCCTATACCCTCTGGCTGTCTCTATTTCTCCTTCCTTTCATGTCCCCTCACAGGCTGCGTCGTTTCCATTCAGCTCAACCAACCTGTGTCTATGTCGAAATGGTGGGGAGGGGTATCCAAAAAGGTGTACAGAGTGATTTGGCCCGAGTGATAGTACTGAAGGAAGGTATTCCCCCACAAAGGGAAGCTACTTCAACTTTATACATCCATCCATCCATCCATCCATCCATCCATCCATCCATCCATCCACTCATCCATCCATCCATCCATCCATCCATCCATCCATCCATCCATCCACTTATCCATCCATCCATCCATCCATCCATCCATCCATCCATCCATCCACTCATCCATCCATCCATCCATCCATCCATCCATCCATCCATCCATCCACTTGTCCATCCATCCATCCATCCATCCATCCATCCATCCATCCACTCATCCATCCACTCATCCATCCATCCATCCGTCCGTCCGTCCGTCCGTCCGTCCATCCATACATCCATATATCCATACATCCGTACATCCATCCACTTGTCTATTCATCCATCCATCGATCCATCGATCCATCCATCCATCCACTCATTCATCCATCCATCCATCCATCCATCCATCCATCCATCCATCCATCCATCCATCCACTTGTCCATCCATCCATCCATCCATCCATCCATCCATCCATCCATCCACCCACCCACCCATCCATCCATCCATCCATCCATCCATCCATCCATCCATCCATCCATCTACTTGTCCATCCATTCATCCATTTATCCATCCATCCATCCATCCATCCATCCATCCATCCATCCATCCATCCACCCACTTGTCCATCCATCCATCCATCCATCCATCCATCCATCCATCCACCCATCCATCCACCCATCCATCCACTCATCCATCCATCCATCCATCCATCCATCCATCCATCCATCCATCCACTCATCCATCCATCCATCCATCCATCCATCCATCCAACCATCCATCCACTTGTCCATCCATCCATCCATCCATCCATCCATCCATCCATCCATCCACCCACTTGTCCATCCATCCATCCATCCATCCATCCATCCACCCACCCACTCATCCATCCATCCATCCATCCATCCATCCATCCATCCATCCATCTACTTGTCCATCCATTCATCCATTTATCCATCCATCCATCCATCCATCCATCCATCCATCCATCCATCCACCCACTTGTCCATCCATCCATCCATCCATCCATCCATCCATCCATCCATCCACCCATCCATCCACCCATCCATCCACTCATCCATCCATCCATCCATCCATCCATCCATCCATCCATCCATCCATCCACTCATCCATCCATCCATCCATCCATCCATCCACCCACTTGTCCATCCATCCATCCATCCATCCATCCATCCATCCACCCATCCATCCACCCATCCATCCACTCATCCATCCATCCATCCATCCATCCATCCATCCATCCATCCATCCATCCATCCACTCATCCATCCATCCATCCATCCATCCATCCATCCATCCATCCAACCATCCATCCACTTGTCCATCCATCCATCCATCCATCCATCCATCCATCCACTTGTCCGTCCATCCATCCATCCATCCATCCATCCATCCATCCATCCATCCACCCACCCACTCATCCATCCATCCATCCATCCATCCATCCATCCATCCATCCATCCATCTACTTGTCCATCCATTCATCCATTTATCCATCCATCCATCCATCCATCCATCCATCCATCCATCCATCCATCCACCCACTTGTCCATCCATCCATCCATCCATCCATCCATCCATCCATCCATCCACCCATCCATCCACCCATCCATCCACTCATCCATCCATCCATCCATCCATCCATCCATCCATCCATCCATCCATCCACTCATCCATCCATCCATCCATCCATCCATCCATCCATCCATCCATCCATCCAACCATCCATCCACTTGTCCATCCATCCCTGCAACCATTTTTCTTTTCTACAAATTGTGGATGTCAACTTATGTTTAACCCTGTGCTAGGCCTTTTACTCAGTGAATGGACCCTTTACTCAGCGCTCCCAAGCTGCTTCATAGAACACAATTGTCCAGCTCACTGTCGAACTTGGGTGGAGTGGGGGAGATGACTTTTCTGTGGTTTATCGTCACAGCTCCTTTTTGCTGCTGCCCTGGAAGCACCTCTCAGTCACTCACAGGAGCACTCAGGGCAGCAGCTCCTTACCCAAGGACTCAGTGATTGGAGGAGACTTCCCGCTTGCCATTCCTCCTTAATATACTGTAAAGGCAGAATTCCTACACTTCTTAGGCCCCCCCAGAGAGGTCAGCAGATAGATGTGTGGGGGGTCCGTAGAGAATATGCTTTATCTTGCAAATAGGGTGCCTTGCAGGATGATGTTTTAAAAAAGAATTTTATAAAATAAAAATATGTTTTTATTTATTTTTTAGAGAGAGAGGAAGGGAGAGGGAGAGAGAAACATTGATGGGACAGAGAAATATCCATCAGCGACCTCCTGCACGCCCCCCACTGGGAATGGAGCCACAACCCGGGCATGTGCCCTAATCGGGAATCGAACCGGTGACCCTCTGGGGCATGGGACATGCCCAGCCACTGAGCCACACCGGCCAGCGCTGCAGGATGATGTTTCGAGTTCATAGCAGCTGCAAGTACCTAGTTGATTTGCCAACCCCTCCAGTTTTTCCATTAAGCAATGAGCTGAATAAGGGGGTTCTGGCAGTGAACCCAGTCACTTCAGTAGCCCCCCCCGCAGGGTCAGCTCCAAAGGCCTCCTCACAGATTACCTGTGGCTACCTGCTCCACCTCCGGGGGGGGGGGGGGGGGCGCTGCAGGGAGGGGCCCAGGGGTGCTTTGGGTAGTGCTGTCTCAAGCCCAGCAGGGGGCACTCAGAACGCTCACCTCTTCTTTCCGTCGTCTGTGGCGCCCAGGGCCAGGAGACCCTGAGTGAGTGTCCTGAGGTGGGCATGGTCCCCAGCTATGGAGGTCCACCAGGGATCCTCAAAGCCCTTCAGCACCAGCACCCGTGGGGATGCCGGGCGGCTGCGCCTGGCTGACGGGGCCTGCCACGGGCTCTCCGTGGTGAGAGCTTCCCCAGCAGGGTGTCAGGAGTGGGCTCCAAGTACGCTAGCCATCGATCGTCTCAGCTCATGGAGCCCAGGGTAGCTCAACTCCAAGGCCTTTTACTCCAGCTCTGAGAAGCTTCGTCTGTTTACCCCAGGGTGCCCTAAAATGTTATTTTTTATGTGTTTCCTGACATGAAACAGGCTGGGAGATGCTGTCCTGGTTGTGTGGAAGCAGACAGCAGCCGAGGCTCTGATCCTAGAGCCGCAGGGCCAAGGGCGGGCTAGCTCAGACACTCTGCAGTTTCACTGTGGGCGAGACTCTCTCGGGGGAACTTCAGAGTGCTGAGTCCCAGGCCCCATCTGCAGAGTCTAACTCTGGGTCCGGGGTGGGGGGGGTGGCCCTCTCTTCTGCCGCTGCTGGTTTGGGGACCCACTTGGAGCAGACCTTTCTGTTTTCCTTAGGCCCTTCTTGCCCGTGTTGGGCCCTCCGGGTACAAGCTAAGAATGGCATTTGAAAGATCAAACAAGTGATTATAAGGCCGTGTGGCAGATGCCAGCACCCAGCGAGCAGAGTGTCCTGGGAACCCCAGACAGACAGCCTTCCACCTGGGAAGATGGGGGCTTCCCAGGGAAGGCCACTCTCAGTGGGTCTGAAGGAATGAGGGGTTCGCGGGACAGAGAGTGAGGAGGACTGTTCCAGAAAGAGGAGGCTGCATGCGCGGAGGCGTGGGGCCAGACCTCCGCCGTGGGGCAGCCAGGACAGCCTGGACAGAGGAGGGGTGCCGGAGCCCTTGGGGGGACCCGAGGACGCCCTGCTGAGGAGCTTGGGCTTTCCTGGAGCCCAGCGAGGAGGTAATGGTTGGTGTGACCCCACTCGTATTTGGGGAGCAGGTGGAGAATGGTGCTGGAGTCACCAGGCGGCAGGTGCACCTCTGTCCTTAGTGGCGCTGGGACTTGGGCAGGTCGCTGACCCTCTCTGAGCCTCAATTTTCTCATAAGTAAAAATGGGTGTAACAATGTTTAACACACAGGATCACAGGAAGAGTAAATGGGCTGGCGTAGGAGAAACCTCTTGGTATGGTGCCTGGCACCTAAGCTCTCAATAGACCATCTTGCCCCGGCCGGTTTTGCTCAGTGGTTAGAGTGTCGGCCTGCGGACCAGAGAGTCCCGGGTTCAGTTCCTGCTAAGGGCACATACCTCGGTGGCAGTTTGTCCCCAGCCCCGGCTGGGGTCGTGTGGGTGGTAGCCACTCGATGTGTCTCTCTCTCATCGATGTTTCTCTCTCCCTCTTCCTCCCTCTCTCCCTTCCGCTCTATCTGAAGATAAATGCAAAAATGTCCTTGGGTGAGGATTAAAAAAAAACAAATAGAACATCTCTTGCGTCCTGGTGCTACCTGGCTGTGCGGCAGATGGAGGTGAATGGGGTTCTCTGGGCACAGTGGGTGGCAGGCTGTGTTACCAGGCCTGGGAAGGGCAGGGGGTGCAGAGGTGTGGAGTTTGGGGTTCTCTGGGCACAAGCTGGTGCGCCAGGCAATTGGTGGACATGCAGGTCAGGGACACCCTCACCATGGAGGGATGGTGGGAGCAGGGGTCGGTCCAAGGTGCCCCTGGGAGAAGGGTGGCGTGAGAAGAGAAAGGGCCTGGAGCATAATTCTGGAGACTACATTTGAGGGCCTTGTGAGAAGAGTCTGAGCAGAAGTCAGAAAAGGAACTCAGAGAGAAGTGGGAGGACAGCCAGGAGCGGCCCATCGTGAGGGTCAGGGTGGGGTGGCAGCTGCTGGCGCTGCTGGGCACAGCAGGCTGCCAGGCGGACACTCGCCCGCTGGCCCTGGCCCCGGAAGATGCAGTGCTGTCCCTGAGAGCCTTCGGGAACCGCACAGGCTGGAGGCAGCCGAGCAGTCCGCCCACGGGGACCCTCCCTCGCAGAGACGCATCGGGGCGGGTGTCCAGGGAGAGGGCTCTACTTCTCGACTGGGGTGACATCAGGGTCTGCACTGAGAAGCAGCCATTGGCCTGAGGGGACTTAGCTGTGGGGAAGGGGAGGAGGAGAGGAGGGCAGGTGCGGGAGAGCTGTGGCGCGGCAGGGACGGAGTGGGGCTCGGGGAAGGTCCCGACCGGCTGGGAAGCAGGGGCGACCTGCCCTGGACATTGGGGCGGAGAAGGAATCAAACGTGGCGTAAAGGGCATTCTGGATTAGGGTGTGAGGGAAAAGCAGGAACGAAGGTGTGGGGAGCACAGGCGTGGACTTGGGAGGAGGCGCACCTCTGGGTGGGAGAAAGGTGGGAGAGTGGAGAGCGGGTGAGGGAGGCGGCAGCGCAGGGAGACGGCGCTTGGCCAGGCATGCGGGGCCAGGGCGCCGCCTGAGGGCCTGCAGGGTTCCAGGTGCATCTGTCTGCGGGCACCCTCCTGAGCACGCAGGGCAGGGTGCCGTGGGAGCTGGTCAGGAGCAGGCCTGAGCCCCTGTCCTGCACACTGGAGGTAGTTACCACTTCTTTCCAGCGGGCACTGACCGCCTGCTTTTCCTCTCCTCCATTCCTGATGCTGTTCCTTCCGACAGTGTTGAGACGGAGCCAGGTCTCCATGCTGCCGTTCTGTCTTGCATATTGAATGTGGAACTCTTTATACGTTGGGAGGAAGGATGGAATTAAAACCACATCCTGGGGTAATGAGATCTCCATGTGGCCTCCTTCTTTCCCCACTCCCAGGCCCTGCCCTGCTGCCCCCGTTCTTGGAGCGAAGCACATGTATTTGCCTGGAGGAAGTGGGGAATCCAGTTCCCACCCGTGTCCCCGTGGGCACCCACCTGGGGCCGTGGGAACGCGGCCAGGAGGCGAGCAGGCTCATCCAGGACCACGCTCCCTGACTGCAGCCTCGCCCTTCAGGCACAAAGGAAAGATGGGGGGCGTTCCCCACAATGGAGAAACTGGGGGGGGCAGCGTGCTTCCAGCTCGGGGTGTGGAGGGCAAGAAGGCTCTGAGGGACCCTTGGGAGAGTTCATGGTGGGGAGAGGCCGGGAGCACGTCTGAGCTGCTGGGAGACTTTGCACAGGGGCTGCTGAGAATAAAATCAAAGGCCAGTTCTCTGTGGTCAGCAGCAGCCAGGGAAACTCCCACTTTAAGACCCAAAACTGGAGTCTGAGTTCTCAGTTGTCCCCGCCGACTTTTCCCCTGACCCAGGCACTGGAGACCCCTGTGGCCTCCCCGCTGGCCTCAGATGGCGGGCCCAGCCCGGGGTGGGGCCGGGACCATTGCATCAATTGCCCTAAACGCAGCTGAGTCAAGGTTGGGGTATTAGCAAAATGCTGCTCAAGGTTCAGGGAGATTAAGGGAGTAACCACAAGAAGGAGTATGAACCAGCCCAGGTACAAGACAGCTTGTTCTTCAGCCCAGTGTCCCCCTCTGCCCCACCCCACCCCAGGGCTCCTGGCTCCTGGCTCTCCATAAGAGGCAGGGGCCACCTTTCTCCACCTGTCCTGTCCTGGGACACAGCTTTACGTTGGGGCCCCGAAGGACAGCTTCCTCAGACAGCATCAGGTCAGCCAGACAGGAGGGAAGTCAGGAGCAGGAGGCTGGGCTCTTGGCCTCCTTCGGCTGTTCTCCTGGGCATGGGCATTCTTTCCGGCGGAGGCCTGAGGTCAGGGGCCCTCCGTGAGCACAGGGTCCCCATTGCATCTGGTGGCTTGTTTTAAAAAAATTTTTTTCTTTTTTTTACTGATTTTAGAGAGAGAGGAAGGGAGAGGGAGAGAGAGATAGAAACATCAATGAGAGAGAACATCGATTGGCCGCCTCCTGCATGCCCCCCACTGGGGATCGGGCCCACAACCTGGACATGTGCTCTGACCGGGAATTGAACCAGCGACCTCTTGGCTCATGGGTCAATGCTCAACCACTGAGCCACCCGGCCTGGCTGGTGGCTTCTTTCTTCTTTCTTCTTTCTTCTTCTTTCTTCTTTCTTCTTTCTTCTTTCTTCCTTCTCCTTCTTCTTCTTCTTCTTCCTTTTTACTCTTTCCTTTTCTTTCTCAGGTTGTTCAGAGCCGGACAGTGTACTCACTGGGGAGCCCACCAGGCACCTGTTTTGTGGGGACCCCGCCAGAGCCAGACCACGGACACCGAGATAAAGACGGGACGAGGAAAGCCCACCGTCCGAATGGAGCCGGACCCATCACCTTCTCATGCTTTCCAGTAACAAAGTAAAACAAAGTTTCTTGGCAGGTGGGACTCAGGCTCCATCCTGGGGGTTCCCCTCCAGGGGGCACGGGAAGGAGGAGGGGCGGGAAGCCTGGCCCACCCCCGGCCCTCCGGGTGAGGGAGAGCGGAGCTGGGCCCTGGGCTGTGGGACCGGCTCCCGCAGGCGCGGAGGAGCTCCGGGAGAGGACTGTTCCAGAACAAGGACGTGTCTTTCCCTGTAGGCTTCCTGGGAGACTGTGCGCACAGAGAGGGCTGGGCGGGGGCTGCTGAGGGCCCAGGGAGTTCTTCCAGCCTCTCCTTCTGCTGAAGGTGAGTGAAGTGGCCGTGGCAGGTGGCCCCTCGGCGAGGCTCACGGATTCGTAGCTTGGTCCCTGTGTTTGCGAGGGTCTCATTCATTTCCTCGAGTGGAGCCTTCACTGCTGGGAGGCACTGTGCAGGCGGGTGGGGGATCAGCCCTGAGCCGCCCGAGGTGGGCTCCTTCCTCGTGAAACCTCATCTCCCCGAGGGAGGCAGAGAGTCCAGGACTTTTATTTTTATCCTCACCCGAGGACATTTTTGCATTTATCTTCAGATAGAGCAGGAGGGAGAGAGAGAGGAAGAGAGAGAAACATCGATGTGAGAGAGACACATTGAGTGGTTGCCACCCACACGACCCAACCGGGGCCGGGGACAAACTGCAACCGAGGTACGTACCCTTAGCGGGAACCGAACCCAGGACTCTCTGGTCCGCAGGCCGACGCTCTAACCGCTGAGCCAAACCGGCCAGGGCCGAATCCAGAACTTTTAAGATTCATTCCCCATCGTCTTGTGCTGAGTTCCTAATAGTCCAATTATAGAGTGAGACATCGTGTTCCTGTGAGGTTACAACAGGTGAGTCACGGGGTGGGGTGCTGATAATGGGGGGGGGGCATGCGCGTATGGATTAGGGGTACACGGGAGGTCGGCTCCTTCTGCTCAGCCCTGCGACCAACCTAGAGCGGCTGCGAACACCGGACCAGATCGAAACACTCTGGTCTGGGAACACGAGGCTGAGCATCAGCAGGGAGAGGAGGGCCAGGCGCCGTGCTCTCTCCGCGGAGAAGGCCTGCAGGCTCGGCTCGGCCGTGTGTTAGAGCCTCGGCCACGCCCAGGGAAATGCTCTCGCTGGACAGCCCCACCCAGAACCGCACGAAGCAGCTGAAAAAGTCACACGCAGCTATTTTAGGAGTAAAACCTACACAGTGAGAATACCATGAAATAAATGCATTTTTAGTTTGAGACTTCGTTTAAAATAATCTTTGCAAGTTGTAAAGAAGAAAACGTTGAATTAAAAACAAATTCCTCCCCTGGCCGGGTTGGCTCAGCGGTTAGAGCATCAGCCCGCGGACCAGAGAGTCCCGGGTTCGGTTCCCGCTAAGGACACGTACCTCGGTTTTGGTTTGTCCCGGCCCCGGTTGGGGTCGTGCAGGAGGCAACCAGTCGATGTGTCTCTCTCACATCGATGTTTCTCTCTCTCTCCCTCCAGCTCTATCTGAGGATTAAAACAACAACAACAAAAAAAACCCCCAAAACACATTCCTTTCCGTCATGAAAAGGTGGCGAGTCAGTGTTCCTGATACATCACCGCGCACCGAGGAGCTTGCGTCCCAGGTGGCCGAGGTGGGCACTCCCTGGACCTCCGCACCTGCCCGGGGACCGAGTGTGAGCTTTGGGTGTTCCCTGCTCAGGAACAGTGGCGGGCGGCTGCAGGACAGGGGGAAGCCCGGCCAGGTCATGTCGGAATGTGCGTTGCTGCAGGGCCTCCTGGGACTCAGAGTTTATGATGAATGTCATTAGTGTCCGAGACAGAGACTAACAGGGACCTAGTTGAAGAGGACACCAGGGGAGCTGAGGTTTGTTTGAGTGAGAGCTTCAGGATGGACGAGCAGGAGCGCGAGGAAGGAAGGAGGGCTGGTGGGCTGAGGACACTGCTCGTGGACTCCCAGAGTGGACCCCAGGCTGTGGCTCCCGAGGCAGCAAGCGTGGCAGGAGGGACCCTGGCCTCAGCACCGGCCCTGCCTCGTTCCCTCCCTCTCGTGAAACCCGCACCTGCAACTGGCTGCTTCTCTTCCCGGTTTCAGCTCTTGTCCATCTCGGGTCTGCTCCGTGGCTCCTGTGCCTTCGGACGTGGTCCCGTTGTGCCCTCGTTCTAGCTCTCTCTACCCTAGGAACAGGTCCTAGTGTTGTCTCCAGTTTACCGCGAGGAGACCGAGACACGCGGGGTGCCCAAGGTCACTCTCAGCGGCCGTCCTAGGCATTTGGGCTCCAGAACTGTGTTCAGAGCCAGGCTGGCCCCAAAGAGCACCCCACGAGGCCCTGCCTGCCCCACCATCAGCCCCGACTGGGCAAGTCTGCTGGGTGTGTCCCCACCGACCTGGCCGGTACTGGCTACTGCAAATGCACATGACGGCTGGGGTGGTGCTGAGGGGAGCAAGAGGGGGTACTCAGCAGGTGCAGCCGCTCACCCCTCCCATGCCCTGCACCCTGTGGGCTCCCCAGGGGTCCCACAGCGCCTGTGTGCGATGGTGCATGCCGGAGGGGCCTTCCTGAGGTATCCCTACTGAGCGCCAGCTCTGTGCCGGAGCCTGGGCTGGCTTTCACTTTAGGACAACCCTGAGAGCTGGAGACAGCTCCCGGTTATGGCTTCTCCGACCGTAGGACGAACGGTGCTTGTGGCTGGAGAGCCAGAGGTTGGGGCACTGCGGTACCCAGAGTGTCAGCTGTAGTGGCGTCTGTCCTGCTGTCTCTGCTTCTCCCCGCCGTTCACCCCCTCCCTGCCAGCCAGACCGTGCGGCCTGTCTGCTCCCCTGGACGTCCTTCTGAAACGAAGCCCGCGGCGGCCGGCCATGTCCTGACACCAAGTGACCTTTCGCTCTGAGCTCCCGAACCACTGGCATTTCCTGCTGCACCTGTTAGCACCAGGTTCTGGGGAAGAGGGAGACCCCCCGGGGCAGTCCCTCCGAGCGATGCGGGACTGCCCTTTAACCTGGGGGGTGGTGAGCGGGACACGCAGTGACCACTGTCACTAGCACAGTATCACCTTCCATGTCACAGAGGTGGAAGCCAGGGTTCAGAGAAGGCAGGGAACCTACCTAAGGTCACACAGCAATTTGGGGACAGAGCTGCAATGAGACCTCAATGCCACCGGACTCCACAGCCTCTTCTCGGGGATGTTGGGGTCCCCGGGGACAGCTCCTCTCATTTCCTCCACTGTTATCTTCCACGCCCCCAAGACTCTGCAAGTCCTGTTCCTTCTCTTGCTCCTGGGAAGGCAGCTCTGCCATGCTCTGCCTCCCAGCGAGCCGGACAGAGGAGGGAGACCCAGAGCCCGCCCTCAGGCATGGGGGGCCCACGTGCACCCAGGAATGGGGCGAGTGTGGTGCTGGAGGGGAGAAAGGGCTTCCTTGAAGTGACCTTCTTCCTCTGGCTGGGCAGCTGCCGGGTCGCAGACCCTGGCTCCCCAGCGGGACAATGCTGGCCTTCGATGTGCTGTCCTGGGCACTTGGGCGGTTGTCCCCAACTTCCAGCCAGGCTCCCGCCACTGTTACCACCACAACTCTCCTCCCAGGCGGACCCTCAGCTTGCAGCACCGGGAACCTGGGCCAGAAATGGAGGAGAACGAGAGGGCTTTCAGCGGCATCCGTTTGACCGCTTTTTATTGAGCACTTACTACGTGGCAGGGTCTCCGCTGAGGCCCGTAACCAGACGGACAGGGCCGTCCTCAAGGGTTGCTGCTTAAGGCAATCAGTTTGTAAAAACATCATCATAGCTGCTCGGCACTTATTCGGATTCTTGGCCAGGCTCCGTGCGAAGCTGCTCTCTGTGGAAATCCTGATTTGATTTTCAAAACAGCCTTGCGAAGCGGATACAATGAACAGCCGCATTTTCCTGGGGCACAGCGTACAGCGTGGTTACTGCAGGTAACGATGCTCTGTTGTGTATTCGAACGTGGCTGTGAGCAGATTTTAAAAGTTGTCATCACGAGAGAAAAAATATTTTTAAACAATGTGTCGTGACGGATGTTCACCAGAGGGACTGTGGTGATCATGTCACAATAAATAAAGTGCGGAGCCATGATGCTGTACGCCTGAAACGGATATAATGTTATATGTCAGTGATCTCTCAATACGTTAGAAAGTTAACACGTTTCGGGGATCCAATGCACAGCTTGGTGATTACAGTTAATAATACCGTGTTGTATCGTTGGGTGTTGCTAGGAGTCCATCATACATGTTCTCACCACACACACACACACACACACACACACACACACACACACGAGGAATTACATAGCAGGAAAGAGCGTGTTAGCTAAGGCTCTGGTGCGAATCGTTTTGTGACACAGAGATGTACAAATCGGCACCTTACACGCACACGGTGTTCCATGCCCGCCCCATCTCAACAAAGCTGGACAGAAATGGAAAAAATAGAAAGCGTCTGCACTTATAGACAGAAACGAAGTTTTAGAGAGGCCCAGTACGTCGTCCAGGGTCCCTCAGCTGGTCAGGCACGGGCCCAGGTTTGAAGGCCGGGGCTGGAGGCCCGCAAGCACCACACCTGCAGAACCCGCCTGGGGAGGGGCACCGCGCTGCTCACAGCCTCCAGGGGCGAGGTCTCCCCCGTGAAGTGCCGTCTGAGCTGCGGGGCTCCGGGAGGAGGGCAGCCCCACAGGTGTGTGTGGGAGGGACTGTGGGGATGGGGTGTGGGGAGGAACAGCGTGTCCTGGGCCCAGAGCACGGACTCTGCCCACCTGTTTGGTGCCAGGTGAGAAGATGGAAACTCACCCTCCAGACCCGGGAGCATCTCCAGGACGAAGCTGCTCCGACCACCTGTGAATTCCCAGCGCCCAGCGTGGCCAGGCACCCAGGAGGGCTCACAGATACTCCTGGACTGGGGACTCGAAGGGGAGGTGTCCAGTGACGCGGGTGAGGGACCGAGCTGGGACACTGGGGCACCCTCCGGCCGCACCTCCCCGCCTGTCTTGCAGACGTCCCAGGAAGACAGGCCCACACCCTGCCCTCGCCTGGGTTTGGACGTGGTGTCTCAGGACCACTCAGCCAGGGGCTCCTAACCTTTCTGAGGCCACAGGTGCCTTTGAATTGCTTGGGAAACACTTCCTGCCAGAAGGGCACGCCCCACACCCGCAGGATTCCACACGGGTATCCCAGAGGCCCGTCCCCCAAGGCCCCCCGGGAGGTTGCCTCATGTGGAGCCCAGAACCCCTCTGGCCCTCTCCGTCCTGACTCTCTGATACCTGCTGGGTCAGGCGGCCCGGCCCACCTGGAGAACTCCGGGCCAGGCTCTGCCTGTGTCCCCAGACCATGGCTGGGCCCAGAGCAGCCTGCTCCCAGAATGCAGTGCAGCCTGCCCCCTCCCTGACTCAGGCCCCTAGATGCTGAACCCCAGGGGCTGCGGCCCCTGTTCCCCGGCCTCTCCCAGCTGTGCTCGCCCGGCCCTGCCCTTTCTCTTCCTGAGCTGCCTGGGGAATCCCCAGCATCCAGGGTCTCTGGTGGGACTCCCTCCAGTCTTTCCCGGGCTTCCCGCCCGGCTCCTTCCCTTCCCTCCTGTCTGTCCTACGATGTATGTGACTGTCCAGCCACCCCATCAGCTTGCTCAGCTGCTTCCGTGACAGAAGATTTTGGGAAATGTCGTGCGCTCATCTGCTTTCTGCTCAGTGCTCTCTGCACACTCTCCTTTCGAGTCCACCTGTCACACCATGTCCATCGCCCTGCTGCTCAGCTCTGAGCTCCCGGCACGGTGCTCCTGGCTGTCCCCCGGGCCCAGCCCGGCTCTGAGGCCTTGGGGCGCGATCTTCTCCAGCAGTGGGCTGTCCCCCGGGTGCTGCTCCCCAGCACATTTCCTCGCCCTCTCTCCTACCTGGGCTTCCAAGTTCCCCCCACGGGCTGTCTGCCACCCCCTGAGGCAAGGGGAGTGAGAGGAAGTCTGAACAGACCAGGCAGGAGCCAGCAGGGAGGAGACCCCGAAGGTCAGCAGTACTGAGCAGTTCTCCAGCTGGACCCTCCGCCCAGGGCTGGGCTGCCCTGCGGACCCCTGCGCTGGCCCAGAGGCCTGTGTGGAGCTGGTCGCAGGGCAACAGAACTTCCTCCCTTGACCCCTCACCCCTAAGGAAGGTCCCTGCACGGAACTAGCTGGAGAACCCCCCACACGGCCGGTGGGAGGCCCTGCAGACCAGCTGCCTCTGTCTGTCTCCTGTCTGCTGGGGGGAGGAGGAGCTCTGAGAAACACCCACCCTGCGGGACAGGCATTGCAGTGACCCCTTTAACACCCTCAACGTCTTCATTTTATTTATTTATTTTTGCAAAACCAACTCCTTAGGATTAAACACTACGAACAATCTAAATCGCATCCTTTGTAGACATTCGATATATTAATAACCTAAACATATGCATATAAATACCAGTTTTGACGTTAAAAACGGAAATATTATAGTCATTGTTCTGCAACCTGGATGTTATGCCCAGCGGAGCGTTTTTGGAACCCTTCCGCGGCCCCCCAGCGCCCTCCGCGGTGCTCACCACTCCACGCGCGCCGGGACCACGCTGCTTCCCCGGCTCTGCAGCAACGCGCACGTGTGGGTCCCGGCCTTTCGCTGTGACTGACGCCCCGGGGCACCCACGCGGGACACACACGCTCGTGCAGCTTGCGGTTCCCAGGCTACACTCCGCCAAGGACGCTGGGAGAGAGGGGCCCTGCGCGCCAGCCGAGGGTCGCCCATGCAGACGGGCACCGCCTGCGCGCCGCTGACCCAGCTCCCACCCTCCCCAGGCTGCTGGGGCCACAGGGCGGGACCCGCCGCTCAGTCCTGCCTCCCTGCCGCCCTCGCAGGGTCTCGGGGCCGACCACTCCCCTAAATGTCCTTGGCGCGCTGGCTCCCTCTCTCCTAGGCAGCCATTCGGTCCCTTTGCTCTTCCTGGGCCTGTGTCTGCACTCTCAGCGGATGGCCCCACTTCTGTTTCACTGAGAAAGAGATGCTCCTGGGAGAGAGAGAGAAACATCTATGACAGAGAACATCCACTGGCCGCCTCCTGCATGCCCCCCACTGGGGATCCGACCCACAACCTGGGCATGTGTCCTGGCTGGAATCGAACCAGGACCTCTTGGTGCAGGGTCCATGCTCAACCACTGAGCCACACCGGCCGGGCTGCAGAACCAGACCTTCAAAGACATTATTACCGAGATACAATTTACAGAGCATGCATTTCGCCCCCTTAAAGCGTTTTAAACATCCACGGAGCTGTGCAGCCATCGCCACTACCTGATTCCAGAACATTTTTGTCCCCCTGAAACCCCATGCCCATCGCAGTCCCTCCCTACACCCCCCCGCCGTTAGTCCACTTCCTCTGTGGAAACACCCAGCCTCTCCTAATCCGCGCATTCTGGACATTTCACGCAAATGCATCATCCTCGCGTGGCCTTTGGCGTGGGGCCCTTCCCCAGCTCGCCATCAAGGCCCGCCCGGGTTGTCGCAGGTACAGCACATCCCCGGTCTGTGCCGGGAACGCCCGTGGGTGCAGAGGCCGCCCTCAGACTGGCGCTCAGCGGACGGACAGGTGCGTTTCGCCTTCCCGACTGTCAGGAGCAATGCTCCGCGGCCGTCTGCGTGTCCTCGTTTGTGACCACGTGGCTTTGCTTCTGCTGGGCACGCCTTGGAGGGGACTTGCCGGCCGTGGTGACTCCGTGTGGAGCTCTCTGAAGAATCACCGAACTGTTTCCACAGAGGCTGCGCCGTTTTACGCTCCCCCAGCAGCGGGGAGGGGCCTGTTCTCCCCACACCTTTGCAGACGCTGCTACTGTCCTTTGATCCCAGGTCCTAGTGGGTGTGAAGTTTTAGCTCAGGGGACCCGCCGTCTGATGTCATCCTGCTCCAGGACAGCGTCCTCCCGATTCTCTCGACCTCCCTTCACCGGGCTGTTTTCTCTCTGCCGGATCACCCCATCACTGCCTTACAAACCCCACATTTCTCTGGACCCCGTCCCCCCCCAGCTACCTTCCCATCTCTCCCTCCCTTTGCAAAAATCTTCACAAAACAATGGCCTTGACTTGTCTCCAGCTTATCTCCTTTCATTCTCTCTCTCTCTCTCTTTTTTTTTTTTTTTTTTGCATTTATCTTCAGATAGAGCAAGAGGGAGAGAGGGAGGAAGAGAGAGAGACATTGACGTGAGAGAGACACATCAAGTGGTTGCCACCCGCATGACCCCAACCGGGGCCGGGGAAGAACCACAACCGAGGTATGTGACCTTAGCGGGAACCGAACCCGGGACTCTGTGGTCCGCGGGCCGAGCTCTAACCGCTGAGCCAAACCGGCCAGGGATCTCCTTCGACTTGATCAGGCTTTGCTCATCGCCCTGTCAACATGACGGCTCCCCTCGAGGTCAGGGGCGCTCTGCATTGTTGAACCGGTGGCCCTTTCTCAGCCTGACTCAGCAACCAGCCCTTCTCACCTGGTGGCTCACCCCTCCTCTTCCCCGGCTTGAGCTCCAGACACCCGCTCCCTGACGCCCTCCCCTTCGCTGCCTCCTCCTCGCAGCCCTGAGACTGCAAAGCATCGTCCTGACCTCGGGAGGTCAGGGGCTGGGGCTCAGTCCTTGGTGCCGTCACTTTCCTTTCGACCCTCCTGGACCTTACACAGTCTCACGGCTTGAAATGTCATTCCAGTGCCCACAGCACCCAGATTCCAGACGCTCCAGGTGGGATCTCCGCCCTGGGCTCCAGACTCATTCACCCAGCGGCGCCCTGGAGGAAGGCGATTCTGATCCGCTAAGTCCCAAACGAAGCTCCCACTGCCTCCTGCCAAGCTTCCAATGCCCGTCTCCGTCAGGGCGCCAGGTTCTTTCTGTAGCTTAGGCCAAAGCCCTGGGCAGCTCTGACGCCTGTCTTCCTCCCACACCCAGCAAATCTGCCACTTCTCCCTTCCCGCTGCCTCAGCGACCCCTGGACTCAGCCACCACTGTCTCAGGCTTGGAGAGATCCTTTCAAAACGCAAGCTGGGTCGTGCTGTTCCTCTGCTCAGCACCCAGCTGTGAACCTCACGTCACAGGGTCAGAGCCCCAGCAGTGGCCCCCCTGCTCCGGCAGGACCGGTCCTGCCCCCTAGGGCTCTCGCAGTCCACGTGGTCCCATGGGCCCTTGCTTCTCAGACGCAGAGGTTGCCTCTGGAGTGCACCTGCCTGGACATCTACCCGGCTTCCCTCCTCTCCTTCCAGGCTTCACTGAGATGTCCCCATCTCTGAGGTCCTGTCTCACCATGCCATCGGAAACCACACCCTCCTGGCACGCCCTACCTGCTCTGATTTGCTTTTCCTCGTGCGTACCCTGCTGGTACGCTCTGTTCTGTGTGTTGGCCTTGTGTGTTTGTTTTCCCCACGAGGACCTAAGTGCCCAGGGCTTTTAGTCTGCTTTGCTCATGGCTGTCTACCTGGCCCCGAACATCATGCCTGTCACCCGGTAGGAGCCGAGTGAATATTTGCTGGACGGAGGAACGGACGCCAGTAGTCTGGAAATTATTTCTGATGAACAGCCCCGACCTGCTGTGCCAGGTATAGCCAGAAGGTGGCGACATGACCACAGAAATGGCAGGCTCCTGGCTTCCCAGAAGCTGTCCTCAGAAACCCACTCCCACAGATGTCCCTGCTTCCCAGGTAACAGGCTGGAACGTGTGTGATAATGTGACTATGTGCCTCCCAGGTCAATCTCGTGCCCGTTTCTCACTTCCTGGCAGGATTCTAGAGAACCTGGGATTACTTCTGGGCTGATGACAATCACCAACCCTGCCCCCTCCAATTGGCTGAGTGGATTTGGTGAGGCCCTGGGGAATCTGGGGCGCCCTGGGAGAGGGATGCGGTTTCCCCGTCCGCCTCCTCTCTGGGCTCAGCCGTGGACCTGGCCCTCAGCAGCCGGAGGACTTTTCCGCCTCGGTCCCTGCTGCTTCTCGCCGTCAGCGTGTGAATGCATGGACACGGACCCTGGGCTCAGCCCCGTGCCAGCCGGGCGACCTCGGCCGAGTGCTGAGCCTTGATCTGTCCAGTGGGAGACACACACCCGCTCGCGTGGGTGAGTCGAGGTGCTGGTGGAACACCTGTCTGGTTCCGGACGGGCACACACAGTGCCCTCTGCAGGTTCCCGCTCCCTTCTGGAAGGCAGGCAGTGTGAGGGTGGTCTGGGCACAAAGGCGGGGCCAGGAGAGGGCTGGTGGCGGGCACCTGCTCCAGCAGCCGAGCAATGCACCGCCCAGGGGCTCAGGGCTGTGTGGGGCTCCGGGGCACCGCCGGGATCAAAGGGACTTTGGCATTTGAGGAGCTGGGCGCGAATGGAAGAGGCAGGACTGAGCCTACGTGACAGGAGTTGGATGGTCCATGGGAGGTGGAGTGGGAGAGAGGTGGCGGGCTGCCGCGATGACAGGCGGGACTGCTCTGAGCCCGGTGCAGAGGGGCAGCGGGCTGTGCGGTCTGGGGGGGGTGCACGGGTTCGAGGGGGAGGGGATCAGGCTGGAGCAGAGGGAGGGGGTGGCGTCCTGCTGCTTGGTGGGAGCGGTGGCCAGCATCCACTGAGGCTACCTGGAATCGGACCTGGCTCTCACTCAGGGACTGTTTCCCAGGATGATAACGCTGCTTTCGGACAGAGCAGACCAGGCCGGTGTCCTGTGCAAAGGGCACCCTGGTCCCACTGAGGCTGGTTGGGGGTGCTCCATGAGAATGGGGCTCCTCCCTGGGACAGGGTTGGAGCTGAGGTCGGCCTGCAGGACCCTGGGTGTGGGAGCACGATGAGGGACCTTGCTGCTCTTCCCGTGTGACCCTCAGGAAACGAAACTCTCAAGGGCCCGTGAAAGTGCTGCGGACAGTGGAGGACGAGAGAAGCAGAGGTCCCAAGCGCCGTCTCCTGGTGAGACCTCCGCCACCACGTCCAAGAAGCCTGTGGGTCTCTCCCCTCCCCCGCACATTTCCCAGGTTACTCCTTCTGCCAGAAACCGGCAGGATGCTGGGGCGCGCATTGCTGAGGGTGGCAAGAGCTATAGCGCCGTCCAGCCCTTCGCCATGTCTCAGCCCAGTGGTCCTCTCTCCCTTCCAGCATCCCTCCGAGCAAGGCCAGCCTGTGCCCCCCTTCCTGTGCCTAATCTTAGACCTGCCGCCCCCGCCCTTCTTTCCACTTCCCCTCCTTTATCCAGGTCCATGCAGTTTTTCTGAGGGAGAGACTGAGGGGTCAGGAAAGGATCCAGCAGCCCTGATAGACGCCCCTCCCCAACCTCAGAGACCCGCACCTGGCAGAGCTCACTCCCGGGTGTCTGGTCTCTGCGTGCCCATCTGCCAGGGAAGCTGCCATCTCATGGGGTCCCAGCAGGCACAGGGCAGAGGCCTGGCTGGTCCTGATGGTCAGCTGCCTCTGCCCTCGCCCTGCCAGTCTGGGCTTGGAGCTGCTGCTTTGCCCGTGTCCTTGCTTTGCCCAGCTACCTGCCTGGCACCGAGGACCTCTGCCAGCGCTCTGGGTGTGCAGGCTGGGGCAGTGGCTGAGAAGTCAGCCTGTTCGCTCCATCCTTCCTCCACGCACAGGGCAGAACACGCGCTGAGACGAATCTGCTGCCCAGCCCGTTCTTCTGATCCACCTTTCATTCGTGGAAAAGTGGCATTCTCTGTTTGACCAGGACGTGGGCATCAGCAGTTCGTCCTTGCCTTGCCTGTCAGCTCCTGCCCCCCTTCCTGCTTCTCACTGGCTCTAGGACCTGGAAAGCTGGACATGGTGGCCGCGCTCAGGGCATCGTCACAAATGTCCATGCTGCCTTCTTCAGCCCCTCTGCCGTGGCCTGCCCGCCCGTGCCCTCGTGGGCAGAGCCAAGGCCGCCCCAGAGTCTTTCTGAGTGAGTCAGCTGGAGAAGCAGAGGAAGCAGAGGCCAGCCTGCAGGAAGCGTTGGGCTCAGCGTCCCGAGGGGTAAGGGCTACGCCTGGGATGGGGTCCCTGCTGCTGTCACCATGCTGGGTGTTGTCAGGATGGGAGGTGAGCGCTGTGCCTGGCGTAGATTCTGTCACATAGCAGGTGCTCATTTTCCCTCCCCTTCTGGACCAGGGCATCGTCATGTGTTCCGTTCCCTGTGCCGGAGCAGCTGCGTGGACGACAAGGAAGTGATGTCGGTGTTCAGGGCACAGGTGCACCTCCCACCTGCTCCTGGTCCTTCTCACCTTAGCTCCCGGGGACCCGGGCTTCCACGAAGGTGCTCAGGACCCTGGCAGCTGGACTGCGGGTCCGGAGGGGCCCTAACCAGGATCCAGCCCTGCGGAAAGGCTCCTGAGGGAGCATGAACCCCCGAAACACAGACTCAAGGGTGATGTGGTATGTGTGCATGTGTGTGCGCGTGCATGTGTGTGTGTGTGCGTGCGTGCATGTGTGTGTATATGTGTGCATACATGTGTATATGTGTGTGTTTGCATGTGCAAATCTGGGTGTGTGTATGTGTGCATGTATGTGTGCTTGCATGTTCATGTGTGTGTGTGTGCATGTGTGTATGCATGTGTAGTTGCATATGTGTGTGTGTGTGTGTGTTTTCTGGGGGAGGGTTTCTGGCCTACTTCAAATTCTCAGTGGAGGTATGAGCCATAAAAGATGACAGAGCACTACATTCTACCCAGGTCAGATCTCTTCTTTTCAACGTGGGTAGAAGAGAATGATTGGAGCTACCTGTCTGAGGAGCCACGTGTCAGGTGTAGGTGTGGAAACATGAGCTTTATGGGCGTACGAATGCCGATGTGTACCTGAGTGTGTGCAGCTGGGTGGGTGCTGGTCCCAGGGAGACACGCTGCTGTGCTGCCCTGAGGGAGGGTTCACCCGGGCTGGGGGCACTCAGGCTCGGCTACACTCCCCTGGGCTGGGGGCACTCAGGCTCGGCCACCCTCGCCCGGGCTGGGGGCACTCAGGCTCGGCCACCCTCCCTCAGGCTGGGGGCACTCAGGCTCAGCCACCCTCCCCTGGGCTGGGGGCACTCAGCCTCGGCCACCCTCCCCCGGGCTGGGGACACTCAGGCTCGGCCACCCTCCCCTGGGCTGGGGACACTCAGGCTCGGCCACCCTCCCCTGGGCTGGGGGCACTCAGCCTCGGCCACCCTCCCCCGGGCTGGGGACACTCAGGCTTGGCCACCCTCCCCGGGGCTGGGGACACTCAGGCTCGGCCACCCTCGCCTGGGCTGGGGACACTCAGGCTCGGCCACCCTCGCCTGGGCTGGCGGCTGTAGCTGAGGGCACCTGCCGAGCCGAGCCCCAGTCCAGGCCAGGCTCTGTCCCTGGCTGCCTGCGGAAGGGATGACAGGCAGGGTGCCCAGTTTCTCGTGTGTGGTGTGGGGGCACCGTGCAGGCTTGTGAAGCATCCCACTCCCCTCCTCTCCCCACACCCCATACCTGCTCGGTCAGGACTGCCTACGCTACACCCCAAATACACCTGGAGTCTGACCACTTCTGTCACCTGCTGCCACCCTGTCTGTTCCCTTTGTGGCCTCTGCCTGGTGTCTGGCTGCCCCGTGTCCCCTGCAGCCTGTGCTCAGACCGGCAGCCGTGGCCCCCCTGCCCCCCGCCCCCGGCCCCGCTCTCTGCAGGCTCCCTGTGCCAGCTCCCACAGGCTCCCCGCAGCCTCCACGCCTCTTCTCCCCGGGCGTGCTCCTCACTCTCCCACCCCTTCCAGTCCCTGCCCATGTGTCGCCTGCCCCGCCCCTCAGCCCTGTACCTTTCATTGTCCTCCTTGCACCCGTCACCGCTGTCCCTGCACTGTGGGGGACCTTCCCTGACAGCAGGACTTCTCAGTTTGCTTTCTGACCATCCCAGAGCGGTGCCCACCAGGAGGGCCCACAGGCCAGTGCACGCACGCATGGCGTCCCCACGGCCTTACCCCGTGGCCCATTCAGGACGCCCCTGGGTGACAGCTTCCACCTCAGCCCAAGCGCCAGCAGAGCCCCAGCCTGTGTGAGGGACCGGTGCTGAAACGTCCGTTTGTCCGGTGTCCTCACTGAGGACCCGCTGTGTGCGGGAAGCGTCCCAGGCGCTGTGGAGACGGCTCGGACGAAACAGCCAATGCGGCTCGTCTCCGGGGCGCGGTGCTCACCTCACGGGCCCCGAGGGTCTCGCCATCACTGTCCTATCTGCTCTGGCTGTCCCCACGCCCGGGGACAGTTTTGTCCATTTTCCTGAGGGCGAGAACTGCCCCTCGAATCCCACCTGGTGATTCTGCGTTCCTTCCCCCTCGGCCTCGGCTCTGGTGGAAGAGGGGAGCTCACGAAGGAAGGTGGAAGGTGGAAGGTGGACTGGCCCAGGGCTCCGGGTGGTGCTGGGGATGGAGGGGCTCTCTTTTTAAAAAAAACTAATTTTTTTTCTTTATTGATCTTAGAGAGAGAAGAAGGGAGAGGGAGAGAGAGAAATAAACATACATGAGAGAGAACATTGACTGGCCGCCTCCTGCATGCCCCCCCACTGGGGATTTGGCCCACAACCTGGGCATGTGCCCTGACCGGGAATCGAACTGGCGACCTCTTGGTGCATGGGTCCACGCTCAACCACTGAGCCACACCAGCCAGGCCAGAGGGTCTCTCTTGGTCTCTGTCTGGAATCCCTCCATCCTGACAGGCGCTTCGGCTCAGTGTCCCTGCCGACTGTCCCTCGTCCTGTGGCTGGTGGGCTCCCTCCCCGCGCACACCTGGGGGTGAGGCTCCAGTCACCCTCATCCACCTCGAGTCCCAGAGTCTCACGTGAACTCTTACGCTGTCTCACGGGCTCTGGGCACCTGCGTGCTGACGTTCCTGCTCGTGGGTGAGCACACGCGTGTGGGGTGCGTGGGGGCCCAGCAGGGATGGAAGACTTCCTGCGGAGAGGAGGCTGAAGGGGAGAGACTGGCTCAGGGTGGGCCCTGGCTGCCTCTCCCAGGATCTGCTCAGCCACAGGCCAGCAATCCCTGGGCCAGGTCTGCTTTGGACACCAGCCTGCCACGCTCCAGGAAGGTCCCTCCTTCCAGCCCCACCGAGCCGGCCTCGGACTCGCAGCCTCATTCCCAGGGACAGTCACATCACAGTGGCTGGGTGACCCCCTGCGTCTGAAGTTGGGTGCCAGGAAAAGGAATAGATGGGCGTGGGAGAGGCAGGGACGATTGGCCCAGAGGGCCGGGGGAACTCTCAAGGGGACGATGGGGAGGCTCAGGGTGGGGGCGGGAGAAGGAACCGAGAGAGGTGCTGGCGCAACGGCCACATGTCACCGGCATGTCCATGTCACTGTCCTTGAACTGCACCCCCCCCTGTCAGCACCCCATCCTTGAGCAACTCACCAGGCCGAGGGAGTGGCCCCCAGGGCATGAAAAGGGGGAGGCCTGGAAAGGGACTGGTGGTGTGTGAGTGCCTGGGTGGGGGCCTGGGGGCCACCAGGAGACAAACTGAACCTCCCACTTCACAGCTTTGCCTTAACTCAGCCCTGTTCTCTGCAGCCGTGAGCCCCCCAATTCTCCACCCCTGCAGCCTCCAGGGCCTGGCCTCTGGGCTTGGGGAGCCCCGGAACAGAGCCATCTGCTGGGCTGGAAGCCGGGTGTCTGCCCCCCGCCCTGGGGTGGGTCTCTGTCTGACGCCTCTGGGCCCCAGGAAGGACAGAGATGGGCCCCAGCCCAGGGAAGAGCTTAGACAGAATCTCATTTTTTACCGAGATTATAAGGAAGAAAAGACAAGTAAAAACAGCCCATCTGGACAGAGGGGAAAAGCAATTCCCTTCTAAAATCTCTTTTTTCTGATTCTTAAAAGGTGCAATTTAAAAATGGCTCGGCGGCTCTGTGTGGGGTGGGGGTCAGGCCGCCTGAAAGGCACCAGGGTGGGGACTGAGCTTCACCGTGGGGACCTCCCTGGGCTTGTTCTTCCCTCTGACATGGTGCTGACCCCATGTCCTGACGCACCAACCTCTCAACCAGCCCTCCGACGAACTCATCAAACACCAGAGCCCACCAACCTACCAGTCAAGCCGTCACCCCACTCACCGACACATCACCCTGCACCATGCCACCCCCAACCCACCAACCAGCCCCTCTGCCAACCAACTCGTCCACTAATGCATTCCTCCACCATCCGACCACCCCACTAACTAGCCTGTCAGCTAACGCACCAACCAACCCATTCCCCACTGTCCGATCAGGAGATAGGAACTGTGCAGCGGTGTTAACAGGAGAGGTTACCTACAAAGGTGTCAGCAAACTAGAAGATGACGTACGGAGGGTCCCCTAGTGACTATGACAGGGATTGCCTACCTGCGCTAAAGAAACACAGAACGAGCAAGCACGAGAGGGACGGGGTCTCTGGGCTGAGGCAGAACATCAGAGGAGGAAGAGTCTGGGAGAGACTTCCCCGCATAGACACACCAGGGCCGATGCCACAGCCGTGTGGAGGGCAGGTGCAGGGAGGCCCACTGGGCGCAGAAGAACTTGCTAAGGTGCCACGTTGGTTGAACTCCCCGGGGAGCTGCCCCCGGGGCACAGGAGGAAGCTGCATGCTGCAGGTGCCCCGGAGCGAGGGCCTGGAAGGGGAGCCCCTTCTCCCTCAGAGTTCCAGCTCCTTCTGCTAACGAAGCTTCACAGACAGCCACCTGGCAAAGGAGAGAGGTTTACAGAATCCAGCCGTGGGCACAGACCGGGCAATGAAGAGATCTGAAGCTGAAGGCAGTAAGGTTATAACTGGCATAGCCATTCTCCCATCACCCCTCCGACCCAGCCCCCTCCTTATGGATAGACCAGTCCATCCACTGGTCAGCCAGTCAACGAGCAAGCCTACTCCTCCGCCAGCCCACCCCATCACCCCACCAACGGGAAAACTTCTCACCGGTATACCAACCCGTCCGCCCACATCCCAGCTAACCCGGCAGCTCGATTTTCTTGGCGTTACCCGGTTCCGGGCACGGTGCTCAGGGCGGTGAGGACACAGTCCCAACCTCGAAGGAGAGGCTCTTGGGAATTATTCATCCAGATTAGAAACTTCCTCATACGACCAGCTCAAGAGGGACCTGTCACACAGGTGACACTCATTACCTGGATAGGCAGAGGTGTGTCCTGAAGTTAGTGGTGGGGAGATCACTGTGGCCTAATGTTCTGGAACAGCTCTGTGGATGAGGGAAAGTGACCTGGGTTTTGAAGGATGAGAATGGACATTGCGATTTGGAAAGGGCTTCGAAGGCAGGCAGGTGGGAGCGAGCATCCCAGGAGGACTCGGGCACACAGAGTTCTGCAGCAGGGGGGTGGGGGGAGGCCTGCCCATGCCCCGCCCTGGGCCTGCGGGGGCGAGCTCCTCCTGCCCTGCGAGGAGATGGCCATCGTATCCTCAGCTTGTTTCCTCAGGCAGCGGATAGGCTTTCTATCTAATAAGGCTCTTCCTTTTTCATCAAGAACTAAAGAAAAAAAAAAAAAAAAGGCTCACCAACCTGAGGCAGACATCAGGAAGAACTTCCAGCCCAGACCAGCAGGAGTCTCAGTAATGTGCTTTTCTGTAGACCTTAAAGAGAGACTTCCTTCCGTTTGGGCTGGCTGACACTGACCTGCTCAGAGGCCCGGGAATAACAGTGACGACCCCTTCTAACCCTGTTGTTGAAGGTTTCCCTGTGCCCCGGGGCCACCTGCCCCCAGACTCCCATCAGCCCAAGTGCCATCAAGTATCTTGGAATAAAAGTCTGACTTCAGAATCAATGGAAGGAGACAGGTTCTCCAAACACTCGCCGGAGAGGGGAATTGAATTCCGATAGGAGGGGACGGAGCGACGTGTCGGGGCGGTGGGGAGGGTGCTGGCGCCGAGCGCGGAGCGCGGAAAGCATGGGCCTGTGCAGCCCAGAGCTGGCAGCCACACAAAGAAGTTGGCGCAGGCAAACATTCCCCTCCTCGCTGAGTTCCATTTACACGTTTATAATGGAGGTTCTTAAGGCCCTAATGAGAAGGCTGCTCGTTGCAGAGAAGAGGGTGATTAAGGCTCTGCCAGATGAGATCAGGGACGGGAACAAAGGCTTGTTAATTACTACACAGGGACAGGAGGGGAGCCAGGCTCTGCTCACCGCTTCCCCAGAGTCTCCATGGACTAGTACATTCCTGTTCTTCTGGATGACCTTTGCCACCGGCCCTGGTGAACTTCAAGAGTTGGGTTGAATAATAAAGGCCATGTATGACAAACCTACAGCCAACATCATACTCGACGGGCAAAAACTAAACGCATTTCCCTTAGCAGGAACAAGACAGGGATGCCCGCTTTCGCCACTCTTACTCAACATAGTACTGGAAGTCTTAGCCACAGCAATCAGACAAGAAGAAAAAATAAAAAGCATAGAGATTGGAAAGGAGGAATTGAAACTGTCCTTATTTGCAGATGACACGATATTGTACATAGAAAACCTTAAAGACTCCATCAAAAATCTTCTAGCTTTAATAAATTAATTTGGCAAAGGAGCAGGATAAATATTTAACACCCAGAAATCGATGGCATTTTTATACATCAATAATGAACACTCAGAAAAGGAAACTAAAAGAACAATCCCATTTACCATTGCAACAAAAATATTAAGATATCTGGGAATAAACTTAACCAAGGAGGTAAAAGACCTGTTCTCAGAAAACTACAGGACATTGAAAAAAGCAGTAGAATAAGATATAAAAAACGTGAAAGCATATACTGTATTCATGGATTGGAAGAATCAACATCATTAAAATGTCCATACTACCCAAAGTAATCTATAGATTCAATACAATCCCTATTAAAATACCAGCAGCATATTTCACAGATCTAGAACAAATACTCTGAAAGTTTATATTGAACCAAAAAAGACCCCAAATAGCCACAGCGGTCTTGAAAAAGAAGAACAAAGTTGAAGGGATCACAATTCTGGATATCAGGTTATACTACAGAGCCATAGTAATCAAAACAGCCTGGTACTGGCACAAGAACAGGCATATAGCTCAATGGAACAGAACAGAGAACCCAGAAACCAACCCAAGACATTATGCTCAATTAATATTTGACAAAGGAGGCAAGAGCATACAATGGAGTAAAGATAGTCTCTTCAATAAATGGTGTTGGGCCCTGGCTGGTTTGGCTCAGCGGTTAGAGCATTGGCCTGAGGACCAGAGAGTCCTGGGTTCGGTTCCCACTAAGGGCATGTACCTTGGTTGCAGTTTGTCCCCAGCCCGGTTGGGGTCGTGTGGGTGGCAGCCACTCGATGTGTCTCTCTCACGTGGATGTTTCTATCTCTCTCTTCCCCCCTCTCTTCCTCCTGCTCTATCTGAAGATAAATGCAAAATAATAATAATAATAATAATAATAAGTGGTGGGAAAATTGGACAGGTCCATGCAAAAAAAGTGAAACTGGACCACCAACTTACACCATACACAAGAATAAACTCAAAATGGATAAAAGTCTTAAATGTACGTTGTGAAATAAAAAAAAAAAATCCTAGCGGAAAATGTAGGCAGCAAAATCTCAGACATCACATGTATGAAAATTTCCACCAGTACATTGCCTAAGGCAAGAGAAACAAAGAAAAAAATAAATAAATAGGACTACATCAAACTAAAAAGTTTCTGCACAGCAAAAGAGACCAACATCAAAATGGAAAGGGGATCTCCTCCTGGGAGAACATATTTGCCAATGATACATCAGATAAGGGGCTAATTTCCACAACAAAAGGAAACAAACAATCCAATTAAAAAAATGGGCAGAGGACCTGAATAGACACTTCTCCAAACAGGGCATACAAATGGCCAAGAGACATATGAAAAAATGCTAAACATCACTAATCACCAGAGAGATGCAAATTAAAATGACTGTCACCTCACACCTGCCAGAATGGCTGCCATCAACAAATCATCAAAAAAGTGCTGGTGAGGGTGTGGAGAAAAGGGGACTCCAGTACACTGCTGGTGGGAATGCAGACTGGTGCAGCCACTATAGAAAACAATATAGTGTTTTCTCAAAAAATTAAAAATAGAACTATCATTTGACCCAGTGATCCCACTTTTAGGAATATATCCCAAGAAGCCTGAAACACCCATCAGAAAGAATATATGCACCCCTATGTTCATAGCAGCCCTATTTACAATAGCTAAGATCTGGAAACAGCCCAAGTGTCCATCTGTAGATGAGTGGATAAAAAAACTGTGGTACATGTGCACAATGGAGTACTATGCAGCTATAAAGAAGAGAGATCTCTTACCCTTTGAGACAACATGGAAGGATCTGCAGAGTATTATGCTGAGCAAAATAAGCAGGTCAGAGAAAGACAGTATCACATGATCTCACCGATTTGTGGAACATAATGAAAAAGTAAGCTGATGAACAAAATAGACCCAGAGACATGGAAGACACATCATCATCAAAATGCCAGAGGTTAAAGACAAAGAGAGAATGTTAAAAGCAGCCAGAGAAAAGCAGTTAGTTACCTGCAAAGGAGCTCCCATAAGACTGTCAGCTGATTTCTCAATAGAAACTTTGCAGGCCAGAAGGGAGTGACAAGAAGTATTCAACGTAATGAAAAGCAAGGACCTACAACCAAGGTTACTCTATCCTGCAAGACTTTCATTTAGAGTCGATGGATATATAAAGAGCTTCCCAGACAAGAACAAGCTAAAGGAGTTCATCACCACCAAACCAATATTACACAAAATGTTAAAAGGTCTTTTTGAAGAAGAAGAAGAAAAAAAATAAAGATAAAATTGTGAACAACAAAATAAATGAATAAGAAGAACAGAAACAGACTCATAGATACAGAGAATATTTTGATGGTTGCCAGATGGAAGGGGGTTAGGGGGAAGGGTGAAAAAAGTGAAGGAATTAAGAAGTATAAATTAGTAGTTACAGAATCGTCACGGGGATGTAGAGTACAGCAGAGGGAATATAGTCAATCATATTCTAATAACTATGTATGGTGCCAGATGGGTATGAGATTTATCAGGATGACCACTTAGTAAGTTATATAATGTCTAATCACTGGGGTGTACACCTGAAACTAATATAATATTGCATGTCAACTGTAATTGAAAAATAAAAAGATGATTTTAAAAAGAGAAAAAAAGAAAAAAGGAGTCACATGCTTAACTGCTTGGCTATCTCATGAACACACTGCCCACTAGGGGGCAGCTCAGAAGAACATCTGGGTCCTCAAAGGGGATCAGCACAGGCAGAGGATAAAGCCCCTCTTCCCAGCTTCAGATCACCCAGTGCAGAGGGGTATGCCTGTGGTGATCAAGGCCAGACTGAATGACCCAATGATAGCAACTGATATGAAGTCAGAGAGTTCCTGCCAAGCTGATTTTTAAAAGGTATTTATTTATTTATTTTTTTAGAGAGAGAGGAAGGGAGAGAGAGAGAAAGGAACATCGATGTGAGAGAGATACATCAATCGGCTGCCTCCTGCACGCCCCCCACTGGGGATCCAACCTGCAACCCGGGCATGTGCCCTGACCGGGAATCAAACCGGGACCTCTCAGTCCATGGGACGATGCTCAGTCCCCTGAGCTGCACCAGCAGGGCCTGCCAAGTTGATTTTAAATTTAACAACCAGAGTGTATCGTGTGGTGGAAAAGGTTTGGGCTTTGGGCCAAGAAACTTAGGGTCAGACAGACCTGGGTTCGAATCCCAGATTTGCTATTTGCTAGTGGGCCTCAGTCTCTTCCTGCAGAAATGGGATGGGCACACCCACTAACCCACACTGGGTTGGTTTGATGGTGCAATGAGATGATGCAGGCAGAGTCTGGCACACAGCAGGTGCTCAGGGCATGTTGAAGGCCTTCTCCCCTACTTTGTGGGGCTGGACTGGCGATCTTAGGTGAACACCTCAGAAATCTCTCTGACCTCCCAGGGCCTGGGGCTGAGGTATGCAGCACCCAGTGTCCTTCAGCCGGCTCCATATCTCCTGTTTGTGGTGGAGGTATCTGGGGGTACCGAGGGGGAGAGGGGCTCTCAGTCTAACCAGGGAGAGGTGGAAACCCAGACCCTTATGCACTGCTTGCCTCTGTGTGACCCTCCACTCTGCTCTCACCTGTGTCCCGACCGGAGACCCTCACCTATGTTCCATCCTACCCCTCAGGGCTCAGGAGATGCGGGGAAAAGGAGAGGGATGAGAGGAACAGGCTTGAGGGTCTCCCTGCTTACCTGAGGAGAAGAGGGATCGGAGGAATAAGAGTTGTGTCATACAAAGCAGAGTGAATCTTGTAGTCAAGAGTAGAACTCGAAAATCCTTGCTATTTAGAGAAATGATCATCTTGTCAAGGCCCAAACCAGAGATTTCTCAGTTAGAATCTTGATTCTAGCCCCAGAGGAGGTAGGGTCGAAGATAATGGTTCTAAAGGAATGGCCAAGAGCCTAAGATGAGAAACCCCAGCTCCTGGCAGGATAGGGTGTTATCTCGGTTTGTCAGGGGTCAGTCTCCGGTGAACAGCTCAGGCTGTGATGTCATGGAAGGGGGTGGGGTGCGGGAGGCAGCCGGGAGCATCTCCCAGGCTCATTGCTTACCAAGGTGCTTTCCTTGGAGCTGGCACTGCCCAGCAGGCCACACCTGCTCCCCCCAGGGGACTGTCTGCCAGGCCTGGCACCTGCAGAGGCCGTGCCCAGGCCCACAGCACTAACCGCTGCTGCAAGTCCTAGAACTTTCAGACGTCTCTAACTGTCACAGGAATTGTCGCTTGAGCCTCAGTGCTGACAATAACCTGGCCCCGAATCACAGCCTGTGTTCTGGAGCTCACTGTAACCAGGACTCTCAGAACCTGCCCTTGAACCCAGTGCAAACGTGAAGTCCAGTCCCGACTTCCATCTCTCCTTAATACGAATCTTAAACACTATCTGCATTTATGCCTCGATCCTAGTATTGGTCTGTACTTCACCTCTCTCCCTGATCTCATACTGAACTTGAGCCCTCAAGACTTGGGTTGGGTCAAGACCGGCTCCTCCCTCCTCTCCTCTCCCTCCTCATAACCCTGGTCAAGCGTCTGTGGTAGGCACTGGGCGCAGGGGAGCTTGGTCGTGGGCCCCGCCACTCTCACTGGCAGATGGGGGACCCTGGGGTTGACAAGCTCAATGCTGACATGTGCAACATTTTCCCCAGGGAAAGTGTCTTTCGAGAAGACACCGTTTTTTTCTTTTCCTTTATTGATTTTAGAGAGAGAGGAAGTGAGAGGGAGAGAGAGATAGAAACATCGATGAGAGAGAACATCGACTGGCCGCCTCCTGCACGCCCACTGGGGATCAAGCCCACAACCTGGGCATGTGCCCTGACCGGGAGTTGAACTGGTGACCTCTTAGTGCATGGGTCGACGCTCAACCACTGAGCCACATCGGCCAGGTGAGAAGACACTGTTATATCATTTTCCACAGGCAAAGGCTAGAGGGACCAGGGGTACTTTGGATTCCACCCACTGTTCATCTGCCGTGGTCTCTGCCTCTGGTCGCCCTGAGCCTCTGGTCCACAGTGCACACCTGTGTGGGTGAGGGAAAGGACAGAGGGTTATTCCCCCTGGAGGAAGCCTTCACAGAGGCAAAGCAAGTGATTGGTTTGTGAATAAATGCCGAGGAGTGTTGGGAAATGCAGGAAGTACCAGACACACAGATACCACCGTTGAGAGGCTCCTTGGGTCTCTGTCTGCGGAAGTCCCACAGCACTCCTGATTAGGGGTGCAGTCCTACGTTGGAGTTGACACATGGAGGTTCGGACAGGTGAAGTGACTTGCCTCAGATTGCAGGGATGCTAGGCGGAGGAGCTAGGAGTCAAACACAAGTCTTCTGGATACAAGACTTCGCAGCCGGGGAGGGTTAGAGAGGAGAGGGTCCTTGAGGTTGGGCTGAATATATAATGCCTCTTCCAAACGGGGGCACTCCTGAAACCACAGGAGTGCTGTTGCTGATGGCGCAGGGCAGCAGCTGTGACCGGGAGGCACGCCCTGGCCTCACCCCTCCTCCCCAGTCCAGCCCCAGGGCTCCACACAGCGCCCTCAGCTCCGTGAGGTCTGGCCCGCCTACAGCTTCTGGACCCGGGGAACCTCTTCCCTGCAAGAGGGCAGGGCCTGGCATGGGGGTCAGGAGCCGAGCCCCACACCCCGCTCTCCATGACTGTGCTGGGACCTTGGGCGGGAAGACCTCTCTGGCTCATCTCCCCGTGAAATGGAATATTCACCTGCTTTGCTCCTGTCTCAGTGAAAGGGGGGACGTGTTGGCAGGTTATGCACTGCCCACAGGAAGCTAGCTGCCGTCATTGTCCCATTTCCTGCCCAAGTATTTCTTATGAGTGTAGTTTTACTTCTCCAGTCAATGGGAGAGAGACTTTATTGGGCCGCAGGGGTCAGGCAGAGGCTGCCCTGTGGGCCCGAGGAGGTGGTGGAGGGCCTTATTGAACCTCCGGTTCGGGGCGCAGGTTGTTGGTGTGGCCGCACTTCTCGTGGCAGCTGACAGCGCGGGGGGCAGGCGGGGGCAACGCTGGCCGCAGACGACCTTGTCGCAGCTGGACTTCTGGGCGAGCTGGCGGGGGGAGGGCTCGTGACCAAGGGCAGGTGGCCTCCGCCTGGATATTGTCGTCTGAGAGAGTGGGGCCACCCTCCAGCTGTTTGTCCCCCAAAATCAGATGCTGCTGGTCAGGTGGGGTGTCCTCCCTGTTTTGGATGTCAGCTTCACATCCTCAGTGGTGTCACTGCGCTCCACCTCGAGGGTGATGGTCTTGCCAGTCAGGGTCTGACAAATGTCCGTGTGTCTGTGTCTGCGGGGGAGGCTGCTCCGCCGTCCCGTTGAAGAGAAAGAGGTGTGGCCCCAATTATTTTTTAAAAATTTAAATTATGGGCCCAGCTGGTGTGGCTCAGTGGTTAGAGCATCGACCCATGCACCAAGAGGTCGCTGGTTCGATTCCCTGTTGGGGCACAAGCCCAGGTTGTGGGCCCGATCCCCAGTGGGGGGCATGCAGGAGGCGGCCAATCAATGTTCTCTCTCATCGATGTTTCTATCTCTCTTTCCCTCTCCCTTCCCCCCTATCTCTCTAATATCAATGAAGAAAAAAAAAAATTTAAAAGCATACTTACAAAAAATTAAATTATGGGCCCTGGCCGGTTTGGCTCAGTGGTTAGAGCGTCAGCCCACAAACCAATGAGTTGTGGGTTCAATTCCGGTCAAGGGCACGTATGTTGGTTGCGGTTCGTCCCGGCCCTGGTCGGGGTCAGATGGGAGGCGACCAGTAGATGTATCTCTCTCACATCAATGTTTCTCTCTCTCTCCCTTTCTCTCCCTCCCTCCCACTCTATCTGAAGATAAATAGAAAAATATCCTCAGGTGAGGATTAAAATTTTTAAAAAAAAATTATGGTAAGATACACATAATACAAAATTGTCATCTTAACCACTTTTGTGTATGGTTTAGTAGTGTTAATTATATTTACATTGTAACAGATCTCCGGACCTTTTCATCTTGCAAATCTGAAATTCTGTATCCATTGAACAACTCCCCATCTTCCACTCCCCCAGCCCCTGGCAACCACCATTCTGCTATTTTGTTTCTGTGCATTTTACTGCTCTTGGAACCTCATCAGGGTGCAATCATACAGTGTTTTCCTTTCTGTAACCGGCTTATTTCGCTTAGCAAAAGGTCCTCGAGTCTCATCCACGTTTTAGCATGTTGCAGAATTCCCTTTCTTTTTAAGGCAGAATGCCATTCCGTTTTATAATATGTATAGACCCCTCGGGTTGCCGCCTCCTATTGGCTGCTGTGAATAACCCCGCTATGAACACACATCGCCTGGAGAACTCGCGCTGAATTCTTCGCATACGCACTCAGAAGTGGAATTGCTGGGTCATACGATGATTCTACTTTTAATTTCCAGAGGAACCATTTTCTGTAGTGGCTGCACCGCCTCCCATTCCTGACGGCAGGGCACAAAGGTTCCGCTGTCTCCTCACTCTTCCCAGCACTTGTTGGTCTTTTCTGTTTTCCCTTTTTAATAGGGTGGGAGGTGAGAGCTCATTGTGGAGTTGATCTGCCTCTGGCCCAATTTATTATTTTTGACCCCATTTAGTTTAATTCCTCTCCTGCAAGGAGCCTTCATTCCCTGCAGAGGCATTCTTGCAGAGGGTGCTCGATTGTCACCTCGGGGTCAGTCGCAGACTCAGCCCCGTGTAGGGGAGGAGGTCGCTTTCTTCCCTGGCAGCCTTAGCACACCCTGGGCACCGGGGGAGCTCTGTCAAGTGGACTGGGTCTTTGGTTCAACAGTTCTCACACTTGACCACGAATCAGAATAGCCTGGGGGGCTTGCTAAACCTCAACTTGCTGGGCCCCACCCCCGTTTCTGATTCAATAAACCTGGGGCAGGGCCTGAGGAAGGCATTGTTAACAAGTTCTCAGGTGATGCCGATGCTGCCCGTCTAGGGAGCACCCTTTGGGAACCAGTGCTGTTCTCAGCAAAAGGGTTTGTGTGTGTGTGTGTGAATGTGTGCATGTGTGAGCGTGTGTGAGTGTATATGAGTGAGTGTATGTGAGTGTGTGTGAGTGTATATGAGTGTGTGTGAGTGTGTGTATGTGTGTGTGTATGTGTATGTGTGAGTGTATGTGAGTGTGTGTATATGAGTGAGTGTATGTGAGTGTGTGTATGTGAGTGTGTGTGTATGTGTGTGAGTGTATGTGAGTGTGTGTATGTGTGTGTATGTGAATGAGTGTATGTGTGTGAGTGTGTATGTGTGTGTGTGTGAGTGTGCGAGTGTGTGTATGTGTGAATGTATATGAGTGTGTGTATGTGAGCGTGTGTGTATGAGTGTGTGTGTGTATGTGTGTGTGTATGTGTGTGTGTATGTGTGTGAATGTATATGAGTGTGTGTGTGTGAGAGTGTGTATGAGTGTGTGTGAGTGCGTATGTGTGTGTGTGTGTGTGTGTGTGTGTGTGTGGTCTGGATGGTGTCAGTGCCACCTGTTCTCAAGATACAGACTCCAGGGCCTCTCAGCACCCCTGAGCTGGCTGCACTGACCCATGCCCCCTCTGGCTCAGAGGGCACCATGCCAGCCTCTGAGGAGACAAGGGAACCACTTGGAAGTGGTGAGCTGGTTCCCTCACTCACAGAGGTCCAAATCCTCAGTCAGTCATGAGACTGGTATGCACTTCTGCCAGCCCCTCCCCTCTGCCCCGCCCCTCTGCCCCTGGGCCTGTGCCCCACCCCTTTGCCCCGCCCTCCCCATTTCCTGGGCCCCATTTCCTCTTCCAAAGGATTTTGCAGCCCTGGGTCAGGACAGGGCCCTGGGCGGTGGGAGGGGTGATGGAACGCAGAACAGCTTTCAGTCAGAGAGGCTTGGGTTTGAATCCCGCCTTTGCTTACTGATTTCAGGACATGTGCCTCTGTGCAAGTCACAGGGCCTTCCAGAGTCTCAATGAGCTCATCTTGAAAATGGGGACATAGTTTCAGCTTTGTAGGGATGCTGTGAGGATGTGACACACAGAAAACTCTTGCCACATGCCCGGCACCCTGCAAACTCTCAGTAACGGGCACATTCAAGAACTCGAGAGAGATGCGCCAGAATCTGCTTAAGGTCACCCCATATCTCTCTCTTCCACCTTCTCACCCAGGCCCAGGCCTTTCCCTCCAGCCCGGGGCTGCTGGGACCCAGGATCAGGCCTCCAGAGCCCCCCTCAGAGCAGGTTGGGGTGAGCGTTCAATCCTGATGAACTCCACTGGCCTCTCTTGTAACCTTTTAACTAGGAAATTATGTTTAATAGAAATTGTTCTGACACCTCTCGATGGCGTTTTCCTGCAAGTTGTTACCACCGGGGGGAGGGGCGGGCAGCTGAGGGGCTCTGGGGCCTGACTCTATCAGGGGAGCCCCACCTCTCTCTGGTCCAGCTGTTGTTGGCGTGGGTGGAAGGGGCACCGGACAGAGGCGTTCCAGCTTGGAGCCCTCACGGGAGAGACAGGCCAGCTGTTGGACACATCTGGGTGGCACAGGCCTGCTCTCAGCACCCTCCCCCGGGCCACCTGGGACGAGGCCGTGGTCACGATGCTCTGTGTTGACGGCTTTCTGATGCCAGCTCTGTCCTTGCCCCGTGGTCTCCAGCTGCCCTGGAGTGGGAAGAGCTGAGTGATTCTGCTCTCCCGCATCCCGCACCTGTCTCCTTGCAAACTCGATCTCCCTTCTCATGCCCCTTCCTCCAGGAAGCCTCCCTGGATGCTCCCCCAGGTCCGCTCTGCTGTCATTTCCTCCCCCGTCTTCACAGGCGTTTCTCACCTGGCTCAGGGAGTCTGCTCTGCACCCTCCACCCCCCGCTGGCTGGACTGAGGAAGGCAGAGACTTCACCGATCCTCGATCAAAGTCCCAGCCATCAGGGGTGCTCAGGACTCGGTTCTGAGGACCCAGGCCTTCCCGAATCCCCCTGGCTCTCTCCTAACTCTGGACAGCCTCGGGGCGTGGGTGTTCGAGCCAGTGGCCGTGCCGAGGGGGGGAAGGCCACCCCATCTCTCTCTTCCACCTTCTTCCGCATCTGACAACTAGCTAGGAATCCTCTCCGTGTCCTTCCCGTTTTGGTTCCAGGCCCTGGAATGCTGCTTTCACTCTTCTTGGCGACTTGAGTTTCCTACTCCGTGAAATGACTTGGGTCGCGCATCCTGTCTCCCCGGAAGAAAGGGGGGTGCGGGGAGCTTGGCTCCGAACAGGCGCGCTCCAGTGCTCCGAGGTCTGTGAAGCCAGCTCACCCCGCCGTGCTCTTCTGCCCCGACAGCCGGTGAGACCCCTGCCCTTTCACCACCCGCCAGCTGAAGTTAGCGGCCCAATCTCTCCGCCATATCGCCCAACGCTGTAATTGTGCAGGAAAAAAAGGATTAAAATGCAAATGCTCGGTTGTACGTCTCTGTGTGAAATCCCCTGTTTGCTCTATCTCACGTTGACTTTTACAAGGTTTTTCTCTCCCCCTTTCATGAAAGGGGGGGCTGGGCATGCACGGACTCATCCCAACTCCCCTATAAATTTCCAAAATGAATACTTAAATTTGAGGGGGCAAAAATTCTTCCACCTTTAATTTCTTTGTTATACAGTGTAATGAAAAAGCCTGGTTCTTTTTAATTCTCCCCTGTCATAATTCAGCTGCAGAGTGATTTAAGGCTAGGATTTATAATTACCTTTCCACTTTCTTGGCAAATGAAGTTCTAATGGAAACGAGAGCTCTGACGACCGACATGGTTTTCGACAGGTGGCTGAGGGCTCAGGCCCGACACTGGTTGGTACCAGAGTGTCCCTCGGGCCCTTCAGGGTGTGAGGTCTGGGCTGGACATATGGGCCCAGGTGGACGAAAGGAGGAGTGTGTATTGCTGTGCTTTTGGGGACCATCTCTCATAACAGAGTACGAGTCGACTGACCCCTTTATCCTGGAAGAGGGAAACAGGTCAAGATGGCCAAGAAAGTCTTCTTACACACAGATGGCCCACAGGAGCAAGGAAAGGTGTCTGACATGACTAATTAACGGGGAAATGCAAGCCCAAACCACACCGAGACATCACCTCACACCTGTTGGAACGGCCGTCATTAATAAGACATGAAACAACAAGTGATCTCAGGAGGAAAGAGAGCCCTTGTACACTGTTGGCAGGGATGCAAATTAGCACAGACTCTACGGAAATCAGTTTGGAGGTTCCTAAAACGGTAAGAATAGAACCGCAACTGAGAATGACCCAGCAATTCCACGTCCGCTAATTGTCTGAAGAATATGAAAACGCCCCGTTCGAAAAGATGCATGCACCCCGATCTTCACCGCAGCACGATTCACAACAGCCCCGACATGGGAAGAACCGAAGTGTCCGCCGATGGATGAATGGATGCGCAAGGTGTGGTACAGATATACAGTGGCACACCACTCAGCCGTAGGAGGGCGGAATCCTGCTGTTTGAGCAACACGGACGGAGCTTGAGGATGTTATGCTCAGGGAAATAAATCGGATGGTAACAATGCTGTGTAATTTCCCAAATGCCGTGTGCCCGGCGCGGTGCCGAGCGCCTCAGAGACTTTCTCCTTATCTCATGATGATCTTTGCTACATAAACTGGGACTCAGAGGCACTGACACCCAAGGTCAAAGCAAAGGGAAGAACTCGGGTTGGACCCTCAGTTCTGACTCGAACGCCACCTCCCCTGTACTGACCGATTTTTCAAGCCCTGCCGTTCCCCAGGCAGGGCACCCGTGGAGAGGGTACCGGTGAGGCAGGAGGCAGGAGGCAGGAGCTCAGCCGACTAGCCCCACTGCCTGTGAGCTTGGAGACACCAGGAGAGCCACTCACCTTCTCTGAGCTTCCACCGGAAAATGGGAATACAAATGGACGTATCCAGTTCAGGGGTCTGCAATGGGACTCACGTGTAAATCCTCACTTGCTCTACAAGGATAAAGTGGAATTATCCTTACGATGACACAACACTTACAACCGATCCATTTCTGTCCTCTCCCCAAAGCTCTTTCTCCTGCTGCCTGCATGCCCAGCCTTTCTACCAAAACCCAGCTCAGAATCTACCTCCTCCTCCACGAAGCCTTCTGGATTGACCGCTCTCAAGGCCCGTTGTTACCTGACTCTCCAACCCCCCTCTGTCTCTACTGTTTGCATGCGGTTATTTGGGTTCTTAAGTTTCTTGAGAACCCGGCTGTGTGTGTGTGTGTGTGTGTGTGTATACGTATGTGTTCTCTCAGACTGTCAAACCCCACTATAGGGTGTTTTTTTTTTTTTGTAACCTAAAACTCTGCCTCTGCATTCAGGCTGCAACACACCAATTTGGATGATTCACTGCCTAAATAGAGACATGGACAGTGAAAACCCACAGACAATCCCTGATCATGAAATCTCTCTCTCTCTCACACACACACACACCACACACACACCACAAACACACCACACACACCACACACACACACCACACACACACCACACACACACCACACACACACACCACACACACACACCACACACACACACCACACACACACCACACACACCACACACACACCACACACACACCACACACACCACACATACACACACACCACACACACACACCACACACACACACACCACACACACCACACATACACACACACCACACACACACCACACACACACACACCACACACACCACACATACACACACCACACACACACACCACACACACACACCACACACACACCACACACACACCACACACACCACACACACACACACCACACACACACCACACACACACCACACACACCACACACACACACACCACACACACACCACACACACACCACACATACACACACACCACACACACACACCACACACACACACCACACACACACCACACACACACCACACACACCACACACACACACACCACACACACACCACACACACACCACACACACCACACACACACACACCACACACACACCACACACACCACACATACACACACACCACACACACACCACACACACCACACATACACACACACCACACACACACACCACACACACACACCACACACACACCACACACACACCACACACACCACACACACACACACCACACACACACCACACACACACCACACACACCACACACACACACACCACACACACACCACACACACACCACACACACCACACACACACACACCACACACACACCACACACACCACACACACACACACCACACACACACCACACACACACCACACACACACACCACACACACACCACACACACACACCACACACACACACCACACACACACCACACACACACACACACACCACACACACACCACACACACACACACACACCACGCACACACATAACACACACACACCACAAACACACACCATACACCACACACACACACCACACACACCACACACACACACACCACACACACACCACACACACACCACACACACCACACACACACCACACACACACCACACACACACACACACACCACACACACACCACACACACACACACACACCACGCACACACATAACACACACACACCACAAACACACACCATACACCACACACACACACCACACACACCACACACACACACACCACACACACACCACAAACACACCACACACACCACACACACACCACACACACACCACACACACACACACACACCACGCACACACATAACACACACACACCACAAACACACACCATACACCACACACACACACCACACACACCACACACATACACACCACACACACCACACACACACCACACACACACACCACACACACACACACCACACACACACCACACACACACACACCACACACCACACACACACACCACACACACACCATGTACACACCCACCACACCCACACCCACACCACACACACACCACACACACACCACACACCACACACACACCACACACACCACACACACACACACCACACCATGTACACGCACACCACACACACCACACACACACACACCACACACCACACACACATACCACACACACCACACACACACCACACACACACATACCACACACACACACCACACACACACACACACACCACAGCACGTACACACACACACACACCACACACACACACACACACACACACACACACACACTCTCACCATCAGGCTCACATGAACTTGCTATTGTGATGCTGACCCAGGTGGGACAATGATTCCCAGCCCTTATTTCACAGTGCATCATGTGCTTTCCCATCCATTAGAGAAGAGGATTCTCACCATAGTTCACGCAGAGACACAGGGCAGGAATCACTGCCGTGTTTTCAGAGCAGAAGAGGGTAGATGGCTTGCCCAAGCTTCCTCTGCGGAGGGGGGAGAGCCCCGGCCATCACACTCCCGAGCTATGGCGTCTCCCAGACAGCGGTGGGGCCGTCTGGCTGCAGAGAGGGGGTTCTGGTGTGTGTGTGTGTGTGTGGGGAAGCCTGGTCTCAGTCCTGAAGGACTGTCTGAGGGAGGAGAAGGCTGCCCGGGTTGGGGACTCAGCATCCCTAGGGCCCCGAATCTTGGAGACAAAGCCCTTCTTGTCCCCAGCAGAAATCCAAGTTCTGATCCAGCCTTTTGTAGGCGTTGCTTTGAACCACCTTGTGCCTCAGCCTTGCTGAGAACTCGGGAGTCAAGCTCCCCTCTCTGGAGTCCTCCACTGCCCACACTCTGGCTAGCTTGCACCTGGGGGCTCAGGGAGAAAGGAAGGGGCTGGAGTTAGAGGGGTGGTCCATGAAGGCCTGTGCCCAGACACGGGTGGGTTTGGCACCCCCTTCTCGCATGAATGCTCCCTGGAATGAGAAGGCAGCTGAAGGGTCCTCAGAGACACTTGAGCCCTGATTGTGAATTAAATGTCTGATAATGACACCCATCAAATGTCAAGCAACCTGGTGTACTCCAGGGGTGATTGCTCCCCCTGGGTGGGTGGGCTGAGGGAAGTCTGGCCCTGGAGTCTTCTCCAGCAGGAAGGTCCCACCACGGGGCTTTGTTGGGGCTTTGTCTCCGAGGTGAGCTCTTCCTGGGCCGTGGACGACCTCAGCTCATCACAGCCCTTCCTTCACGGAGCACTGGGGCCTTGATCTCTCCTGGATGCTGCCATAGGGGGGGTGTTGCAGGTACCAAGGTGGTGGGAAGGGTAGGGCCGAAGCCAGAATTTACCTCCCTGGTCCTGGGCGGGGCCGGGGCCTGGCTGCTTGACAGAGTACGTGGGAGCTCTGTTCGGCTCTTTGCAGAAAAGGGACCTGCCCTTCCAAGGCCCTGGAGGAGCACGGACCTCAGCTTCTCCATGGTTCTGACCTGGGGTCTTTTCCTAAGGCCCAATGCATCTGTTAGCTAGTGCTTTGTAACAAACTACCCTGAACTCGGTGACTTAAAACAATTAGATTGATGATTTCCTGTGAGTCTTTGGATTACCTGGGGGGTTCTTTGGTCTTGGCTGGGATCACTTGTGTGCTTGTGGTTGGCTGTAGGCTGAGGGAGGAGTTCTCGTGTTTGGGGGTAGCTGGCCATAAGCAGGGTTAGGGAGGCCTCAGCTGACAACTGGCTCTCCTTGACATGTGTCCCATCCCTGAGCAGGCTCTGGGATCGCTCACAGGGTGCTGGCGGGGTTCCATGAGAGCGTGGAAGGCCGTAGGTTTCTGAGGCCTAGCCTTGGAGTGAGCACACTGTCACTTCTGTTGAATTCTCCTGTCAAGCCCGGCCGGTGTGGCTCAGTGGTTGAGCGTCGACCCATGCACCAAGAGGTCGCCGGTTCGATTCCCAGTCAGAGCACATGCCCAGGTTGTGGGCCCGATCCCCAGTGGGGGGCATGTAAGAGGCGGTCAATTGATGTTCTCTATCATCGATGTTTGTATCTCTCTCTCCCTCTCCCTTCCTCTCTCTCTAAAATCAATAAAGAGAGAGAGAGAGAAAAAAGAACTCTACTGTCAAAGTAACTCACATGACAGTCCAGACTCAACAGGAAGGGAAACAGACTCTGTCAGCAGAAGCTGCAAAGCCACATTGCAAAGGAGCATGGGTATAAGTGGGGGTGGGTCGGGGGCATTTTGCCATCAGTTTACTGCATCCAGCCTCTGAAGCCTCTCGTTCTCCCTCTTCCGAGGTCTAAGCAGGAGACCTTGGCTGTCGTGACCAGGAAAGGACCGGGCAGGGCCTTGACCGTGTGGTCACGCGGATTCTCCTAGTTCTGACGTGGGTCCCTTGCATCACCGTGCAGTGGTGTGACCTTGGACTACTCGCTGCTTCTCTCTCTGCCTCAGCTTCCCCAATGATGAAATGACGTTGTTGAATTTAATTTGAGGGTTACATTCGATGAGTGTGAAGACAGGCCTTGAGCGAGAAGGGCTGTGAGGGAGGCTGGCGTGTAAGGACCTGCTGGCAGAGTGCCCGAGGAGGCGGAAAGAGACCCGCTGCAAAGTGGGTTTACATTCTCCGCGACCACTCTGGGGGAGTCGCTTCCCCTTTCCGAGCTGGTTTCCCCTTTGGCAGAACTGGACTGTGAACGAATGTGGTGAGACACGGAATGAGAATCCGCTGGTTCACGGCAGGGCGTGGTGCTCGCGCTGACCGCTGGTCACTGTTCCTGTCCCGGACTCCGGCTCCACCCTGGACAGCTGCGAGAGTTCACTCACTTCCGCTAAAATCTGACCTTGCTTTCTCACCATGAGATACATGCTCCTTGGGCTGAAGAAACACGTGAGCCATGGAGGGGGAAGGGTGCGGAGTGCCCTCTGTCCCCGGGGGCATGGAGCTCAGGGAACCGAGCCTCACTTTCAGAGCACCCCAGGGGTCCAGATTCAGCTGTCATCCCCAATCACCTGCCCCAGGCTCTTCCTTAGATGTCACCACATTGGATTTCAGCCTCACCATGGCTTCTGGGGGCAATGCTTTTCCTGTTGTGCAGAGATGCTGCGTCCCGCGGCTCAGATAAGCACACTGACATCCGTCTGTCCACACGACTGGTGATCACGTGCTTAGAATCTTGGGCTGACTGAACAGAAAGAGAATCATGGCTCGCAGACTTGAGATGGGCTTTGAACATCATCATCGTCATCGTCATCGTCATCGTCATCATCATCGTCATCGTCATCATCATCAATAACAACAATAGCTAAGCCTATGTGCCAGGCATCTTGCTAAGCCCTCTGCAGAAAGTATCTCATTTACATCCAAGTGACCCGGCTCCTTCTAAGGTGTGGCGTTCCTGGGTGAGGCAGTGGGCCGGGTACTTTCTGGCGTGGGCCTACCCAGGCCCTTAGCTGACGAGGGGCTGTGTGCCGCCCAGGAGCGTGTAGGCCTTCGTGCCCAGGAAGGTGAAGCTGGACTTGTGTGAGTCTGCCCCAAGGGATGGAGTGCAGAGAGAAGGTGGGTGCGGAGAGAGCTCCGGACGCTCGGATGCTTCCTCGGCAGTGATGTATTCCTCAGATACCCGAGGCCATTAGCTTCCTTAAGAGGTTCAGTTCTCTGCTTGGTTGTTGATCATGCCCGAGGGTGTGACATTGATTCCAGAAACATTGTCCATCTCCTCTGGTTCTTCCTGCAGGGGAGAGGTAGGGGAGAGAGGCTGGCCAGGATGAAGGACACCCCTGGGTGGGCAACATAACCCACATGGGCGTGTCTGTCCAGGGGCCTTTGGGACATCACCTCCATGTCCGAGGATGGACATCTTCCCAGAGATGTGTGGGCGTGAGGCCAATACTGAGAGGGACCAGCAGAGCTGGTCAGGGTGGTTAGGAAATTGGGCAGGGGTCAAAGGGCAGTCTGGTATTTTAGGGGACATTCTGGTGAGGCTTGCTGTGCCTGGAGCCCATGGGTGCAAACTTGGTAGTGGGTTCTGGAGAAGGTAGAAAGAAGACAGAGCCATTGTCTGTGTGGGCTGCTCAGTCCAGAGTCGGGTATTGGTGAGCTTTTTGAGGTCAACAGTGAAGTCAACGGCAACGAGGACATTACAGCAAAGGCATAGTGGGCACCCGCTCTGATCGCGGTCCTAAGCTAGATCTGAGAGATGATGGCAGAAAAGGCGTGGTCCCAGGTCCCCAGGAGCTAAGGTTTGTGTGTGTGAGTGTGTGTGTGTTGGGGGGTCAGTGGGGACTCTCACGGGGTCATGTCTATATTAAGACTACCGTGAGAGGCATGAGCAGTGTGACTAGTCTGGGGGAATTCAGGGAAGGGGCTGCCCAGACGGGGTGTTCCGAATGAGTAACCCTCCCCAGTCTGGGGGCCGCGTCCGCAGCCGTTGGAGTTCGTGGCCATAAGCAATGCAAGGGACTGACTGGTTACGCAGAAAAAGGAGTCTGTTAGAAGAATACTGGGTGACTCATCTAACTGGTTTGTTCTGGAGAACCAGGCTGGAGGCTTAGCTTCAGGCGTGATGCCCTCTGCCCCATGGCACTGGACTGATGGGAAACGGCAGCCGGGACAGCTGTCCCTCCCTGACGCCAGGTGCTGCTGCCGCCTCTGCCCACTGATGGCACTTTGGGGCTAGGAACATAGTCCTGCATTCACAAGGCTGCACACTTCCATTGCCACCTTCACCAGCACCACGGATCCTGACATTGCCTCCTCACCCAGGTTCCTCCCTTCTCAAGCAAAGTCTCCATGAGTAAATCTGATTGCTGGGTCTGAGTCACATGTCTCAACCGCAAAGGAGGCTGAGAAACCGAGTTTCTGTTCCCACCTCGGGAGGCCGTGTCGCCCAAAGCCGGGAACTTCCACACGTAGCCAAGACGTCTGTGGGCAGCCAGACCAACGGAAACAGACACCATAAGGTTTACTGCAAGGATGGCAAGTCCACAAAAACAGGAAGTGTGCCCTTTTTGTGCCAGGGAACCTCCTGCCTCTAGCTTGTGCCTGGCACTTTGTAGATCTTCACTGCAGACTGTCGGATAAATGAACACACGGCAGCCAGGGGCTGAGGCTGATCGCGGGCTGGGCCAAGCTGTCCTCTCATTTACGGATCTCCCAGGAAAGAATGAAGGCATCTGGACAGCAATTTGTGTCTTATTGGGACCATCTTGCCAACCAGCCTTCGATCTGGGTCATTGGTTTGATTCTCTCCTCTTTAGGGGATGGGCAATCATGTGGTCCTTAGAATCGGGCGGAGAGGAATTGACCCGATTCAGGCAGAGACAGCTGAAAGAAACACTGTTAACCGTTGAAACACGTATCGATTTCCACAGCCTCCACACACTTCGCTGCTACAGTTTACCCAGAGCGCACCCCCTACACCCCCTTTCTTCCCGGCACCCTGTGTCTGTGGGTGCCCCAGGGAGAAGTTGGCCCACCCCCGGCTCCCGATGGCCCGCTGGGTCTGAGAGAATCTCTTGCCAGCAATGGATTGGTTTGGGCCGGCGAGATGTAAGGAGAGGTTTCCGAGGGCGGGCTGGAGCCTCACAGATGCTGCCTTCTGGTTTCGGTGAGCGCCGTCCGTCATGGGTGGGCCCAGCTGCACCTGCCCAGCCATCTGGGGTCTAGTCTGATGGTGATGAAACCCAAGAAAGGGACCGGGGAACAGGACCAGGTTAACTTCTGTATAAGCCGAGCCACTTTGAGTCGCTGAATGTTGTTTTTTGCCCCTGAGAACCCCGGCAGCCCAGGCCCCGCAGATGGCAGCAGGCTGGCTTCGAGGGGTGCTGAGGGGTTGACGTGGGGTCCTCCCCTCCCCACGGGTGCCGTGACAGTTCCCGGGGGCATCAAGGCGGCTCTGCGTCTAGGGGACCCTGTTTAGGATAGACACGCTCTTGGCATAGATGACTCCCAGTCAGCATCTCGGAGCACGAAGGGCTTTACGTGGGTGAAGCCCCCACCGCTGGGCGCTCGGATGGAGAGAGACCAGCGGCCCGGCTGCCACTCCTCAGCAAGCAGACAGGATGATGCTGCTCGGTGCCTGTGCCCTCGGCCCCTGGCTCTCCCAGCGGGGGCTGGGCTGCCACCACCTCTGCTGGGCACTTGGCATGCCCTTGACCCTACAGTGAGCGGCGAGGGGCGTTTGTCCAAACCACCCCCCAGGGGCATGGGCAGGTACCACACACCCTAAAGAACAGTGTCTGTGCCCAGGCAGCTCCAAACTGCTCGGTATTTCCCCGGGAGGGGAGTCGGGCAGAACATACGTACGACAATTTATTCAGAGAACACATCTCCCCTATTTACATTTAAATGGAACCACTGAAAACACCTTTACCCATTTCCATAAATTATGCCCCCTCGGATGGGCAGTCCAAGCACACGGAGGGGCGCCTTCCTGGGAGAAGGCTTGATGTTGTTCCCTGCCACAGGGCCGCGTGGGAGTGGGAGGGGCTGCGCGGGAGTGGGCGGGGCCAGGCGGCAGGTGTGGAGAGGGAGCTCCAGATGTCCCCAGAGGCAGATGTTTGTCTCAGAATTGGCAGGAGGAGGAAGGCAAAGGAGTCTCCTCTCGTCGCGGAGCACAGCCCTCGAGGCCAACCCCTTCCTCTCAGCCGAAAGCATCGTCCAGTTTGACCTGGGCCGGCTGGGCCGTGTTCACAGCTTCCACAGGCCCATCTCTGTCAGCGGGAGGAGGGGCGGGGCCTCCTCAGCCCGGCACCTAGGCACCTGCTGTTGGCCAGCTCTGGGCGGGCACCTACCTGGGCACCTGCTGTTGGCCAGCTCTGGGCGGGCACCTACCTGGGCACCTGCTGTTGGCCAGCTCTGGGCGGGCACCTACCTGGGCACCTGCTGTTGGTCAGGCTCTGGGCAGGCACCTACCTGGGCTCCTGCTGTTGGCCAGCTCTGGGCGGGCACCTGGGCACCTGCTGTTGGCCAGCTCTGGGCGGGCACCTGGGCACCTGCTGTTGGCCAGCCTCTGGGCGGGCACCTGGGCACCTGCTGTTGGCCAGCTCTGGGTGGGCGCCTGGGCACCTGTGGTTGACCAGCTCTGGGCGGAGTGCTGGGATGGGGAGAACCAGCCCTGCCCTCAGTGCTCCTGGGAGTGGGACAGAGAAGTCCTTTCACACAGACGCAGTGCGGGGGACAGAGATGCCCCGCAGGTGGGAGGAAGGGGAGTCGCTCCCACTGGGGCACCTGTGTTCACAGGGCAGGAGGCCTGGAAGGCCGGAGACTCAGGCAGGTGCTGGGAGAGGGCAGCACTGTGTGGGAGCTCAGACGTGGGCACTCAGCAGGCTGGGGCAGGGGCCTCCAGACACCAGAGTAACTTCCGGGAAGACCGTGGGCTTGTCTCTGGGAACAGCTGGAGGCAGAGGGGCCGCCTGGGCTTGGTGGCAGGGTCGTGGCGCCGTTTCCCTCCCAGCACGCCGAGAGCTGTGAGCACGGGGGAAGCGGGCATTCTGATCCCTGGTCACTGACTTCTAGGCCCCTGAGGAAGGGGCGCCCTCCTGTTGCCCAAGACCCTAGTTTCCCTTGATGGAGGGGGATCCAGTTCCTGGCATTGACCCACAGGGGCCCCTCCAGGATCTCTAGGTTGCCTCTCTCTGTCTCCCCCTCCCCGGGTGACCTTCCTCCAGCCCTTCTCCTCTCAGCGAGGGAGTGGAGGGTCTGGATGATAGTTCAGCCCCCGAGACTCAACCTCCTCCGCGGGAGGAGAACGGGCTGGTGAGCCGTGTGGAGGGGGCTTGGCGTGGGGCAGGGAGCCGCGGAGGGTGGCCTTGGAGGGAGGCTGGGACAAGCTCTTGAACGCTCTGACCCCCGAGGCGGCAGGCGTGGCCAGCGCTGCTGAAGAGATGAGGCTGCAGGGTGCAGGCTGGAGGGTCTGCAGGCGGGTCTGTCTGCCTCGGAGCCCCTGCTGGTGCCGGAGGGCCCAGAGGCTCAGAGGACGCCCATGCGGTCGCTGGAGAGCGGCGCTGTGTCTGGGTGGGAGCAGAGCGGGTGTCAGCCTTTCTGGGGAAACAGATGCAAAGGGGTGTGAAGCTGTGTGGTCCCCCTGCGCGTCCACGGAATCTCATCACTGCTCCTTTGCTGTCTGCGTGGGCCGTCCTGCGGGCGGGAGGGCAGATCCTACAGAGAGCAATGCGTGGGGGTCAAGGCCCACCTGGCCCCTTCTGCCTTTACAGAGCCAAGACTCTTTTTCAAAATAATTTTTTTTCTTTATTGATTTTAGAGAGAGAGGAAGGGAGAGGGAGAGAGATAGAAACATCGATGAGAGAGAACATCGACTGGCCGCCTCCTGCATGCCCCCCACTGGGGATCGGGCCCACAACCTGGGCATGTGCCCTGAGCGGGAATCGAACTGGCCACCTCTTGGTGCAGGGTCGACGCTCAACCACTGAGCCACACCGGCCGGGCTCGATGAGATTTTTACGGTGAGGCACAGGGCGTGGAGCTCACCACACCAAGCGGTCACTGAACCAATGTCCGCTTCTCCTCTGATAGGTCCGCCACCTACAATGAGGTCCTCCCAGCCACCCCTCACCTTCCCACAAGTCCCAGGGGACCTGGCCTGGGAGACCTTCCACAGTTGCCCCCTGTGATGACTGTCACGATGCCCGGTGTCCCCTTGCCCCTGGGCACTGAGATGTTCTGTGCACAGGTGCTTGTGGCTGACCGGAGGGAGAGCTGGGCTTCCTCTCCTGGCTCGGCCAGTTTCTTGCTGAGGGCCTTTGTGCCTCCTTCTCCTCTGGTGACAGAGGTGAACGAATGCATACTTCATAATAAGAATCGGATGAGAAACAACTAGAATCAAGTACTCGTGTGCGGTGGGGCACGGAGCAGCCACTCGGCAGCTGCCCAGTTACCTTGGCACATGCACCCGTGAGCTGGTGCGGCGGGCTGGGTCCTTACAGGCGGGGATACCTCCGCTCTGTCCTGGTCGCCCGGAGTGCCCAGCAGAGACAGTCCCCATGCTAGAGGGTCCCGGCGGAAGGGCACAGAGCACCCCGTCCCCTCACCTCGTAGACCCTCGGGCATTCATTGCATGAACGTGGCAGTTGTGCCTTAGCTCCTGGCGAGGGATCGCAGTGATCACTCTGAGAGCCGTGCAGCTGTTTGGGGGTAGTTTTCATCCCTCTGTTAGGTTTCCCGTTTGACGTTAGGGTATCAACAACCTACAAAATAGGGATTTCTTATTCATCAGCAAAGACCTTTTGAACATCCAAATGCTTGAGCAAAGCACCCTGAGCTGTTTCCTGTGCTGGTATCTGGGCATTAGAGACACCTCAAGATCCCAGCCCAGACACACCTCCCCCGGAGACCATCTTGCTGGTGACAGCCAGGCCTAAGGACAGCCAGTTCGCCAGGTGAGGTGGCCCTGGGTGAGGGAGGCCAGCAGGGCAAACGCTGGTGCCACGGACGTTTTAGACTTTGGCTCAGACACACTGGCTGTTTGATTTTTTTTTTGCATTTACCTTCAGATAGAGCAGGAGGGAGAGAGGGAGGAAGAGAGAGAGAGAAACATCGACGTAAGAGAGACACATCGAGTGGTTGCCACCCACACGACCCCAACCGGGGCCGGGGACAAACCGCAACCGCGGTACGTGCCCTTAGCGGGAACCGAACCCAGGACTCTCCGGTCCGCGGGCCGACGCTCTGACCGCTGAGCCACACCGGCCAGGGCTAATTTTTTAAATGAGTTTCTAATTTCTCTGCACCTCAGTTTCCTCGAAAAACAGGGGATTCAAGGAATGACCTCCGAGGTCTTCCGTAAGTTATAAAGTTCTGGATTTCCAGCTCTCACCTAAATCACTCGCTGCATTAGAAGCCAACGGCGACTGTATCCTGGTAATCAGTGAGCAACAGTAGGTAGGGGAGTCCTGGGGGGCTGTGATTTTTCAGTCTCTTATGGTGGGAACGCTTTGGTGGGATTGTATTCTAATGAAGTCTCTATGGGACGTGTCTGTCTGTTAAAATTACGGCCACGACCTTGGGAATGGGCCTTTTTTTGAGTTCTTATCTGTAGCTTGGTCACACATTGCGGGGCTGATCCCAGCTGGAAATCTGCCCCCTACCACCACGTGGGATCGAGGGGTCTAAACGGATTGTCCAAAGCACAGAGAAAGGTTTCAGGGCTCTGAACCTGCCCTTCCCACCCTGCTTCCCAGAACCTATTATGGTATTCCAAGCAGGATCCAGGAAATGGAATTAACCTCATGTTTGGGGCTGACTTTAAAAAATGTATGTTTTTATTGATTTTTTTTTTAGATAGAGAGGGAGGGAGAGAGAGATAGAAACATTGATGTGAAAGAAACATCCATCGGCCGCCTCCTGCACGCCCCCTACTGGGGATCGAGCCCTCAGCCCAGGCGTGTGCCCTGATGCCCTGACCGGGAATCGAACCCGGACCTCTCGGTCCATGGGCGCCGCTCATCCCCTGAGCCCCCGGCTGGGCTTGGGCTGCTCTTTATCTGCCTGCTCTCTGAGAGCTGGAAGAGAGTGTGCTCTTTCTGTTAATAAAACCTGAAATGAGTGTTCATTAAGAGCTCCATTAAGAAGCTGCTGTTATTCTTCGCGCTCATTAGCATGCCTGCTTGCCGCTAAATTGGCAGCGCGGGGTTTCCCAGGGCGTAGAGCATCCCCCTCCCCCGCCCAGGCTGGGGCTCCCTCGCATCACAGACCCGGACTGGCTGGGCTCCGGAGACAGGAGGACGGTGTCCCTCGTTGTGTCTCTCAGGCCCCTGTCTGGGTCAGGGCTCGCAGACTGCTAGAGCCTCTTGCCGCCTGCTGCAGGGTTTGGTGGACCAGGGGGGAGCCCTTCCTCTCGTCCACCAGCCTCGTCTGCGGCCACGGAAGCCGATTCGAACCCTTCACTAGGACAAGGAGACGTCTCTCTCTCTCTCTCTGAGGACATGTTGCTTCTTTCTCCAGCTGAGTTCAGGTCCTGGATGAATTCTTTTTCTTTTTAAAATATTTTTTCTTTATTGATTTTAGAGAGAGAGGAAGGGAGAGGAAGAGAGGGATAGAAACATCGATGAGAGAGAATGTCGATGGGCCGCCTCCTGCATGCCCCCCACTGGGGATCGGGCCCACAACCTGGGAGTGTGCCCTGACCGGGAATCGAACCAGCGACCTCTTGGTGCAGGGGTCAACGCCCAACCCCTGAGCCACACCGGCAGGGTGGTCCTAGATGAATTCTGACCGGTGAGGAGGTCCTGTGTCCTCCCTGATCCTGTGAGACCAGCCCTAGACCCAGTATTTACGGAGGGTCAGTTTTTCTCTTAGGTTCATGCCCCTTTCCCCATGTTTGCTCTCCTTGTCGGTACCGTCCACGTCTAGGCCTCAGTACAACTCCCAGACCTTTATCCGGGACCTGCGGCTGCCTGATCCCATCCCCCAGAGTAACTACTTGACATGTGTTACACGCAGACTGTGCCACGTCCTCTGCTAGCCAGAATCCCAACCCAAATACGTGGGCACCGCCGGTGCCATTTTTGTTCATTTATCCTCGGAGAGAGCGGAGGGGGAGAGGGGGGAAGAGAGAGAGAGAAACATCGATGTGAGAGAGACACATCAACTGGCTGCCACCCACACGACCCCAACCGGGGCCGGGGACGAACTGCAACCGAGGTACGCGCCCTTAGCGGGAACCGAACCCAGACTCTCTGGTCCGCGGGCTGACGCTCTAACCGCTGAGCCGAACCGGCCAGGGCGCACCGGTACCATTTTGTAAATAAAGGCAACTGAGCCTCAAAGGGGTCCAGGTCCTCGGTCACACAGGTCGTCAAAGGTGAAGCCAGAATCCAACCCAGGTCTCCGGAGCCCACGTGGACGACACCCCTTTACCGACCCCCTTGTCTGCTCACCTCTTCAGGCTGAAGGTAACCATCAACTCACGGAAGGAAGGACGAGGGTCCCTGCCAGGACCGATCTGCTGACGTGACAAGAAGAAATTAGACCACATGTTCTCCTCACGTGTCAGAACTTTACACCCACGTGCGTGTTTCGCCCTCAGGCTGCCCGCTGGGAAGCTCGGCAGGTGTTCCAAGCACGTCCCATTCCAAGGAACCTTCGGAACTCCCCTTTGGACGTGATGACTTCAATACTGGTGACCACTGACCCTTTGAGGGTGAACTGTATCCACGGAAATACCCCAAAGTCATTCAGACTCAAGTCTGGAGAATACGACGAGGCACCCACATAGGTGATTCTGCTTTGGGTCCCATCCTTTGAACACATTTCTCGTGGAGTGGGGTGCAGATCCTCACGGTTCCAAGGTCCTGCCTCTTGTGCTGTGCAGAAGGTTTCTTAAATGTTTCAGAATCCTGACGTGGGAGATAAAGCTTGATTGGCTATTCCACGGAATAGGGTGGGGAAGGTGGGCACTGATGTTGAAAATTGAGTGGCTCGTGAGTTTGAGTCTTTTTTAAAGTCTGGGGAGTTGGCCCAGCCGGTGTGGCTCAGGGGTTGAGCGTCGACCCTGCACCAAGAAGTCGCTGGTTCCATTCCCGGTCAGGACACATGCCCAGGTTGTGGGGCCGATCCCCAGTGGGGGGCATGCAGGAGGCGGCCAGTCGATGTTCTCTCTCATCGATGTTTCTCTCTCTCCCTCTCCCTTCCTCTCTCTCTAAAATCAATACAGAAAAATAAAAGTCTGGGGAGTTGGAGTTCCCCTGGAAGATACGTTGGCTCTCTGATCCCGGGTCAGCCGGGCACCAGGGGTTCATCAATGATCACATCCCTGCCAAAGGAGTTGCCTCTTCTGAGTTTATCTGGAGGACGGATGGCTTTCTTCTGTCCACCCAAAGAGCGTGTCTCCGCCTTCTGTGCAACGATTTCTCGTTTGCTTGTGGTCGTCTGTTTCGTTGCCTTAGCTGAGCACCTCGGCCATCATTCTCACTTTTATTTTATTAAAAAATTTTTTTTTCTTTATTGATTTTTAGAGAGAGAGGAATGGAGAGGGAGAGAGAGAGAGAAACATCGATGAGAGCAAATATCAACTGGCCGCCTCCTGCATGCCCCCCACTGGGGATGGGCCCACAACCTGGGCATGTGCCCTGATCGGGAATTGAACTGGTGACCTCCTGGTGCATGGGTCGATGCTCAACCACTGAGCCACGCCGGCCGGGCCATCATTCTCACTTTTAACCATCTCTTTCAGTAAATGGAATCTTTTACCTTTTTCGGTACTTTTACAGCCCCAAGGAGGGAGGCGGAGGGGGCTGGACAGGTGCTCCTGGCAACTCCCTGATTATCCTTCTTCCTTCCCACCAGGTGAGTCATGAAGCATCTCATCGTCCCTGACATTATCTCACTTCCACACATTTCTCTGGGCCTCTCAAGTGTCGCCTTTGCACGATCTCCGTGACTTTGGCTCGGAGCCCCGGGATACCCGCCCACGCTGCGAGGAACTGACCCAGCCACGTCCTCACGTCCCGTCTCCATCGCCTGGCTGTGTGGAGAAGAGAAGTGTGCGGGGGGCCGACACTGGGGAGCTGCTGCTGTGGGTCAGTGCCTCCAGTCTGCTGTCCTCTGCTTGCCGGGGAAGCTGCCTGGTGAAGTTATTGCCACACGAAGTACCTGCAGCTCAGCGGGGGCCCTGGCATCCGGTGCCCTGGCCTCTGTTTTCAGACAAGTTTAGTGACCACGTTGAGCTTTACGAGCTCCAGTTTTGTGGAGGGGGAATGATAAGACCAGCATCCGGGGAGGTTGTGAGGACCTAAGAGATGGTCCCACGAAGGGCTGGCTCGTGACTGGTGCGGAATGGGCACCGGAAACCGCAAGCCGCCCTGATGGTCACCAGCTTCTCAGTGACTCCAGCCGGCTCTGCGCAGCTGCTGTGGCCCAGGTGAATGGCTGCTCCCAGGGCAGGCAGGTGGGGCGGGAGCTGTCCTTGGTCTGCACCCATTGAGCCCAAAGCCACTTGGACTGATGCCCAAACGCCAGAGATCACCTATTTTGTGTCAGGAGGTCTTTTCCGACCAGATGGCTCAGCCACAGGAAAGGCCTTTTCCCTGGACTTGCAGACAGTCTCACGCGCTCAAAGGCTGGAGTGTGTGTGACGTGTCCCTGTGGGTGAGAGGGGGCAGGCTCTGGTGCATGTACGTGAGCACTGCAACTGCCCGTGTGCCGAGCCAGCAGGCTGAGTGTGTGCTGGGTGAGGGCTGAGTGTGTGCTGGGTGAGGGCTGAGTGTGTGCGCTGGGTGAGGGCTGAGTGGGTGGGGCTGGGTGAGGGCTGTGTGTGGGCTGGGTGAGGGCTGAGTGTGGGCTGGGTGAGGGCTGAGTGTGTGGGCTGGGTGAGGGCTGTGTGTGGGCTGGGTGAGGGCTGAGTGTGTGCGCTGGGTGAGGGCTGAGTGTGTGGGCTGGGTGAGGGCTGTGTGTGGGCTGGGTGAGGGCTGAGTGTGGGCTGGGTGAGGGCTGAGTGTGCACTGGGTGAGGGCTGAGTGGGTGGGGCTGGGTGAGGGCTGTGTGTGTGCTGGGTGAGGGCTGAGTGTGTGCGCTGGGTGAGGGCTGAGTGTGTGGGCTGGGTGAGGGCTGTGTGTGGGCTGGGTGAGGGCTGAGTGTGGGCTGGGTGAGGGCTGAGTGTGCGCTGGGTGAGGGCTGAGTGTGTGCTGGGTGAGGGCTGAGTGTGCGCTGGGTGAGGGCTGAGTGGGTGGGGCTGGGTGAGGGCTGTGTGTGGGCTGGGTGAGGGCTGAGTGTGGGCTGGGTGAAGGCTGAGTGTGTGCTGGGTGAGGGCTGAGTGTGTGCTGCGTGAGGCTGAGTGTGTGCTGGGTGAGGGCTGAGTGTGTGGGGCTGGGTGAGGGCTGTGTGAGGGCTGAGTGTGTGGGCTGGGTGAGGGCTGAGTGTGTGTGCTGGGTGAGGGCTGAGTGTGTGTGCTGGGTGAGGGCTGAGTGTGTGGGGCTGGGTGAGGGCTGAGTGGGTGGGGCTGGGTGAGGGCTGAGTGGGTGGGGCTGGGTGAGGGCTGAGTGGGTGAGCTGGAATGGAGCAGTGGTGCTGCTGTATGCAACTCACCTGAGAAAACCAGCGGATACGAAGGCCCACCTCGGCCGTGAGGAGGGGATGACCTCCCACCTTCCTGGGGAGACTGGCAGGAACACTGGCCCCCACCCCGACACGCCCTCCTGGCCCTCCAGAGCTGAGCTGCTCTTCTGTTGGGTACTCCAAACTAATCGTCTGATCCGTTATATAGCTGGCCTTTTATTTATTTCTATTTTTTTGTCCTCACCCGAGGATATTTTGGCATTTATCTTCAGATAGAGCGGGAGGGAGAGAGGGGGGAAGAGAGAGAGAAACATCGACGTGAGAGAGACACATCAAGTGGTTGCCACCTGCACGACCCCAACCGTGGCCGGGGACAAACTGCAACCGAGGTACGTGCCCTTAGTGGGAACCGAACCCGGGACTCTGGTCCGCAGGCAGATGCTCTAACCGCTGAGCCAAACCGGCCAGGGCTATAGTTGGCCTTCTGAACAATCAATGGCCTTAAATGCCATTGGTTCCTGTAGCCAAATCCAAGAGAAATAAGACATAGTCTGTCTGGTGGGTGTGGCTGGAGCAGGGAGGGGAGGAGAGGAGAGAGGCTAGGGTTTCCCTGGGATCTCTGCTTGGCCCAGGGAGGACGGGGACACTGGAGGGCCTGCCAGCTTCTAAGGGCTATTGAGGGCCGGTTAGTCACAGTCCCATTGTCTCCGTGTGGCCTGCCCACAGGGCTGTCCCTCCGGCAGGGCTGAGCTCCAGGGGGAAGGACTGGGATAAGAGTTGGACCGGGCGGCGCGAGCCCTTGGTGTGGATGTCCCAGAATCTTGGATGGAAAGTCTGGCGTGGTGTCATTCTGGGGTTAGATTTAGAGCATAAAGTCCTAGAGCCCCGAGATGGCACCAGGCAGGGATACCCCTGGGGGTAGGAAGCCGGGGTTCCGACACAGGCTTCGGCTGCTTGAAGGAACCCACATGGGATCAGCGGAGGACAGCACGATCCCTGCGGGCCCTGTGCTGGGCTCAGCGAGGCAGAAGGTGGAGGTCCGAGGTGTTTGGGGGTGAGGGGGGTGACCCCGTTTTCCCAAGGAGGTCTTCCACAGTCAGAAGAAAAGCAGAACCAGCCCCCTTCAGAGCCTCTGCTCTCAAAGAATGAAATTCCTAGAGCAGACAGCGAGGTGCCCCTGACAGTCCAGCTGGGGGAGCCTGCATCCCAAGGGTCCCCAAATGTCCCCCGCTTCTCTCCCAGCTCTGAACGTGCCCCACTCAGAGGACTGAGTTGGGGGAGTCTGGTGCCCAGCCCAGTTCCCCTCTTTCTAGAAACAGACTCTGTCTGGAGACAGGTGTGTGGAGAGTGCAGACCTCTGCTAGGCCCAGGAGCCCGGGTCCTTTTCCTGGGGGATGGAGTACCCAGAAGGCAGAAGAAATGATGTTTCTGATGTGAGGTCTCTCACCTGCCGCCTGGGAGGTCTGCGTGTGTGGGGCGGGAACATATCTCCCCAAAGAGTTTTCGGGAGTGGTTTCCCTGGGGAAGGCACATGGGGGGCAGGAAGTGGGAGGTGGCGGCTCTGTTGCTCTGCCTTGCACCCGGCTCTGGGGACCGGGACCCACCTGACTGCCTGGCTGCCTCTCCCCGCTCTGCCCTGTGCCTGGGCTGCTGCTGGTGACAGGGGGCACCTCGCCCGGGGTGGTGTGGCAGGGAGAGGGGCACATTTCACACGGCGCCCACCCAGGTGCTGGGGCAGAGAAGCCACCGGTGGGGGATGAGGAGCTCACGGCAGATACATCTCCACAGAGGGGGCCTTCCAGACGGACGCCTGGATGCTAACTCCTGGGTGATGAGAAGGAGGAGCCTGTGGAACCCCTCCCTCCAGGCCCCCTCCCTATGCACAGCAGGGTCTGGGGCGCCCCTCGAGGCCTGGCCCTCCCCAGCTCTGCTTACAGGCACTGCCCCTGCTCCTGGTCCAGGGCAGCTCGGCCTTCAGCAGGTGCAGCGGTCCGGGCGGGGCCTGCGCAGTCTTCTGTTGGGTAGTTATGCTTCCCGCGTGCTCCGCAGAGACGTCGGCTTGTCTGACAAGGTGCACTCGTGTGCAGCTGGGGAGCGGGGTGGAGAGGCCGGGGGCTGAACGTGACATCGCTGCTGGGAGAGCCCGGCATGATGATGGGCTGCTGTTCCCGAGGGGCCTCATCAGCTGAGCATCGCTCTCGCCCCTGGCCACGGGGAGCCGGCAAGAAGGGGCTAGGCCAGAGGGTGCTGGGCGAGGACAATACTTCTTACAAGAATTCACTGTTCGTTATTGCAATAGCAGAGATCCCTAATATTTATGTACCGTTTGTCACATTTTCACCGTGGTCCTTTGATGTAGAGACAGATTTGTATCCCTGTGTGGATGCTGAAGAAGCTGGGGCCCGAGAATATTAAGCAGCTTGGTCAAGAAGGCAGAGCCAGGTCCAGAACCTGGTTCCCGGCGGTGCTGTTCAGGGCTCCTCTGTGTCCGAATCGGGTGACCCCTCTGAGACGGCCACCTCCTGAGCCCTGTGGCGCTCAGGGCTCTGTGTGTGAGGTCCCAGGGTGGGAATTGAGAGAGGAGTTGGGAGGGAGAAGAGACCCTGTTTCCAGACTGGGACACTCCTGTGGCAGGACAGGAGATGGAGTGAGGCTGATCTGAAGGTGCAGGTGCCCACCCAGGTGCCAGGGCAAGTGAGATGGGCAGATGCGTGTGTCCACGCAGACCCGCTGCGTGCCAGTCCAGGAGGCGGCTGCCCTCTGTGCAAAGGACACCGCATGAGAAGCAGCCCTGTCACCACCACACACACGAAGATGGTGCCAGTAAGCACCCTGTGGACTCTGCACTGCGGTAAACCCGGGAAGTCTTCCTGAAGGAGGCGGCTCTGAGAAGAGTTTTGAGGGAACAAAAGAATAGGTGACATCGGAGGGAAGTGGAGGGTCTGGAGCAAAGGGGTGAAAGGATTGGGGGGTGCGCATGTTAGCTTGGATGAGCCTGCGGGTGGGGGGACTTAGGGTGAGGAGGGACCCGGATAGCGGATGGCTGAGGGACAAGGTCATATGTGAATTTGATAAGCTAGAAATAAGGAGCCCCTGAGGATCATCAGACGGGAAAAAATATGATCAAAACAGTGTGCAGCATCTCCACAGTTCCTGGCAAGGCTGTGTGTGGAATGAGGATGAGACAGGGACCCCGAAGACGGGCATGGCGGGGGGAGCACCACAGCACGTAGCTGTGTGCATCTGACTCGGGACTCCCGGTGCTGCTTCAGGGCCTTCTGCACATCCTGACCCCACCCTGCAGCCAGGTTGGGCTGCATTCGGGAATGCACAGGGGACCCCCACAGCCCATGCCTCCCCCCCGCCCCGCAGCACCTTCCCCCCAGCCCGGAACCAGTGTCCCCTGCACAGGATGCCAGCTCAGGGCTGAATTCTGCCTCGGGCTCCAGGAAGGATTCTGCTGCTCGGGCACAACGCCCTGCTGCTTCTGCTGGCACGCTCCGGGGTGGCCGATGGCTGCAGACAGCGGGGTGAGCGGCCGTCCCTCCACAGCTCAGCTGAGATGGTCGGACAGGGCGGGAGGCATGTTAGAGAGGGTCGGGGGGATAGGCCGGAGAGATGGCCCAGATACCTCACGGGACGGCTCTAGATGGAGAGGCTGGTTCCAGGGGCTTGGAGCTGGTTGCAAAGGACCATGCCGCGAGCTTAACACTGAATTCTTCTCAGTAGGAAGAAAGTGACATTTTGCTCTGCAATTTCTTGGTTTCTGAAGGCCACCCTGAAGTAGGGCCCTGAGAGATGGCTTCAGAGTGAGGGCTTCCAGGGGAAGGTGACGCTCACGGAGGGTCTGTCCTCAAAAGGGACTCGTCTGTGCGTCCACTGTGCTGTGCCGTCTCTCAGGCCCTCTCTCTGGGCTCCCACAGTGGGGGTTAAAGGGGTTTCTTCTCTTCCCGTCTCTCTGCTAGGCCTTCCTGGAGAGTTTTAAAGGGACACACCCTCTTCTCAGGACTGGAGGTGGGGACACCCAAGAGCTACAGGAACTTGTGAAACCAATTTAAAAATCAGTCTAGCCGACCAGCCCCCAAAGGAGCCGAAGGGAGCCATAGAGTAACTCAAAGCAGGCACTAATGGAGGAGAAAAGAAATGTAGTTACATATTCATCAGCTCTTAAATATTCATGAGGGTTGTAAAGCACATTAATTTCCATGCCTCATTTCTCCTGTGGTTCCCGCTGCCCATGTATTATGGCGGCAGCAGAAGTAAAAGGAGCCCTGGATCACTTTGTCACTGCCCTCACCAGCACCTAAGGAGCAACGCACGTGTGTGTGTGCACGTGTGCATGTGTGTGAGCACGTGTGCATGTGTGAGCATGTGTGTTCATGTGCATATGTGTGAGTGTGTGCATGCGTGAGCACATGCGTGCACGTGCATGTGTGTGAGTGTGTGCATGTGCACGTGTGTGCATTTGTGTGTGCGTGAGTGTGTGCATGTGTGTGCATGTGTGTGTGCATGTGTGTGAGTGTGTGCATGTGCACGTGTGTGCATTTGTGTGTGAGTGTGCATGTGTGTGCGTGTGTGCATGTACACATACACGAGCATGTGTGTGCATGTGCATGTGTGCACGTGCGTGCATGTGTGAGTGTGTGCATATGTGTGTATGCATATGCGTGTGCACGTGTGCATGTGTGTGTGCGTGTGCATGTGTGCAATGCCTGAGAGGCAGGGGGTGAAAGTGCTTGTCTCCTGGAGGATGGTCACTTGGCCAGGTCAGGATGGCATGAGAACAGGATAGCATGCTGATGTAGGGAGGACCAGAGGACCTGGCAGTGTCTGAAGAAGGGGAGCCCTTTGGAGCCAAGGGGACTCTGGGGCACCAAGTTAACCTCTGGTCTCACCAGGGTAAAGACTGGAAAGGACCTTCATCAGACTCAGCACAAGCTTCATCTACACTCCCCTAAAACAGCCACAGGGCGGATGACTGAGAGGGCATGTGGGCGGGGTGAGGAGAGTACAGGAGAGACGGGGCAAAGAGGAGCAGAGCCCTGACGGGGAAGACACAGGGCAGAGAGGAGGGAAGAAAGGGTGCTCGAGGGCCCCATCTTTCCAGCTGGAGAGCATTAGAATAAAAGGAGGTAGGACAAGGGCAGTAAGGATGGAGACTTCCAGGTCCAGGGCTCCTGGACGTCCTCGTTACAGGGGACGGGAGGAATGGTCCCTCGAGTCATACCCCACTGGGAGGCAGCGTGGAGGGTCAGAGGGGCAAGGCCGTGTCGGGGGTCCTGAGTGTTGAATGTGGAGTATCGAAGTGAGCCATCCCAGAGCCAGGGGGGCAAATATCACTGTCCAGATCATGCCTGAGGACCAGGGAGCCCACGAAGTGGTAGACGACAGGCCCTGGGGGGCAGGGTCACCGGAGCGGCTTTTTCTTGGAGGTCCTGCCGTCCGGTTCCTAGGCAGCGATGATCTGGCGGCCCTTAGTGGTTTGGGCCAACTGTCTTGGAATACGAGGAAGGAGGAGCTGGCTTCTGAAGATCCCTCCCTGGTTTGCTGACTCCTGCCCCGTCTGTGAGGCAGAGGGGCTCCCCGGGGTGCTCTCGGGTAACCTTTGGGCATCACCAGCAACCTCAGCTGTGGGCTCCGTCCCGTTTCATGCCTTCCATACCATCTTGGATCTCTCCACTGAGTTCCTACCTCGTGTCCAGCTGCCCACTGGACTTCTCCAACTGGGTGTCTGGTAGACATCTCCAGATAACACGCTCACAGTCAAACTGAGGTCCCCTGGCCCACACCTGTTGGCTGTAACCTCCCTCAACTGGTCAAGGGCAGGACCTTCCTTCCGCTGCTCAGGCCAGAACACATAGGAGCCACCGTGGCTGCTCTCCTTATTTAACATTATTTATTTTCTTTATTGACTTTAGAGAGGCAGGGAGAGGGAGAGAGAGATAGAAACATCGATGAGAGAGAACATTGATTGGCCGCCTTCTGCATGCCCCCACTGGGGATCGGGCCCACAACCTGGGCATGTGCCCTGACCGGGAATCGAACCGGCGACCTTTTGGTGCAGGGTCGATGCTTAACCACGGAGCCACACCTGCCGAGCAAGCAACAGCTTTTCTAAGCCTCGTTTCAGCCAAATTTCCTGCACCTGTCTTCCGTCCTGTGGTCCTGTCCAGCTCCGCGGTGAGCCCCCCTCTCCACCATCTTCCTTCATCACGGGAGCTAGGGAGTCTCGTTATGGGACGATGACCCAGACCTGGCCACGCCCTGCAGAGCTCCAAGCCCAGTCACGTTGGCGTGAATGAGGGAGAAGGGACAAGACCCTCGAGATCAGCGCGGGTGAAGGAGTGAGTGAGAGACCAGACTTCACTGGGAGGTCAGGGAAGGTTTCTGTTGTAACGTGTCCGCGAGATGACCAGAGACGCATGGCTGAATTGTAAAGGAGCGCTTTATTACACCGGCGGGCTGGGGGGGTACAGCTTCCCCAAATCCTCAGCCCTGAGCCTTCTTTGTTGCCCGCTTTTAAAGGCACAAACTACAGAAAAAAACCTACATTCTCTTGGCGCCGCTTTTGGCACCGTGAAGGGGGCTGATATGGAGAAGAGGGACAGAAGCTTGTTAGCTCAGGGCCACCATTAATCTCCTTTTCCTCATGGTTCCTCTGAGTTTGCCAAGGCCATCCTCAACCCCTTATCTTTACAGTTTTCTTTGGGTGTCTCAAGGCCCTTATGTTTACAGAAAAGAATCTGCCAGGGTGTGTACGTGCAGTAACTGAGGGTCAGAATGGAGTTATCACAGCCTCATGGCAGAGGCCGCACTCCTGCTGGGTGTGGAGAGACGGAGGTTTGGGCTGGCGGGAAGGAAGCGACAGGCGTTCTAGGCAAAGCTGGGCATCACTGTGAGTTTCTTTCCCGTCCTGAATCCACAAGCTCTCCTCTCCTCTCAAGGTTCTGGTCAACCCTGGATAGGGCGCTGCTGTCAGGAGTGAGCCCTCTTCCAGGTGGGCAGCACCTTACGGAGCTCCAGGCACCCAGGTTCTGTCCAGCAACCAGCGACCCCGTGTGGACAGCCTCACAGCTCAACTCCCTTCACTTTCCCGGCTTCACCTGGAGGGAACAGGGTCCCAGACGTTTGGAGTAGACTGTTCCCAGGACCCGTTCAAAGCCCAGGCCAGGGGCGCAGGTCTGAGCCAAGCCTGGACAACTCAGTCTCTGGCTCTCAGACTAGTTTCAGCTGCTCCCTGGTCCCCAGGCTGGTGTTGCTGCCATGAGGCACCCTGCCTGGTTGGGGGGGCCTCTGAGCACCTCATTTCTCATCTTTCTCTTGTCTCAGCTTACCCTACCTTCTCCCCACCTTCCTTCATTTGGAGTATAATACAATCAGCTCCTAAAGGGGGCACAGTTTTTCTTGGGCTGTTTCTCACATAGCACCTGACTTTCAGGGTCATTCTGGGGCATGGTGGGTGTGGGCAAATGAGCTGGGCTGGAGGGTGGCCCAGGTGCCCCTCCTTCAGGCGTGCTTGGCGTAGAGAAGGAAGAGCTTGTTCGTGACGATGACATCACAAAGCCCAAGGCTGCAGGGTCAGGAGTGGGGGTTCCCAAGTCGCGAGATTTGAGCAGAGTGGGCGGGAGCTCACACGTTGGCGTCAGGGTGTATGTGCCCCTCCTCGCCTCCCACCTTCTGGTCGGCCACCTCCCCTGGAGTGGCCTCCACACCCAGACCCCGCCGGGCAGACAGGTGGTGTTCGTGGTGTGGCTGCCAGGCAGTCTGGGGGAGCTCAAAACCCTCCAGCCCCCTGAAACCCGAAGCCACGGGCTGGGAGGGTGCTGCTTGTGGTCCTGCAGGTCAGATGAGCCCCGTCTGGGGGTTCCCAGGAGAGGGCCGCGCAGGGAGTCCTGACCGTCTGCCCCGTCCACCGCCCAGACAAGCGACCTGCCCTCCAGTCCTCACTTCTGTTTTCTCATCGGCAAGGCGGACAGAGCTGCCCTCCCCGCCTCCTGGCGGGGCCTGCTGAGCCCTGACCAAGGAGCAGGTGTTCTTGTCATCATTCTGTGGTTACGGATGGACTCGCCGAGGACGGGGGCTACAGGTCTACAGCCGGTCCTGACCCCCCTCCCTCCCGCCTCCCTCCACTCACTTTCACCGAGTCCCCCGCTTCCTGACCTGGGCTCTGGATCCTTGTCTGACGGCCCCAGAGGGACTCATCACATCTCTAATTGAAATTCTCCTGCTCAGCGAAGCCATCCACACCTAATGTCCCGTGTCATTGCCAGCTCTCTGCCTGCAGACCCCTCGCTCCTGGGGGCTGCCCAGCCGCCCGGGACAACTCCGTCTGGTCAGGAATAGTCCCTGGAGGGGGCAGGGCCAGGGCCTTCCAGTGGTGTGTTAGTGACAATTTGCTCACAGATAATGTAACATCAGAGGTGGCGGCCTCTGGACCCTATTGCTGGTCTTTCTACCTTTCTGTGCCGCACCCTCCCCCCCCAACTGCCCTGAGAAACCACAGAAGTACCTCAGAGCATAACCTCAGATCCTTACCTAGCTCCTCACCACAGAGCAGGCGGAGCCCAGGGGGAAACTGAGGTCCCCCGCCCTCCCCGACTTGGCTCTGATGACTGTGTGAGCCCAGCACAAAGTCAGGGCTGCAGAGGGTCATTGTGGAGGAAGACCCGGAACCCAGGGGAGAGAGGGGTCCAGGGAGAACCTAGCCCAGGTGCTGCAGTTCCCGTTCCCTGGGTCCCACCGCAGGACGCCCTCCCCTGGGTAGCACCTGGGTGATCCCCTACCTGTCTCAGCACCCAGAGAGCACTCAGAGAACCAGGTAGCAGCTTACTCCAGACTCATGTCCAAGCCGGCCTGCAGGTAGTTCTGGCTGCCCTGGGACAGGTGGTCAGTAAGCGGGCTGTGGGGTTGGGGGGCTGGAAGATGGACATTTTGTGACCTTGTGTTAATGCACTCTTAACCTTGTGTTAACCCCCTCTCAACCTTGTGTTAATGCATTCTCGGAAACCTGGCCCTCCCAGGTGCACGGAGTGCTGCATTTGCATGTGAATAAGGGTTTGTTATCTTTTGGCTTCAAAGTCTCTTTCCACAGTAAAGAGCAAGAGACAAAGCTAGGCTGTATGGTTTGCAGAGTCGCCATCTCAAGGAAATAATTTACATAAATCCATTTGTAACTTGGGGGAACCAATCTGCAAATAAATGGGACTGCGTCCAAAGATCTGGAGCATTTGCTCCCTTGCAAAGCTCCCCCTCACTCCAAGCAGCGTGTGCTTGTAGTTCATTGCGTTGCACCGATCCCGGCAGGCCGAGAGATGGCAGCGGGCAGCCCGCTGTCTTGCCCAGTCAAGTTCAGGAAAACAGACTTTGTTCAGAGCCCTTCTCGCCCCTTTGAGAAAAAGCTCAGGAAGAGGCCAGGGGCGGAGGAGCCTCCCAGCTGCCATCCTGGTCCCTCTCCTGGCCAGCTTCCTGCTGCCCCCACTCCCGGGTCCAGGGGGTGTGTCCTGAACCCTTCTGCTGTTTCAGCATCGCCGAGATCTGCTGGCATTTTAAAAAAAATTGTTTTTTCTTTATTGATTTTAGAGAGAGGAAGGGAGAGGGAGAGAGATAGAAACATCGATGAGAGAGAACATCGACTGGCTGCCTCGTGCATGCCCCCCACTGGGGATCGGGCCCACAACCTGGGCATGTGCCCTGACCGGGAATCAAACCGGCGACCTCTTGGTGCAGGGTCGACGCTCAACCACTGAGCCACACCGGCCGGGCTGCTGGTCTTTTACAGAAGACTTTCATAAGCACTAAGAGAACAGAAGGGACGTCATCACAGAAAATAGAAACAGCATGAAAATAGCCAAGTTTCCCAGGCACAGGGTCCTCAGCTTCAGATGGCCGCCCTGGAGCCCACAAGGCTGGCCCTCGGCCCTCCTTGCCAGCAGGCCCGGGCCACGCTCCAGCCCTGCAGACCGGCCTCCTGCTGCGGGTTGGGCCGGGCCAAGGCTGAATGCAGTCAGTTCCACTTTCCTACCGAGGATTTGCCTCGGCCACAGCTGGCCACCTGGGCTGCAGTGTCTGACTCACCGATGACTCACTGCTCATTCAGGTGGCGGCCCTCACGGCCCTGAGATCACCTGCCTACAACCCAGGCCCTGCACACTCCACCCAGCAGATTTCGCCTCTGTGACGGGTGGTCGGGAGGTGACCGCCCTGCCCACAGACAGCGGTGGGTGCATAACAGCATTTGTTCAGTGTGGCTCACCCCTGGACGGGGTCGATGGGACCCAGCGGGCCAACCAGAATTCTGTTTCTGGGGTGTTGGACTTCGGGCTTTCTGGGAGGACTCCACGTAGGTTTGGGAGCCAGGGGGACCCTCTCGAGTTCTGAGGTCTGCCCAGATGTGCCCGAGTGAAGGGCCAGACGGCGGGCAGGAAGCAAACTTCCCCTTTTAGTCACACGACGGTTTGAGCGAGTTTCTGGGCCCTGCAGCCCCTCAGGCTCAGCTGATGAGGACACACTGTACCCGGGACGAGCACAGGTGTGCAGCTGGGCCCACAGGGGGCTGGGGTGGGGACTGAGGAGTCCTCGGGGAGGGGAGAGAGTCAAGGAGGACTGACCTTTTCTAAGCTGTTGGGGGTGGGGAGCCTGGGGGACTCATGAACAGGGCAGGGGCCCTTCAGAATATTGCTTGCCCCAGCCCTGGCCGACTTGGTTCAGTGGTTGGAGCGTTGGCCCGTGGACCGAAGAGTTGCGGGTTCGATTCTGGCCAAGGGCACGTACCTTGGTTGCAGTTCCTCCCCAGCCCTGGTCAGGGTGCAGGAGGCGACCAGTCGGTGTATCTCTCTCACATCGATGTTTCTCTCTCTCTCTCCCCCTTCCTCCCCTCCAATCTATCTGAAGATAAATGGAAAAAGTATCCTCAGGTGAGAATTAAAAAAGGAATACTGCTGGCCCCATACAGTCAACATCGATGGGTCGGGGAGTGAACCTCCGTTTCCCTCTGGGGCTCCACCTGCTGGCCAGCCCCGCCTCACCCTGCTGCCCCACGGGGTCGTGACTCTCAGACTAGGAGTCTAAAGCTTGGACTTGAGCTCCAGCGAAGCCACTGATGAGCTGTGTGACCTTGGACAAGTAACTTCACCACCCTGGGCCGTGTTTGCACCCACACCGCCCCTCTGTACTTTGCGGGGTTCCTCAGAACTCCCCCTCCCTTCTCCCTTCTTTCCTCCTCCACCGTCTTCTCCGGCTAAGCACCTGCCTCCCCTCCGACGGCACCAGCACCAGCCCAGCAGACCCCGCCCCTCCTGTGGTTAGGGCCCTGTTGTGTCCGGCACTGGCCTGCAGTGTTTCTTCGAGTCTTACTTGTGGTTGGGATGCTAACTCCATCTCCTCCGTCAGACTGAGGACCCAAGGGCAGGGACCCATCCTGCCTCCTCCCTCTTGACCCCTCAACCTGCCTGGAACAGGGCAGAGCCCAGAGAGCTGCCTGTGGGCAGCTGACCCTCCAGCTTGCTCCCTGACTGTCCACCGGCTTTCCGCCTTCCCCTCGCCCGATGGGGAGCCCGTCTACAGCCTACTTTCTTAAGTAAGCCAGAGGTAGGGGCTCTCCTAGCCTCTCCATAAAGCCAGCGCCGGCCCTGGGAGACTGGCTCTTTCTTCTCCACATGCCCTCTGTCCTCCCCCCAGCACCCTTCCCTGCAGGGGAGGTGGTATGTCCCTGGCTGCGCCCCTCGCCCGCCCTCCCCCTCCCTGGCACGCCCCTGGCATTGCTCTCCCTCCCCCGCAGCCTCTCCCACAGTTCCAGATCCCGTCCTGGCTGTCTCCCCCAGGCAATGTGCCTTCGATTGCTCTCTTCAGTCTGAGTCGGAACAATTTTCTGCTCTTCTGTAATGAGGGGAGTTTTAAGCGAACGCCCCAGTGGACGATGACAGCACGTTCGATTCCAGCGTCTTTAATCAGGGAAGAATGAGGACATTGTTGGAATATTCCTCGACCGGCTGGCCAGACAGGCTGTGGGATGGACGTCTGGCTGTCGGCTCCCTCTGGGGGCGCTGGGCTTTGGTCCTGTGTCTGAGTGTCCCTGGGCACAGGGGTGAACATCTGCTCAGGAAGGGTTGTGCTGGACGTGTTTTCTCTGGCTTGGGACGGATTCTGGAGCTCAAAGCCAGGGTTGGGCTGGTGACCCCTGGGTGGGAGGGGAAATTAAAGAGCCACAGAGGGCAGGCTCCCAGGATTGCTGGGAATGGTGGTGGCAGGTGCTCCGCTGTGCTCCAGGGGCATCGTCCCCGGCACCCTGTGAACGGGGCCTCTCCGTGACCAGCCCGAACCACACACGTGGGCACTTGACCCTGCCTCTGGGAAGCTTGAATGAGTCCACCTTTCTGAACGTCAGAGGAAGACGTGACTTCACAGAGCCGCAAGGGACGCTTCTTCCCGTCCACGTCCCCGGGGCCTCCGTGCCTGGCACAGGCAGGGGGGCCGCCTTCAGGAGTTCCGGTTGGGCCGTTTCCTGGCTACGGGGATCTGGGTTAAGGACACTTCCTGAAGTGTAATAGCTATCTTCTTCTTCTTTATATTTTACTTATTTATTTTTATTTATTTATTGTTATCCTCACCTGAGGACATTTTTGCATTTATCTTCAGACAGAGCGGGAGGGAGAGAGGGAGGAAGAGAGACAGAAACATCGATGTGAGAGAGACACATTGAGTGGCTGCCACCCACACGACCCCAACCAGGGCCGGGGACAAACTGCAACCAAGGCACATGCCCTTAGCGGGAACCGAACCCGGGACTCTCTGGTCCGCGGGCCGACGCTCTAACCGCTGAGCCAAACCGGCCAGGGCTCTATCCTAAAGGGTTATTCTGAGTATTACGTAAGAGATGGACTGAAACACTGCTTGGCTTACGATGGCACTCTGTAAGTATCAGTGTCCTTCTCATTCCCACCCATCTAACACATTCTAAAGGTCATCCCCCTCCAGGGTCCACCTGTTCTCCTCTGTCTGCCCTCCCACCAACCCTGTGCACCCCCAAAACTGTGCCAGAGAGCAGACCGGGTATATTAATAGACCATTAATGTCTCTGGCATTTCCCAACAGGAGGCCTGGCTTTTCCATATTTCAAGAAAATCTTGGTAGTATATTCCTACACCAATCAAGGGGCTTTAAAGCATCATCACAGGCCCGGCCGGTGTGGCTCAGTGGTTGAGCGTCGACCCATGCACCAAGAAGTCGCCGGTTCGATTCCCGGTCAGGGCACATGCCCAGGCTGTGGGCCCGATCCCCAGTGGGGGCATGCAGGAGGCGGCCAATCGATGTTCTCTCTCATGGATGTTTCTATCTCTCTCCCTCTCCCTTCCTCTCTCTCTAAAAATAAGTAAAGAAAAAAGATAAAATGAAGCATTGTCACAGTGCAGCTCCATGAGCCGTAACGGACCCTGAGCAGCCACCGGCCCCGCCAGCCTGGAACCCGGGTCTGAGAAGGACCCATCTCCTTGGGATCACGTCAGGATGGTTCCCAGCGAGTGCTGGACGAGGCTTCCACTCTTCCTCTTCTGTTTTCACAAGGAGAGGGACAAGAAGAGGTCCGGTGAACACAGGTTACCCTCGTCCCCCCTGCTCTGCTGCGTAGGTGGGCCTAGACACCCAGGCACGCGGGGGTGGGTGAGAAAGGCACGGCTTCCGAGCTCGAGCGTGTGAGGGTGAGGGAGTGAGAACACGTGTGTCACAGCCTGTCCAGCGGGTGCTGTGCCTGACAGTGGCCAGCTGGGTTCACGACCTGCCTGAGGGGCTGGACCTGCCTCCTCGGTCCTGAGGTTCCCTCTGGACGTACCTCGCACGCACAGTGTCCGCACCGCGACGTGGCCACCTTGTGGGCCCCTGTCGGGACGAGCTTGCGTCATTGGGGAGCTGTCAGAAGATCCACGTGGGAGTCTTGGCTGTGACCCTGAGAGTCCCTCGGCCTCCGGGGCCTCAGCTCTCTTATCTGGAGGATGAGAACTCCCCTGGCTGTCAAGGACCGGCAGAGGCCTGCTGAGACTCTCGGATGAGACCCATAGGAAGGTGCCAATGACCCACGTGAGAAAGTAGGACGTTCTGTTCTTCGAGCTGTACTTGAGAAGGTACCTGGGATAGCCTTCCGGGGGTCCTCGGAACCACGGCGTCCAGTTGTCTGAGGTCCTGGGTCTGGTGGCTCTGTTCCTGTTCATGGAGGCCACAGAGGTCCCGGGGGACCAGGATCCAGAATTACGGTGCAGTAGCACTGAGCATTCACCACCGGGGCCTCAGAGATGCTCGTTTTCTCCTGCTCGAGAGAATCCGAAGCGTCTCATCAACCACCACAGGAGCTGGGGGAGGTCACCGGGGTCATGGTGGCAAGTGGACATGGACACAGGATGTCCAGGAGAGGGTTATAATCAGCCTTCTGGGACCCGTGATCCTAGGACCGCAGCCTGGGAAGCCTGGCCTCTCTGGTCCCTCTTCCTGCCTCCCTGACCTCACATTGCCGTCTCCTGTGTTGTCTCCTGCCTGCCCCACCCAGACACCTCCCCAGAGTCAGCAGCTCCGGCAGCAAAGGGGAAAGGGGCACTCACGCTCTTTCTCTCTCACTGTCTCTGTGGAGAGACACTCGTCCCAGGACAGGTGACAGGACACCGACGTCTGTGGAGGCTGGGAGGCTCTCGGCCGTTCTCAGCAGGACAGGGAACGGGAGGATGGGAACCAGGCAGCAATGCGTTCAACCGGTTGTCACAAACACAGCCCCCAGCTCCTCTGACAAGACAATGCCACGAGGCACAGACAAGCCCCCTGGAAGGCTGACAGTCAGCGAGGAGACCCTGGCTTCCGGCTTGCTCCAGCCTGAGGATCTGGGCTCAGGCAGAACAGAGGAGGGGGGAGGTCAGCAAGTCATCCTGAGAACATTGCTTGCAGGAAGAGGGTGTTGGGGCAGCGGGAAAAGCACCAGGTGTCAGACCAGTGGGGTCAGACAGGACCTGGGTTCATCAACCTCGGTACTTGAGTTCTGGCTAGGAAAGAATTCAGAGCCCAGACTCACATATTAAGAGAACATTTATTTAGAAAATCACAGAGGCAGAAGAAGTAATTCATAGGAGAAATGGGCTGAGGAAATGAGTTAGAGAGGCCAAGGAAGGGCCCTGGGTGCTTGGGAGTGAGGGAGGTGCTGATAACAGGCCTGGGGGGAGGGGGAGGAGGAAGGGAAAGGCACCCAAGAGGAGAGCAGCTGGGTCCTCCCTCTTAAGGGTTTCGAGGGTGGAGATTTCACGGAGGTCTCCGGGGAAGATCTCAGTGGAATCTCCAGCAGCTGTCCAGGCGTGTCCCTTCAGGCCCCAGGTCTCCATGGACTGACTGGTTGGTGCCAGGTCGGGGAGGTCGTTATCCAATGCAGCCGGTCCTGGGCCAGCTGTGGTGTTGCTGGTCTGGTTTTGCTGCTCTTCTGGGCCTGGAGCTGAACTACAACTGAGGCCGAGATGTTATCCTGAGGGAGGAAAAGGTCAGGGAGCCCAAAGCGAATGACCAGGGATACGAAAGGTCGAGGGATTCAAACTGCAGGACCAGCAATACACTAGGGAGGAAAGGTCACCCTGGGGGCAAGGTCCCACCATGCACAGCCTGAGCGGGAGAGTCTCCGCTGGAGCGGGTGGCTGGGTACCGGACAGTAGGGAGAGCATCTCTTCGAGGACAGAGTGAGAAGTCGTGGTGGCCAGCCTGAGGGGAGCTCCCTTGCTTAAGGCACTGACTCTGACTTCTGGCCAGGAAGCCTTGCTTGGTGCATATTTAAACACGCCATGCACGCCCATGCGTCCATGCACACCCACGTCAACACGTGGGCATGGATGGGAGGCAAGAGAGGACAGTCCTGGCTAGACCACCAGTTCCAGGTCGCAGTGTGGCCTTTGCCACGTCACTGTACCTGGCCGAGCCTCGGTTTCCTCATCTGCACAGTGGGAATGAACAGTCTCTTCCCTGCTTACTTCAAAGAGCTGTCATGATAATGAGACACGAGGAAGGGTGGGGCGGCCCCCTGCAGACAGGGAAGTCTGCTGCAGTGGTGAGGCCCAGGGGGTCCTCGTCCCGTTGTCCTGCCCGAGCCTCCCCTGAGCAGGGGCTCTGGTGTGCTGGGAATGATCTGGGCCTCAAGGCTAAGGAAACTAGATTCCATTTTATGTAGGCCCCTTGGTTAAGGCGACTAAAAGACTCCATTTTATCACCAATAGACAATTCCTCGATATTCTTCCAATAATAGGTTCATTACCCCTAGACGGGAAGGAATTTTGCCCAAGATTATAGTTGCCCCAGGAGTTGGGAGGCATTTGCAGTTTCCTGAGTATAGGTATTTGCAAGTACTTGTGCTGTCCATGAATAATGCTTTTTTTTTTTTTTATCCTCACCCGAGGACATTTTTGCATTTATCTTCAGATAGAGCGGGAGGGAGAGAGGGGGAAAGAGAGAGAGAGAAACATCGATGTGAGAGAGATACATTGAGTGGTTGCCACTCACACGACCCCAACTGGGGCCGGGGACAAACTGCAACCGAGGTACGTGCCCTTAGCGGGAACCGAACCCGGGACTCTCTGGACTGCGGGCCGACGCTCTAACCGCTGAGCCAAACCGGCCAGGGCATAATGCTAATTTTGACTTCTGTAATCTCTGTCACTCCCACTATTGTACTGGTTCCCTGAGGGGAGGGGGGCAAAAGGAGGAGGGGGTTTCTGTCTTTAAAATGGGACAAGCAAGGAAAATCGGGGCTGTTGATCTGAGGGGAGACTATGCCCTCCGCAGCCCGCCGGCGAAATAAAGTGCTCCTTTACAATTCGGCCATGCGTCTCTGGTTATCTCGCTGTCAGGTTACAACAGGAAGAGGGTGAGTGGGAACTACTCCTCTGCTCGCTCCTCCCTCCCTCTGGTCACAGCCAAGATGACAGAGGAAGAACTCACTGCAACTCTGCTTCCCCCAGCCCAGCATTCCTAGCCCACACTCGAACCCAGGGGTAGGGTGTTGTCCTTCTTTGTCTGAAGGGGTGTTGGGGACAAGAGCAGGAAAAGAGCTGAGGACCCAGAAGCTCCCAGCCCAGAGGAAGCAGGTAGGAACAAACCAGGAGAATTGGGCTCAGCTCTGGTCATCACCTCTCACCCTCTGCATGTAGCACGAAAGGGCCGTGGGACGGGGACTCACGTGGGGGTGTGACTTGCGTGCATACTGAGCTTGCAGAGAGGAGGTCAGGTTAACCTTGCGCAAGATCATGGCCTAAAGGAGCCGGTAGGCAGTGACGCACTTGAGATTTTCCCTAGGTTCCCCAGGAAGGAGGCCTTTTGGTGTCCCTGGCCCCGCCTTATGCTGTAGGAGGGAGGAAAATGGGGAAGGGCAGAGAGAAAAGTCCCGACATCTCTCCGCTTTCAGAGGGCAGACTGTTCACTGGCACCCTGCAGGGCACCACGCACTCCTCCAAGCTCCAGATCCCCTCACCCTCTGGGCCAATGTCCAGACGAACTCTGAGAAAGTCGAGCTTCAGGAGGCAGGAGAGAGGCAGAGAGAAGGATGAGCACTCTGGAGTCACGCAGACTTAGATTCAAACCCTGACTCCATCACATTCTCCCTGTGTCAGTTGAGCTCCCCACACCTCCAATTCCTTACCTGTAAACGAGGGCCACAGCACCTGCATCGTGTGGCTGCTGTGTAAATTAAATGACATAATACATGTAAGATGCTAAGCAAAATGCCCGGCACATGGTAAACCCCAAATAAGCATGAACTGGGACTCTTCCGGTGTCTGTAGTCCTCTCCATGTTTGTTACTGCAGCTTAGCCTGGCCTATCCTGACTAATTCCATTAGTAGTAAATGCTATCTAGAAAGAAAGAAATTAAACAGGATGAAACCAGAGAGCTAACTACTTTATTTATTTATTGTTGACATTATTACCAAGGTTCCCCACTTCCCCTCCCTTTGCCCACCTCAACCCAGCCCCCGCACGGCTCCCTGGCCTTCACCTAACTGCTGTCTGTGTCCACGGCTATGCGTCTATGTTCTTCGGCTACTGTCTTCACTTTCTTGTATCCAGTCCCCCATGCCCCTCCTCTCTGACAGCTGTCAGCCTGCTGCATGCATCCAGGCCTCTGGTTATATTTTGTTCATCAGTTTATTTTGTTCATTAGATTCCACATATGAGTGAGGTCATACGGTATTTGTCTCTCTCTGACTGGCTTATTTCCCTTAGCATAATACTCTCCAGGGCCCTCCATGTCGTCTCAAAGGGTAAGAGATCTCTCTTTCTTACAGCTGCATAGTACTCCATTGTGTAAATGTACCGCAGCTTTTTTATCCACTCATCTACTGATGGGCACTTGGGCTGTTTCCAGATCTTAGCTATTGTAAATAGTGCTGCTATGAACATAGGGGTGCACATATTCTTTCTGATGGGTGTTTCAGGCTCCTTAGGGTATAGTCCTAGAAGTGGGATCACTGGGTCAAATGGCAGTTCCATTTTTAATTTTTTGAGGAAACACCATATTGTTTTCCACAGTGGCTGCACCAGTCTGCATTCCCACCAGCAGTGTACTAGGGTCCCCTTTTCTCCACACCCTGGCCAGCACTTGTTTGATGAATTGTTGATAGCAGCCATTCTGGCAGGTGTGAAGTGATAGTCATTTTAATTTGCATCTCTCTGATGATTAGTGATGTTGAACACTTTTTCATATGTTTCTTGGCCATTTGTATGTCCTGTTTAGAGAAGTGTTTATTCAGGTCCTTCGCCCATTTTTTAATTGGATTGTTTGTCTTCCTGGTGTTAAGTTGTATGAGTTCTTTATATGTTTTGGGAATTAATCCCTTATCTAATGTATCATTGGCAAATCTGTCCTTACACTGGTTTCCCTTTTCACTTTGAGGCTGGTATCTTTTGTAGAAGCTTTTTAATTTGATGTAGTCACATTTGGTTACTTTTTTTGTTTACCTTGCCCTAGGAGATATATTGGCAAGAATATTGCTACACAAGATGTCTGAGATTTTATTGCCTATGTTTTCTTCTAGGATTTTTAGTTTTATAAGTTACATTTAAGTATTTTATCTATTTTGAGTTTATTCTTATGCATGGTATAAGTTGGTGGTCTAGTTTTACTTTATTGCATGTACCTGTCCAATTTTCCCAACACCATTTATTGAAGAGACTGTCTTTACTCCATTGTATGGTCTTGCCTCCTTTGTCAAATATGAATATGAGAGCATAATGTCTTGGGCCGATTTCTGGGATCTCTGTTCTGTTCCATTGATCTATGTGCCTGTTCTTGTGCCAGTACCAGGCTGTTTTGATTACAATGGCTTTGTAGTAGAGTTTGATATCTGAAATTGTGATCTCTCCTACTTTGTTCTTCCTTCTCAAGATTGCTGAGGCTATTTGGGGTCTTTTATGGTTCCATATAAATCTTAGGAATATTTGTTCTAGGTCTGTAAACTATTCTATTGGTATTTTAATTTAAAATTTAAAAAATCCTCACCTGTGGATATGCCTTTTATTGATTTTAGAGAGAGGGGAAGGGAAAGGGAGAGGGAACGAGAGAGAAAGAGAGAGAGAGAGAGAGAGAGAGAGAGAGAGAGAGAGAGAGAGAGAGAGAGAAACATCAATGTGAGAGAGAAACATTAATCAGTTGCCTCCCATACATGCCCCAACTGGAGACAAAACCTGCAACCTGAGTGTGTGCCCAGACTGGGAATTGAACCCGTGACCTTTCAGTGCATGGGATGATGCTCCAACCAGCTGAGCCACACCAGCCAGAGCAGCACTGGTATTTTAATAGGAATTGTGTTGAATCTATAGATTGCTTTGGGTAGTATGGACATTTTAATGATGTTAATTCTTCCAATCATGAACATGGTCTATGCTTCCACTTGTTTGTATTTTCCTCTGTTTCTTCAGGGTCCCATAGTTTTCCGAGTACCAGTCTTTCACCTCATTGGTTAAGTTTATTACTAGGTACGTTTTTGTTTTTTTCATTGCAATAGTAAATGGGATTGTTTTCTTAGTTTCTCTTTTTGATAGTTCATTATTGGTGTATAAAAAATGCCACTGACATTAATTTTGTATTTTTCTACTTTGCTGAATTCATTTATTAGATCTAGTAGTTTTTTTGGTGGAGTCTTTAGGGTTTCTACATACAATATCATGTCATCTGCAAATAACGACAGTTTTACTTCCTTCTTTCCAATTTGGATGCTTTTCATTTCTTCTTCTTGCCTGATTGCTGTGGTCAGGACTTCCCGTACTATGTTGACGTGGAGTGGCAAAAGTGGGCATCCCTGTCTTGTTCCTGATCTTAAGAAAAATTCTTTTCGTTTTTGCCCATTGAGTATGATGTTGACTGTAGCTTTTTCATATATGGCCTTTTAAAACAAAGTCTTAAAAAAATTTTTTTTTTCTTCTTTATTGATTTTAGAGAGAGAGGAGGGGAGAAGGAGAGAGAAATCGAAACATTGATGAGAGAGAACATCGATTGGCCGCCTCCTGCATGTCCCCAACTGAGGATCAGGCCCACAGCCTGGGCATGTGCACTGACCAGGAATTAAACCTGTGACCCCCTGGTGCATGGGATGACGCTCAACCACTGAGCCACACTGGCTGGGATATGTGGCCTTTTTTTATGTTGAGGTATGATCCCACTATTCCCACTTTGCTGAAAGTTTTTAATGGGTGCTGGGTTTTACTGAATGCTTTTTCAGAATCTATCGATATGAACATGTGATTTTTTTTTACCTTTCATTTCGTTTATGTGGTGTATCACATTTATTGATTTGTGAATAGTTACCAACTTTGCATCTTGGAAATAAATACCACTTGGTCATGGTATATGATTTTTAAAAATGTATTGCTGTATCCGGTTTGCTAATATTTTGTTGAGAATCTTAGCATCTATGTTCATCAAGGATATTGGCCTTTAATTTTCTTTTTTTTGGAGTGTCTTTATCTGGTTTTGGAATTAGGACAATGGTGGTCTCATAAAAAAGAGCTTGGAAGTCTTCCCTCTTCTTGAATTTTTGGGGATAGTTTGAGGAGGATCGGTGCTAGTTCCTCTTTGAATGTTTGGTAAAATTTACCTGTGAAGACATCCGGTCCAGGATGTTGTTTGCTGGGAGGTTTTTTTTTATTACAACTTCAATTTCATTAGTTGTTATCAGTCTATTCAGGCTTTCTGATTCTTCCTCATTCAGTTTTGGGAGATTGTATGTTTGTAGGAATTTGTCCATTTCGTCCAGGTTGTTCAATTTGTTGACATACAGTTAGTTATTCATAGTATTTTCTTACAATCCTTTGTATTTCTGTGGTATCGGTTATTACTGTGCCTGTTTTGTTTCTGATTTTGTTTATTTGGGTCTTCTCTCTTTGTTTCTTGGTGAGTCTGGCTAAGGGTTCATCAGTCTTGTGTATCTTTTCAAAGAACCAGCTCTTGGTTTCACTGATCTTTTATATTATTTTTTAGTCCCTATGTCATTTATTTTTGCTTTGATCTTTATTATTTCCTTCCTTTTACTTACTCTGGGCTTTTGTTGTTGTTATTTTTCTAGTTCTTTCAGGTGTAGCGTTAGATAGTTTATTTGAGATTTTTCTTCTTTCTTGAGGTAGACCTGAAATGCTATGAACTTCCCTCTCAGGACTGCTTTTGTTGTGTCCCATAGATTTTGTGCTGTTTTGTGTTCATTTTCATTGGTTTCCAGGAAGTTTTTAATTTCTTCCTTGATCTCATTGGTAACCCATTCATTGTTTAATAACATGCTATTTAGCCTCCATGTGTTTGAATGTTTTTGAGTGTTTTTATTGTAGTTGATTTCTAGTTTCATGCCATTATGATCTGAGAAGATGGTTGGTATGATCTCAATCTTCTTGAATTTGTTAAAACTTATTTTGTGTCCTAACATGTGGTCTAAAAAATAATTTTTTTCTTTATTGATTTTAGAGGCAGAAGAAGAGAGAGGCAGAGAGAGATAGACATGTTGATGAGAAAGAACATCAATTGTCCACCTCCTGCATGTCCCCCACTGGGGATCTGGCCCACAACCTAGGCATGTGCCCTGACTGGGAATGGAACCAGCAACCTCTTGGTGTATGTGACTATGTTCAACCACTGAGCCACACCAGCGGGGCTGTGGTCTATCTTTGATAACGTTTCATGTGCACTTGAGAAGAATATATATTCTGCTGCTTTGGGATAAAATGACCTGTAAATATTAGTTAAATCCACCTGATCTAGGGTGTTAGTTAAGGTATCTATTTCCCTGTTGACTTTTTTGTCTGGAAGATCTATCCAGTGATGACAATGAATGTTAAAGTCCCCTACTATGACTGTATTGCTGTCAATCTCTCCCTTAAAGTCTACTAAGAGTTTTTAAAATATATATTTTGGTGCTCCTATATTGGGTACATATATGTTTACCAGAGTAATGTCCCCTTGTTGGATCAGTCCCTTTAATATTATGTAGTGACCTTCCATGTCTTTTGTTATGGTCTTTGTTTTGAAGTTTCTTTTGTTGTATATAAGTATTGCTACCCCAGCTCTTTTTTCATTCCATTTGTATGGAATATTTTTTCTATTCCTTCAATTTCAACCTGTGTGAATCTTTTGTTCTGACGTGGGTCTCTTGTAGACAGCATACATATGGGTTGTATTTTCTTATCCATTCAGCTACACTATGTCTTTTGATTGAAACATTTAATCCATTTAAATTTAAGGTTATTATTGATATGTACTTATTAATTGCCATTTTTTCTTTATATTTATGCTCCTCTCTCTACTTCTTCTTTTTCTTAAAGCAGTCCCTTTAGCATTTCTTACAATGTTGGTTTGGTGGTAATGTACTCCTATAGTTTGTTTTTTTTTTTGCCTTCAATTTTATATAATAGCCTTGCTGGATAAAGTAGTCTTGGATCCAGGTTTTTGCTTTTCATTACTTTGAATACTACATGCAAATATCTTCTGCTTGAAGTGGTTCTGTTAAGAAATCAGCTGACATCCTTATGGAAACTCCCTTGTAGGTACCTAACTGTTTCCCTCTTACTGCCTTTAAGATTATTTCTTTGTCTTTAACCTTCGCTATTTTAATTATGATGTGTCATGGTGTGGGTCTCTTTGGGTTCATCTTGATTGAGTCTCTCTGTGCTACCTGAACTTTTGTGACTTTTTCCTTCACCAGGTTAGGAAAGTTTTCAGTTATGATTTCTTTAAACAGTTTCCCTATTCCTTGCTCACTTTCATATCCTTCTGGTACTCCTATGATGTGGATGTTATTATATTTCATATTGTCTCAAAGTTCTCTTAAACTGTCCTCATTAAAAAATTCTCTCTCTCTTTTTTCCCTTCTTCTTTTTTTTTTTTTTTTTCTGCTTTGATTGGGTGTTTTTTCTGCCTGTCTCCTAAATTAGTGATTCAATCCTTTGCTTCATCCAACCTACTTTTAATTCCTTTCAGTGTATTCTTGATATCAGATATGGTATTCTTTATTTCTGGCTGGTTCTTATTTATGGCTTCTATATCCTTTCTCATTCTGTTGTAGTTCCCACTAAATTCCTTATAATTCTCACTATGTTCCATTCATTTGAACTGTATATCTGATAAATTGCTTGTCTCCATTTCATTTAGCTCTTTTTCTGGGGATTCCTCCTGTTCTTTCATTTGGGGTGTGTGTCCCCCCCCCCCATTTTGGCTGTCTCTTTGTGATTATTTCTATTTATTAGATAGATATGCTATGACTCTTAGTCTTTGCGAAGTTGCCTTATATAGTAGGTGTCCTGTGGGACCCAGTGGTGTAGTCTCCTTGATCTCCTGAGTTGGATGCTCTCGGAATGTCCTTGTGTGGGTTATATGGGCCCCTTGTTGTAATTGGGTCTTGATTACTGTTTGCCCATTTGTGAGTGAGATCGAACTTCAGGCTGGCTGACCGTGAGGCTCAACTCCGACCATGTTATGCAAGTTGTTGTACAGGTGCTGACAGAACAAATCAAGACAAAGTAAAATGAAACAAAAACGCAACAACAAAAAGAGTAAGAAAATAAAATAAATAAATAAAAAGAATAATAAAAAACAGAAGGAAAAAAGAATAAGAGGAGAAAAACAAGAAAAAAATGAAAAAAAGATACATACAAAAAGAAGAAAAAAATAAATAACAATTAAGAAAGAAAATAGAATGAGAAAAAATAAAATAGAACTAGGAAAGGAGAGAAATAAGAAATATGAAGGAAAAAAGAGAAGAGAAAAGAAAACAATAGCAACAAAAAACATAGAAAAGAAAAAATAAAGAAAAGAAAAAAGTATTTTGGATCCCACTCTGATGCTGTCTGAAGCACACCAACTTGGTGTGCAGGTTCTGGGCCTCCTGACAGGTTCTCTGGTGCAAGCCAATGTTAGATGCTGTCCACACCTGGCCCTCGGTATCCTGTCCAAAGCTACAAGTGATCTACAGTTTTTGGCTGCATCTGCTGGGCTTGGCTGCACATGGGAAGGACCAAGCTGCACTCTAGTGCTGTCTTTTACCAATACAGGGCCCAGGTCAGCAAATGTCCAAAGGCATCCTAGAATTTGCCACCATCTGCAAGATACCCTCAGATATAAAGATGTATGCAGAATAGATTACTGCCATTTTAAAAAGTGAATTCAAGAGAGAGATGTAAGATAAGAAAAATAAGACTAAAGAGACTTTATTAAAATTTTTCATACTTCAATAAATAATGAATATATTCACAATCTGGAACTAAAATCCAGATAATGTCAACATAATAGCAGTCAGGAGAGATAAGAAGTGGGAAGAGACCAAAAGAATAACCCAAATACCCCACATGTCTGAAAAATAAAAACAAACTACCAAATAGCCCATGGGATAAAGAAAAACATCATAAGAAAAATTATGAATTACTTAGAATTGAATGTCAAGAAAAGCTTTGCATGTCAGAATTTAGGTACTACAACCAAAGTAGCACCAAGAGGAAAATTTATAGCTTTAAGTACATGTATCAGAAAACAAGAAAGATAGAAAGCAAATGAACCATGTATTTAAATCTAGAGGAGAAAAAAGTAGAACAACTCAAATAAACAAGAAGAAAATAATAAAAATTAGTGCAGAAATAGATGAAATAAAGAACAATACCCAGAACAGCAAAAACTATAAATTACTAAAACTCCCCAAATTTCTTTGGAAGACTCATAAAGGAAACATCTTTTAAGAGACTAAAAAAAAAAAAAAAAAAAAAAAATCAATAAAACAAGAGAGAAGTTTTCAAATAACCAAACAACAGAATGAAACAGGTATAGAAGCAAGATTTTTAAGAATAAAAACAGTATTAGAACAACTATATATGTTCAAAAACACTGTAGTGTGAAAGCAGCCATCAACAATAGGTAAATGAATGCTAAATAGAATGATTGGGAGAATGACGGAGCCACACATTTCTGGAAAATAGGTAATGCTGAAATTGGCACAAGATAAATAGAAGACTTGAATAGACTAATAACAAAATCAAAATATCAGCTTGGCCAGTGTAGCTAAGTGGTTAGAGCATTGGCTTGCACACCAAATGGTTTCGGGTTTATTCCCAGTCAAGGGCTTGTACCTGGGTTGCAAGTTCAGTCCCTGGCCTGGTCAGGGCATGTACAGAGGCAACAAATTGATCCCTCTCTCTCTCCCTTCCATTCCCCTCCCTCCCTCCCTTCCACTCTCTAAAAATCAATGGAAAAAATATCCCTGTGTGAGGATAACCACAACAAAAAATTAAAATAATTATAAAAATCTTCCTGCTACCCTAAAAGTCTCAGGCTATTTTATAAGTATTTATACATACACTCTACCAAAATTTCAAGGAATAGCTAATTGGTATTCAACACAGATTGTTCCAAAAGTAGAAAAGAGGGGAAAGCTGTCCAGACCATTGCATGAACTTGATATAACTTGGTACAGACTTGACACCAAGAAATAAAATTAAATTATAAGAAAATTGTAAGGCACTTTTATTTAAGAATACAGGTATTAAAAAAACTTCAACAAAATATCAACAGAATCTAATTTAATGCAGAATCAACTATATTAAAACATTGCATATTTATTCAAATACTGGAATATTAAATAATATGAACACATTGAGTGCTGTATACACAACAATCCCCACTGTTGAGTGAAAAGCCAGACATGTAAGACTACGTACTACATGATTCCATTTCTAAGAATTTCAAGACAGGCAGAATTAATCTATAGAGAGAAAGTTCAGAAGAGTCATTATCTTGGCGGTGGGTGGTTGGCAATGTAGACTGGTTAGGGGAATGAGAGAGCCAGCTGCAGTGCTGGAAATATTCATTAGCTTTGTCTGAGTGGTATTTAAATGGGCATATACATCATCAAGCTGTACATATAAGATTACTGGACTTTACTGAATGTAGGTTATACTGCAATGAAAAAAAAGTACTCTGAATGGGAACAATTTATCCCAGCAACATGAAAATAGTTCACTATTAGAAAGTCTATCAATATAATTCATCACTTTAAAGCAGGGGTTGGCAAACTTTCTTGTAAAGGGTGAGATAATACATATTTTAGGCTTTATGGGCTATACAGTGTCTGTCCCAATTACTCAGTTCTGCCACTGTAGTGCAAAAGCAGCTATAGACAATAGGTAAATGAATGGAATTGACTGTGTTCCAATTAAACTTTATTTATAAAAAATAAACAATAATCTAATTTGACCTGCACTCTGCATTTTGCTGACCTTTGATTTAAAGGAATAAAGGAAAATGTGACAATTATTTAAATGGATGCAAAAACCATCTGATAAAGTTCAATACTGATGAATAATTTTTAAAAATTCTTAGAAAAATAGGAACTTTTGTAATTTGATAAAGACTAGCCAACCAAATCTTCTGGAAAATATACTTAAAAATTTTTTTTTCTTTATTGATTTTAGAGAGAGGAAGGGAGAGGGAGAGAGAGAAACATTGATGAGAGAGAACATCAATTGGCCACCTCCTGCATGCCTCCCACCAGGGATATGGCCCACAACTTGGGCATGTGCCCTGACCGGGAATCGAACAGGCAACCTCTTGGTGCATGGGTTGATGCTCAACCACTGAGCCACACCAGCTGGGCCTGGCAAACATACTTAAAGAAAAACTTGATGTATTCCCATTAATGTCCACTATCACTGTTGTACTGTTCAGCAAAATACTGAAGATCTTGACCAATGCAATAAGATAGGAAAAAGAAATAAAAAATGTAAGCACTGGAAGTAAAGATAAAATAGTCACTATTTTCAGATTATATAACTTAATGAGAAAACTTAAAGGAGTTAAGAAAATTTTAGAACTATTAAGAGAGTTTAGCAAGGCTTTGCTGGATTCTAGATCAACATAAACATTTGAGTATGGAACACATTAATACCATTGACAATATCTAGGGGACAAATCCAGGTTCTGAGGGGCAGAAGTTCATGCAATTGAGGGAGCCTTCTTCAAGCAAAATAATAAAACTACAGATTCAAAATTAGGTATAAAATAAATATTTATTTAGAGTGAGAAATCACAACTAGTTACAATAAAAACAAAAACGAAACTGAACAGTACAATGAATGTCACAAACAGAAAAACCACATGTTATTTTAAAAAATTAATTAACTGCTTTACTTACCTCTAGCTCTGTACCTTTATGTTCAGATATCTGGTGAGTCAAGATGGTGGGTGGAGTGATTCCATGAATTCCTGAAAGCCATGAACACCAGGATGCCCAACAACGGCTTAACTATATATGGAAACTATTGTGACCACATGAATATATCCTATTAATCCCAACTTAGGTGTATCCTTAGCTCAAATTCCCTAGTTGGACACCCCAATACTTGTGATCACAACAATAGGGGGGGGGCGGTGTTGGAAGGGGGGTGGGAATGGAAAGAGCAGCCTTTACCATTTGTGGTTAAAATACTCTCTGTTGGCAATTTGATGATAACATGGACACAAAGGCACTAGGAATTAATAACAAAAGCCCAAGACCATGAAGGAAAAGGCAAAACATGAAACTTACCAAAGCCGTTCAATGAAAGACCTAAATAAATAGAAACACTATCTCCATGTTTGGAATGACTTAATCTTGGAGAGATGTCTATGAGTCCCAAATTAATTTCTTTAGTCAATTAAATTCCAGCAGAAATCTTGGGGGAATGAAACCACTTGAGTGTAAAATTTATATAGAAGAACTGACATCCACAAATAGCTAATCCAATGAAGAAACAGGCAACAAAGGGTCAACATTTGTTCTGTGGATAATCAAAATAGTTGCAATAAAAGCATAATAATAAAAGCAGTGTGTTATTGACATAGGAACTAGGCTGAAGAAATAGAGCAAGGGACCAGAAACAGGCTTAGGCCTACATAAACAAACAAGATAAATAAACAAAAACAAGTATAAATAAACAGAACTGCAAGGGAATTCAGCATATGGTAGAGGCAGCACCCCACTCAGTGAGAGACAATGGATATCTGGTCAAGGGTATCAGAAAAGATGGCTCACTGTTTCAGAAATAAATTGTGAGATTCCTACTCAACACCATATTTAAAAAAAAAAAATCCCAAATGGAGAAAGAAGTACGTGTGAAAAGTAAATCATAAACACAAACAAAAGAAAATGTATTCAGAAAATTAAGAACTTGAAAGTGAGCGTTTCTTTGAAAAGACTGAAAAAAACCACACACAAACCATAAGGCACAAAATAACTGACTATGAATGCACAGATGTTAGAGATTTCTGTTTTTTGTTTGTTTGTTTGTTTTGTAATAGTATAAACAAAGTCAACAGAGGAGGAGGCAGGATGGCGGAAGCCTCAGGAAGTTCCGTCTGCTTGCCCCCAGCACAGGACCAGACTTACGGCCAAACTGCAGAATACTGGGCTTGAAGAATCACCTGAAAATAGCTGGTTGGAAATACTGTGAGTGGGAGCGCAGAGAGGGGACAGGAAAAGGCATGGAGTGGGTGAGCCAACGGCACGCAGCTGCGCAGCGCGGCTGGGAAGCCAAAGGGAAGGTGGGCAGTGCAGCCCCTACCTCCTGGGAGTGGGGACACCCAGCTCCACTCAGAGATCCCCAGATGAGAACAACAGAGGAGGGAAGGGAATCAGAGGTGATTCAGCCCCTCCGGGGGGGCTCAGGCAGCACTATCCCAGGCTAAAAGCAAGTGCTTTGTCACAATGCCAGCCTGGGAAGCTCACCCTGACTGTGGTCAGTGGGAGGGGACACTAAGCAGAACTGCAGACCTGAGGAGGGGTCTGAGAGATCACACAGCAGGGAATCTGAGGGGCCGATTGTTCACTGAAAGAACCCTGACAAGGGCTAGTCAGAGTGCCCGGGGAAAAAGGTGCGGTCCTCCCCACCTGGAGGGAAGAGGCGTCCCTTCCCCCACCCATGGAACAGCTCGGCTGGAAATCGGCACCCCAGCAGCTGGGGATTTGGATGTCTGGCAGGGTGGGAGCCTGGGCAGAAGCCCCGCCCAGCAAGAGCCAGCCAAGCTGAAAGATTAGAGCCAAGCAGAATGGCTTATTTTTTCTCCTTTTTCTTTCTACCCTCCCCTGCTTGGGGTGGTGACCAGGGGCTGCCCAGCAGTCTAGGTAGAGCTGAGGCATTGGAAGGAGAGGAAGAGGCTGCCCGCACATCCTACGAGGTGCAGGCACCACTCCCAAAGCAAATTGGTTTAAACCATCCAGACTGGACCTGATACCCCGCAGAGCCCAGTGCTGGGGGTGGGCAGGGCGGGGAGGGAAAGCAGCCCAGAGCAAGTATACTCCTGAGGAGAGCCCTACGCAGACCCAGCCTCTGGGCTAGGGAGGCCCCACCCACCAGACTACTTGGGGTCCCGCCCTGCAGGGCTCCAGGCAGGAGGCCCCAGGCCAGGCAAGAAAAGTGATTCACCTGGGCCTGCACCAGAGAACTGCCCAAGAGGGCAGAGACGCACACCAAGGGGCCAGATCCAACAACATTGGAGCACAATCCAGTAAGGTCCAAGGTGTTTTTTGTTGTGGTGGTTGTTTTTTTGTGGGTGTTTTTCATTTTTATTTTATTTTTTTTTAAATGTGTTTTTATTGATTTTTTAGAGAGAGAGGAAAGGAGAGAGAGATAGAAGCATCTATGTGAGAGAGAAACATCCATTAGCTGCCTCCTGCATGCTCCCTACTGGGGATAGAGCCCACAGCCTGGGCCTTTGCCCTGACTGGGAATTGAACCGGGACCTCTCAGTCCATGGGACAATGCTCAGTCTGCTGAGTCACGCGGGCTGGGCTCATTTTTATTTTTCATTCATATTTTTCTTCTTTTCTTTTCCCAGGTTTTACTCTCCTATTCTATATTTTCTTTTATTTACCATTATTATTTTCTAAAATTATTATTTCATTTATTATTTCTACCTTTTATTTGTTATAATTACCCTATAACTGGTCTCTGCCTTCTTTGCTTTCAATGTTTGTGTTTGTTTTCTAATCTTTTTGTTGCTTTTATCATTGTAGTGGATTTTTTTTTCCCATGTCCTTTTTGGTTTGGTCTGGTTTTACCTTGCCATCTTTGCTTTCATATTCTTTTTTAATTATCTTCTAATTCTTTCTGTCTTGCACCTTCTAGTATTCTGTGTGTGTGTGTGTGTGTGTGTGCGTGTGTGTGTGTTTATTTTTTGATCTTTTTGTTGAAGCTGTTGCTCTTATTATTGCTGCTGCTGATATTTTGGGGGGTTCTGTTTGGTTTAGTCTGGCTGTGCCTTGTTTTGTTCTGTCAGCACCTATATAACAGTTGCACAACAGGGTCGGGGTTGAGGCTCACAGTCAACAACCCTGAGGGCTGAGCCCACCCACAATGGACAACAGCAATCAAGACCCAAATTCAACAAGAGAGCCAACGTAACCCACACAAGGGTCATTTCTAGAGCACCCAGCTCAGATGATCAAGAAGACTACCCCACTGAGTCCCACAAGAAGGCCACCTGACTAAGACTGGGGCATAGCATCTTATCTGATACACGCTGACTGTCCTATGCATCCCAGTGTGTCTCATCTGGCCCCGAAATCAGCCTGCTAACATGGTGAGACAAAGAAAAACATGCCCAAATGAAAGACAAGGGAAATCACCAGAAAAGAACTAAATAAAATAGAGGCAAGCATTTTGTCTGATAAATAATTCAAAGTAATGGTTTTAAGGGTGCTCGAACAACGTAGTTCGAATTACAAACAACTTAATGAGAATTATAAAGGAGCAGTGGGAACTAAGCCAGCATGAAAAAAGAGGTAGAAGCTATGAATAAAAGTCAAGTGGAAATGAAGAATGACACAGCAGAAATAAAAAATACCCTGGAATGATTCAATACTAGATCAGAAGAAGCTAATGTAGAAAAAACACGCACACCCAATTAGAACAGCAAATGGAAAAAATTTAAAAAGCAGGAGGAGAGTTTAAGAGAGCTTTGGGACAGCATAAAACATGACAACATTTACACCATAGGGGTACCAGAAAGAGAAGAATTAGAGAAAGGAATAGAGAACCTGTTTGAAGAAATAATGACAGAAAACTTCCCTAACTTGGTGAAGGAAAAAATCACACAAATCCAGAAAACACAGAGAGTCCCAATCAAGATGAACCCCCAAAGACCCACACCTAGACAGATCACAATTAATATGGCAAATATTAAAGACAAAGAAAGTCTTAAAGGCAGCAAGAGAGACAGCAAATTACCTACAAGGGAGCTCCCATTAGACTGTTAGCTGATTTCTCAATAGATACACTGCAGACCAGAAAGAAGTGGCATGAAGTATACAAAGTAATAAAAATCTATGGTCTGAGTCCAAGACTACTCTATCCAGCAAGGCTATCATTCAAAATTTAAGGTGAAATAAGGAGCTTTGCAGACAAAATAAATCTAAAGGAGTTTGCTACCACTGAACCAGCAATGCAAGAAATGCTAAAGGGACTGTTGTAAGAAAAAGAATAAATATACAGAGAGGGGAACAGAAGCATAAAGCATAAAAATGGCAACAAATAAATACCTATCAATAATAATCTTAATTGCAAATGGCTACATAGTCAAACTACATAGGGTAGCTGAATGGATACGATAACATATATATGTTGTTTACAAGAGACCCACCTCGGAACAAAAGACTCACACAGGATGAAAGTGAAGGGATGTAAATAAAAATCCTTCATGCAAATGGAAAAAAAATTAGCTGGGGTAACAATACTCATATCTGATAAAATAGATGTCAAAATGAAGGTCATAATAAGAGACAAAGAAGGTCACTACATAATAAAGGGATTGATCCAACAAGAGGATATAACCCTGGTAAACATATATGCTTCCAATATAGGAGCACCAAAATATATTTAAAACTTCTGGAGGACTTCAAGGGAGAGATTGACAGCAATACAATCATAGCAGAGGAATTTAACACCCCACTGACATCACTGGAGAGATCTTCTAGACAAAAAATTATCAAGGAAACAGAAACTCTAAATGACACAGTAGTACACTGCTGGTGGGAATGCAGGCTGGTGCAGCCACTACGGAAAACAATATGGTGTTCCCTCAAAAAATTAAAAATGGAACTGCCTTTTGACCCAGTCATCCCGCTTCTAGGAATACATCCTGAGAAGTTTGAAAGACCAATCAGAAAGAATATATGTACCCCTATGTTCATAGCAGCACTATTTACAATAGCTAAGATCTGGAAACAGCCCAAGTGTCCATCAGTAGATGAGTGGATAAAAAAGCTGTGGTACATATACACAATGGAATATTATGCAGTTGTAAGAAAGAAAGAAAGATTGCTTACCCTTTGAGATGACATGGAGGGACCTGGAGAGTATTATGCTAAGTGAAATAAGCCAGTCAGAGAAAAACAAGTATCACATGATCTCACTTATTTGTGGACTATAATAAATGAAATAATCTGACCAACCAAATAGATCCAGAGAGTAGGGAAAAGACTGGCAAACCTCAGAGGGAAGGAGGATGAGGGTGAAGAGATAAACCAAAGAGCTTCTATGCATATATACATAACCAGTGGACACAGACGACAGTGTGGGGAAGGCAGGGGGGGGGTGGGAGTGGGAAGGAGGGTGTCAGTGGGGGAAAAAACGAGGGACATCTTTAATACTTTCAATAATAAAGATAAATTAAAAACAAACAAACAAACAAAAGAACCAAAGTTAACAGAGAGGTAACAGGCTGGGAGTAAATATTTTTAGATGTCTAATGCTAACAAAGGTTTAATATCCAGCATATACTACAAAGAACTTCAAATCCACATGAGAAACACAAGGATCTAACAGAGAAAAGGGAAGAGGCTATAAATAGGCCATTCATAGAAGTGGCTATTTGAAGCGCTACTAACAATATGAAGAGTTGCTTAATCTCTTTAGCACAAATTTAAAATGAGAAGGCATCATTTTACCTCCTCAGACTGTCAAGAATTAGAAAATTGGAATCATATGAAGTGCCAGTGAGTAAGGGGAAAGAGAAAGCCTTCAGTCCTGGTTGGTAGACAGCACAGACATGCTGCAGAGAAGTCTGGCTGACCTCACACTGAGGGTCTGTACCTTCCACCTGTCCCTGTGCCCACTGTTGGGTGCACAACTTCAGAGGGTCTCGCTTGGGCCTGCAGGAGACATGTACAAGGAGGTACCAGTCATGATGGCTGGGACCTGAGCCAGCCTGGTGTACAGCACTGGGGGATGGGTGAATACAATGTTGTATATGCATATGACGGAATACCACGTAACTATCAGAGATAATGAGCTGCGTCTGCATTCAGCAACTTGGGAAGACCTTGCAAGCGACCCAGAGGGAAGAAATGTAAGAGGCAGAGTGGAACTGATAGTGTGAAACCATTTATGTAAATTTGAAAATACAGACCCATCTTTTTAAAGGGTGTTCATATGTCTAAATAAACAAAACCCCAAACATTAGAACGGAAGGAAGGACCTTTTGAGGCACCTCCTCCAAAATGTAGAAGGGCCTTTGCTTATTACCCAGAAGTGTGTGCCGGAGACTCTCCTCTTCCTCAGCCCCGGGTTGGGGTTTGGGAATGGGGTGAAGAGACTGCTTTGTACAAAACTTGGCAATAAGAGCAAGCTAAGGGCTGACTGGCTGCTGTAGAGGCCACATCAAGTGTCTTCATGTCAAAATGAGTCAATCACAATGTCACTACCCTCCCAGAAAGCAGTTACAAGGCCCTGTTCCAGTAAGTCCTTGGGCTGTGGAGGGGCGAATCTTATGTTCCATGAGGTTCATTTGCCCTGCGAATCCTTGTGCTGCTGAAACAGGTAATTTTAAAATGGGAACATTGGCCCTGGCTGGGTGGCTCAGTCGGCTGGAGTATTGTCCTATACACCAATAGGTTGTGGGTTCGATTCTAGGTCAGGGCGCATATGGGAGGCAACTAATCGATGTTTCTCTCTCACATTGATTTTTCTCTCTCTTTCCATTCCTCTCTCTCTCTGAAATAAATAAAAACATATCCTCAGGTGAGGATTTAAAAAAACAAAACAAAAACCAAAATGGGAACATTGGTTTTTCCTGGGGTACCACACTGGAAGCCAAGGCTCATGCTTTAGGTCCCAGGTCCCATTATCTTCCCTCCTGAAGGCTATTTACATTTAAAAGCAAAAGAGAAAAAAAAGAATAAACAAAACCAGAATAAAAAAAGCTAAAGGATTCCTTCATAAAACAATCGAGATGAGAACAGTAAGAACAGATAGCTCTGGCAAAAAGACAGACAGCTCCGTGAACGGGACACAAAGGGCCAGACAGAGGCTTCTGTCTAAATGAAAAATAACTGAGCTGTAAGGCAAGAAGCCTGAGATTCAGGGTGTGAAGCTGCCAGAGGCTGCAGCACAGAGCGAGGCACAGGGAGCCAGGCACCAAGATGCCCTCCTGACGGGGCAGCACTGATGGAGAGCAGCCCACCCAGGGTCCTCAGGTCTGGCCTCCCAGGGCACCTTCTCTGACCTTTGCCCAGGTCGTCTCTGCTCCCTCCCTTCTGCTGTCCTCACTGTGCCTGCCCAGCGGTCAGGGGAAGAGTCCTCACCTGTGGGCTGCACTCCTGTCTCTGTCCCCTACTAGTCCTGGGACCTGGGAAAGTAGCTGAGTCTCAGCTTACTTCACAATAAAGATTTAAAACAGGAGGAGAATCGTAACATGGGTTCTGCCTGCCTCCCAGGCACCCCTTGGAAGCCTAGGGCACTGAGGACAGCTGAGGGATTTTCAGTGATGGCAGATCAGCTTAGGCCTCCGTCCCCAGGAAGCCCTGCTTGAGTACTTCCACTCAGGCTCAAGGAGTGCTCTTCATACCACAATAGCCCCTCCACGCCTGGAAAAGTGTGGAGGTTATTAGTTGGTGCTTAATAGATATTAATTGATTAATTGAAAGGTCTTGCGAATATTCTCATTGTTTCCCTGCCGCTCCAACCAGATTGTTAACTCGTTGAAAGATAAAATTCTTCTTTCTCCTTCTGTCCCTTCCATCTATCCCATCAAACATCAACTGTTTGGGCATCTACTGTGTTCTAAGCCAATTTATAGGCTTCGGAGACATCAAACTCAGTCTTTCCCTTAGAAGTCTGTATTCAGGGTGGTGGAGGAGAGACAGACAGCTAAAAAAATTAAGGAAATGTCAACGTACAAAACATTCAAACCTGTGAAGAATTTTTGTGAGTTTATTTGAGCCAAACTGTCAACAGTTGTCAGGAAGAAAAATCTCCATGGATTGAGTTAACGCTCCAGAGAATGGCAGTTTTGCACCTTATTTTATACATTAGGATCAAAAGAGGAGACATAAGTGGGTTACATGAATCCACTGGTGATAGACTAAGGAGGTGAAACAAAGCAAAGTGGGGGAACCTCTGCGATTGGACGAAAAGTAAAATGATAGACACGTCCATCTTTTACATAAGTGGGTAGAGGACAGTTAACAGTCAACAATGAACTCAGTAACAATGAGGGGGTCTGTGGTCTCTGCAGAGTGGTGTCTGTGCTTTGAGGGGTCCAGAAAAAGGAGAATCACCTTGACATTCCAAAGATATGTTATCATAGATGCAAAAGGACAATAGACAGGCTCAGTTACAGTAAAGATTGACCTTTGTCAAGGAAGATGCTGGCCTAGGACATGACTACCTGCCATAAACTGCTTTTAGTTCAAAGGTTTTCACGTCAGGTTACCCTTTGTTGTTACTTTAGGTCTTTGAGTTTGCAAGGCCACCACACGGGCCTTACCTGAGCTTGTCAGGTTAGCATGTGGCCCCTTTTCATCCACACATCCCCCTTTTGGTCATAAATCAACCCAAAGGATGCACTGAGGACCAATCTCTTGGTTGGATAATGGAGCCCCATGGTGCCTAGGAAATCTCAGTGTTAGCATTTGTCTTCCTGAACAGGGTGGACCACTGGGAGTGGGGCAAGACCATAACCTTAGATAGTATTCAAGGTCAAATTATTAGTGTTATTCAAAAGGAAAAGGCAGGTGAATGGGAGGCAGTCAGATCCTGTATGTCCTTGTTAAAAAATATTCTGGGTCATTTCTAATTTTTGAGCTACTATGATCTGAGTCTTTTGCTGCTTGTCTTAAGTTTTGTTTTTTCCTTCTTTTAGTATAATATTTCCATACCAGGACTAAGAGCAACAGTATTAAATCAGTAACACCAATTAGAATCTAATAAGGAGGGGGTCTGGGGAGACAGATATTATTTCCACTAGGAAACCATAAAGAGGATAATAACAATATAAAAATCATTTTATGTACATTTAATCAATAACAACTAAGTGATATAAGAACAAAGTTTCAGGAGCATCAAGTTGGGAGCATATAGGCCTTGTTGATGTGTTGGGATAGCTGTCTGCCTCTGTAAGTGGTGGCTTCTCATCCTTGAAAAGCCTTTAAGGAGAAAAAAAAAGGCGGTGGAATGAATGGAAGCTACACAGACTGTCTCCCAATACCAAACAGGAATCACAACTGAAATAAAGACAAATCATTGGGAAAAACCAACTGAAAAGCAGCTGGAGAGAATGCTTATAACCAGGGATGGAAAGGGGACAACCAATCGAGCCTGGTAGGAACTGTGGAGGCACGAGAGGGCAGGCTCGGAGCCCATAGACAGCAGCTGAGGGCTGTTTTATTTTAATTAATTAATTAATTAATTAATTAATTAATTTAATTTTTTTTATCCTCACCCGAGGACATTTTTTCATTTTTTGTTCAGATAGAGTGGGAGGGAGAGAGAGGAAGAGAGAGAGAGAGAGAAACATCGACGTGAAAGAGACACATCAAGTGGCTGCCACCCGCACGACCAACCAGGGCCGGGGACAAACCGCAACCGAAGTACATGCCCTTAGCGGGAACTGAACCCGGGTCTCTCTGAACTGCAGGCCGACGCTCTAACCACTGAGCCAAACCGGCCGGGGCTGGGGGCTGAGAGCTGTTTTAGATGTGAGCAGTTCCCTCTAAGAAGTCAGGGGTTAAAACCCCAAGTTGGCTCCACAGCACAGAGTGGAGAGACAGGGAAACGCACCTGCATAACACCTGGCTGAGACCACCAGAGCTGAGGCTTTGTCCAGCAAGAAGAGGTGCAGGGAAAAAATGGCAGTTCCCTGAAGGGCCAGAGCACTAAATCAGCTACAGCCACTCACCTATGTCTCCCACAGAGGGAGGACGAATTGGACTGATCTGTGTGAAGAGAGTTGGGGGCTTGTGGTTCAGGGAGAGCTGAGAAGGAGGACACCAGGATTTTTATGCTGAATCACTCACACAAAGGACAGTAGGCATCTTACTCAAAGAGCCCCTTCCCAGAGCCCCAGGGAGAGGAAATGGCCCCTCCCTCAGGAATTTAACACACCAGGCCAGGCCAGAGAAATTCAAATTGAGGCTCATCAACAGCTAGAGACAACCAGCAAGCAATTGCCCCACCCACTGGAAATCCTCTTATCCTGTACAACTGAGAGATTTTTCACTCAGCTGAGGGCTACAAACCAAGGCTCATCAAGTAACTGAGACTAGTAGCCTGTGGGCAAAAGCTAGAGGAAAACTGAATCTTTGCTTGGGTTGCAAATCTACCCAGGAAAATGACTTGAAAGGGGTAATTAATGTGAGTCCTCCCACACTCATCCAAACCCGGTAGAGGGAGCCACAATAAGCAGAACACCAACACCCACAGGGAAAATTTGGCAGGCTCCAAATCCCACTGAGACAGCCAAAATGGTGAAACAAAGAAACAAATCCCAAATGAAAGAACAAGAGAATTCTACAGAAGAAGAGATAAATACCATGCAATTAAGCAAGATATCAGAGGTAGAGTTCAGAGTATGATTAAGAGGAAGCTCAACAGCATGTAATAAAAGCTCAACAGCATGAGTAAGGATATTGAAACAATGAAAATCAATCAACTGGAAAGGAAGAACCACCAAGCGGAAATGAAGAATGACATAGCAGAAATAAAGAACACATTGGAAGTAAAAACAGCAGAGTAGAGGAAGCCAAGGATCGGATCAGTGAATTAGAAGACAGGGTAGAAAAAAAAATCACCCAATCAGAGAGTCAAAAAGAAAAACCAATTAAAAAACAGGAAGATAGCTTAAGAGAACTATGGGACAATATGAAATGTAACAATATCTGCATCATAGGAGTTCCAGAAGGAGAAGAAAATGAGCAAGGGTAAGAGAATATATTTGAAGAAATATTGAAAGAAAACTTCCCTAACTTGGTGAAGGAAAAAGGCATATAAGTTCAAGAAGCATAGAGACCCCCAAAAAGAAGAACCCAAACAGACACACACCAAGACACATAATAATTAAAATGCCAAAAATTAAAGACAAAGAGAGAATCCTAAAGGCAACAAGAGATAAGCAAAAGGTTACCTACAAAGGAACTCCCATAAGGCTATCAGCTGACTTCTCAACAGAAACACTACAGGCCAGAAGGGAATGGCAAGAAGTAATCAAGGTAATGAAATACAAAGATCTGAATCCAAGACTACTCTATCCAGCAAGGCTATCATTTAAAATAGAAGGTGAAATAAAGAGCTTTCAAGACAAAAAGAGGCTAAGGAAATGTATTAGCACCAAACCAGCACTGCAAGAAATGTTAAAAGGACTGCTGTAATAAGCAGAGGAAATAGGTAAAGAAACATAACCATAATAAACAAAAATGGCAATAAATAAGTACATGTCAATACTAACCTTAAAGGTAAATGGATTAAATGCTCTGATCAAAAGACATAGAGTAGCTGAATGGATAAGAAAGCATGACTCATATATATATGTTGTGTACAAGAAAGCCACATCACAACAAAAGACTCACACAGGTTAAAAGTAAAGGGATGGAAAAAATTTTTCCAAGCAAACAGAAAGGAAAAAAAAGCTGGGGTAGCAATACTCATATCCGATAGAATAGACTTCAAAATGAAGGCCATAACTAGAGACAAAGAAGGCCACTACATAATATTGAAAGGATCTATTCAACAGGAGGGTATAACCTTGGTAAACGTATATGCACCCAATATAGGAGCACCAGAATTCATTAAAAACTTCTGGAGGACTTCAAAGGAGAAATCAACAGCAATACAAACATAGCAGGAAACTTCAACACCCACAGTCATCACTGGATAGATCCTCCAGACAAAAAAATTAACAAGGAAACAGAGACTCTAAATGATGCACTAGATCAAATGGATTTAATAAATACCTACAGAGAATTACACCACAAAACTGAAGAATTCACATTCTTCTCAAGTGGACATGGGACATTCTCAAACATAGAGCACATGTTAGGACACAAACTAAGTCTCTACAAGTTCAAGAAGATTGAAATCATATCAAGCATCTTCTCAGATCACAATGGCATGAAACTAGAGATCAACTACAATAAAAACACTCAAACACATGGAGGCTAAATAGCATGTTATTAAACAATGAATGGGTTACCGAGGAGATCAAGGATGAAATTAAAAACTTCCTGGAAACCAATGAAAATGAACACTTAACAACACAAAATCTATGGGATGCAGTGAAATAGTCCTGAGAGGGAAGTTCATAGCATTACAGGCCCACTTCAAGAAACAAGAAAGATTTCTAATTGACTATCTAACCTCACAACTTAAAGAACTAGAACGTGAACAAAAAGAAAAACCCAGAGCAAGTAGAAGGAAAGAAATAGTAAAGGTCAGAGCAGAAATAAATGACCTAGAGACTAAAAAAGCAATTCAAAAGATCAAGGAAACAAAGAGCTGGTTCTTTGAAAAGATAAACAAGATTGATGGACCCTTAGCCAGACTCACCAAGAAACAAAGAGAGAGGACTCAAATAAAGAAAATCAGAAGCGAAAGAGGAGATGTAACAACTGACACCACAGAAATGCAAAGGTTCGTTAACAAATATTACGAACAATTATAAGCCAACAAATTGGACAATCTAGGTGAAATAGACAAATTTCTAGTATAACACAGTCTCCCAAAACTGAGCTAGGAAGAGATAGAAAACTTGAACAGACCAATAACAACTAAGGAAATTGAAGATGTAATTAAGAAACTCCCAGCAAACAAAAGCCTGGGCCTGGACAGCTTCACGAGGGAGTTCTACCGAACATTCAGAGAAGAACTAACACCCATTCTCCTCAAACTAGTCCAAAAAATTCAAGAAGAAGGAAAATTTCCAAACTCATTTTATGAGGCCAGTAGAACTCTAGTTCTGAAACCAGATAAAGACACTACAAAGAAAATAAACTACAGGCCAATATCCCTGATGAACATAGATGCCAAAATACTTCATAAAATATTAACAAATTGGTTCCAGCAATACATTTAAAAAAAGTATTCACCATGACCAAGTGGGATTCATCCTAAGGATGCAAGGCTGGTACAATATTTACAAATCAATAGTGTGATAAAATAAATCAATAGTGTGACAAAAATAAAAGACAAAAACCATACGATCATATCAATAGACACTGAAAAAGCATTTGACAAAATCCTGCACCCATTTCTGATAAAAACACTCGGCAATGTGGGAAAAGAGGGATCATATCTTGATATAATAAAGGCCATATATGAAAAACCTACAGCCAACATCATACTCAATGGGCAAAAACTAAAAGCAATTCCCTTAAGAACAGGAACAAGACAGGGATGCCCACTTTCACCACTCTTATTTAACATGGTACTGGAAGTCTTAGCCACAGCAATTAGACATGAAGGAAAAATAAGAGGGATCCAAATTGGAAAGGGGAAGTGAAACTGTCATTATTTGCAGATGACATGATATTGTACATAGAAAACCCTAAAGACTCCATCAAAAATCTACTGGACTTAATAAATGAATTTGGCAATATAGCAGGATACAAAATTAACATAAACAAATTGAGGGCATTCTTATACACCAATAATGAACTCATAGAAAGAGAAACTAAAAATAAACAAATAAAAAATTAAAAAATCCCATTTACCATTGCAGCAAAATAATTAAGATACCTAGGAATAAACTTAACCAAAGAAGTAACGGACCTATTCTCAGAAAACTACAAGACATTTAAAAAAGAAATACAGGAAGATATAAAAAAGTGGAAGCATATAACTTGTTAATGGACTGGAAGAATTAACATCATTAACTGTCCATAATACCCAAAGCAATCTATAGATTCAATGCAATCCCCATTAAAATATCAACGTCATATTTCACAGAACTTGAACAAATACTCCAAAAGTTTATATGGAGCCAAAAAGACCCCAAATAGCCACAGCAATCTTGAAAAAGAAAAACAAAATAGGAAGGATTACAATACCGGACATCAGGTTATACTACAAAGCCATTGTAATCAAAACAGCCTGGTACTGGCACAAGAATAGGCATATAGATCAATGGAACAGAACAGAAAACCCAGAAATTGACCCAAGACATTATGCTCAATTAATATTTGACAAAGGTGGCAAGAGCATACAATGGAGGAAAGACAGCCTTTTTAATAAATGGTGTTGGAAAAATTGGACAGCCATAAGCAAAAAAATGAGACTAGACTATCAACTTACACCATACACAAGAATAAACTCAAAGTGGATAAAAGACTTAAATGTGACTCGTGAATCCATAAAAATCCTAGAAAAAAATATAGGCAACGTAATTTCAGACATCACATGCAGCGGAGTTTTCGCTGATACAATACCTAAGGCAAGAGGAACAAAGAAAACATTAATAAATGGGACTACATCAAACTGAAAAGCTTCTGCACAGCAAAAGAGACAAGCATCAAAATGCAAGGGGAACCCACTATATTGGAGAGCTTAATTGCCAATGATACATCAGATAAGGCATTAATTTCCAAAATATATAGAATTCTTATACAGTTCAACAAAAGGAAGACAAAAAATCCAATTAAAAAATGGGCAGAGGACCTACATAGACACCTCCCCAAACAGGACATACAAATGGCCAAGATACATATGAAAAAATGCTCAATGTCACTAGCTATCAGAGAGATGCAAATTAAAATGACTATGAGGTATCACCTCACGCTTTCCAGAATGGCTGCCATCAACAAAGCATCAAACAACAAGTGCTGGCGAGGGTGTGGAAAAAAGGGGACTCTAGTACACTGGTGGTGGGAATGCAGACTGGTGCAGCCACTATGGAAAACACTATGGTGTTTCCTCAAAAAATTAAAAAGTGAGCTGCAATTTGACCCAGTGATCCCACTTCTAGGAATATACCCTAAGAAGCCTGAAACACCAATCAGAAAGAATATGTGGGACTTCCGGTCAAGATGGCGGCATAGGTAAACATGGTCTCGCCTCCTCCCAAACCACATCAAAATTACAACTAAACTACAACACAACCATCATTCAGAACTGCCTGACATAGAGCTGGATGGAAGTCCTACAACTACGAAATTAAAGAAGCAGAAGCAAGACTGGTAGGAGGGCGGAGGCAGACAGGTTGGTCCCACACCCACGTGGGGCAGATAAAAATCAGGAGAATACCTCGGCTGGGAAGGTCCTCCCTGAGGAGTGAGAGGTTCTCGTCCCACACCAGGCGCCCAGCTCAGGGTCCCAGTGCCAGGAAGAGAGTCCCCTGGCAACTTCGGGCTGGAAAACCCAGTGGGAACTGAGGTTGAGGGAGGCTGAGGCTTCTGGAGCCCCAGGCAGCTCCTCTTAAAGGGCCCACACATGGGTTTACTCGGACGTGCTCGCTGTAAGCTTGGAGGGAAGCAGCTTGAGGGATGCCAGAGACATACAGGGAAGAACTGAGCTGTTTGGCCTCAGGACAAGGGCTGGAGAGGCAGCTTTCTCCTGGACAGATGTGCTGGTGGAGGCTGATGTTTCTTTGGTGAGCCCTTCCCTGGGTTGGAAGATGGGCACCATATCTGGGACTCCAGCAACTTGGCTCACACTGTTTGCCCTGCCCTGGTGATTTCCTGAGGCCCTGCCCCACCCAACCTTCAGGCCCAGCCAAGCTGTTTCCATGGCTTTACCATAGGATTGGCCTGTTTTGGATCCTGCTTCAGAATTTCCTAAAATCTCTCAAACAAACAGCATCTGGTCTCAGTGAGCCCCATACTTCTTGCTAAGTGGCCCCAGGCCTGGCACTAGAAACAGCCAGCCTTGGTTCACAACTTGGCTTTGCCTGGGCACCTCCAAGCCCAGCACAAGAAGCAGCCATTGGCAGATCACTTTGTAGCTTAAGCCTGGTGGCCCCAGATGGAACACAGGCAGTGGCTGACCTTGCCCCAGAGCCAGCATACCCAGTGGACAGCTTCAGAGCAAGTCAAAACACCACCACCCAAACACCTCCACAAGTGACACATTCAATGAGTGGACTCAGTGGGTACCAGAACCCGGATGAAGTAAGTCTTGCTCTGTGTGTTGGGCCCCTACACAGCTGATCCTCCAAGGTAGTCAGAGGCCAGAGGTCAGTGGGCACAGCCAGTCCTTGCAGCTGATCAGCCTGAGTAAATCATCCCTCCCACTGACATGCCAACAGCAATCAAGACTCAATTACAACAGAAGGGTGTACAGTTCACACTAAGGGTGCACCTCAAGGGCCCAGCTGGGTGATTAGGGAGGCTGTGCCACTGGACCCTACAGGACACCTACTACAATAGGCCACCCTAGGAAGCCTAGGAGACATAGCAACTCTACCTAATACATAGAAACAATCACAGGGAAGCAGCCAAAATGAGGGGACAAAGAAACATGTCCCGAATGAAAGAAAAGAACAAAACTCTAGGAAAATAATTAAACAAATGGATATAAGCAATTCATCAGATGCAGAGTTCAGAAAAAAGGTTATAAGGTTGCTCAAGGAACTTGGTGAGACATTCAAGGAACTTAAGGAGACCTCCAAGGAACTTAGTGAGAACATCAACATAAAAAAGGACCAATCAGAAATGAAGGATGCACTAACTGAAATAAAGGATAATTTACAGGGACTCAATAGTAGAGTAGGTAAAGCCAAGAAGCAAATCATCGATTTGAAATATAAGGAAGCAAAAAACACCCAATCAGAACAGCAAAAAGAAAAAAGAATCCAAAAAGAATGAGGATAGTGTAAGGAGCCTCTGGGACAACTTCAGGCGTGCCAACATTCACATCATAGGAGTTCCAGAAGGAGAAGAGAGAGAACAAGAAATTGAAAACCTAGTTGAAAAAATAATGACAGAAAACTTCCCTAACTTGGTGAAGGAAACAGACATACAAGTCCAGGAAGCACAAAGAGTCTCAAACAAGATGAACCCAAAGAGGACCACACCAAGACACATCATCATCAAAATGCCAAAGGTTAAATACAAAGAGAGAATCTTAAAAGCAGCAAGAGAAAAGCAGTCTGTAACCTACAAAAGAGCTCCCATAAGACTGTCAGCTGTTTTCTCAAAAGAAACTTTGCAGGCCCGAAAGGAGTGGCAAGAGATATTCAAAGTGATTGAAAGCAACAACCTACAACCAAGATTACTCTGTCCTGCAAAGCTATCATTTAGAATCGATGGACATATCAAGAGTTTCCCAGACAAGAAGAAGCTAAAGGAGTTCATCACCACCAAACCAGTATTATATGAAATGTTGAAGGGTCTTCTTGAAGGAGAAGAAGAACAAAAATATGAACAATAAAATGGCAATGAATACATATCTATCAACAATCGAATCTACAAACAAAATGAGCAAGCAGAATAGGAACAGACTCATAGACACTGAGAACTTTTTGTTGGTTGCCAGATGGGTAGGGGCTGGGGGGATGGGTGAAAAAGATGAAGGAATTAAGAAGTACAAATTGGTTGTTAGACTGATGAACCTCTAAGGGAAGGGGGGAGGGAGGGCGTGATGAGATAAACCAAAGAACTTCTATGCATATATGCATAACCAATGGACACCGACAATAGTGTGGAGAAGGCTGGAGGGGAGGGGGATTGGGGAGGAGGGCATTAATGGGGAAAAAAGGGGAAACATCTGTAATACATTCAATAATAAAGATGAGTTTTTAAAAAAAAAGAATATATGCACCCCTATGTTCACAGCAGCACTATTTACAATTGCTGAGATCTGGAAACAGCCCAAGTGCCCATCAGTAGATGAGTGGATAAAAAAGCTATGGTACATTTACACAATGGAATACTATGCAGCTGTAAGAAAGAGAGATCTCTTATCCTTTGAGATGACATGGAGGGACCTGAAGAGTGTTATGTTAAGTGAAATAAGCCAATCAGAGAAAAACAAATACCACATGATCTCACTTATTTGTGGAATATAATGAACACAATAAGCTGATGAACAAAATAGACCCAGAGACATAGAAATAGGTTTCAGACTGACAAACCTCAGAAGAGGGGGATGGGGTGAGGGGAGGTGGGAAGAGATAAACCAAAGAACTTATATGCATGTATGTAAAACCAATGGACATAGACCACAGTGCTGTGATGGGGGTGGGAGGGTGGGATTGGGAAGAGGGTGTCAATGGGGGAAACAGGAGAAACATCTGTAAGAAAAATTAATAATAATAAAAAAGAACAGTCTTTGATCTCTACTGTAGATGGAGGAGAGTGTCAGAGACAGGGTAGACGTCCATTAGTGGTTAGACACCTGCTGAGGTAAGGTCCCTTCCAACACTGTTGAAGAGTTTTTAATTAATGTCTTACCTAATGGACAAAATTTTCCTAGTTGTGAGCTGTGCTCTTTGAAGTCTTTGTCTTATGGGAATATACTGGGAAATGAATGTTACTAATTTATCAGTCCCCATGACCTTGTGAAGGAGTCACTGATAATGCAGAACATCTCCTTTTAGTTTTTCTTATATTTGGAAAACAAAAAGATTTAAAAGTCAGCAATATTTAAAACAGAGTCATAAGAATAATAATTATCCTCAGTTCATTTAGTCCCATAACCATTTTTTTTTGTTTAACCTGATTATTTGCCCATGTTTTTATAAATTCAGTTATTCTGTAGAGTTCTATAAATCTTCATCCAGTTCAAAGATATGATCTGCTTAGTAACCTGCAATTTAGAGTAAGTCAGAGTCTTTTTCATGGGTTTTTCTAAAGATGTAACATATCTGCAAATGCAGTAGAGTAAAACAATGACTATCTATAAATGATAAAACAAAGTGGCATAGTTATAGATTTTATTATAATACCATTGATTAAAAACCTTTGCTTTTTAACTAAGTTATAACATTCCAAGAGAACAATTTCTTGGTAAATACTAATTACTGTAAAATGACATAGAGAATAATATAAAGTCCATATATATGCATATTTTTAGATTCAATACATAATTTCAATATATAAAGAACAAATAATGTACAAGATTTTAAAATGTTGTACATGGCTTACCGAAAGTATGCATTGAGCATTGGAAATAATTCATAAACTTCTGATGTGTGGACCACAAACACCTGGAGGGCCACTGCTGGATGCCCCCACAGGGAACCATCACTTACGTCTTGCCTGGTGCCACCGACAGGACACCTGCCACCCCTGGGAGCTCCCTGTTTGTCCTTGGCTTTGAATCTTTGCAAGTTCCTCCCTAGGGCAGACTGAAATCTTTAGAATATCAATTGTAATAAAAATATATGTACAAATAGAACAGTTATTATTATTATTATTATTATTATTATTATTATTTTATTTAGCAAAGCTTCTCGTGTAATTTCAAGCATTCTAAATAGGTCTAATTAGTTTGAAAACATTTTTTTATAAGGAGAGAGAATAAATCCTTGAGGTATTCCAGGGCCCATTGGAATAACTCAAAATCATTTCTTGGTTAAAAAGTGTCTTGCCTAGCCAGTGCGGCTCAGTGGTTGAGCATCGACCTATGCACCAAGAGGTCACTGGTTCAATTCCTGGTCAGGGCACATGCTCAGGTTGTGGGCCAAATCCCCAGCCAGGGACACGCAGGAGGTGGCCAATCGATATTCTCTCTCATGATGTTTCTGTCTCTCTCTTCCTCTCCCTTCCTCTCTCTCCAAAATCAATGAAAAAAATAAAAATAAAAAAAAATAAAAGTCTCTTAAAATTTAAACTTTGGGAAGGTTGTCAAATATACTTAACCGAAAGATTATATCATAAACTCTTTGTAAATCTAGGTAAAATAAACACATATGTTATGGTAATAACTCTAAAAGACATGATCAAACTTAAACTGGTTTTAATATTAAATATTTTGTCCAAACCACAGGATCATGCTTAACCTATATAAGTACTTAATCTCTTTAGGCCAATAAAATATCACCCCTTGGTAATGCCATCCAGAGGCAGAAAACACACCACATGTAATACACAGACAAACACACGAAAACTAAACACGTAAAGACCATACACATAATCCGAATTATTACTTTTTGTAGAGAAGATGCAAGATTTTTCTCATTTGCTTTTGATGACTTTTTAGAAAAAGGGAGGAAAGTTAATAAAAACACAAAGCAAGAAGACCTGTTGAAACTCTCAATAAAAACCTCAAGGCTGTGAATGAGCTATAGAAACAAAGAAAATCTTGGCTCCACTCTAAGTAATTAAGCAGTGGAGAGAGCTGGGCTGGGTTTTATTTTTCTTTATAAACTTAAAACATTCCCAAAGTTTTCTAGCCTTCACAACCTTTTATCAATCTTTCTACAACTTTCACAAACCTTCTTACCCATTCAGAAATAAGCATCCTTAGAGCAACTCACTTTCTTCCTTTTCCCTCAAAAATGAATCTCCATACTTCATGCCTCTATTACCAAAATCATATTTCTTTTTAACGTAATTAGAATTTCTAACTTTTAGAAACCTCAATTTTCAACGATGACCAGAAAAAGTAAGCAACAATATTCCCTAGATTGACTTTTATGAGCACATTTCATAACCTTTGGAAACATAGTTTCCTCTATTGACAAACACGCCTTGAAGAAACACATCGCGAACAAAGCACTGGACATTTATTAACAGCTCCAAATGTACTCCACAGCCCCTCTGCCATGAAAGCCAGTAGCAGGTGAACCCAAGACTTGTCTAGCAACCAATGTTTCTGTATTTTATGTTATTTCAAAATATCTAGATATTTAATAACTTTTACCAAATTCACTCATTGAGAAAGGAAAAGCTGAACTGAGTTAAATTGATTCGCTGAGATGCTAAGGTTTTCTTTCCCTTTCAATAACAATTACCTCCCAGAAACTTGCATTTTAAAAGATGGCCCAGATAAGATTTGGTGGCTTTGACTTGTTTCTGGGGCCACACCTCTGGCCCTGTAAAGACTGCATTGTAAAACAAGGACAGTGCTTTATTAATTTTAATGCCTCAACATGGACTGACAAATCCATTCACCCATTTTTGGAATGTCTCTTTGCAGACAGCACAGAGCTTAGGGTCACCCCCGAGAGCCATGAAGTCTTGGATTCATGAAACCTCTGTCCATTTCCCTTGGGAAAGGCAAACCAGGTCTAGCTGTAACACTAGCTAAAAAACTTCTTTTTGCTTTCATGGTGGCAGCTTTAGAATGCCCTGGAATTTTGATAATTGTCAATTGTTTAACATTTGTGTGTGACATCTAATAATTCTGCAATCTCTTTTCCATTCTCTATGGGCTGCCTTAGAAAACTAAGAAGCTTTGCTGCTTCTAGAACATTCTAAAGCTGGGAGCTACACCAAAGGCATAGCTGCTCTCAGTGTAAATACTGGCTATTTGATCTCTGGCCAATTGATAAGCCCAAATTAGAATAATTAGGTGGACTTTATTCAGGTAAATAAGAACCTTCTGTTATGTCCTTTTATAGCTAGCTATTGTAACCGGTCTATTGTGTTCTTTTGGGAGTATAATAATTTTCTAGAGCATAAAACTAAGTCACCCACATGTAGGATTAGAGTGGCATATCTAGGAATTTAACATTATTTAAATTGACTTTTGACAATAGGTGGGGCTCTGTATATCCCTGGGGCATTACTGTCCAAGTAAACATCATCTTCCCAGGTGAAAACTAAGAGATACTGACGATCTTTCTACTGGAATGCTGCAAAAGACACTCCATCAATCTGTTACTGAAAAAATATTGGCAGACACAGGAATGGCTGGTAATCAGGTACGTGGGTTTGGAATCACAGGATGTCTGGGAATAACTAGCTTATTTATAACTCTGATGTTTTGTACAAATCTTCATTTTTTTTCCCATTTGATTTCTGTACTGGAAGAATTACAGGGGCTCGTACATGGAATTATAAGCTCCCCCTTTCATGGTAAGTTTAACTTCTCCTAAATAAGGAGAACGGGAAACATCTCTTAGTCCTCAGAGCAGCCCTATGCTTGTTTCTGGGTCCCCCCCCCCAAATCCCATTTCAGTTTCCTATAATCCTTAAAGTGGACAGACTTCTTTATGGGCGTTTTCTTGCAAACCTTATTTAACAATTCTGTTGCTTTCGCTCTCAGAAACCAGTCAGTATATTAATTAGAACAGATTCAAGGAGCCAGGATTACATGTTCTAACAGTTAAATTTCCTGGTGAACCCATCAGGGTCCCGGATAAAATTGGGAACAATTACTGGTTCCCCTCTGGCTGAGACCAGCTTTTCTCCAAAGCGAGCCGTTAGAATTCCTGTTCTCATTGTCCTTAAGTCGGTAGGAGTGGTAGTGGAGGAGATAATAGGGGAAGGAAGGAGGGAGGGGAAGGGCCAGCCCAGCAGGGAGGCTCAGAGACAAAGGATGTCCTGGAAGACAGAGGGGGAAGAATGGGGTGTAGGCATTTATTAGCTTCAGAAGAGTTCAGGGACAGTCTCTAAAATTTCTTATTAATATTTTAAGTAATTTATCTGTGCTTCTCCTTTGAATTTTCTCATTTCAGAATCAGGATATGCTTTCTACTCATTCAGTTCAACGTTAGAGCCGGCCTTTTGGTAATTTTTGCATGCCATAAAAATAAGGTAGTCGCCAAGACAACTGCATTTTGGCCATTTAAAGTTGATATCATTTCTTGTTAAATCTTTCCATTTCTGTAAATCACTTGCAAGTACGGGCTTCCTATCAGGAGGGTCAATGAGGGCTGGGGTCTGGGAGTTTCTGGCCTTGGAGGGAGACACAACTTCCCATGTCAATTTTAGGTTTTTTTTTTTGGCTATCTGCAGAGTCTGAGCAATTTCCTAGGGATGTTATGTAGTGGGTCCAAGTGTGCTGCTTATGGGTTGAGCTCCACGAGGCTCTCACCCTTCAAGTCACATTCAACCCTCTGACATGCCTCAGTTTCTCTCCCAGCGTCTAACACAACCAGAGGGGCTGGGGGCAGGGCTGACCACACCCCATGGGCGCTTCCACAGGACCAGCCGGTCAGTTAATTACAGCGGGGTTGGAATTCCCTAGGGGGCTCCTTGAGGAAGGACCTCTGACACCTCCGCAAAGATTCTTGGTTACCTAAGAACACCCGAGATCTGCGCTGGAGGGAGGGCTTGCCCCTTGTCTTCGGAGTTGAGTGAGTTCAGCTCTTATTCATTCAGCAAAGGGTTTTTGCTCAGACTCTCAGGAAGCAGCCACCCATGTTTCTTCCTGTCTCACCTTTGCCTGGGTTCTGTCCACCCTTAACCTTGAGGATTTAAAAATACAGCTCAGATAAAGTCGGACCCTCCACCACGAGCAAGGGGAGGTCCTGGATGCAAGAGACAGTTCTCCCAAGTGCGTCCGATGGGTGGGGAGCCCTCTGCTGGATCCCAGCAGCAGCCCGGGTTGCAGGGTGGTCCCGGCCCTACTCCGAGTAAATGTCAACGTCAGAAACATTCAAACCCGTGAAGAATTTTTTATTTGAGCCAAAATTGCCGACAGTTGTCGGGAGGCAAAATCTCAACAGACTGAGTTAATGCTCGGGAGAACGGCAGTTCTGCGCCTGATTTCATACATTACGATCAAAAGAGAAGACGCAAGTGGGTTCCATGAAATCCACTGGAGATAGATGAGGGAGGCGGGAGAAAGCAAAGCGGGGAACCCTCTGGGATTGGATGAAAAGCAACACGATAGACACATCCATCTTTTATATAGGTGGGGACAGGACAGTTAGCAGTCAACAGTGAACTCAGTAACAATGAGGGGGTCTGTGGTCTCTGCAGAGCGGTGGCTGTGCTTTGAGGGTCTGGAAAAAGGAAAATCACTTTGATGTTCCACAGATATGTTATCATAGATACAAAAAGACAACAGACAGGCTCAGTGAAGGTCAAGACTGACCTTTGTCAGGGAAGATGCCAGCCTAGGACATGACTACCTGCCATAAACTGCTTTTAGGTAAAACGTTTTCATTTCAGGTCATTTTTCGTGGTTACTTTAGGTCTCTGAGTTTGCAAGGCTGCCAGGTGGGCCTCCCTGAGCTCGTCAGGTTAGCATGTGGCCGCTCTTCATCCACAGAAACAAACAAACAAGTAGCAAAAATAGCTACAGAACCTGAGAAGCGCAATGGATACAAAATAGAAACTGAGACAGAGAGCCGCTGGGAAGGGGCCTCCTTTGGGAGGAGTAAACAGGGTAAGCCTCTCTCTGGGCAGGGGCAAGAGAGGGTGAGGAAGGTCTGGCTGGTGGGCACCGTGGTGGAGCGGAGGGGAGTCTGCCATGGGCCGGGGGATTCAAAGTGGGAAAGGACCCCTGTGACTGGAGCAAAGCCCGAGGCACTGGCGCAGGAGAGGCAGAGAGGAGGGAGGGCAAGTTGAAAGGGAGTCAGCAGCCAGATTGGATGGCCGGTGCGATGGGCCAGGGGAGGGCAGCAGGAGGTTACAGAGGGCTTGAGCAGGAGGGCGATGGGATCTATTTTTTCTTCTTTTTTTTTAATCCTCACCCGAGGATATTTTTCCATTTTTCTTCAGATAGAGTGGGAAGGAGGGAGAGAGAAAGAAACATCGATGTGAGAGAGACACATCGACTGGCTGCCTCCGGTATGACCCAACCAGGGCCGGGGACGAACTGCAACCGAGGTACATGCCCTTGACTGGAATCGAACCCGCCACTCATTGGTCCCCGAGCTGATGCTCTAACCACCGAGCCAAACCGGCCAGGGCGATGTGATCTATTTTATACTTTTGAGACCCTCTCTTGGGGATTGGAGAGCATGTGAGACACACAAGGAGGGTGGAGTCGGTCAGCCGGAGTGTGGGGCATTCTACAGCACAGAGACCTTGAAGGAGCTGCTGGGTGCTGTTAAGAGACTTAGCAGGTGCCCTGGCCGGTTTGGCTCAGCGATTAGAGCGTCGGCCTGTGGACCAGAGAGTCCCGGGTTCGGTTCCTGCTAAGGGCATGTACCTCGGTTGCAGTTTGTCCCCGGCCCCGGTTGGGGTCGTGTGGGTGGCGGCCAGTTGATGTGTCTCTCTCACATCGATGTTTCTCTCTCTCTCTTCCTCCCTCTCTTCCTCCTGCTCTATCTGAAGATAAATGCAAAACTGTCCTCGGGTGAGGATAAAAAAAAAAGAGAGAGAGAGACTTAGGGGACCTTAGCCAAAGGCAATGGACAGGCCTTGTTTGCATCCTGATTCGAACAAACCAACTGTGAAAAGTCGTTGGGGAGGCACTTGGGGAAATCCGGACGTAGACCGAGTATTAGAAAACATTAAGAAACCTTCGTTGTCTTGTGAGGCGCATTCATGGCATCGTAATTAGGTTAAAGGAAAAGAAATCCTTCTCTATTAGCGACAGATATTAAAATATTTACAGGTGAAATAAAGCGTTGTCTGGTATCTGTTTCTCAATACTTCAGAAAGTGAAGTGTGTGCTGGGGGAATAGTGAACGGAGATTGGCAAAATGTTGATAAGTTGTGAAGCTGAGTGATGGTCCACAGGCTTCATTATATCAGCTTCTGAAATGTTCTGTGATTCAAAGTTAGATGAAAATGTGAACGCTCCCTGGCTTGCCGTGCTGTGGTGTGTGGTGTCTGTGGTGTGTGGCAGTGAGCCCCGGGCCAGCGGGTGGGACTCTCTGAGGGCCAAGGGACAGGGGCACTCTGTGGGGTGAGGGAGTGAAATTGGGAGGCAACCATCTGGCGACACTGCTCGCTGCCCGGGGCATGGACCCAGCCTGTGCCAGCCCAGCGGTCTGACCGTGAGCTGTGGACTCAGTCCGACCTGGGGCCACCCCCCACTGGCTACCTGCTTTCTGTTTCCTTGGGTGGAGCTGCTCAGTTCCTTATCTGTGAAGTGGAATCGTCATAGTACCGTTCCCACGGGGTTGTTACAAGCGTTAAATTAATCGTGTGTGTCAGCCCCAAGCTCGGTGCCAGGTGACGGCTACTATTCGATTCCCGGTGGCCGTTTGTAGACCTGGCAAAGACCGGGCTGAGGCCAGCAGGACTGGATTCTGGAAGCTTCTCTCGGGGATTAGTCCCCAGTGTCGAGAACACCGAAGCCAAGTGCGTGTGTCGAAGTCCACGAACCATCACACAGGTGCACACGCCTCTGGCACACGTTCACGCAGCTGCACACACGTGGACACCCCTCCATGGGGCCTCACCAAGGCACAGCCTCAGCAGGCCTAGGCTGTGCCTCCAGGGAAGGCTGGGACGGTCCTCCCCAGGAGATGCAGCGTGGAGGTGAAGAAGAGATGGGCGTGTGGCCCACGGAAAATCTAGGCACGTTGGGCCTTAGCAGGAAGACACCCTGGAAGTGGAGGCACTCCGTGGGGTGAGCGAGGCGCTGAGGAGGCATTGTGGGAAGGAGGGGGCGGGCTGGGGGCTGCAGGAGAGGCGAGTGGCAGAGCCAGGCTGGAAAGTCTTAAACTCCGGGGCGATCGCCAAGGAGCCTTTACCAAACCTGCAGGCAGCGTGGACACAGCTGCATTCCCTTGGGCCCTGCTTTAGTCTTGGATCTGCGAACCTCAGGCTGCCCAAGGCGACCACCTCACGGTCCCCGGTGCCCCCTCCCCCTGTTCCCGCCGGTCTCTGTGTGGCCTTGGGCTCTCCGTGGTCGAGCTGGAGAAATGCCAGCCGCAGTGCGTCCTGAGACTCTTCCTCTCTGTTTCCAGTTTTGATCTGATAGCCAAAGGGGGGATTGTCTGGACCAGGAGAGACAGGCCCTGCAGTGTGTGTGGGAGGGTGAGCCCCTGCCTACCCGGGCATCTGTTCTCACAGCCAAAAAGAATGGAAGGGTCTCATGCCGCAGAGACAGGGAGGCAGTGAAGAGAGAGATGGGTGGGGCCAGGAAGGGCTTCTGGAGCTCAGGTCTGGGGGGAGGGGAGGTGCACAGAGAGAAGTTTGGGGAGTGGCAGCACCCCCAGCTCGTACGTGCCCCTAGCAGGAACTGAACCCGGGACTCTTTGGTCCGCAGGCCAATGCTCCAACCGCTGAGCCAAACCGGCCAGGGAGTGTGCCCCCTTCTTTTGCTCCCCTCCCCCCCACTGCGGGCACAGGGACAACAGGCTGCTAATTCAACTCTGCCTTTATTACCGGGAAGACACTTTTAATCAAGTCCTAAGTTGCGTGGCAGGAGGGAGAGAGGAGACCCACTATGCCCTCACTCGCTCTGTTTTAGAGAACAATTTGGGGAGTCGCTAGTCCTGCATCGCATCAACACCAGTAAAACACCTAATGGTTCCCTCTCTTCAAATGTCAACATTTATAAATGCCAGAGCCCAGCACCAACTTCTAAGTAGCTTCCTTCCCCGGGCAGGCCTGGCGGGAGGAGCAGCCAGAGGGCCTTGTCCAGTGGCCATCACCGCCTGCTGCCTTTAGTTCTGCCCTGAGCCCTGGGGTCAGAGCTGGGAGTCTCGGGAATGAATGTCCCCCTTATGGAAACATGGGGCACCTGTGTTGGGAAGGGGGCTTCTCTTGCTTCTCCTAATCCAGGGTAACTTGTCTTACACGTCCATCCTAGGAAAGAACAGTTTCCCTTCTAGCCCAGTCTCCCACTCCCACCCCCCTACTGAACCCTCCTGGGGAAGTCTGACGGGCAGTGTCCTTGCTGGTGCCCCAGGCATCCTGAGGCCCACCAGGGCTGTGCGCTGAGGCCCCTTTGACACAGGCCAGATGACTAGCTGAGTCTGCTTGGGAGCTGGGGACCAGATGGGGAGGCAGATGAGCTCTTATTCTGCCGGGTCCACTGCCAGTCCCTGCGTCGCCTCAGGGCAGACCCCGAGAGTCTTGGTGGCAGAGGTTCCAGTGGCTCAGATGTCTGAGGGGTCCCCTCTCATCACATTGGGTTTTCCTTCTGGGGAGTCCTTCTTCCCGTGGGGTGAATGTGGACATCACAAGGCAGTAGTGACCACAGGGACTTCTGGGGCACAGCTCCCAAACAGCCACAGCTTTCCTCAAAGCTGCTTTCTTATCTGAAAACAATTAGGCAGCTTTGGCATTTTGCTGCACAATCCACGGCTCTATAGTATGACACAGGCCGTACTGTTCACCAGAACTTGGAAGGACTTGTGAGCCCTAGTTTGTGGAGCGAGACATGGAATTGTCTGCATGCCTGCCTCACCACCTTGCCATGCATAGAAGTAGGAGCACTTTGTACCTGGGAGGCTCTTTATTAAGGGACTGTGATGGTTTTCTAGGACTGCCATAACAAATAACCACCCACTGTGCAGCTTAAACAAATCCTCTCACTGAAATGGAGGTCAGAGGTCTTAAAGTGTTGACAGAGCCATGCTCTCTCTGAAGGTTCCAAGGGGGAACCCTCCTGGCCTCTTACAGCTTCTGGTGGCTGCAGGTGCTCCCTGGCTTGTGGCAGCATCACTCCCTCTCTGCCCCTGTCTTTATTTCCATCACCTTCTTAATTAGTCCAGAAGAAGAGCGAACCAGCTTCTTTGTTATGGAGGGCTGAGAGAAAAGCAGCCCCCGTCCCTTGGAGTTGTTGAACATTGGATAGGTAGAAAGAAGGTGGTTCTAGGTTTTGGAGGTAATGGGACCAGGTACTCCCAGGAGGTGTATCCAGATTGCACCCAGGAGGGGGCTGGCAGGTGAACAGAGTGAGCTGACGTGACAGCGTCAGTTCCTTGGGCTCAGGTCCAGTGGGTCCATAAGGTTTTGCTGATCTGAGCACCACTCTGAGGAGCTGCTCTTTCCTGAAAGTGTCCCCATGGGGAGGTGGCATTAGTTAGGGCCTAGAACAGTCCCCTCTGTCCTGGGACTTCATTCTGAGCTTAGGGGGGCAGCTTGTTCATAAAGAATGTTTCCTTGGTTCACGAGGTGCTTCTTCCTTCCACGAGCATGGCATCAGTGGGGGGCGGCCACCTGGCTACCCTCTGTCACAGGGCATGTGCTGCCGGCACCTTGGCTGCAGGAAGAGGTGGAATCAGCCCCGTCTTTAGCATGAACCTTTCCAGTCATCCCAGTGAGGTGGACGGAGTCAGCCTCCAGGTTTTCTTTAAGACACTGGGAAGGAGAGACTCCAAGATGGTGGTGGATCAAGTGGAAGCCACGCTGACCTTCTCCCAGGACCAAACTGGAATCACAACTAAAATATAAAATAATCATCCAGAATGACCAACTGAAGACTAGCTGGAAAGAACCCTTATAACCAAGGACATAAAGAGGAGCCCACATCGAGACTGGTAGGAACTGTGGAGACACAAAAGGGCTGGCTGGGCTCCCACAGGCAGCAGCTGAAGTGCTGGAGGGATATCTCAGCTGCAGGAGGTTCCCCTGAGAAATCTGGAATCTAAACACCAAGCTGGGCTCCCCAGCCCAGAGTAACAGAACCAGGAAAGGTGCCCACATAACATCTGGCTGTGAAAAGCACCAGGGTTCTGTCTGGCAGGGAGAGACGGCAAGATACACAGGCACCCTCTTAAAAGGCCAACACACTGAATTCCATTTGCAGACACTCACGTTGGGCTCTGGGAGAGGGAGGGCAGAGTGGACTAGAGCTGTGTGAGGAGAGACTGGGGTTGGTGGCTCTGGGGAGAGAGCTGGGAAGGCAGCCACCAGGATCCCTGTGCTCAGTCATTCCCCCACACGGCAGAAGCCATCTTTGTCAGGCAGAGATTTTCCATCAATGCAGCTTTAGCCTGGGGGGAAACAATTCCCTCACCCATTGGAAACCCTCTTGCCCCACCCTGTGGAGTTTGGTTATGCTGTACTGAGGACTACAGCCTAAGGCTCATTAACTGACTGAGATGAACAGTCAGACTGCAGGCAGAGGCAAACCTCTGGGTGCTTTGAGTCTTTTCCTGACCAACTCCTGGTTCCCAGGGCTAGTCAAAGAAGACCTTGGTGTGTATCTTGGCCCTTTCCACACACACCCAGTCCCAGCAGAGGGAGCCACAAGCTGTGGATAGCTTACACCTACGATTAGTGTACTCAGGGCCAGTCACAGACAGCATCTGACATTGGCCTGAACCAGAGACCCTCTGAAAAGGCCCCAAACTAATAAACCCTGTGGCCAGCTTCAGACAACAACAGAGCAGGATCCAATAAGCTTCACAAGCAGCACATCCACAGGGAGATATTGGCAGGCTCCAAACCCTGCTGAGGTGAATTCTGCTTCCTGTGATCAGCACCTGCACGGCAGCCTACACGCTGTGTTGAGGGCTGAGCCTCACTGTAAGCCAGCCTGAGGGTTGAGTGCACTCATGGATGTCCAATAGCAATCAAGACTTAATTATGACGAGAAGGTCTGCACAACATGCACAAGGGACATTATTAAGACATCCAGGTCTGGTGATCAGGGAGACTGTGCCACTGGGTCCCACAGGTCATCTACTACATAATGCAACCCTACCAAGACTGGGAATTGTAGCAGATCTACCTAATACATGGAAACAAACCTAAACAGGCAGCCAAAATGGGAAGACAAAGAAACATGCCCCAAATGAAAGAAGATAATTCTCCAGAAGAAGAGCTCAACGAAATGGATATAAGCAATTTTTCAGATATAGAGTTCAGAGTAATGATTATAAGGATTGTCAACAGCATGAAAAAAGATATAGAAAAACAACCAGTCAGAAATAGAGACTGACATAGCAAAATAAAGAATACACTGGAAGGAATAAACAGCAGATTAAATGAAGCCAAGGATTGAATCAGCGAATTAGAAGACAGGGTAGACAAAGACCACTCAATCAGAGAAACAAAAAGAAAAAAACAAAAACAATTAGAAACAAGAAGACAGTTTAAGAGAACTGTGGGACAATATGAAACATAACAACATCCATATCACAGGAGTACCAGAAGGAGAAAAAAGTGAGCAAGGGATAGAGAACATGTTTGTAGAAATAATGGCAGAAAACTTCCATAACCTGGCAAAGGAAATTGTCACACAAGGTCAGGAAGCAAAGAGAGTCCCAAGCAAGAAGAACCTAAAGAGGCTCATGCCAAGATATATTATAATTAAAATGCCAACATTTAAGACAAAGAGAGAATCTTAAAGACAGCAAGAGAAAAGAAATGTATTACCTGCAAAGGAGCTCCCATAAGGCTGTCAGCTGATTTCTCAACAGAAACACTACAGGCCAGAAGTAAATTGTATGAAGTATTGAAGGTAATGTAAAGCAAAGATCTGAAACCAAGACTACTCTATTCAGCAAGGCTATCATTCAAAATAGGAGAAATAAAGAGCTTCCCAGACACACACACAAAAGCTAAAGTAGTTTATTACCACCAAATCAGCATGGAAAGAAATGTTAAAGGGACTGCTTAATAATAATAAGAAATACACACAACACACACACACACACACACACACACACACACAGGCATAAAGAATTAAAATAACAATAAATAAGTACCTATCAATAATAACCTTAAATGTAAATGGATTAAATGATCCAATCAAAAGACATAGGGTATCTGAATGACTAAGAATACATCACCCACCTGGCCAGTGTGGATCAGTGGATTGAGTGTCATCCCATGAACTGAGAGGTCCCGGTTTGATTCCCAGTCAGGGCACATGTCCGGGTGGCAGGTTCGATACCCAGTAAGAAGTGTGCAGGAGGCAGCTGATCGATGTTGCTCTCTCACATTGATGTTTCTACCTCTCTCTCCCTTCCTCTCTCTAAAAAGCCAATAAAAACATATTTTTAAAAAAAGAATACATGACCCCTATATATTCAGTCTGCAAGAGATCCAACTCAGAACAAAAGACACACACAGGATGAAAGTAAAGAGATGGAAAAAAATTTTACCATGCTAATGGAAACAAAAGAAAAAAAAAAAAGCAGGAGTAGCAATACTTATATATGACAAAATACACTTAAAAGCAAAGGCCATACCAAGAGACAAAGATGGTCACTTCATAATACTAAGGGACTAATCCAACAAGAGGATATAACCCTGGTAAATATGTATATATATATATATATATATATATATATATATATATATATATATATACACACACACACACACACACACACACACACACATATATATATATATATAACCCTGGTAAATATATATATATACACACACACACACACACACACACACACACACTCGGAGGACTTTAAGGGAGAGATTGACATAATGATACAGGATAGTAAGAGCAATACAATAAGAGTAGGAGACTTTAACAATCCACTTACTTCACAAGAGATATCTTCCAAAAAAAAAAAAAATTAATGAGGAAACATTGACCCAGATGACACACTAAATAAAATGGATTTAATTGACATTTAGAGAACATTTCACCTCAAAGCCACAGAATATACATTCTTCTGAAGTGCACATGGGCCATTCTCAAAGATAAATCACATGTAGGACACAAAATAAGTCTTAACAAATTCAAGAAAATTGAAATCATATGAAGTAACTTCTTGAGTCACAATGGCATAAAACTAGAAATCAACTACAATAAAAACACTCAAAAACATTCAAACACATGGGGCTAAATAGCATGTTATTAAACAATGAATGGGTTACCAATGAGATCAAGGAAGAAATTAAAAACTTCCTGGAAACAAATGAAAACAAACACAAAACAACCCAAAATCTATGGGACACAGCAAAAGCAGTCCTGAGAGGGAAGTTCGTAGCACTACTGACCTACATCAAGAAACAAGAAAGATCTCTAATATACTATGTAACCCTACAACTAAAAGAACTAGACAGAAAAAAGAAAAAAAATGCCCAGAGTAAGTATAAGGAAGAAAATAATAAAGATTTGAGCAGAAATAAATGGTAGAGAGATTTAAAAAAAAAATACAGAATAGCAATGGAATCAAGAACTGGTTTCTTTTTGAAAATATAAACAAGATTGATGAATCTCTAGCCAGACTTATCAAGAAACACATAGAGAGTACCCAAATAAATAAAATCAGAAATGAAAGAGGTGAAGTAACAACTGACACTGGCATAAGAACAGGCATCTAGATCAACCGAACAGAAGAGAGAACCCAGAAACTGACCCAAGACATTATGCTCAATTAATATTTGACAAAGGGAGGCAAGAGCATACAATGGAGTAAAGACAGTCTCTTTAATAAACAGTGCTGGGAAAATTGGACAGCTACATGCAAAAAAAGAAAATAGACCACCAACTTATACCATACACAAAGATAAACTCAAAATGGATAAAAGATTTAAATGTAAGTTGTGAAACCATAAAAATCCTAGAAGAAACCATAAGCAGCAAATCTCAGACATCTCACGTAGCAGAATTTTCATGGATACATCACCTAGGGCAAGAGAAACAAAGGAAAAAACAAACAAATGGGACTGCATCAAAATTAAAAGCTTCTGCACAGCAAAACAAACCGAAAAGGGATCCCACTCTTTGGGAGAACATATTTGCCAACGACACATCGGATAAGGGGTTAATTTTCAAAATATATAATGAAGTCATAGAACTTAACGAAAGGAAGACAAACAGTCCAATTAAAAAATGGGCAAAGGACCTAAATAAACAGTTCTCCAAAGAGGACTTACAAATGGGCAAGAGACATGAAAAAAATGCTCAAAGTCACTAATCATCAGAGAGATGCAAATTAGAACGACTATGAGGTATCACCTCACACCTGTCAGAATGGCTGCCATCATCAAACAACAAGTGCTGGCGAGGGTGTGGAGAAAAGGGGACTCTAGTACACTGCTGGTGGGAATGCAGACTGGTGCAGCCACTATGGAAAACAATATGGTGTTTCCTCAAAAATTAAAAATTGATCTGCTATTTGACCCAGTGATTCCACTTCTAGGAATATACCCTGAGAAGACTGAAACACCAATCAGAAAGAATATATGCACCCCTATGTTCATAGCAGCACTATTTATAATTGCTAAGATCTGGAAACAGCCCGAGTGTCCATCACTAGATGAGTGGATCAAAAAGCTGTGGTACTTTTACACAATGGAGTACTATGCAGCTGTAAATAAGAAGGATCTCTTACCCTTGAGACAACATGGAGGGACCTGGAGAGTATAATGCTAAGTGAAATAAGCCAGTCAGAGAAAGACAAGTACAACATGATCTCATTTATATGTGGAAGCTAATGAACAGAACAAACTGATGCACAAAATAGATCCAGAGACGTGGAAACATGGAACAGACTGACAAACCTCAGAGGGAAGGGGTGGGGCAGGAAGAGATAAACCAAAGAACTTCTATGCATATAGGCACAACCCATGGACACAGACAATAGTACAGCAAAGGCCTGGGGCAGGGTGGGAGCCAGGTGGAGGGGAGCAAGGAGGGCAAAAGGGTGGGACATCTGTAATTCTCTCAACAATAAAGATACATTTTTAAGAAAGACACTGGGAAGGATCCAAGTAGTGATTACACAATACACACAGTTCAGCACCTTCCTTTACTCATTTAACATTAAAGCTTGGAGATTGTTCTGTATCATTACAAAAAGAACTTTTCATTCTTTCTATCTATGTGTGGCATTCCCTTAGATCTAGGGAAATGATCTATTGAATCAGTTCCCTATTAAAAGGCATTATATTTCCCCCAATATTTTGTTTTGTTTTTACAAACAATAACGCAGTGAAAGGTCTCCAGCAATATCCTCTTCCTCACGTGTAACTCATCTGCAGGATATGTTTCTGAAAGTAGAACCTTGTCCAAAGGTATGCGAACCCTAACCCTGGACACACGGCCTCCCATGGAGGGTTCAGTAGTTCATTGCCGTCACACGGGTGATCCTTACCGATGTGATGGGTGAGAAACAGTATCACAGTGTAATTTCAATTTGCAATTTCCCAATTATGAGTAAATTAAAGTATCTTTAATGCCCACTATAAATTGGGCTATACATGGTCTGTTTAGATCTTTTAGCTGCTTTTCTGTAGGATGTGGTCATTTTCTTGATGACTTGGGGGTGCTTTTTATTTATCTGAGAAATTAGTCCTGCCTATGAGTGCCCAAAGCTGTTCCCAGTGGGCTAAGCCTATTGTTTCTGTGTATTGCTGTTCATGAATATCCAGCTCTTCTCTCTGAGACGCTTTTGTGTCCCCTGGCCTTTTGAGCAGGTGCAGCTGTGTGACTTGGCCAATTAAATGTGTGCAGAAGCGTGTTTGTCGCTTCTGGGCTGGAGCTTGAATGGCGATTGGCATCAGCGGATAATGACGGTGCCTTCAGCTGGGGAACCCAATGTGAAGGTGATGGTCGTGACGAGAAGGGACTAGAGGCCACAGCGAATCTGGGAGACAACGTGTGGGGTGGGCAGGAAATAGTACTTGGCCGATTTTTTTTTCTTTATTGATTTTAGAGAGAGAAAGGGAGAGGGAGAGAGAGATGGAAACATCGATGAGAGAGAACATCGATTGGCCGCCTCCTGCGTGCCCCTCACTGGGGATGGCCCACAACCTGGGCATGTGTCCTGACCAGGAATCGAACCGGCGACCTCTTGGTGCATGGGTCCACGCTCAACCACTGAGCCACGCCGGCCGGGTGTACTTGGCTGTTTTATGCCACCCCGACTTTGGCCTCTTCTAGCAACAATGTAACTATCCTATAGTTACTAACCATCCTATAGTAACTCTCCTATCTTGTCAGATATCCGCGATTTCTGCCACACAGAACATTTCATTGAAGTTAAAATGATCGGTTCTTTATTTCATGACTTCTAGGTGTGTATAAGGACTATTATTAAAAATATTCTCCCACAATTTGTTGAAAATCTTTCTCTCTTATTTTGAAATGCCACCAGGCGCTGATACTCTGTTGTCATTCCAAGTGGAAGAGGCAGAGTGTGGGAGTGGCTGCTGCAGCCGCTGTCCCCGGTGTCACATGACGTCTGGCTACTCCTATGACACGTGACTGCAGACACTCACACAGGTCAGGCTTTGTCCTCTCCCACAGAAGTCCAGAGCTGGCATCTCAGGACAGCGCCACGGAGCCAGAGACGCGGGCCTCTTGTGTGCTTCGGATTTACCCTCCTCAGCACACGGCTTTCCTAGACCTCATGGTCCAAGATGCGTGCACAGCTCCAGCCATCACGTCTGGGTTCCAGACAGGACGTAGGAGGAAGACTGTGGGGCACAGGAGCTCTGTCAATGGCTCATCACTCTTTTAAAGAGCTTTCTTAGAACTCTGGCCCCCAAACTTCTGCTTATGTCTCATGGCCCAGAACTCAGTCATAGGGCCACGCCTCGAAGCAGAGGGTTAAGAAACGTAGCGTTTTACTAAGTATACCTGCTGGGCGGTCTGGGTGTTGCTGCGATTGGACAGCAGTTCCCTGACAGCCTCGGGGCTCTGGGGACAAGCCCCTAAAAAGTCCCCGGGCCTCTGGTCAGTGTGGCTCAGTGGTCAGAGCATCGGCCCGCGGACCAGAGACCAGGTTCGGTTCCCGCTAAGGGCACGTACCTCGGTTGCAGTTTGTCCCCGGCCCTGGTTGGGGTTGTGTGGGTGGCAGCCACTCGATGTGTCTCTCTCACGTCGATGTTTCTCTCTCTCTCTCTTCCTCCCTCTCTCCCTCCCGCTCTCTCTGAAGATGAATGCAAAAGTGTCCTCGGGTGAGGATAAAAAACAAAACCAAACCATCCCCGGGGTGGCGAATCCCAGGAGAAGGCCCCACCGCCATCACCCTTCCCCCCTTGCTTCTTCGCCATTGCCAGGCTGCCTCCAGGCCCTGGGGACGGCCCAGATGTGGCTGTGTCAACCTGGGAGTGGACTGCTGGGAGGGAGGCCGCCCCCACTCTGGGAGTTAGAAGCCGTGGGCACTGACGGGCTTCACCTGCTCCGAGCCCACGTGCCTCTCCGGCAACTTCAGTAACAAGAAAAACTTCCTGCCTGGCTGGCGTGGCTCAGTGGTTGAGCGTGGACCCTGCACCAAGAGGTCCCGGTTCGATTCCCGGTCAGGGCACAGGCCCAGGTTGTGGGCCTGACCCCCAGTGGGGGGCATGCAGGAGGCAGCCAATCAATGTTCTCTCTCATCGATGTTTCCATCTCTCTCCCCCTCTCCCTTCCTCTGTCTCTAAAATCAATAAAGAAAAAAATAAACAAATAAAAAAGAAAGACTTCCCAGGGCTGCTGGGAAAACAGAATGCAGTCGCGCCCAGGCAGGCCTTGGGGTGGCCGCTGTTGGTCCTGGGACAAGAGGAGCAGTCGGCCTGGGCGTCCTGCTGCCACGGGCTGGCCCGCAGAGCAGGGTGGCGGGCGTCGTCGGGGACAGGCCTGGAGGAGGGTGTGCTGCTCACCTGCTCACCTGCTCACCTGCTCCCACACTTCCGCTGCTTCCTGACCTCCTGGGGGACGTTCTCACCGGCTGTCAGAACCAGCTGTCAGGCGGGAGCCCGTTAACTCAGTCACTCCCTTTGATGTCTTCGTTTATTTCATCCTCCTCCCCTTCAACCTCCATAAACAAGCCTCTCTCCTGTTCTTCCTTTCTCTTTCCCTCAGCACCACCCCTGTCCCGACCCGAGTCAGCTCGGCTGCTGCTGTTAGTCACTCAGTCCCTCGTACAGTCAGGAAAGGCTCGACGTTTGCCTCGGTGACAAAGGCCCCCGTCATAGCGGCTTGGCGGAGAGGCATTGCACCTATGTCACTGCACCTCGCTTTCCCGTGCTCGGCACAGGCTGTGTCTGCACCGACATCCAGGCAGAGCTCTCCAGCAAGAAGATTACGATGCGCTGGGCTTCGGTGATTGTTAGCATGCTTTAGCAATGGTTTTGCTTGTTTGTTTTTATCCTCACACGAGGACACTTTTGCATTTATCTTCAGATAGAGCGGGAGGGAGAGAGGGAGGAAGAGAGAGAAAGAAACATCCATGTGAGAGACACACATCAAGTGGCCGCCACCCACACGACCCCAACAAGGGCGGGGACAAACTGCAACCGAGGCACATGCCCTTAGCGGGAACCGAACCCGGGCCTCTCTGGTCCGTAGGCCGACGCTCTAACCGCTGAGCAGAACTGGCCAGGGCTACATTGCTCTGTAGACATAACGGTCTTGCACACTTGGGAGACTGCAGCAGAGTATAAACATGCCTTTCGTGTGCACTGGGAGACCCCAACCTCCTGTGACTCACTGTACCGCGGTATTTGCTTCACGGTGGCGGTCTGGAGCGGCTCACAGTATCTCCGCTGTGGGCTTGCACACGCATTTGTTTCTTGTTCACAAAAGTGTGCACGGCTCTCCGGGACAGCGTTCCCGAAAGATCCAGGCAGCTGAGATCTGGGACGGCACCGTCGCAACACCCGCCACAGCTGCTGCAGAGGGTGGAGAGGGACCAAGGGATTCGCATCTGCGCGTCCCTGCAGCGCCTTCAAGTGACACGCAGACCTCAGGCCCGCTGGCTGGAACTCGGGGCGTGGCTCTGCCAGATGCAGGGGGCTGGGAACGGGAGGGGCACACACCTGCTGTCCAGTCTCTGTTTCCAGCAGAGACACGCAGTCATCGCCTTTGCCCAAAGCCCACAGGAACCTGCTACCAGTTCTCCCAAGTTCCCGACCGACCTTCAACAGCTCCTGTGGTTGGACGCCACCGGGCACCTCCCAGCCCATCGCTCGTCTCTCCCTGGGTGAGCTCCAGCTAGATCCTGCAAAGTTCCCCCTCCGCGCCTTGGCTCATGCCCTTCTGTTGGTTCATCACCCCGCTTCCCCAGGTTCTTCAGGGCCCCAGCCAAGGCCAACCTCTGTTTTGTGAAGCCTCCTTCTGGCTCAGCCCTTCGTGCTCTCCCTCCGAAGGGCCCCTCCAGGGCTGGTTTGAAGCCGCCACTCAGCCTTGAGTATACGTTCCTTCTACGTCCTGTCTAGACCGCAGCCCTTGGAGGTCAAGGGCGGTGTCTTCTCCCTCTCGGCTTTCTCAGCGCCCCACTCGGCAGGACTCCGAATGATCTCACCTCGTGCAGGCTGTTAAAGGTCTGTTCTGTGCTGGACACCGCGCCAGGCACAGAGCACGCAGAAAACAAGAGTACCTGCCGCTGGAAGGAAAAACGAAGCGTTTCTGTGTGCCTGCTCCATGGCACCGGAGACGGAGAGAGACAGCTGTCGAGTCCGCTTGGGGTTGACTCCCCCCTCGGGTTAAATGACCTGCCAGACCTCAGGCAAGTTACTCAACTTCTTTAGCCTGAGTTTCTCGTCCTCAACAACAATAATATTCGTTATCTGTTCCACCAGCTTCCGAGAACTGCTGTGACAGATGACCACACACTGTGCGGCCGGGGACGACGGACACGTGTTCTGCCACAGTTCTGGGGGCCAGTGGCCTGAGATGAGCTGTCGGCCCCACTCCCCAGGGGAGAACCCCTCTCTTGCTTCTTCCTAGTCTGGGCGGCTCCCAGCGGTTCTTGGTGCTCCCTGGCTCGTAGCTGCATCGTTCCAATCTCTGCCTCTGTCTTTTCATGCTGCTCTTCTCTCTGCACCCCCACCCCACCTCCTCTTCTCGAGTAGAAACCAGTCTTTGGGTTCAGGGCTTATATCTATAAAACACTGCTTCCAAAAAATAAATAAATAAATAAAACCGCACTGTAAGGTTCCAGGTTGACATAAATTTGGGGGTGGGACACATTAAAAACAACTTTTTTTTTTCCCTTTATTGATTTTAGAGAGAGAGGAAGGGAGAGGGAGAGAGAGATGGAAACATCGATGAGAGAGAACATCGACTGGCTGCCTCCTGCATGCCCCCCACTGGGGATCGGGCCCACAACCTGGGCATGTGCCCTGACCGGGAATCAAACAGGTGACCTCTTGGTGCATGGGTCGACGCTCAACCACTGAGCCACACCGGCCGGATGGTGGGACACTTATTAAACCCAGTACACCTACCTCATAAGACTATTGTGAGGATTAAATAAAGTGGGGCCTATAAATCATTTGGCCCAAGCCAGGGGCATAGCAAAATGCATTGAATGTTAGTGGTTTTTAGAACAATATATTAATCAGGATTATTTCATTTGCGAGTGTCAGGACCCCAGTTCAGTCCTGGTGGGACTAGATCGGGATGCTTACCCGTGGCCACTACCAGCCTTTCCCTCTCCGTCTCGCGGCTGTCCGTGCTGTCTTCATTCTCAGACGCACTCTCCCAGGGCGGCAGCAGAGACAGCCCTCCGCAGGCCCGGGACTCCATTTGACCAGCTGGCCACCCGTGGTGGAAAAGCAACACCTTTCTCAGCAGTTCCAGCCAAAGCCCCGGGGCTGACGCTCACGGAGCCAATCTGGACCGCGAGCCCGTGCCGGAACCGGTGCTGCGGTCGGTGGGACGAGCGTCCTGAGCGCAGGACGAGTGCAGGTAGCTGGAGCTGAACCACTTGAACTGCGTGTGAAGGAGGCTGGCTCTCAGAAGGGAAATCAGAATGCTGGACCATCGGAGCCACGCAGGCAAAAACACGGACAGTCCCAACCGGCCACGCCACACTGTGTGCCAGCGTCCAGCCCAGCGGCCGCGAGAGGCGCCACGCAGCTGCTCCTGTTTTTCATTATTCCTCCCAACATCTCTGCAAAGGGCGTGATGTCCTTTCCACGTTGCAGACGCAGACGTTGAGGCTTGGTGGGTTCAAGTGGTCTGTCCAAGATGACCGGGTAAAACGTGGTAAAGCTGGGATTCAAAGCCAGTGGATTTCCTTGCGGGGCCTGTGCTATTTCAGTATCCCACACGGCCACTGTCCTCCAACACAGTCAGAGAAGAGAGAGTTCGAACATGTACCACCTTTAGGTGCAACAACAAAATAAATAGGCTCGCTAGCCGCCGTCCCATAATTCACCACCCTGGGAGCTCAAATCCCCCGTTTCCTTTGTCTGGTCACTTCTCCCAATGTATTGCCTTTGTTAAAACGGAGTATAAGCCCCTGGATTTAACCACCAGGGGATATGAAACCTTCTCAGAGAGAAGAACTGGATGTCCATGAACAGTGACACACAGACACTGGGAACAGTTCTGGGCACTCACAGACAGGACTAATTTCTCTGATGAATAAAAAGCACCCCCAAATCAACAAGAAAATGACCACATCCAACAGAAAAGTAGCTGAAAGATCTGAACAGACCATGTATAGCCCAGTTTATAGTGGGCATCAAAGATACTTTAATGTACTCATAAGAAGAAAATCGCAAATTAAAATTACTCCGTGATACTGTTTCTCACCCGTCACATCAATAAGGATGCGGGCAAACAAGCATCACCTGTGTGCACCCTCCATGGAAGGCAGTGTGTCCAGGGTTAGGGTTCACATACCTTTGGATACAGTTCTACCTTCAGAAATGTATCTTGTGGATGAGTTACACAGGAGGAAGCAGATATTGTTGGAGACTTTTCATTGCATATTTGTTTGTAAAAACAAAACAAAATATTGGGGGAAATATAATGCCTCTTTTTTTCCCAGCTCCACACACATAAAAACGCTAACATCAACGACATTTGTATGCCTTTTGTTCATCTGTCTCTTGTTGGTTTAATTCGCAGACCCCAGTCACAGAACATAAAAGGGTGGAGGAGGCGTGGGGCCTTCTGAAGCTCCAGGGCCATCTGGTTGACTGTCGGACACAGAGCTGGGATTATCTACCAGGATTCAGTCCCTTCCACCTTCAGGGACAGAGAAGATGTGGAAGGAGGAGGCAGGATGGCTGCAGCTGAAGGAAGTTCCGTCCGCCTGCTCCTCGCACAGGACGGGACTGGAGGCTAAACTGAGGAACATTCCACTTGAGGAACCACCTGAAAATAGCCGATTGGAAATACAAGGTGTGGAGAGGGGACGGGAGAAGACGGGGAGTGGGGGAGACAACCGGGCAGCTGCACAGCATGCTGGGAGGCGGGAGGGGAGGTGCGGCAGTGCAATTCTGCCTCTGGGGAGTGGGGGCACTCAGCCTCACACAGAGTCCCCAAACAAGAGCAACAGAGAAGGGAAGAGGAGCCCACACAGCACCAGACAGTGGGGATCAGAGGTGATTCGGCCCACGGGGGGACTCAGCACTCTCCCAGGCCAACGTGAGTGCTTGGTCACACCAGCCTGGAAAGCTCACCCTGACTGTGGTCAGTGGGAGGGGACACTAAGCAGAACTGCACACCTGAGGAGGGGTCTGAGAGATCACACAGCAGTGAATCTGAGGGGCTGATTATTCACTGAAAGAACTTTGACAAGGGCTAGTCAGAGTGCCCAGGGAAAGAGGTGCAATTCTCCCCACCTCAAGGGAAGAGGAGACATCCCTACCCCCACCCATGGAACAGCTCTAGTCTGGGAATCGGCACCCCCGGGGTGGGCCGGTGATGATGGGGATTGGGAGGTCTGGGGGGTGGGAGCCTGGGCAGAAGCTCCACCAGTGAGAGCCAGCAGTGTTGAAAGATGACAGAGTCAAGCAGGGCGTTTCTTTCTATCCTCCCCTGCTTGGGGTGCTGACCAGGGGCTGCCAGCAACCCAGGCAGAGCTGAGGCATTGGAAGGAGAGGAAGCAACTGCCTGTACCTCCTACAAGCTACAGGCACCACGCCCAATGCAAATCTGTTTAAACCATCCTGACAGGACCTGATACCCCACAGAGACAGTGCCACTGGGGAAGGGGAAGCAGCCCAGACAAGTGCATTCAAGTGACGAGCCCTGAAGCAGACCCACCTCTGGGCTAGGGACGCTCCCCCTGCCACTAGATTACTTGGGGTCCCACCCAGCAGGACCTCAGCCAGGTGACCCAGGGCCAGACAAAGACAGTGATTCACAATGGCCTTCACCAGAGAACTGCCCAAGAGGGCAGTGACTCACACACCCAGGGGCCAGATCCAACAACACGGGACCAGAACCCAGTGAAATACACAAATAGCATATCTGAGGTGGTTTTTGTGTGTGTGTATATTTTTTATTTTTATTTTTAACTCACTTTATTTCTTTTCCCATTTTTTAAATTTTCCTACTATATATTTTATGTTATTTAGCATTATTACATTATAAAATTATTATTATTTCATTCATTATTTTCAGGCTTTTAATTTTTATATTTACTTTATTTCTAGTCTCTGCCTTTTTTGCTTTCATATTCTTTTTTTACTCCACCTCTAATTCTTTTGGTATTACACCTTCTAATATTCTTTGTATGTGCATGTGTGTGTGTATTTTCTTGTTTGTTTGTCTTTTAATCTTTAAGTCGAAGCTGTTGTTTTTATCACTGTTGTTGCTGATATTTTTTTCAGGTTCTATTTGGTTTGGTCTGGTTTTGCCTTGCCTTATTTGTTTTCAAATACTTTTTCCCCCCTTCTTCTAGTTCTTTTGGTCTTGCACCTTGTGTGTGTGTGTGTGAGAGAGAGAGAGAAAGAGAGAGAGAGAGAGAGAGAGAGAGAGAGAGAGAGAGAGAGAGAGAGTTTGTTTGGTAGTCTTTAAATCTTTTGGTTGAGGCTGTTACACTTATTATTGTTGCTGATATTTTTGGGGGGTTCTTTTTGGTTTGGTCTGGCTTTGCATTCTTTTGTTCTGTCAGCTGTTGGCACAACACAATCGGGGCTGAGACTCATAGTCAACAACCCTGAGAGCTGAGCCTACCCACAAACGGACAACAGCAATCAAGACCGAAATTCAACAGGAGAGCCAACATAACTCACACAAGGGTAATTTCTAGAGCACCCCTCAGAAGATCAAGGTGACTACTCTACTTGGTCCCACAAGAAGGTCACCACACAAAGACTGAGAGGCATAGTGGTCTTATCTGATACACACTGACCTGCCAATGCATCCCAGTGTGACTCACCAGGCCCCGAGCTACCAGACTGCTAAAATGGTGAGACAAAGAAGCAACTTCCAAATGAAAGGAAAGGAGAAATCACCAGAAAAGAAACTAAATGAAATGGAGACAAGTATTTTGTCAGATAAATAATTCAAAATAATGGTTTTAAGTCTGCTCAAACAACCTAGTGAGAAACACAAGCAACTTAATGAGAATTATAAAGAACTCAGTGGCAACTCCATCAGCATGAAAAAAGAAGTAGAAGCTTTGAATAAAAGTCAAGTGGAAATGAAGAATGACATAACTGAAATAAAAAATACCCTGGAACGATACACTAGCCAATTAAAAGAAGCTGAAGACTGAATCAGTGAGTTAGAAGACAAGGTAAAAAACACCACCACCAATTAGAGCAGCAATTGGAAAAAATTGAAAAGCAGGAGGAGAGTTTAAGGGAGCTTTGGGATCACACAAAATGTAACAACATTTGCATCATAGAGGAACCAGAAGGAGAATAATCAGAGAAAGGAAAAGAGAATTTGTTTGAAGAAATAAAACAAATTTTTGTTTTATTTGACAGAAAACAAACGTTTTCTTTGACAGAAAACCTATGTAGCCTGGTGAAGAAAAAGTGACACAAGTTCAGGAAACACAGAGAGTCAAATCAAGATGAACCCAAAATGACTCACACCTAGGCACATCATAATTAAAATGACGAATGTTAAAGACAAAGAAAAAAATCTTAAAGGCAGCAAGAGAGAGACAGAAAGTTACCTATGAGGAAGCTCCCTTTAGACTGTCAGTTGATTTCTCAATGGAAACACTGTGGACCAGAAGGGAATGGCATGAAGTATACAAAGTAATGAAAAGCAAGGGTCTGAATCCAAGACTACTCTATCCAGCAAGGCTATTATTCAAAATTGAAGGTAAAATAAAGAGCTTCCCAGACAAAATAAGAAGGCTAAGGGAATATATTAGCACCAAACCACTGCAAGAAATGCTAAAGGGAATGTTGGAAGAAGAAGAAGAAGAAGAAATATATATATATATATATAATGAAGACAAGCATAAAAAATAAAAATGGCAACAAATAAGTACCTATCAATAATAACCTTAAATGTAAATACCTTAAATGTTCCAATCAAAAGACATAGGGTAGCTGAATGGATAAGAAAACATGGCCCATATGTATGCTGTCTACCAGAGATGCACCTCAGAACAAAAGACTCACAAAGGATGAAAGTGAAGGGATGGAAAAAAGATTTCCAACCAAATGGAATAAAAAATAAAATATAGAAAAGGCTGGGGTAACAAGGAAGGGCCAGAAAATTTGAACAGACCAATAACAACTAAGGAAATTAAAGCAGTAATCAATAAACTCCCAGGAAACAAAAGCCCGGGTCCTGATGGCTTCACAAGGGAGTTTTACCAAACATTCAAAGAAGAACTAACACCCGTTCTTCTTAAATGATCTCAAGAGGAAGAAAGACTTGAAGCTCTTTTTATGAGGCCAGCAGAATCCCAATTTCAAAACCAGATAAAGACGCTACAAAGAAAGAAAACTACAGGCCAATACCGCTGATGAACATAGATGCCAAAATCCTCAACAAAATAGTAGCAAATTTGATCCAGAAATATATTCAAAAAATTATTCACCATGACCAAGTGGGATTCATCCCAGGGTGCAAGGTTGGTACAATATTCACAAATCAATAAATGTGATACACCACATAAACAAAATGAAAGATAAAAATCAAATGATCATATCAATAGATGCTGAAAAAGTAATTGACAAAATCCAGCACCCATTTATGATAAAAAATACTCAGTAAAGTGGGAATAGAGGGATCATATCCAACAGAATAAAGGCCATATATGAAAAACCTACAGCCAATATCATACTCAATGGGCAAAAACTGAAAGCATTTCCCTTAAGATCAGGAACAAGACAGGGATGCCCACTTTCGCCACTCTTATTTAACATAGTACTGGAAGTCTTAGCCACAGCAATCAGACAGGAAGGAAAAATAAGAGGGATCCAAATTGGAAAGGAGGAAGTGAAACTGTCATTATTTGCAGATAACATGTTATGTACATAAAAAACCCTAAAGACTCCATAAAAAACTACTAGGTTTATTAAATGAATTTGGCAAAGTAACAGGATATAAAATTAATACCTGATATTGATAGCATTCTTAAACAACAATAATGAACCCTCAGAAAGGGAAACTTAAAAAAAATCCAATTTACCATTGCAACAACAACAACAAAAATAACATACCTAGGAATAAACTTACCCAAGGAGGTAAAAGACCTATTCTTAGAAAACTACAGGACATTAAAAAAGAAATGGAGTATGATTAAAAAAAAAAAAAAAAGTGGAAACATATACCGTGTTCATGGATTGGAAGAATCAACATCATTAAAATGTCCATGCTACTCAAGCAATGTATAGATTCAATGCAATCCCTATTGAAGTACCAATGGCATATTTCACAGATCCAGAACAAATACTCCAAAAGTTTATATGTAACCAAAAAAAGACACCAAATAGCCACAGCAATCTTGAAAAAGAAGAACAAAGTGGGAGGGATCACCATACCAGATATCAAGTTATAATGCAAAGCCATTATAATCAAAACAGCCTGGTACTGGCACAAGAACAGGCATATAGATAAATGGAACAGAACAGAGAACCCAGATACTGACCCAAGACAGTATGCACAATTAAACAAAGGAGGCAAAAGCAAACAAAGGAGAAAAGACAGTCTCTTCAATAAATGATGTTGGGAAAATTGGACAGCTACATGCAAAATAAAATAAAATAAAATAAACTAGGCCACCAGCTTATACTGTACACAAGAATAAACTCAAAATGGATAAAAGACTTAAATGTAACTTGTGAAAACATAAAACTCCTAGAAGAAAATGTAGGCAGAAAAATCTCAGACATAATATGTAGTGAAATTTTCACTGATATAGTGCCCAAGGCAAGAGAAACAAAGGAAAAAATTAATAAATGGAACTACATCAAACTAAAAGGCTTCTGCACACCAAAAGAAAACAGCATCAAAATGAAAAGGGAACCCATTGTATGGGAGAACATATTTGTCAATGATACATCAGATAAGGGGTTAATATCCAAAACATATAGAGTACTCATACAACTCAACAAAAGGAAGAAAAACAGTCCAATTAAAAAATGGGCAGAGGGCCTGAATAGATACTTCTCCAAACAGGACATACAAATGGCCAAGAGACATATGAAAAAATATTCAACATCTCTAATAATCAGAGAGAAGCAAATTAAAATGACTATGAATTATCACCTTACAAATGCCAGAATGGCTGCCATCAACAAATCATCACACAACAAATGCTGGCAAGGGTGTGGAAAAAAGGGGACTCTAGTACACTGCTGGTGGGAATGCAGACTGGGTACAGCCACTATAGAAAATTATATGGTGCTTCCTCAAAAAATTAAAAATGTAATTGCCATTTGACCCAGTGATCCCACTTCTAGGAATATATCCTAGGAAGCCTGAAACACCAATCAGAAAGAATATATGCACTCCTATGTTCATAGCAGCGCTATTTACAATAGCTAAGACCTGAAAACAGCCCAAGTGTCCATCAGTAGATGAGTGAATAAAAAAGCTGTGGTACATATACACAATGGAGTACTATGCAGCTATAAGAAAGGAAGACCTCTTATTCTTTGAGATGACGTGGAGGGACCTGGAGAGTATTATGCTGATTGAAATAAGCCAATCAGGGAAAGACAAATACCACATGATCTCACTTATTTATGGAACATCATGAACAAAATAAACTGTCAATCAAAATAGATCAAGAGTCATGGAAGTAGGAAACAGACTGACAAACCTCAGAGGGATGCAGGGTGGGAGGGGTGGGAAGAGATAGCCAAAGAATTTATATGTATACATGCATAACGAATGACACAGACATTAGGTTGGGGAAGGCAGGTGGGTGGGGGTGGGAGCAGGGAGGAGGGGGTCAATGAGGGACAAAGGGGGACATCTGTAATACTTTCGAAAACAAAAAGCTGGGGTAGCAATACTCATATCTGATAAAATAGACTTCAAAATGATGCCATAATAAGAGACAAAGAAGGTCACTACATAATATTAAAAGGATTGATCCAAAAAGAGGATATAACCCTAGTAAACATATATGCACCCAATATAGGAGCACCAAAATGTATTAACAAACTTCTGGAGGAATTCAAGGGAGAGATCTATAGTATACAATCAAAGTGGAGGACTATAACACCCCACTGACACCACTGGATAGACCTTCTAGGCAAAAAATTAATAATGAAACAGAGACCCTAAACAATGCACTAGATCAGCTGGATTTAATTGACATTTACAGAACATTGCACCCAAAAGCAGCAGGATATACAGTTTTCTCAAGTGCACACAGGACATTCTCAAAGATCAACCACATGTTTGAACAAAAACTAAGTCTCCACAAGTTCAAGAAGACTGAAATCATATCAACCATCTTCTCAGATCATAATGGCATGAAACTAGAAATCAATTACAATAAAAACACTCAAAAACATTCAAACACATGAAGGCAAATAGCATGTTATCAAACAATGAATGGGTTACCAAGGAGATCAAGGAAGAAATTTAAAAATTCCTGGAAACCTATGAAAATGAACACACAACAACACAAAATCTATGGGACATAGCAAAAGCAGTCCTGAGAGGGAAGTTGGTAGCATTACAGGCCTACCTCAAGAAAGAAGAAAAATTTCTCATAAACTATCTGACCCTATAACTTAAAAATTAGAGAACTAAAAGAAAAACCCAGAGTAAGTATAAGGAAGGAAAAAATAATGATGAGAATAGAAAAAAGTAACATAAAGATTAAAAACAAACAAACAAACAAACAAACAAAAAATACAAAAGATCAATGAAACCAAGAGCTGGCTCTTTGAAAAGGTAAGATTGATTAACCTTTAGCCAGAGTCACCAAGAAACAAAGAGAGAGGACGCAAATAAATAAAATCAGAAATGAAAGAGGTGAAGTAACTGAAACCACAGAAATACAAAGGATTGTAAGAAAATATTATGAACAATTATATGCCAAAAAATTGGACAGCCTAGGTGAAATGGACAAGTTCCTAGAATCATACAGTCTTCCAAAACACAACCAGAAAGAGTCAGGGAACATGGACAGACCAATAACAATTAAGGAAATAGAAGCAATAATCAATAAACTCCCAGCAAACAGAAGTCCAGGTCCGGATGACTTCCAAACATTCGAAGAAGAAATAACACCTATTCTCCTCAAACTATTCAAAAAAATTCAAGAGGAAAAAAATCTTCCAAGCTCTTTTTATAAGGCCAGCATGATTTTAATTCCAAAAGCAGATAAAAACACTACTGAGACAGAAAATGACAGGCCAATGTCCCGGATGAACATAGATGCAAAATCTTCAACAAAATATTAGCAAGTCGGATCCAGCAATATATTGAAAACATGATTCACCACACCAAATGATATTTATCACAGGGATGCAATGCTGGTACAATATTTACAATTCAAAAAATGTTATACACCACATAAGCAAAATGAAAGATTAAAAACCATATGATCATATCAATAGATACTGAATAAGCATTTGACAAAAACAAGCACCTAATTTTGATAAAAAAAAATCTCAGCAAAGTGGGAATAGAGGGGTCATACCTCAATATAATAAAGGCTATATATGACAAACCTACAGCCAACATCATACTCAATGGGCAAAAACTAAAAGCATTTCCCTTAAGAACAGGAACAAGACAGGGATGTCCAGTTTCACCACTCTTATTCAACATACTACTGGAAGTCTTAGCCACAGTGATCAGACAAGAAGGAAAAATAAAAGGTATCCAAGAGGTCAAAAAATGGCGGCGGAGTGAATGGAAGCTACACAGACCATCTTCCAGGACAAAACTGGAATTATAACTAAAATAAAGACAAATCATTGGGAAAAAATCAAACAGAAAACAAGAACAAAAGACAAGCAGCTGGAGAGAGCCCGTATAATCAGGGCTGGAAAGAGGACACCAAATAGAGCCTGATAGGAACTGCAGAGGCACAAGAGGGCAGGCTGGGAGCCCACAGACAGCAGCTGAGGCTGTTTTCGCTATAGGCAGTTCCCTTGGGGTGAAAACCCCAAGCCGGCTCCACAGTGCAGAGTGCCGGGACAGGAAAGGCACCCACATCATACCTGACTGCAATCACCAGACTGAGGCTTTGGCCAGCAAGGAGAGGCGCAAGGGAAACAAATGGCAGAGCACTAAATTAGCTACAGCCACTCACCTTGGGCTCTGGCAGAGGGAGGGCAGATTGGACTGGAACTGTGTGGAGAGACTCAGGAGTTTAGAGAGTTGGGAGGGCACCAGGGGTTTTACGCTGAATCACTACCTCATAGGACAGTAGCCATCTTACTCAAAGAGCTCATTCTCCTGAGAGAAACAACAGCCCCTCCCTCAGGAATGTAACACCACCTGGCCAGGCCAGAGAAATGCAAATTGAGGTGCATTAAGAGCTAGAGACTGCCAGCAAGCATGTGCGCCACCCACTGGAAAACCTCTTACTCTGAACACCTGAGGGATTTTTTTCAGTCAGCTGAGGGCTACAGCCCAAGGCTCTTCAAGTAACTGAGACTACTAGCCAGCAGGCAAAAGCTAAAGGAAAATTTCACCTTTGATTGGCCTGCAAATCTACTCAGGAAAGTAAGACTGAACAGTAGTGTTTAACGTGGGTCCTCCCACACTCATCCAAACCCAGTAGAGGGAGCCACAATCAGCACAACACCAACACCAACAGGGAAAATTTGGCAGGCTCCAAAACTCACTAAGAGCCAAAATGGTGAAACAAAGAAACAAATCCCAAATGAAAGAACAAGAGAATTCTACAGAAGAAGAGATAAATGAAATGCGATTAGGCAAGTTATCAGAGGTAGAGTTCAGAGTAATGATAATGAGGAAGGTCAACAGCGTGAGTAAAGAGCTCAACAGCATGATTAAAGATATAGAAACATTGAAAATCAACCAACTGGAAATGAAAAACAACCAAGCAGAAATGAAGAATGACATAGCAGAAATAAAGATCACATTGGAAGGAATAACCAGCAGAGTAGAGGAAGCCGACAATCAGATCAGTGAATTAGATGACAAGGTAGAAAAAAATCACTCAATCAGATAACCAAAAAGAAAAAAACAATTAAAAAACAGGAAGAGAGCTAAAGAGAACTGTGGGACAACATAAAACATAAAAGCGTCCACATCATAGGAGTCCCCAAAGGAGAAGAAAATGAGTAAGTGTTAGAGAATATATTTGAAGAAATATTGACAGAAAACTTCCCTAACTTGGTGAAGGAAAAAGGCATACAAGTTCAAGAAGCACAGAGACTTCCAAGTAAGAAGAACCCAAAGAGGCCCACACCAAGACACATAATAATTAAAATGCCAAAAATTAAAGACAAAGAGAGGATCCTAAAGGAAGCAAGAGATAAGCAACAGGAACCCCCATAAGGTTATCAGCTGACTTCTCAACAGAAACACTACAGGCCAGAAGGCAATGGCATGAAGTAATCAAGGTAATGAAAAACAAAGATCTGAATCCAAGACTACTCTATCCAGCAAGGCTATCATTCAAAATAGAAGGTGAAATAAAGAGATTCCTAGAAAAAAAAAAAAAAAAAAAAGGCTAAGGGAATATGTTAGCCCCAAACCAGCACTGCAAGAAATGTTAAAAGGACTGCTGTAATAAGCAGAAGAAATAGGAAGAAAAATATAACCACAATAAACAAAAATGGCAATAAATAAGTACATATCAATAAAATCCTTAAATGTAAATGGATTACATGCTCTGATCAAAAGACAGAGTAGATGAATGGATAAGAAAGCATGACTCATATATGTGTTGTTTACAAGAGACCCACCTCACAACAAAAGACTCACAGAGGTTGAAAGTGAAGGGATGGAAAAAAAATCTTCCCAACAAATGGAAAGAAAAAAAAGCTGGGGTAGCACTACTCATATCCAATAAAATAGACTTCAAAATGAAGGCCACAACTAGAGACAAAGAAGGCCACTACATAATATTGAAAGGATCTATCCAACAGGAGGATATAACCTTGGTAAACATATATGCACCCAATATAGGAGCACCAAAAATTCATTAAAAACTTCTGGAGGACTTCAAAGAAGAAATCATAGCAGGGGAATTTAACACCCTGCTGACATCACTGGATAGATCCTCTAGACCAGTGGTTTTCAACCTTCCTAATGCCACAACCCTTTAATACAGTTCCTCATGTTGTGGTGACCCCCAACCATAAAATTATTTTCGTTGCTACTTCATAACTGTAATTTTGCTACTGTTATGTCTTAGGCGACCCCTGTGAAAGGGTCGTTCGACCCCCAAAGGGGTCGCGACCCACAGGTTGAGAACCACTGCTCTAGACAAAAAATTAGCAAGGAAACAGAGACTCTAAATGAAGCACTAGACCAAATGGATTTAATAGATATCTACAGAGAATTACACCCCAAAACTGCAGAATTCACATTCTTCTCTGTGCACATGGGACATTCTCAAAGATAGTCCACATGTTAGGATGCAAACTAAGTCTCTACAAGCTCAAGAAGATTGAAATCACATCAAGCATCTTCTCAGATCACAATGGCATGAAACTAGAAATTAATTACAATAAAAACACTCAAAAACATTCAAACACATGGAGGCAAATAGCATGTTATTAAACAATGAATGGGTTACCAATGAGATCAAGGAAGAAATTAAAAACTTCCTGGAAACCAATAAAAATGAACACACAACAACATAAAATCTATGGGATGCAGCAAAATCAGTTGTGAGAGAGAATTCCACAGCACTGCAGGCCTACCTCAAGAAACAAGAAAAATTTCTAATTGACTAACCCTATAACTTAAAGAACTAGAAAGAAAATACAGAGAAAAACACAGAGCAAGTAGAAGGAAAGAAATAGTAAAGGTCAGAGTAGAAATAAACGACAGAGACTGAAAAAAAACCAACAACAACAATTCAAAAGATCAAGGAAACAAAGAGCTGGTTCTTGGAAAAGATAAACAAGATTGACGGACCCTTAGCTAGACTCACCATGAAACAAGGAGAGAGGACCCAAATTTTAAAAATCAGAAACGAAAGAGGAGAAGTAACAACTGACACCACAGAAATACAAAGGATCATTAAAACATACTATGAACAACTATACGCCAACGATTTGGACAATCAAGACAAAATGGACAAATTTCTAGAATCACACAGTCTCCCAAAACTGAACCGGGAAGAGATAGAAAACTAGGGCAGACCAATAACTAAGGACATTGAAGATGTAATCAAGAAACTCCCAGCAAATGGAAACCCAGGCAGGGATGACTTCACCAGAGTATTACTGAACATTCAAAGAAGAACTAACACCCATTCTCCTCAAACTATTCCAAAAAATTCAAGAAGAAGGAAGACTTTCAAACTCATTTTCAGGCCAGCATAATTCTACTTCCAAAACCAGATAAAGTCACAACAAAGAAAGAAAACAACAGGCCAATATCCCTGATGAACACAGGTGCCAAAATCCTTAACAACATATTAACAAATCTGATCCAGGAATACATTTAAAAAGGTATTCACCATGACCAAGTGTGATTCATCCCAGGGATGCAAGGCTGGTACAATATCTGCAAATCAATAAATGTGATACACCACATTAACAAAATGAAAGATAAAAATCATATGATCATATCAATAGACTCTGAAAAAGCATTTGACAAAATCCAGCGCCCATTTCTGATAAAAACTCTCAGCAATGTGGGAATAGAGGGATCATATCTTGACATAATAAAGGACATATATGACAAACCTACAGCCAACATCACACTCAATGGGCAAAAACTACAAGCATTTCCCTTACGAACAGGAACAAGACAGAGATGCCCACTTTCGCCACTCTTATTTAACATAGTACTGGAAGACTTAGCCACAGCAATCAGACAAGAAGAAAAACAAAGGAGATCCTTATTGGAAAGGAGGAAGTGAGACTGTCATTATTGCAGATGACATGATATTAGACGTAGAAAACACTAAAGATTCCTTCAAAAATCTACTAGATTTGCTAATTGACTTTGGCAAAGTAGCAGGATACAGAATTAACATCAAGAAATCGATGACATTCTTATACACCAATAATAAACTCATAGAAAGAGAAACTAAAAAAACAATCCCATTTACCATTGCAGCAAAAAATTAAGATACCTAGGAATAAATTTAACCAAAGAAGTAAAGGACCTATTCACAGAAAACTACAGGTCATTGAAAAAGAAATAGAGGGAGATATGAAATAGTGGAAGCATATACCTTGTTCATGGATTGGAAAGATTAACATCATTAAAATGTCCATATTACCCAAACCAATCTATAGATTCAATGCAATCTCCATTAAAATACCAATGACCTATTTCACAGAACTAGAACAAATACTCCAAAAGTTTATATGGAACCAAAAAAGACCTCGAATAGCCACAGCAATCTTGAAAAAGAAGAACAAAGGAGGGATCACAATACCAGATATCAGGTTATACTACAAAACCACAGTAATTAAAATAGCCTGGTACTGGCACAAGAACAGGCATATAGATCAATGGAACAGAACAGAGAACCCAGAAACTGACCCAAGACATGGGTCAATTAATATTTGACAAAGGTGGCAAGAGCATACAATGGAGTAAAGACAGCCTCTTTAATAAATGGTGTTGGGAAAATTGGACAGCTACATGCAAAAAAATGAAACTAGACCACCAACTTGCATCATACACAAGAATAAACTCAAAATGGATGAAACACTTAAATGTGACCCGCGAATTTATAAAAATCCTAGAAAAAAATGTAGGCAACAAAATTTCAGACATCACGAGCAGCAGAATTTTCAATGATACAATGCCTAAAGCAAGAGAAACAAAGGAAAAAATTAATACATGGGACTACATCAAACTAAAAAGCTTCTGCACAGCAAAAGAAACAAGCATCAAAATGGAAAGGGAACCCACTATATGGGAGAGCATAATTGCCAATGATACATCAGATAAGGGGTTAATTTCCAAAATATATAGAGTACTCACACAATTCAACAAAAGGGAGATAAATAATCCAATTAAAAGTGGGTAGAGGCCCTGGCCGGTTTGGCTCAGCAGTTAGAGCGTTGGCCTGCGGTCCAGAGAGACCAGGGTTCAGTTCCCGCTAAGGGCATGTACTTCGGTTGCAGTTTGTCCCCAGCCCTGGTTGGTTGTGCGGGTGGCAGCCACTCGATGTGGCCCTTTCACGTCGATGTTTCTCTCTCTCTCTCTTCCTCTCTCTCCCTTCTACTCTATCTGAGCAAAAAATGAAAAAATGTCCTCGGGTGAGGATAAAAAAAAAAAATTAAAAAAAAAAAAAAAAAGTGGGTAGAGGACCTCAATAGACAACTCTCCAAACAGGACATACAAATGGTAGACATATGAAAAAATGCTCAACATCACTAATCATCAGAGAGATGCAAATTAAAATGACTATGAGGTATCACCTCACACCTGCCAGAATGGCTGCCATCAACAAATCATCAAACAACAAGTGCTGGCGAGGGTGTGGAGAAAAGGGGACTCTAGTACACTGCTGGTGGGAATGCAGACTGGTGCAGCCACTATGGAAAACAATATGGTGTTTCCTCAAAAATTTAAAAATGGAACTGCCATTTGACCCGGTGATCCCACTTCTAGGAATGAATGTATTCTAAGAAGCCTGAAACACCAATCAGAAAGAATATATGTACCCCTATGTTCACAGCAGCACTATTTACAATAGCTAAGATCTGGAAACAGCCCAAGTGCCCATCAGTAGATGAGTGGATCAAAAAGCTGTGGTACATGTACACAATGGAGTACTATGCAGCTGTAAGAAAGAAAGATCTCTTATCCTTTGAGATGACATGGAGGGACCTGGAGAGTGTTATGCTGAGTAAAATAAGCCAGCCAGAGAAAGACAAGTATCACATGATCTCACTTATTTGTGGAATATAATGAACAAAATAAGGTTATGGACAAAATAGATCCATACACATGGAAGTAGGGTACAGACTGACAAACCTCAGAGGGAAAGGGGTGGGGGGCAGGAGGAGATAAACCAAAGAACTTCTATGCATATATGCACAGCCAGTGGACACAGACAACAGTGCAGGGAAGGCAGGGATTGGGGGTGGTTTGGGAGCGGGGAGGAGGGTGTCAACAAGGGGAAAAACGAGGGGCATCTGTAATGCTTTCCACAAGAAAGATGATGTAATGGGGAAAAAAGTACACCTTCACACATACAGAAATTATAAGGGTGGAGGAAAAGTATTTCCTCTCCTACAGTGACGTGTAGGTTGTTTCTGTGTTCGGTATTAGGAAGAGAGCCGCTGTGAACATGTGTGGTGGACAGGAGCCCACAGCTGTCATTTCTGTTGGGTACCTAACCAGGAGTGGGAGCTCCGGTCATCTGGCTGTGTCCTGTCCGGCACCGGCTGCTGCCCGTGTCCTGCCTCTCACAGTCCCTTGGACTATGCAGACCCCTGCCTGCCTAGAGATCTCGAAGCCCAGAGGCGGAGGGCTGGAGAAAATGACCCCATGAGGCCTCTCAGCACTTCCAAGAAGGATTTGGCCGTTGGTCTCTGGCCCCAGCTCCCACCAGCTCCTCTGTTTGCTCACGAAAACATTTCACGGGATTTGCCGAGTAATGACATCTTAAAGTACAGTTAATGGATTACATAACGAGACGGCGGAGCAAATCTCTTGGACACGTACTGGTGGTTCACTCTGCCAGCCGGAAAGATAATGACATTGCAGGTCGATCCGAGAAGGTGGCCGCAGAGCTTAGGAAGGATTAGCCTCGCTTTGGGTCGGACCCCCGTTCCCCCAGATCCGCTCTTCGTTTCTCTCGTACCGACGAGCAAACGTTGACTCGGCTGGGCCTGCTCAGCGACTGGTCGCTGCTACACTGGAAAGGCCTGAAGGGGCAGGAGGAGAGGCTCAGGTTTGGGGTCCGAGGCGTTCGTTCCTAGGAGCTCTGCGACATTGCGGGGACGCTCCAGTCTGGGAGACAGGGCGCCTGTCCACCTCCAGCAGTACACAGGGCTCTGCCCCTCTTGGAATCCAAACATGCCCTGGGACAAGAGGCTCCGGACCTCCTTGCCCTCCCCCGGGAGAGGCTATGGCGTGCTGACTTTCTAGGACCCATTTTCCAAAGCAGAAGTCGGGTCTCTCCATCTGACAATTACCAGGGAACTTCTAAGGACAACGGCAGGACATTCGTACCTGCCCTGGGGCCGCCCGGTTCTGCTGACTTCCAGGACTCCCCTTCTCCACGTTCCCCGATGCCCCGGCTGGAGGCAAGGGCGCAGAGGGACCTCTGGGAGGAAGGGATCTGGAAGGACCCTCAGGCCTCAGTACCCAAGCTCCTCATTTAGAAACAGGGGCTAAGGAAGAGAGAGACGTGGAGCTCAGATTCGCTTGAACATTGGTGTCAGAGCGGTGAGACCAGAAGCTGGGACAGAGTGTGGAGCCAGAGAAGGGAAGGACTGGCTGTCCCTCCAGGTAAGGAGGCGGAACCCCAGGGCAGCTGCTCCTTTTACCTTGGTGCAGACCAGGGCTCGAGACCTCGCACCTTGCTGCCTCCCTCTGCTCTCCCCTCCCCGTCCCTTCTCTGTCCCTCCTGGTGGTGGCGGCTTGTCTACGGGCGGGTCCGTCTGGGTGCAGGGGGCTAGGCAGGGGACCTGGGTGGCGAACCCTCAGACTTTGAGAAAGGTGGGACCTTGGAGGTGAGCTGTGGGGACTGGAAGCCAGGACTCCTGGGGCCCCCTTTCTTGCCCCCTCTTCCCGATCTTCTGAAGGGGTCACCTTTGGTTTTCCCTTAGAAAATGTGTTCATCGCAGAAGCCCGGCAGAGCCCCTCCTGCTGCCACCGTGGGGACGTGCCCAGTGACCCCGGAGGCCCACAGTGGGGATTCGGAGGGGTCTTCCTGAGCCTCACTGCTGCCGGGGGGGTTCTAGAGACCCCCAACCCCTCCTCCTGCCACATGTCCTCCCGGACCCCCTCCCGCTGCGGAACCTGGGGAGCAGTTTCGTGGACATAGGGTGAGGCTGGGGGGCCGCAGGGCGTCCGGCTGTTCTTGGTGCAGGAAGCTGATAAATAGTGTCTCCAAGTCTGAGGCTTCTGGGAGCCGTCCCAGTGGGGAGCCAGGGGAAGATAAATCGCGTTGAATGACTCAGGACTTGGCAGATGGGATGTTTAATTTGGGGATCTCTTTTTTTTTTTTTTTTTTAACTTTTTTTATTTTTTATTATTTTATTTTTTTTCCTTTATTGATTTTAGAGAGAGAAGAAGGGAGAGGGAGAGAGAGATGGAAACATCGATGAGAGAGAACATCGATTGGCCGCCTCCTGCATGCCTCCCATTGGGGATCAGGTCCACAACCTGGGCATGTGCCTTGACCAGGAATTGAACCGGCGACCTCTTGGTGCATGGGTCGATGCTCAACCACTGAGCCACGCCGGCCAGGCTAAGTCGGGGATCTCTTTAGAACATCTCCACACCCCCCTCCTCAGCTCCCACTTAGCATCCTGCCTGAGAGAGAGTCCTGCTCCTCACAAGTTGCCTGTCCACACGGAGAAAACTCCCAGTGGGGCTGGTGTCGAGGTGGGTCCCTCCGAAGGCGGAGAAGGGGACCAGCAGCAAAGCGTGAGGTTCCGTCCTCCAAAGCCAGAGGCCGTGTTTGTCATTAGGAAGGACTGCCTGTGGGCGGGGCTAAAGGTTTCCTTAGGGCTCTGTTGGAGCAGAGGTCGGGGGTGGGGAGGGCCTGCAGGGCTGGGAGGGGAGGGGTGTACCTGGTCTTCAAGGGCGTCACGGGGGTGCAGCCGGCCAGCCTTCCACGGCTGCTCTAGCAGGGTGTGATCACAACTGGTCAGCCCCCCTTGCCTCCAGCCTCAACCGCCTCCAGATCTTTTCACACAAGGAAAGGAAAGGCCCGCGTGGCCGTCTGCTTCTCTGGGGGGGCAGACAGCTGCCAGGGTGCAGCAGGGCAACGCCAGGCCAGCCGGGGAGGGCGAGTTGGAGGGAGGAGGAACGGGGCTCGGGCTGCCCTCCATGCCCATGTGGAGCTCGTACGGAGGGCCCCCAAGGTACAGATTGTGGGGGTGTCCGTAGGCACCCCTGAGCCAAGCCGGGGCTCCACTTCAGGGCTCAGCTACCCAGACAGCAGTTCTAGGGTGGGATGAAGGGTGGGACCGGGGCCAGATGTCGGCCTCTCTGCCAACCACTGTGTGACCGGGTAAGTGCCTTGGCCCCAGTCTGCTCAGCTGCAGCGCACAGGAGCCGGGTGTTTTCTGTCCAGGCCAGTCGTTCTGTGGTTCTGGGATTCCTTTTGGAGGAACGGAGTGGCATGTAGTCCCTGAGGTTTGGGAAGGTCCAGGAAACCACGCTTTCTAGGCTGGGAGAGGCCCTGTCCTCTCTTCATAGCCCCAGGGGGAGCTCGAACCAGCTCAGGGGGCGTTGAGTTGGCTGACAGGCTCTTTGGGATGAAGAGGCCTGTGGACCAGACCCCCAGGCCCCAGGGATCTGGGACTCCTCAGTGCCCCAGAGGAACTAAGAGGCGGCTAGAGGTGTGTCTGGAAGCTCCCACCTTCCTTCCCATCCGCCCTGTGGGTATCCCTGTGCTTGCCCAGGGCAGCCAGCGAGGACACCGACCCCTCGGAATCGCCTGCCGCTCCTGTTTCTGAGGTGTGTGGTTCCTTCTGAATTCCTGAAAGCTGGAGAACAAGCCGAGGAAGGATGTTCTCAGCACGAATGTGAGTATTAGGCCCCCAGTGAAAATGCAGTGTGGATAATTTACCTGCACAGATCTGGACATGGAGGCCTTTTCTGTCTGGTCTCACTCGGATTTCTCCCCAAATCAAAGAACATCTACGTTCCAGCTCCCAGCCCAGCTGACCTTTCCCACGCCTCCACCAGGCCCACCTTGGCAGCTTCCTTCCACGCGGCGTTGAATGGATGCCCCTCACGCCACCCGAGGAACAGGGCCATCCAATTGGTCCCAGGATGAGAAAACTGAGAGAGAAGCCACTTAACAATACCCCTTTGGCTTAAAACATAATGTAGGTGGGGGAGAATGTGATCATATGGCAGTTAGGGGGGCAAAGGATGTCACCAGCTCACTCCGACACATCCCAAGAAAGATGTGGCCGAGGCAACCTCTCACTGGAGACTTCCGGAGAACCTGTCTTCAGCACGACCCTCCCTACGCCACGCCCTATCCTCACCCTCGCAGGCTTGCTGCCCTCGTGTCCTCTGCTCCCTCACTGTGTTTCCAGCAAAGTTTCTCTGGGAGTCATTACGCCTGCATTAGAACATACGTTACAGGTGACATCACGTGTACATTCCTGGGTCATCTTTTCTGAAGGTTTTGTATCTAAGCAATCTGAGACTTTGGAAATTGAACTCTGAGCTTTGTTCCCTGGTCTCAGGGACCCTGAGAGCAGCAGTGAGGAAACATCCACTCTACCATCAGATGAGGGGACCCTGTTGAGACTCTGGAGGCGGGACAAATAGCCCCAGTGGCCTTTCCCTCTCCCACCCTCTGCTCCAGGTTAGTGGGCTGGATGCAAAGGCCAAGCTTAGGCTAAGCCAGAGATTCCTGAAGGCAGCTTACTCTCCCTCCGTATCCAGAAGAGACAGAGGAAGTCCCCCATCCTGGCCATTTTTTTTTCTCTAAGCATTTTACATTCAATCCTCATATAACCCTCTATACATTATGTAATGATATTTTTCCAACTTTACAGATGAGAAAACTGAGCCACAGATAAGCTCATTAACTTGCTCAAGGTCACACAACTATTAAGTGGCAGGCCTAGGATTCAAATCCAGACATTGTAGCTCCAAGTTCTGAGTTTTTTTAAATGTATCTTTATTGTTGAATGTATTATAGATGTCTCCCCATTGACCCCCTCCTCCCTGTCCCCCTCCTGCCTTCCCCACACTATCACCCATTGGATATGCATATATGCATATAAGTTCTTTGGTTTATCTCTTCCCGCCCTCCCTTTCCTCTTCCCTATGAGGTTCATGAGTCCAACAACGAATTTGTACTTCTTAATTCCTTCATCTTCGTCACCCATCCCTCCAGCCCCCACCCATCTGGCAACCAACAAAAAGTTCTCTGTATCTATGAGTCTGTTTCTGTTCTGCTTGCTCATTTTGTTTGTAGATTCCATTGTTGGTAGATACGTATCTGTTGCCACTTTATTGTTCATATTTTTTATCTTCTTCTTTAATAAGACCCTTCAACATTTCATATAATACTGGTTTGGTGGTCATGAACTCCTTTAGCTTTTTCTTGCCTGGGAAACTCTTTATATGGCCATCGATTCTAAATGATAGCTTTGCAGGATAGAGTAGTCTTGCTTTTAATCACTTTTGAGTATTTCTTGCCACTCCCTTCTGGCCTACAAAGTTTCTTTTGAGAAATCGGGTGACAGTCTCAAGGGAGCTCCCTTGTAGGTAACTAACTGCTTTTCTCTTGGTGCTTTTAATATTCTCTCTTTGTCTTTAACCTTTGGCATTTTGATGATGATGTGTCTTGGTGTGGGCCTCTTTGGGTTCATCTTCTTTGGGACTCTCTGTGCTTCCTGGACTTGTATGTCTGTTTCCTTCACCAAGTTGGGGAAGTTTTCTGTCATTATTTTTTCAAATAGGTTTTCAATTTCTTGCCCTCTCTCTTCTCCTTCTGGCACCCCCATGATGTGAATGTTGGTATGCTTGAAGCTGTCCCAGAGGCTCCTTACACTATCCTCATTTTTTTCAATTCTTTTTTCTTTATGCTATTCTGATTGGGTGTTTTTAGCTTCCTTATATTCCAAATTGATAATTTGCTTCTTGGCTTCACCTACTCTACTATTGATTCCCTGTAAATTAATCTTTATTTTAGTTAGTGCATCCTTCATTTCTGACTGGTCCTTTATTATGCTCCTGAGGTCCTCACTAAGTTCCTTGAAATTCTCTCTAAGTTCATTGAGTGTCCTTATAAGCAGTGTTTTGAATTCTGTATCTATTAGATTGCTTATCTCCATTTCATTTAGTTCTTTTCCTGGAGGTTTGTTCTTTTCTTTCATTTGGGACATGTTTCTTTGTCTCCTCATTTTGGCTGCCTCCCTGTGTTTGTTTCTGTGTATTAGGTAGAGTTGCTGTGTCTCCTAGGCTTCCTAGGGTGGCCTAATGTTGTAGGTGTCCTGTAGGGTCCAGTGGCACAGCCTCCCTGATCACCCAGCTGGGCCCTCGAGGTGCACCCCTTGTGTGGACTTTACACCCTTCTGTTGTAACTGAGCCTTGATTGCTGTTGGCACATCAATGGAGGGATTTACTCAGGCTGATCAGCTGCAAGGGCTGGCTGTGCCCACTGACCACTGGCCTCTGACTGCCTTGGAAAATCAGCTGTGCAGGGGCCACCATGCAGAGCAAGACTTACTTCAGCAGGGCTCTGGTACCCACTGAGTCCACTCATTGAGTGTGTCACTTGTGGAGGTGGTTGGGTGGTGGTGCTTCAATGTGGTCTGAAGCTGTCCACTGGGAGTGCTGGCTCTGGGGCCAGGTCAGCCACTGCCTGTGTTCTACCCGGGGCCACCAGGCATAAACTACAGAGTGATCTGCAGGTGGCTGCTTCTTGTGCTGGGCTTGGAGGTGCCCAGGCAAAGCCAAGCTGTGAACCAGGGTGGCTGCTTCTCGTGGCAGGCCTGGGGCCACTTAATGAGAGGTATGGGGCTCGCTGAGGCCAGATGCTGCCTGTTTGAGAGATTTTAGGAAACTCTGAAACAGGATCCAAGACAGGCCAATCCTATGGTAAAGCCACGGGAAACAGCTTGGGTGGGCCTGACAGTTGGGTGGAGCGGGGCCTCAGGGAATCACCAGGGCGGGGCAAACAGTGTGAGCCAGGTTGCTGGAGTCCCAGATATGGTGGCCATCTGCTGGCCTGGGGAAGGGCTGGAAGGAAGAAGGGAGGGTGTCCCTGCCAGTCCCAGGGCCATCCCTCCAGAGGGGCTGCCAGTCCATGGGTGCATCTGCTTCGCAGCCTCCGGCTCTGCCCTGCCTTCCCCACCCCCACCGTGCTGGGCAGAGGCACATCAATGGGCCTGTGGGTTGGAGCGGGTGAGGGGGGAATGCAGCTCGAGGGATAGGAGGGTGACCAGAGGGCCTGAAGGACACTGCCCTCTTCTCTCTGCCCACCACCTGCAGCCCTCTGCGCCGGCGGATCACAGCATGGTGGGGTGTGCAGTCCAGGACCTGAGTCCTTTCTATTAGGCACTGTCACCAACTTCCTTTAGCCTCCGTGTTTTCACCTGTGAAATCGCTGTGACGGTGAGACCCGCCCCGGGCTGGAGGGCGCTCAGCTCTGGAGACCCGCCCCGGGCTGGAGGGCGCTCAGCTCTGGAGACCCGCCCCGGGCTGGAGGGCGCTCAGCTCTGGAGACCCGCCCCGGGCTGGAGGGTGCTCAGCTCTGGAGTGGAAGAGGACTCGGCAGTCTGTAGAGCGGTGTGCTGTGTGGATTCCTCTTCTTCCCGCTCCTGCGTGGCAGGAAGGGCGAGCCAGCGCAGGTCAGCGTACCCAGAGGGTGCACGCTTCGTCAAGCGATCGCCCACTCAGACAGGGGCGTGGTCCACGATAAAGGGCAAAACGCCCACCACCACCACCAACTGGGTGTGGCGCTTTTCCGCAGGGGCTGCTCCCATCCGCGGGGGGACTTAGGCTTGTGGAAGGAGCTCTAGGGCCTAAACCACGGGGTGAGGACCCTCTGAGCACCCGTAAACACGTTTATGGGAGCTTGCAGAAGGAGGGACGCTGACGCAGAAGTTCTCCTCAAAATACTAACTGGGCCAACCCATCCCAGCCAGCACTGCTGAACATCCCCTGGGTTCCCGTCCTTAGCTGGGCGTTGTATAGACATAAGAAAGCTCTGAAGGGTGTCACAGTCCAGTTAAGATAATCAGCCCGGCCGGTGAGGCTCAGTGGTTGAGCACTGACCCATGCACCAAGAGGTCGCCAGTTCGATTCCCGGTCAGGGCACATGCCCAGGTTGTGGGCCCGATCCCCAGTGGGGGGCATGCAGGAGGCGGCCCATCGATGTTCTCTCTCATCGATGTTTCTATCTCTCTCTCCCTCTTCTTTCTTCTCTCTCTAAAATCAATAAAGAAAAAATATTTTTAAAAAGATAATAAGGTAACTCTTTAAACAGGGAAATAATAGGCGCCATAGACTGCCACAGACAGAAGGAAGGAAGCTGTTTAATCCCCACGTGCTCCCATCGAACAGTGAGCCTCCTTGGGGAAACGGGTCCATTCCAGCTGCACAGGGAGAGGTGAGGCTGGGAGGGAGGGACAGAGCCCTGGGTGCAACAGCAGACCCATCGTCCACCTTCCCACACCAATGATCTGACTTCAACCACCCCCAGCTGGCACAGACCCCACCGGTTCAGGGGCCCAGCGCCAGGAGAGTGCCATCACTTCAGACACCAGCTGCATGTCCTGGGTGTTCCCACGCCACCCACACCTCTTCCTGGCCAGCTACACATTCAGAAGTTCCCACGACTGCCTGCCCCCATCGCCAGGTTCAACAGTTCCATAGACTGACTCCCAGAACTCACCGAAAGCGCTGCATGTATGACTGTCATTGTGTTATAAAGGTCTGGAGGGGTCCTGAGCACAAAGTCGGGGTGTGCCTCCCTCCCTGCTCACCCCAGGATCTCTCTGAGCCTTTGTTCAGTGTTGTGGCGGTTCTGACTTCGGCATGACGGATTAGACCGTTGGCCGCTTGACTGAACGCGACCTCCAACCCCGCTCCCTTCCCTGGAAGTCAGGCTGAGGGGCTGACATTCCAGCCCTCTCACTGCTTGGTGGGTTTTCCTGATGAGCCGCCCAGCCCTCCTTCTGAAACCATCCAGGGACCTTCCTGGAATACCTTCATTAGCATAAACTTGGGTGTGGTTGAAAGAAGCTTTTTAAAAGTGGTCCTTTATGCCCTGGCCGGTTAGGCTCAGCGGTTAGAGCGTCGGCCCGCGGACCAGAGAGTCCCGGGTTCGGTTCCCGCTGAGGGCACGTACCTCGATTGCAGTTTGTCCCCGGCCCCCGGTTGGGGTCGTGTGGGTGGCAACCACTCGATGTGTCTCTCTCACATCGATGTTTCTCTCTCTCTCTTCACCTCTCTCCCTCCCGCTCTGTCTGAAGATGGATGCAAAGGTGTCCTCGGGTGAGGATTAAAAAAAAAAAAAAAAAAAAGTGGCACTTTATCAATAACAAAAGATACTCCCATCATTCAGAAAATCCCAAGGGTTTTTAGGGCTCTGTGCCAGGAACCTAGGACACAGACTACATAGATAGATAGATAGATAGATAGATAGATAGATAGATAGATGAGAGACAGAGAGAGAGAGAGAGAGACCTTTCTGCTCACAGAGACGGTCCAGACCTCGCTGCGATGCGGGTGCACTTGGGCGGTGCTGAGGGTGGTGACTACATCACGGAAGGAGGCGCTGGAGGACTGAGAGTGGGTGGCTGGAGGAGAGTGTGAGGGGACAGGTTCCCGGGCCATCTTCAGGGAGGCGGAGGTCTGCCCCGCACAAGAGTGCGACTCTGCCAGGAGGAACCCGACCCCTGAGCGGGAGTAAAGGCTCAGGCTCCAGGGTTTCTCGGCGGCCGGCGGGCTGCTGTGGGAGGTGGTCAGCTGCCGCCCTGGAGAGTTCTACCTCGGCCACGTGTGCTCTCTCTGCTCTGTGCCCGGGGCCTGGACATCACCTGGCCAGCAGGGAACATTCAGTTGTGAAATGCCCGTTTGCGGAGGCTAGCCAAGTTAGGTTACATACCAGGAAGGTCCAGTCGTAAATCTTAGACGCTCCTACCGCATCCAGCCATGTGCTGTTGGCTGTTTTTTTCTTTAGGTCAAAAAGAAAGAAGAAATCTCTTAAAAAGCACAGTGTTAGTAGAGAGACAGACATTTGTGCCTAGAAGGAAATTCAGGAAAGAACAAACTCGTTGCAGTTGCAGAGGGCCAGCTGAAACCATCCCTCCGTTTACACCCTTGTTAAGAAAGGGACACTGACGGGACTCTGTTGACAAGTGTAAGCCCATCAGTTCAACGGTGAAATGCAGACAGGGGCTTTAGGTAAAGGCGATGAACTGAACACACAATTACTTTGCCCTGCTTGAAAGCCCTACTAAAGTAACTATAATGGGATCTTTTAATTTTCTTTTTCTTTATTGATGTTTAGAGAGAAAAGGAGGGAGAGGGAGAGAGAGATGGAAACGTCGATGAGAGAGAACATGGACTGGCCGCCTCCTGCATGCCCCCCACCGGGGATCGGGCCCACAACCTGGGCATGTGTCCTGACCGGGAATTGAACCGGCGACCTCTTGGTGCATGGGTCGACGCTCAACCACTGAGACACAGCAGCCGGGCTATAGTGGGATCTTTGAAAAGTCAGAAACCCACACGGATGGAGAGAGGGGGACAGGAGACCGCAGCAGACGTGTGGAAATGGAAGCAGTGAATGGTTGGACTCAGCAGACGGGGGATGCTGAACCCTAAACCAAAAGAGGGAAAAGCCAAAAATCCACTTTTCACCCCAAACTCCGACGGAGTCTCAGGCATGGGTGACACGAAGTATTGGCGGAAGTGGGGTCAGGGAGTGAGCTAAATCAGAAGACTTGGTTGGAAATTGAGGACTGTGATCCCTGGGTCCCTTCCCCAGATCCGTGCAGCCGGCTCATCGCCCCTCCCCTGTGCCAGCAGGGAGCTGAGGTGTGTTCCTGGAAATGGTCAAATGGAGCATCTCTGGACTGGGGGTATCAGGAGGGGGGTGTAATGAATCCTGTGTGTAGGACTCTGAGACCTCCATGTCTCTCTTTCCAGAATGCCGGCAGCCAGGCCTTTGATCTGCGGGCAGAAGACGGGAAGGGGTTTCTCTGGGAAGTCTGGCAAGCTCGAGAGGAAAGACTCGGAGAGATAGATGTCAATCGCCCTGCAGGAATCTCACAGCCAAGAACTCTCATTCACCTACTCATACACAGGAACTGATAAGCACGAATGACCTCTTATACCAGGGACGTCACTAACAGGAAAGAGAGGGACCAAAACAAACAGGGAGAGGCAGCATAGCAGAAATAAGTATTATACAGGACGAAGAAAACATCGGAAAAATGACCATTACCATCCTTAGAGAGATACATGAAGATAACGGCATGAAATAAGAAATGGATGCTCTAAAAAAGGACCCCCCCAAAAAAAAGAGTTCTGGAAAATTAAAGATACGATAGCACACATGAAAAAAAAAAATCACTAGAAACAGAAGATAAAGTCTAGGAAATCTCCCAAAAAAGAAAAACGAGGAAGACAGATAGAAAATAAGGAAGGTCAGACGATGTGGAGAGTAGTCCACGTGGCGCCCCAGGGAATCAGAGGGTCTCCAGAAAGAGGAGACAGAAGGCAGGAGCTGAGACCCTCGCTCAGGAGAGGGTCCAGGCTGGAAGGGCACCGAGCTTCCAGAGTGGAAAGGCCCACACAGAGGCACTCGCTGTGAGATTCCGGGACACCGGGAACAGAGAAGGTTCTACATGTTTCCTACGAAGGATCAGACATCAGAACAGCATCTTCGTCATCCCAACCATGGAACTACTGACCTAACGAACATTAAATATAAATCGTCAGGATGGGGGTGGGGTTTGCAAAGTGTGTGTGTGTGTGTGTGTGTGTGTGTGTGTGTGTATTACAAGAAGAGGGAGATAGCCAATCCTTACTCCATGTGGTGGAAAGTCAACAGATAATGCCCCAAATGGAAAAACAAAGAAGTTGCAATACAAGTTCATTTTAAAGAGATGTGGAGGTAAATATCAAAAGAATCAGCTAAGCCCGGCCAGTGTGGCTCAGTGGTTGAGCATCGACCTTGCACCAAGAGGTCTCCAGTTCGATTCCTGGTCAGGACACATGCCCAGGTTGTGCGCCCGATCCCCAGTGGGGGGCATGCAGGAGGCAGCCAGTCAATGTTCTCTCTCATCGATGTTTCTATCTCTCTCTCCTTCTCACTTCCACTCCAAAATCAATAAAGGAAAAAAAAAAAAGCAAAACAAAAACAAAAGGACTTTCGGAAAGACAATGGGACTTACCCCTTACCCCTCCCCCACCGCGGCCACTTGTGCCCTCACTGCAGTGTGGGCAGGAACAGGACTGCCAAGACCCCCAGATCAGGGGTCCTAGGATGGAGAGTCTGGTGGGTTCCAGGAAAGAGATACATCCTTGGATTGTGTGCAAAAGTTTGTATGTCTGTATATTTTTCTCAGTGGGATCAGCCATCCAGCCGGGAGAATCCTCAAAACCTGAAAAGCTACGATGCTGCCTGGTAGCCGGGACGGGTGGGGGTGGGGTCAGCCGGTCAGCGGGAGGCAGCGTCCGTGAGGGAGAGTGCGTGTCAGTGTGTGTGTTTCACTGTGGGACTCTGTGCAGCCTCAGTTGTGTCTGTGAGCAGATCGTCTGTATGTGGTGCCTGTACATCAGTGGACACGTGTGCGTGTTCGTGTGTGCGTGCATGTGAGTTTGGGTGTGGATGGAGGTGTGAGGGCATCCGTGGTCGTGAACTGTGTGTCCAGGGGCAGGTCCGTTTGTGTGTAGGGGTGCCTGTGGATGTGTGTGCATGTGTGTGAGTCTGTATGGACGCAAGTGTTTGTGATTATGGGTCACACAACATGTAAGAGAACAAAATATGTATATGTATATGTATATGTATATGTATATGTATATGTATATGTATATGTATATGTATATGTATATGTATATGTATATGTATATGTATATCTACCTGTATCATCATCTATATCTGTATCATCATATATCTATATCTATATCTATATCATCATATATCTATATCATTTATATCTATATGTAAATTATGTGAATTTGTCTGTGGATGGAGGTGTGAGGGTGTCTGTGTGTGGCTATGACTCCTGCGTCTAGGGCGTGTGTGTGTGTGTGTGTGTGTGTGTGTACCTGGGTATACATGAGAGCTGCGTGGGCGCAGCTCTGTGTCCACAGGTGCCCGTGTGCACTGTGTGTGCTGGGAAGGAGGGACATTGGAAGCCCGCTGGCCCCCAGCCCCCAGGTCCTGCACGTCAGAGGGACCCCAGCATTCTCTCCGCGGCCTGTCACCTGCGGGGGAGCAGGGACAAGAACAGGTGCTTGTTTGTAGCCAAACACCTAATAACCATCCCTTCCCCGGCGTGTTGGGGGAGGGGCAGGGCAGGGACAGGCAGCCTCCGGTCTGAAGGACCACAGGTGGTGAAGCCGGGTGACCCTGGACCTGCGGGCCGAGCGGGGGGACTCCAGCCTCTGAGGGAACAGGGCCTCTGCGTTCTGGGCCTTTCTCCCTTCCAGCCGAGCCCAGGAATAACACCCATTTACCTAATGCGTGCATGCCGTAAGTTCCTGTCTTAATTATTATGATCAAAATATTGCTTAAAATGGGTGCCAGCTGCGTGTGTTGCTGTCGGGATCGTAATTGCGATGGTAAACTGGGGAGCCGCTGGAGAGGGAGCCTCCCTCGCAGGGTGCCACGGAGGAGAGGCGATAAAAATAACCCGCAGAGACAGGCAGCTCGATTTGAAAGGGTAATTAGCCGGCAGCCAGGGAAGCGCCCCCTCGGCTTGGAGGCTGGCGGGGGACTGGGGACTGTGGGAGGGGGTGGGTGGGCCTCCGGGCAGGCCCACAGGTCGGGTTCCCTTTCTGGCTCCCAGTCTCTCCTTCTGTAAAATGGAGATAATGAAACACCCGTAATGGTCCGGACCAGGTGTTGTATGTGGAAGTTTTCAGGAAACCCAAAAAGTCCACGTCTAGGCAAAGGGGTTATTATTAATGGGGCCAAGGAGACTGGGTGGTTTTTTTAATTCTATTTTATTGATTTTAGAGAGAGAGGAAGTGAGAGAGAGTGAGAGAGAAACATCGATGAGAGAGAACATCGACTGGCTGCCTCCTGCATGCCCCCCACTGGGGATCGGGCCCACAACCTGGGCATGTGCCCTGACTGGGAATCGAACCGGTGACCTCATGGTGCATGGGTCAATGCTCAACCACTGAGCCACACCAGCCAGGCTTTATTTTATTTTTATTTTTAAACTTTCTTTCAAAGGAGGCAGCCAGTCTAGGACCACAAAGCTGCCCCAGAGTCTCACGGTTAGGAGCCAAGCCCTGGCATCCCTTCCTTCCTCCCTTCCTTCCTTCCTCCCTTCCTTCCTCCCTCCCTCCCTCCCTCCCTCCCTCCCTCCCTCCCTCCCTCCCTCCCTTCCTTCCTTCCTTCCTTCCTTCCTTCCGTTCTTGGCGCCTGTGTGCTCTGGGCTCTTCTAGCTGGGCTCACCGCAGGGAGCGAGAGAGATTCCTGCCCGTGTGAAACTCTCATTCTCGTTGAGGAACCGACAAACGGTGAACAGAAGCAGCCAACAGTGAGCTTATATAGCAGGAAAATGTGCAATGTTAGAAGCACTGTAGCTGTAGGACTTGGGCACTGCCCGGCCTTTCTGACAGGGTGGCAAGTGCTGTTGTCATCATAGTAACCGTCGTAACCACAGCCAGCGTGTACGCAGCGCTCACACGTGCTGGGCACTGTCCTTGGCGCTGGCACGTATACGGAGCTGTCGAATCCTCGGAAGGAATCTGTAGCAAGGAGAACACAATGCTATGTTAGGGCGTGGGGGGTATTTCCATGAAGAGGCCATCCTGTGGCTGAGGGCAGGGTTATGTCCTCACTGCTGTACCTTACTTGCTACCTGTCTCTCCGAGTGTGAATTTCCATATCTGAGAAACGCAGACAATAATAGTGCCCAGCTCACAAGGGCTGAGAAGATGCCCGTGAGGTGCTCAGCTCAGCGCCAGGCTCGGATCAGCCCACAAGGGATGCCTGCTTCTGTTCCTAACCCTCGCCCGCTGCCAGGCAGAGTCTGGGAGGGAGCTGGGGGCATCTTCCGGGTTCCTCTGCTCACCAGATTACCTGCTGAGCCGCTCAGGTGTGCTAGTCACCTGGAGTTCCCTGCGGGTGGACTGTTTGGGAGAGGCGACTTCGGGGGGGGGGGGGATCTTTGTTCCTTGGCTGGGGTCCAATAAAAAGCAAAGGCTTACGTGAGGAGAGACTATTCGGAAAGACAGCTGCAGTAGGAGGAGAGGACTCTTGCAATAGGAAGGAGGACTTGAGTGTCTCCAAGGCCGGACAGAAAGGACTGTTTTTTAATGGAGAAAAGCGGGCAAGGCCAGAGGAAAGCAGGTGTGGGGGAGGGGCTGAGCAGGTGGCCTGGAGGTGACTGTCTTCCCTGAGGTCAGTGGATCCCTGGGAAGGGCCACCGACAGAGGGTAGTTCTGAGCGCCCATGCCCTTAGGCTGTGGGTGGGTCAGTGTGCAGGCGAGGTCAAGTCTGTGGACTCTTCGTCCAGACTGGCCAGAGGGAACATCATTTGTGAGACAGAATGGAAAGCGCGGGGTCTGTGTCTGTGTCGGGTAGACAAGGGAGTCGGGAATCGTCCTGGGGTGTGGTCTAACCGCCCTGAGAGGTGTGGTCTCTGTGGTGAGCCTGCTCCCCAGCGGGGAGGGGCGGATTCCTGACCCTCCGTCCTGCAGCAGCTCGGGCTAAGCCAAGTGTCATCTCACTGGACACTGCAGGGTGGGGTGAGAACTGGGGAGAGGAGGTGGCTGGTTCCTGATCCCCCTGGTTCCTGATCCCCCTGGTTCCTGATCCCCCTGGTCCCCACCTTGGAAAGGCAGAGCTGGAGTCGTGGGGGAGGGTACACCTCGGAGCCCTGCCCTGCACTGATGGGTCTCCCTGCAGGGAGAGGGCCAGGGGACGCCTGCACCCCTGCTCTCTGCGGGGCTGGAGCTGGTCCTGCCTCACCCTGCAGCGCCCCCTCCTTCCAGGCCCCCGATGCTCCATCCACTTGCCTTCTGTCACTCGGGGCGACTTTCTAATGACTGTAATCAGGGTGTCTGTCCACTGAGCGTCGAGGCGGGGTGGTGAGTGGAGAGTGCGTCCCCAGCCACCCAGCCCACTCGTGGGGCAGCCCTAGGGGAGCCGGGCCTGGGCGGGGTCCAGAGCCTGGGGAGGGGCTGGGCAGGGAGCCCCATCTCCCCCACGCCCCCTTCTCTTCCTGTCTCCAGGCCTCCTGCTCGGAGTTCTCTAATTATAAATGGTTTGACGACGCTAGGCCAGGCCCTATAATTAGAAATAAAGAGGAAGGCAGGCGGCATTGTCTCGGAAGATGCCTTTAATCGGCGGAGTTCGTTTTGACGGGCTGAGCCTGTGCCTTGGCAGGGGGAATTCCAGAACTCGGGCGCTCGCTGGTATCCCCCGTGAAGCCCACCCGACCCCCTTACCCATCTGTTTCCCCATCAGGGGGAGCTCCTCAGGGCAGGGGCTGTGTCTTTATTTACTTCCTATCCCCAGTGCTGGGCACACAGAAGACGCACTAGATACTGGTGGAATGAACACAGGAGTGAGTGGCCTGTGGTGAGGAAGACTGGACAGGTCATGAGCTTCTGAGGGTGATTCTCTGGCCCGTGTCTCCGAGGCAGGGATGCTGACTTTCAAGTAACAGGAAGAAAGCCTCTCAGACTAGCTCAAGTGAGGAGGGAGAGATGGAAAGGGCCAGGAGAGGGCTCTCATGGATCCCCCGGGACAGGAAGGGGCACCAGCTGAAGCACTCAGCAAATCAGGGGGACCAGGAGCCCGTTCATCTCCATCTCCCAAGACGCCTCCCTTTGGTCTCCTGTCCCCTCGGGACCACCCGTCCCCAGAGGGAAGGGACAGGCTTTCTCTGTAAACTTCAGAGTGGACTGAAATGAAACCCTTTCTTTGGTTCTCTGAACACGACCACAGGCTGGTATGTTCCAACGCAACTGTATTTTTAAAGAGATAGAGGCTAGGAATAGGGCATACGAACAGCAGAATCAGTTGTCCAAAGGGCAGGTGTTCCGTGCTAGAAATCCCGGGAGAAGTAGAAGCACGCCTTTCTAAAGCCTAAATCACACGGTAACATCCCGAGACGGTCTACTCCAGAGGAGGTCCCCGTGAGTGCCTCGCGCGGACGTCACAGAAGCAGAACTGCCCCGGTCTTTTGGGGGAGCCCCTTCCAGCCTGGCCCAGAGTAGGTGCTCAGTAAATAAATGCCGTCCTATTTCCCACTAAGTGGCATCGTTTAGCAGGATGTCTTAGCACCTCCTGAGAGGAACAAAAAAGTTCCCCAGAAGAAAACTGGAACCACAGAGCCAGCTCAGAACGGTCCCGTTTCTGAGGAGATGCTGAGTTGCCTTTTGGAGACAGCAGACCCAAACCGCCAGTCATGCAGCGGCAGCCACCGAGGAGAGGACTCGGACCCCAGCAGCACCTGGAAGTGGTCTTGTTCCCCTCACAGACCCAAAGGACTGGGATTTGACTGGACTATGAACACCTGGAAGCTTCCAGAAGGAGCAGTTCATCGTGCAGGGGGACCCGTTGCGGAGGTCCCTTATCTTAACCGTAAATGGCCAAGTCCCAAGCTCTCGAATGAAAACCTGCACCCCCAGGACTGCCTGTGACCCCCAACCCTTGCTTCAACGCCATCAGAAAGTTCAGGTTTGAAGAGAGAGGGTTCTGTTTTCCTTGCCTGGCGCCTGGCGGATAAAACGACTCTAATTTCTCCGTTGCAAACCTTGGTATTCAGGGTTGGCTTCCAGCACATTGGGGGGTGGGGGAGGGCAGGCCCTTGTTTGGTCTCCTAACACACCTTCCTGTAAATCAAACGCTGTGGGTCTAAGCCTCCTCTTATTCCCCCACCCAAGCCTTACTCCCAATCCTGCTAGTTTCCCAAGAGGCTGAATAATGTTTTTGAAATATTGAACGGATGCGTTTTATTGCAGGGTGGCCCGCACCCACAAAGCCAGTGGCCTCGGGGGAGGGTGGCGATAGCTTAGAGCGACCAAGTCCACTGAGCAGCCTAAGGGATTTTTTTTTTATCCTCACCCAAGGACATTTTTGCATTTCTCTTCAGATAGAGTGGGAGGGAGAGAGGGGGGAAGAGAGAGAGAGAAACATTGATATGAGAGAGACACATCGAGTGGTCGCCACCCACACAACCCCAACTGGGGCCGGGGACAAACTGCAACCGAGGTACGTGCCCTTAGTGGGAACCGAACCCGGGACTCTCTGGTCCACGGGCCGACGCTCCAACCACTGAGCCACACGGACCAGGGCTGTCGAAGGGATTTTTCACCTGATGCAGACAGATTTGATCGTGTCTGAGCAAAGCAATTTCGCTCGGCAAGATCTAGAGCTTCAAGGAGAAACCGGTGAGCTTGTCCACTGATGGTCATTGACACCAGTCCAGTGGTGCTCGGTGCCACGTCACAGCCAACGGGAACCCCCGATTTGGTGTGATTTGAAGAAGGAAACTTTGTTCAGTGCTCAACTGTGACTCGGGGCCAGCCCCTCTCAGGCCAGACAGCTCTGTTCTGCTCCTCTGTGGTCTCTGCTCCCTGCAGGGGCCCTCCTGTGCTGGTCTGCACCCCACCCTCCTCCGTGGTCCCCGCTCCCTGCAGGGGCCCTACTGTGCTGGTCTGCACCCCACCCTCCTCCGTGGTCTCCCCGCTCCCTGCAGGGGCCCTACTGTGCTGGTCTGCACCCCACCCTCCTCTATGGTCTCAGCTCCCTGCAGGGGCCCTACTGTGCTGGTCTGCACCCCACCCTCCTCCGTGGTCCCCGCTCCCTGCAGGGGCCCTACTGTGCTGGTCTGCACCCCACCCTCCTCTATGGTCTCAGCTCCCTGCAGGGGCCCTACTGTGCTGGTCTGCACCCCACCCTCCTCCGTGGTCCCCGCTCCCTGCAGGGGCCCTACTGTGCTGGTCTGCACCCCACCCTCCTCTATGGTCTCAGCTCCCTGCAGGGGCCCTACTGTGCTGGTCTGCACCCCACCCTCCTCCATGGTCTCAGCTCCCTGCAGGGGCCCTACTGTGCTGGTCTGCACCCCACCCTCCTCCATGGTCTCAGCTCCCTGCAGGGGCCCTACTGTGCTGGTCTGCACCCCACCCTCCTCCATGGTCTCAGCTCCCTGCAGGGGCCCTACTGCGCTGGTCTGCACCCCACCCTCCTCCGTGGTCTCCCCGCTCCCTGCAGGGGCCCTCGCTGTGCTGGTCTGCACCCCACCCTCCTCCGTGGTCCCCGCTCCCTGCAGGGGCCCTCCTGTGCTGGTCTGCACCCCACCCTCCTCCGTGGTCCCCGCTCCCTGCAGGGGCCCTCGCTGTGCTGGTCTGCACCCCACAGCTCTGCTGAGACAGCTTCAGCGTTTCAGCTCCTCCAGGGGGACCCAGTCTCATTGAAAAGGGGAGTATGTCTTCCCAGACAGAGCTGAGCTTATAGGAACAGAAGTCCTGCCCCTGATCCCTGATTGGTCCATCCTCATGCAAATGAGGACTCCAAACCCTGCAGCCTGATTGGTCTGAAAGGCACTGTCCTGATCCGTCAGAATAGAACTGCTCTTATTGGCCAGAGCTGCACAGCTCTGATTGGCTGAGGAAAGCCTTGGTCTTATTGGTTGAAGTAGGATTCCAGGAGCTCCTTTATAAGGGGGGCTCAGAGGGCGGGGACAGTGCGGGCCGGGAGCTCAGCCCAGCTTCTCTGTGGGGTGCGGTTTGTGTGAGAGGCCCCTCTGCAGAGACAGCTGCTGGAATCTGTTTAAAATTTGAGCCCAGTTAGCCACCAGGAGTCCTTCTTGGTAGGTGTCCCCGCCCCCCATGGCTTCACAAGCTTTAAATTCTAAAAAGGCTTAGCTTAAATGCAGGACTACGCATTGAATTTTATTTTTTTACTTTTATTTTTTAATAATTTTTTTTCTTTATTGATTTTAGAGAGAAGAAGGGAGAGGGACAGAGAGATGGAAACATCGATGAGAGAGAACATGGATTGGCCGCCTCCTGCATGCCCCCCACTGGGGATCGGGCCCACAACCTGGGCATGGGCCCTGACTAGGAATCGAACCCGCGACCTCTTGGTGCAGGGTCGACGCTCAACCACTGAGCCACAGCGGCTGGGCTACTCATTGAAAAGTTAACCACAGGTCAGATGGTACTAGACTTATCAGGGTGACCACTTAGTAAGCTGTATAAATTTCTAATTACTATGTTACACCTCAAAGGAATACAATATTGTATGTTGACTGTAATTTGAAAATAAAATTTGAAAAGTTGACCACAGAGTGTTCAGGCATGTGGTAGATACTAAAGTGCTGAAGGAACCAACCTTTCTCCATGTGAAAAATCTGAGAGTAAAATTTTATTCTCATACAGTTTTTTTCTCAGGCAGTTCTCACTATATTAGTTTGAAGATTTAACAAGTAATAGTAGTTAACATTGTGCTTACACAGTAGATTACCACGTGTAGGCGCTGTTTGACATATCTCATTTAATACACTCCACAACCTCATAAAGAGGTGTCATGAGCCCTGGCCTGCAGACCAAAGGGTCATGGGTTCGATTCCCAGTCAAGGGCACGTACCTGGGTTGCAGGTTCTATCCCTGCCCTGGTCGAGGTTGTGTGGGAGGCAACCGAATGATGTGTCTCTCTCACACTGGTGTTTCTCTCTCTCTCTCTCCCTCCCTCCCACTCTATCTAAAAACCAATGCAAAAATATCCTCAGGTGACGATTAAGCACACACACAGGAAAAGAGAGAGGTGTCCCGGTCGTCCCCAGGTTACGGATGAATCCATGTAAGTTGCCTAACACTGTGCTTTGTAACACCGCCTCTCTCTCTCCTGTTTGCCTCCTCCTCCAGTCCAGCTTCCTGTGTTCTTCTCTTAGGGAGTGTTCGACACACTTTTCCGGGGAGATCCAACCCGTGTTCTAAGGCTGCCTGGGAGAGGTAATCACTCCCCTTTCTCCGTACACCTAAACGTGTGTGCACGCTGATTTTTGCACCTTGTGTGCATGACTTTGATATCATTATGGGTGCATGCTGGTGCCTCTCTTGCTTACACCACAAGAAGTGGGTGTTTCTCTGTGCCTCTCGAATGTAGCAAATGCACGGCGCCTCGTGGAGATCAGAGACTGACGGTGAGATGCACGACTGAGTGAATAAGAAAACGACCACAGGCGTGCCCTGGAGGGTGGTTGCCCTATACCGCGGCAAGGATTCCTTCCTGGGTACCCAGGGAGCCTCAGAGGCAGAAGGCCGGAGCTTAGAAGGAGCAGCTGGGCCTTTTGTCCCCCAATCCAGTCACCTCTACTTGGCGAGATGGCGTGTTCTCTGCTATCAGTAGAAAGGAGGCTTCAGGAGCTTATTAATGATCTGTTGCGGTGCAACACATTTCCTCACAAGTGTGTGGCTTAGAACAGCGATAACTGTTATGATCGGTGTCTGTGGGTCAGGGATTCAGCGAAGGCACAGAAGGGACAGCCAGTCCCTGCCCCGTGATGACCGAAGCCACAGCTGGAGAACCCAAAGGTTCGGGGGGGGGGAGGGGTGGTCGGCAGCGAGACACACATGAGCAGAGCCAGGACCTCAGGCCAAGTACAGAGGTCAGCAGGGCTGAAATCCCCGGGGTGCCTGGCAACGGGCAAAACTGGGAAAACAAGGACCTTGCCCCCAGGGTAGCCTTTCCCTCCTAGCATGTCCCTGGCCACAGGGCTTAAATCCCCTGACCTTTCACCTCGCTGGTCTTGCGATTTGGACACCCTGACCTTTTCCTCCCTAAGGATAACTTCCAGGCCTCAGTAGTATTGCAGCTGCAGACCCAGAAAAGCAGCAAAACCAGACAATGATGCCAGGGCTGCCTCGGGACCAGCTGCACTGACTGATGACCCCCCGCTGTGGCGCCGACCAGTCAGGGAAGACCATGAGCCTGAAAAGGACACACCTGGAAAGCTGGTGACTGTTCTATTCAGGCCCTCCCCTGGCACCTCCCCTAAGATTCCCATCTGCAAGAGAGAGACACATACCCACAAAGCCAAGGTCCCAGCACCCACTGTCCCTCTGGGGAGCAAGCCAGGGTCATTCCCTTCTCCCTTTCCCTCCCCCACTGGCGTGCATCTCCTAGACGCTAAGGGACCCCACAGGACTTGCAACCAGGGCAGCAGTGCCGAGGCAGCTCATCCCGGCCTCACCCCCCGATCCTGTCTCCAAGGCCCTTTTTCTCGGACTTTCCCGTGAGCCAGAGCAGCCCCACCTGGGCTCTCCTGTTGCTTCTCCTGTGCCAAGCCCTTCCTTGGTCCACTCTGCCCAGCTCCAATAAGCGTCCCGTCTGAGTGTGCTTTTGCTGTGGCCGATAAAGTCTTGCTGGCTTTGCGTCACTTTGTCTCTGGACTGAACTTTTTCCTTCAAGAAGACAAGAACCAAGGTGTCGTTGTCTCAGCGGTAACGGGCAGCTGAGGACGCCCTGGCTCTGAGGGTCTGCTTCCGAGGGGGTGAGCTGACGCGGCTGGCACGTGGGTTCTGGCTGCTGGTGGGAGGGCACCTTCCTCTCCATGGGGCTCTGCACAGGGACGTCTGGGTGCCCTCTTGGCATGGCCTGCTTCCCCCAGAAGAAGCAATAGAAAGGTGTCCCCGGCCAGACAGAGGTGTCCCCGGCCAGCAAAGGTGTCCCCGGCCAGACAGAGGTGCCCCTGGCCAGACAGAGGTGTCCTCAGCCAGACAGAGGTGTCCCCAGCCAGCAAAGGTGTCCCCGGCCAGACAGAGGTGCCCCCGGCCAGACAGAGGTGTCCCCGGCCAGCAAAGGTGTCCCCGGCCAGACAGAGGTGCCCCTGGCCAGACAGAGGTGTCCCCGGCCAGCAGAGGTGTCCTCAGCCAGCTGAGGTGTCCCCGGCCAGACAGAGGTGCCCCTGGCCAGACAGAGGTGTCCCCGGCCAGCAAAGGTGTCCCCGGCCAGACAGAGGTGCCCCTGGCCAGACAGAGGTGTCCTCAGCCAGACAGAGGTGTCCCCGGCCAGACAGAGGTGTCCCCGGCCAGCAAAGGTGTCCCCGGCCAGACAGAGGTGCCCCTGGCCAGACAGAGGTGTCCTCAGCCAGCTGAGGTGTCCCCGGCCAGACAGAGGTGTCCCCGGCCAGCTGAGGTGTCTCTGACCAGACAGAGGTGTCCCCGGCCAGCAGAGGTGTCCCCGGCCAGCTGAGGTGTCCCTGGCCAGCAGAGGCTGTGGTTTCTCAGTTCTTTTCCTCTGAAGGCCTGAGACAGTGGAGAATGGGACAAAGGAACGTGGTGCATGAGTTTGGAGGTGATTTGGGGGTGCTGGAAAGCAGAGGAGTGCCTCGTGGGGTCAGGTCTCCTGTCCGTTTCCTGTGACCCTAGTGGTCAGAAGAGGAGGGGCAGTGGTCTCCTGCTTTGCTTCAGGGAGGCCGAGGGGTCAGGGGTGGAGCTGGATGGAGTGTGTGGGAGTGGGGGCGTACCCTCCGCACTCGGGGACACCACTCTCTGCGCCCAGAGGCGTGTGGCCCGTGGGGGTCATGCACAGCTGTTCGCCCACAAGGCCATCCGGTCCCAATGTGTGTGGAGCTGGAAGGGGTGAGTCGGTGGGTTCTGCAGGTGGGCGGAGGGCCGGGAGGCAGGACGAGGCGCTTGTCGCAGGCTGGCCCAGAGCAGCGGGGCGGCCAGGGTGCCTCGTGAAGGGAACGAGGCCTTCTGCGTGGATGGCCGTCAGGTTCAGGCGTGGAGCCCGGGCAGGCCTGTGAACAGAGGCTGGGGGAGGTGGTCCTGGGGGGACAGTGGGCAGCCAGCTCCAGGCAGTGGTGCACCCACACGTGAGGGTCGTTCTGGGGGCCAGGGGCCAGGCGGGTCCACCCTGGAGTGCCAGGGAAAGAGGGGGAGGAGGGCAGAGGAAGGGCCCTGGTGAGAGCCATACCCACGGCGCCCTGGGCACCTCACAGTCCCTCTCCTCTCGCCCACTGGTCCTTGTCCTCCCCTCTGCTGCGGGCTCAGGGAGGTTAACCTGCTCCCCACGGTCACACGCAAGTACACGGGGAGCAGGGTCGGGACTCAGTCTGCCCGAGACTGAGCTCCTGCAGCAGAGGAAGGGTCCAGGCAAGGAGAGGTGGGGGAAGGGGAGAAGGGGTCTCTCTGGGGAGCGGTGTGACTGGCAATGGGGCAGAGTGTACCCCTGGGATCCTGAATGGACCCTCAGTTAGCTCCCCACACCCCCGAGCCCTGGTTGGGGTGTCTCAGGGTCCCCGTCACTTCATTCTGTTTCCCAACCTCCATCTGAAGTCCTACAGAGGCTGCCCTGGGGTGCTCCCTTTGGGGGTGGTTGGTGTGTGTTCCCGGGGCTGCCCAGCAGGGGGCGCCCCTCCCCACCACCCACATTTCCTAGGTAGGGCCTGGCTGGCCACAGTGCTGAGACAGGGACTACTCTGCCTTCTGAAGACAGCTGAGGCCACAGCTCCCCCCGTCCCTGGCCTGCCTGGGGTCGGCGTCCCCCCTTCTCTGTCCCTGGCCTGTCTGGCCTGTGCACAGCTTTCCTTATGTGAGGTTGGACATGAGACTCAGGCCACTGGGCTCCCAAGTGTCTCCCAGGGTGAGCCTGGGCCTCCCCTCCTGCAGGTTCAGAGAGAAGGAAGAACAGCTGGGAGGGTGAGGGGTCCCGGCGTGAAGGCTGGCCTCGGGAGGAGGGACGCGCAGACTAGTCAGAGGCCTGGACGTCGTTGGGTGGACACAGCCCCTCCCAGGGATCTGCCGGTGCAAGGTGCTTCCAGGGCCAGTCTCCGCGCTCCACGGGCCACCCTGCCCTGGGCCGCATCTGGGCGGTGCCACCTGGGGCTCGACCCTGGGCTGGGGAGTCAGGGCACAGGAACTGACCACTTCACAGGCCGGCTGGAAGGTGGGTGTGCCCGCCGAGGAGGGGAGCAGGGCCAGGCGCATTGGTGGTGCCTCTTCCAGCCCCTAGCCTCGTGTGTCTTTAAATCACAATGGAGGCCGGCCGGTGTGGCTCAGTGGTGGAGCGTGACCCATGCACCAAGAGCTCGCCAGTTCAGTTCCCAGTCAGGGCACATGCCCAGGTTGTGGGCCCGATCCCCAGTGGGGGGCATGCAGGAGGCGGCCAATCGATGTTCTCTCTCATCCATGTTTCTATCTCTCTCTCTAAAATTAATAAAGAAAAAAAAATTACAACGGAATTAGACACTGACTAGCCATGTGTGGCTGGTGGCTGTGCACTGAGGAGCTCAGAGGCGGCGGCTGTCACTGAGACGGCCCTCCTGCCCAGGCTGGCCCGGCCCACTGAGCCGGAAGCTGGGAGGAGCAGGTTGCTTTTCTCACAGTGTGGGGGGCAGGTGATCTGGAGTGGGGTGCTGCCCTCTGAAACCTGGGGACTAGGGAGTCAGGAGGGACTTCAGAGGAAGGGGGCAGACATCCGAAGGAGAGCCGGTGCTGGGCAGTGGGGGAGTGGGGGGCAGCAGGCTGCCAGGGGGCTTGGCTCTGAGATGCCACCTGTCCAGTCACAACCTGGAAGGAAGCACCCCATCAGGTGGCCCAAGGAAGGGTCCTGGCAGAATGCAGGCTGTGCGACCTGGGGGCAGGCCCCTTCACCTCCGGAGCCCCAATCACTTCCCGGAAGAACAGGACCAGGCAGCTCTGGAGAGACGGAGCTGGGGAGCCCCAGGCCGCAGGCTGTGGGAATATCGAAGGATGAAGATCAGCTCATCTCTGGGCCTGACGGGCCTCAGCCAGCCTCAGCCCTCCCTCCTCGGTTCTTTAAAATTATAATGTGTGCAGAGCCGGCTGCCTAAGGAGGGTCTGAGGCAGCGAACCCCTTATTTTACAGAGGAGAAAACAGGCTTCAGGCGGGTTAGGGGCTTCCTCAATTTACTGTCCCTGAGCGCCCTGCTGTTCAAAGCCAGGAAGAGTCTACCAAAGGCAGCTCAGCTCGGCCCCTGGGCCCCACCTCCCTCCCCATCTGGACGCCACCATCCCCTTGGGGGGTGTGGGGCTCAGAGAGAGGTGCTGCCTGGGCAGGGGAGCCCGTCTGGGGGCAGAGCTGTGTCGGCTGGGGTGAAGAGGGAGGACGTCACAGTGGCCACCACACCCTGGCGGGGCCCGGAGAACAGGGCTGGGGGGAGCCTCTGTGCAGAGGGGCTCCTTCAGGGGTGGGAACTGGAATGTCAGGACTCCTGCTCTTTGGGGTAGCGGCAGGCCTCTGCCCCCGACACCTCTGCTGTCATCTCCGCATACTGCCGTCCCCGGGAGCTCTGTAGTAACAGTAATATCAAGAGCAACAATGTATCGAGCACCGGGAGCTCTGTAGTAGCGGTAATATCAAGAGCAACAATGTATCGAGCACCTACTATAAGACAGGCTAGTCCTAGATATTGTACCTGCATTTTCTCCTTTAATCCACTCGGCAGTTCTATGAGGTGGGCAATAGTCCCGTGTGAACATGATGCAGCTGCGGGTCAGAGAGGGCCAGCGATTCGCCCCAGGTCACACAGCGGATGAGGAGCTGCGCTATTAGGTTTCCAGCTCGTTCTTCGACTCCCAAGTGCCGGGAGCTCCCACCAAGCACAGGGCCTTTCCAGCCCGGGGCGCTGACCCAGAATGAGCTTCCCGGGGTGAGACTCTGGTCTGTCAGAGAGAGTTACCGTCTAAGGGGGGGTGCCCCTGGTAGAGCTGGTCTTTGAAGGGGGAGCCCAGCTTTGATCTCCTTTTGAAGTCCTGGCCTCTTGAACTGGCAAGTTCAGTGGGGAGACCGCAGGGAAGAGGGAGATTAAAGGGCAGGAGGAGAAGGGAGGGTGGAGAGGGGGCATGGAGAGACAGGAGAGAAAAACACGTGTGCGTCAGGCAGCTGGTGAAGGGAGCGTGCACGGCTGGTGGGGGGTGAGGGGGAACCCCGTGGGCAGACAGAGGGGAAAAGGGGCGGGGTGGGGGCAGGCCCTGGGGCCCCAGCTTCCAGCCTTTTCTGCCAGGACTTGGCTGCGGGGTGAGCCTGCCCGCTCCTCACCTGCCATGCCCCGTCTCCCCCAGGGGGGCACCTCTGTCTGGCTAGTTCTGCCAGGCTGACAGTTGATGTCTAATGGCCTGGAGGTTCCAGCGAGTTTCTGGCCCAGGCCTCACCGAAGGCAGGCATCGAATGGCCCAAGGGATGGGGCGAGGGGGAGGGAAGGAGCTCACATGTGGGATTTTCCGGGGGTCCATGGCCCAGGCTGGAGACGAGGGGAGGGTCTGCCCGAGCGGCAGTGCACCTGTTCCTGTCTGACATCCAGCCCTCCTCTGGGACTGCCCCCGCAGGCCAGTGAGAGGACGGTGGTGGGAGGGGCCTGGTAGCGGGGCGTGGCTTATTCTCCCCACCGCTCCGCTCAGCAGGCTCCTTCCTCTCCACCAGAGGCCCTCCCCGCTCAGAGCCCAGGCCCTGCCCTGTGCCAGGCTCTGTTCTCCCTCCCCATGCTGCCAGGCTCCCCAGAAGCTGTCCTAGGCACCCTGGCGGAGCACCTAGCAGACCCAGAGGGCCTCCTTGGGACCCAGGATGACACCTCTTACCTCTGCTGGTGGAGAACCTGTAGGGCGTGGCTGAGGGGAGGGAGCCAGTGACAGCGGTGAGGGGGCAGCACCCTCCTTGTCTTGGGTTCTGGCCAGGAGCACCCAGATTATACCCGCGCCAACTCCCTACTTACAAGAGGCTAGAAGGGCTTCCAAATGAGGATTATGGGATTAGTGCCCCCACCCCCCCCCCCGTGGCATGTCTCCATGTGTCCTCACTGCAGGCCTCGTGACCTCCCCCGTGGCCTCCCCAGGCGCCCGGGCCTCACAAGAAGGCTCTGCAGTAGCTGAGCTCATGGGGTCCGGGCAGATGGGACCCCGCCTGGTGTGCGGCCCCTCCTCCTGCCCGCAGCACCCCTTCCTCTCCGAGCTGGAGGACGCGTGGAGCAGGGAGAGACCACTGATCCAGTACCCACCTCTCCACGGCTGGAGCCCTGGGCGGACCCTGCACCTCTGGGTCCTCCCTCCTCCACATCCAATGGGCTTGGAGGCTAAGGGACCTTCTGTCCGCAGAGGTGGCTGGGGGGTCACAAGAGATTATCGAGATGACGTGGGGTAGAGAACAACTGTGGGGTATGGGGGAGCAGTGTCCTGGCCCTTCTCAGGTTCTGGGGCCCCACGGACTTGCTGCCAGTGGCAACCATTCTGGGGCCACCGGTGAGTCCCTCCTGGGCCCGCCCCCGCCCAGCCCCTCGGGCCTGTGGGACTGTTCACTGTCAAGTCCCTCGTTCAGCCCTTTCTCTCCCCCCGCCCCCACTCATCCGCAGACCAGCTCAAGGACAGGGCCTCAAGGTCAGGCTCCCATCCGCCGCCAGAGGGGCGGGTCAGCCCTTTGACTGGACCTCCAGCCCCATGTTCTAGTTCTCAACTGACAGGGGTCTTCAGCTTCCTCTGACCCCTCAGGGAGGCTCCCCTGTTTGCTAACACCCCTCGACCTCGCCCTCTCCCGGAGGCAATATCCGAGTTCCGTGCTCTGTGGTCTCCGTGTGAGTCCAGACCCAGCCTGCCGAGACCCCAGCTCCCCTCCTGCAGGGCCCGGCGGTTCCCAGGGGCTCAGGGCCTGAGGTGTCCTCTCTGCTGGCAGCTGCCCGGCAGGTTCCCACCTCTGTCTGACCCTGAGCCCTCAGCACCATGCCTAACAGGGCGGGTGCTCAATAAACGGGTAAATCAAAGTGTTCAGCTGGGCCGAGGGAGGTCAGGAGGACATGTGGGTGCAGCCTAGCCATGGGGCCCTGGGGGTGGAAAATAAAGGGGCGCACACAGGTACGGTGAGGACCGCGGGGCGTCTGTAATGAAGGGAGACCGGTGTGCCCACGGCAGCCCAGAAGGGTCAGCAGGGCCGGTGGAGCAGAGAGGAGTCGGGGAGATGACTGGGCTAACCCCTTGTGCAGGCGGACACCGGGGCTCTGAGGGAACGAGGTGCAGTCAGAGCAACACGGGAGTGGGGGCAGGGCTGGGGCGCATTCTGGGGCTCTGGGTCCCCATCCTGGCTCCTCCACGCACCCGGCTGGCCCTAGCCCAACCCCCTCGCCTTCAGCTCCGCACCCTTTCCGCCCGTGCACCGGGTGTCTGCGCTGCCAGGAAGGGTGCGAGCAGAGTGCAGCCAGGGGCAGCAGTGGGCGGCGGGGGCCAGGGTGAGGGTAGGCTCAGCTGGAGGCCCTGGCACGGTGGCCCTGGCATGGGTCACAGGGCGGAGGTGTCCAGGTCTGTGTGCTGGACTTTGGTGTCTTTTAGGCAAGAATCCTGGGAATGAGGCTGAAGGGACAGGTGGCAGGAGGGGTGGGGGTAAAGACCAGGATGGGGGACCCCCCTCCCCCCGTGCAGGCATCAGGAGGAAATGGGGACGCGTGAGGGTGAGGTGGCACCTGAAGGAGACAGGGAGGCGGAGGATTGTGGTCCCTGCAGGGAGGGGAGAGGGACGCAGGGAGTGGGGGTCAGCAAAGGTGTGCAAACTTGGCCACGAAGCCTGTACACGCTCTGCTGAGCGGTGGAGACCGTGGGAGGGGCTCTGAGCGTGCGTGGGCGGGGCGGGGCGGGGCTACGGTTGGCCTCCCTGCCCCTGGCGCTGAGAGGTCACCTGGGCCAACCCTGCCTTTGGCGCAGGGAAGAGACAGGCCCAGGAGGGGAGCGGGGCGCCCGGGTCACAGGGAAGGTGCTGGCAGAGCAACGTGGCATCAGTGGGACCTGGAGTCAGAAGACCCACCTTGGAGTTGCTGCTGGGCCCCACGCTGTGGCTGGTCGGGTGACTCAGCCGCCTGAGCCTAGCTTTCCGTTTGCAAAACAGGAGTCAAACTTAGCCGAGTGACCGCTGCCGTTACAGCCCGTGGCTCCCCTTCCAGCCGAGCTCTCCCGTGGCGCTTCTGACTCCCGTTCGCTTTGGAAATTGCTAGAATGGAGTGTTCTGAGGGCAGGCACTGCCGCCCCTGGGAGTCTGCTGGGCTGGTCACCCGGTGTGGCGAGAGGGTACCCGATGACCTGAGGCCTTGCAGCTCTGACCTCTGGGGCTTTCTTCCTGGGAGTCTCCTGCTCCTCAGCTCAATGCCAGTGTGCAGGCCGTGGGCAGGTGCACCGTCAGGGGCGCAGGGGTGAAGGGGGAGTGGCTTTCCCCAGCCAGGAGGGGGGGGGCGGGGGGTTGGAAGGACCTGGGCTGGGCAGCCTGTGTGGCAGGGGGGCCGAGTGCGTTGTCCGCCACCTTTCAGCAGTGCCCACCTATGCCATCAGCAGCCCTGGTCAGGGCACAAGGCAGGGCTAAGGAGAGCCATTGGCGTCTGACTCCTCAGAGGGGGAACTCACACCCCACGCCCTTCCGTCCTCAGCCCCATGCCTGCAGAGCCCGCCTAGGTTGGGGCACAGAAACACCCCTGCTCCGGAGGAAGGAGCCTGAGGAGGGGCAGAAGGCTGGGAAGGGCTGCAGGGACGGGAGGTCAGAATCCAAGCCACACGCTGGAGGCGGAAGGACCGGGAGGTGGGATCGAGGTGCCGAGTGTGTGAGCTGGAGCTCCTGAGAGAAAAGGCCCTGGAGGCAGGAGGGGCATTCGGGATGGCAGGGAGACCGCCCGGCGGAGGCAGGGATGACCACACTGTGTCCTCAGTCCTCAACCGGGGTGGGCAGGGTGACTGGGCCCCACCTCTGGTCCTTCCCGGCCTCATAAGGATGCCTGGGGACAGGTGCTTTAGGAGGTGGGCGGCAGGGTTGTCCTGGGCTGCCTGGACTGTGGGTTCTCCCCGAGGCCATCTGCTGAGACATCCCTGCTCTGATGAGCACTGTCTCTGGAGCAGCCCTGGTTCGGACCCCAAGGAGGCCTGGGAGACGGGGGTGATGGCCACAGGCGGTTGGGGACCTCTGATCCTCGGGGGTGGAGGGGGTTCTCTCGTTCATTCTGTCGGTTCCACGGGTGTAGGGCTGCCCAGGGAGACTTGACAGAATCTGTCTCAAAGATGGAGAGTGAGCGGTGACCTGGGACTCCTGCCTGGAGTGGGGGACGCCTTGAGGGTGGGTCAGGGAGCCGACACCCGGCAAGCAGGTGTGTCCCGGTCCCGGGCTCCAGCTTGCTCCGGCCTGTTCCGTCCCACGGGGCACACATTCCGGGACCTGGTAGGAGTCCCACCCGAGCTGGCCCCTGAGCAAACTCACCCTCTGTCGCAAGCTCGGCTGTGCCCCGGGGTCCCCGTGCTCCGTTTTGTCTGTGGCTCTAGCAGCCACGGAAATGCATGCTCAGGTCTGCTGACAGCCCGGGTGCGGCCCCCCGGACCCACCACGACCTCTGCAGAGACCTCGCGGGCGGCTCCCACGACGGAGCACAGCTGGGGTCCGAGGGCGACCCATCACCTGTTCCTGTGGGACAGGACCCCTCGCGGGCAGCTCCGGTGTCAGGACCCCCACTGGCCCCACCGAGGCTGTTTCAGAGCTGTGCCGCTGTCTGAGATCCTTCCCCCCTCCTCTGCCTTCCCCCTCCATTCACCTGTGTCTGAAGCCCGCCCTGCCTTCTCCTGTCCTGTCCCCTTTCTCCTCACAGGTGTCTCCCCCCAGAGAAACGCTTGTGCATCAAATCTCGTCTTGCCGTCTCATCACGGAGGCCTGGAGCTGACAGCGATCCCGGCAGTGGTCTGAGAAATCAGGCAGCAGAAGGTGAAGGGACTTTGGGGCTTGGCTCACTCAGTGCCCGGCGGCCGGAGGACCCACCGTGCGTGGGGAGTGGTCCCTGCACGACACAGCGGCCCGAAGGTGGCGTCGTCACTGTGGGGAGGACATCCCCATCAGGGGACTGACCTTCCAGGTGCCTTCGGGCATTTGGGTCGAGCAGGAGGCAATGCCGGAGGGCGCGGAGGTGATAGTGTGCACCGAGACAGAATGGGACACTGGGGCCATCAACAGCGAAGGCTCAGCCGACGTCCTCGCAGGCACCACCAGGAGGCCCGTCTCCTGAGAGGAGCAGAGGAGCAGACGCGGGATTTGAGGGGAGGATCCAGCCGCAGAGACAGGCGCGTGGGAAGGCGGGAGCTCTGGCTGCGACCCCGGCACCTGAAAGTGAGGTGGGGGCTGGACAGAGCCCAGAACGTGTCCCTCAGCACAGACGGAGGGGCCGGCCCTGTCCCAGCGGAGCCAGCACCCAGCCGGCTGGAAGACACCACGAGGCCTCTGCCCTCCGGAGCTGCCCCCTGGTTCCTGGCTGCCAGGCTGGTGTCTAAGGAGAAAGCCCAGGACAGTCCCGCTTGGGGCGGCTGGACCTCCCGAGGTGGGGGGACTACACCCAGGGCTGCGGGAATTGCGGAGCACGGCTCAGGAGAAGCCGAGAGAGTTCTCCCGGGCTGGATTCTGGGCTTTCGTGGGTGAGTCAGAATGTACTGACGTGGGGGACTGCCTCAGGACGTGGGATTCGACGCCCTGGCCAGGACCCCCGAGAACAGGGCAAATTCACTCCGAAGGGCATGCCATTCCCCGGTCACCGGTGTGGAAGTGGGACTGACAGACAGACAGCCTCCAAGTGCCCAAGGAGTAAATGAAAAGGGACCTACTTGAGGTTGGCAGAAGACAGTGCCGTCGTGAAAGCCCTAAAGGATGCAGGGGTGGTGGCCCCTCTGTCATCGCCATTGAAGTCGTCAGCCTGGCCCCGTAGAAGCCAGGTGAGCCTAGACGATGCCCATGGACTCCTTTGGCCAATCAAACGGCAGCCCGATGGCAGCTGCTGGGACCGTCTTCCAAATGCCAGCAGAAATGCCAGCTCAGTGGCGGTCCTCTGACAGGCCTCTGTAGGGTGCTGTGTCCCCAGCAGGAAGGGGGCATGGGTCCAGGGACCCAGACATGAAATAGGGGCGCACCACCCACCCCACAGTTCTGAGACCCTCGGGTGCAGTGCCCCAGAGAGCTGTGTGCTCTGGCTGCCGCCAGGGCACCGGGGCTGCTGTGTGAGGGGCCAGCTGGCAGGAGTCTTGGCAGGGTCACTGGCGCTGATCGGTAGGAGGGTCAGGCTGCTGCCAGACAGCGGCCGGGCAGAGGTATGCGTTGGGCTTCTGCTTTCATTTGAATGAAGAGCAGCCCTGGCCCGAGGAGGGCTGATGGTCAAGGGCTCAGACCTCTCAGGGTGGTAGTGCCAGGTAGGCAGCTAAGCCCCGGAGGCCACAGCTGAGGGAGGGGGCCTGATGGGGGCGTGGAAACGAGAGGATGAGGAGCAGCGGTGGCCCAAGATCCACCAGAGCGATGCCCCGGGAAGGGAGGTTTGCGGGAGTCGGAGGATCAGGGCCCGTGGCCACGGTGGACTTGAGCAGCTGGTGTGCCCGCTCGGACCTGCTCTGGACAGCGCAGTGCAGGGACCCAGTCAGGCCGTCCCTCAGGACTCCCCTCCGGTGGCTGGGCTCGGGCGCTCTCCAGGGCCGCCCAGAACTTCTGTAGATTGGGCGGCAGTCGAGACTCCCCCACCCAGCACCCCTTTCCTTTGCCAGGGCTCAGACCTGCATCGTGGGCTAGGGCTGTCCCTGCCTCCTCCCGCTCCCTCCTCGGTCCCCCATAGGTGTTCCCTCGGTGACTCTGCGCGTCTGATTCCACCTTGCAGCCATCTCCCTGGGCGACCTGAGCAGACACACAGCCTCCAGGGGTCGTTGCGTCCAGCCTTCTGCTTCTAGCCTGGGCCGCCTGTCCTCACAAGACGGAAGAGATGGAAGCCCCTTTCCTGACGGATGAGGCAATGTCCCCTCCTCCTGCCTTGTCTAGACGTCGGCTTTGGATCCTCTGGAAGTCCTCCCTGAGATCTAGCCTAGCATCACCCAGCTTCTCACATTGGACCTGCCAGAGTGGACTCCGAGCCTAGAACCCTCGGCAGAAACAGGGCTGTGCCAGAGCCTTCGTTCGCGACGTTGGGTCTGTGTGCAGCCTGGGGCCCCCGGAGCGTGATGAGACCTCCTGCCGCCCTGGGCAGCGCCTGCTCCCCGGCTCCCTCTCTCTCCTGTTGGGAAGGAGAATTGATGACGACATCAGTAATGTGCCTTGTGTACAAGCTGCCTGCCAGCTCACCTGAGTGCCGGCCATAAATTCTCTCCTGGCCCAGCAGCTGTTCTGTGAGCCGGGCGGAGGCACCCAGGCGGTCCCCACGTGCCCCTGTCCCCCCGTGCCCCAGCCACATGCCCTGGGTTCAGGACACAGAGTGTCCCATGGCTGTGGGCAGAGGTGGGCTCCCTCTCCTCTTTGTCCTGAGTGGTTCTGTCTCTTGGATGCGTGAGCTCAGTCGGGGTTTCCGTCAATCCCACAGAGGCCAGAGAGAGAGGGCTCAGAGGGAGGGGCAGGGCCAGAGCCCTGCGCTAGGCCCGGGGTCTGTCTGGGAAGAGGTGTGGGGAAGCAGGCATCGGGGGCAGAGGGGGGGGGCTGCCTCGAGCTGGAGCTGCCAGGCTTGGCCTGGTCCCCCTGTGCCCCCGGGAGAGCTGTGCACGCCAGGCTCTGGGCCAGCAGTCAGAGTGCACCGAGGGGAGTCGCTAAGGGGACGAGCTGCCCCTGACCGACTACATCCCAGTGACTTTTATGCTGAGCCTGGGCCACTCTTAGGGGACCACCCTGGAGTCTGCCATGATTTCCATCATCTCCCCTCCTTCTCTGCGCCTCAGGCCCCTCTCCCCCTCCTCTGTCAGCCTGGGGCTCTGACAAGTTCTGCTGCTGGGCTTGGGGCTGAGCTGAGGGCTGCTTTGGGGACTCCTGAGTGGGCATGGCTCCCTCTTTTCTGGAAATATCAGGGTCTCTGTCCTCCCTCCCTCCGACCTCATGCACTCTCTGGCCTGGGGATCCTGTTCTTTCCCAAGGTCCCGAGGCAGGGAAAGGGGGGAGGAGGTTCTCCAGAAGGTCCCGCCTGTCTGGTGCTGGTTGTGTGGCCCAAAGTGACACCTGGCACCAAACCCAGGTTCTCAGGGCTGCCCGCCTGGTCTGCGGGCCCTGGAGCTGAGGGGCTGCCCCCCTGTCTCTTCTGTTCAGCGCAGGGAGCTGGAGGCCGAAGAGGGCTCTGCGTCAGCCAGGGCCCACCCGAGGCTCTCCCGGCCGCACTGTGCCTCTGTCTTCAGGTAAACCCCCCGCAGGTCTGGTCCTCCCACAGGTCTGGTTAGGGCCTACACTCGCGAGCCGGAGAACCAGGGGTTTAAATGACGCTTTCCCCAGTGACTCGCTGGGTGATCAAGCCTCGTAGCTCTGCCGAGCCTCAGTTTTCTCATCTATAAAATGGGACCATGGCAGGACTTACCGTCGCATACATTGTCGTGAGGGTTAAATGGAGCAGTGCTTGAGGTCTCAGCAAGGTGCCGGGCACAGAGCACACCACTTCTGTGGGCACTGATAGGGCCCGGGTGTGGCCTGGCGTGCAGGGTGGGGGCTGGGGGTGTATTCTGATGGGAAGGGGCTTCCCAGCTGCTATTTGGAGAATGGACCTGTGTCCTCGTGAGTCTCACCCCACTTCCAGGTCTCCTCACCCCCTGCATGGACTTGGGGACTGGGCTGGCCCTCTGGCCTTGGCACCTGGGACAAGAATGCTGTCCCGGGGCAGGACTTGGCACCTGCGGGTGAGGGGGTGCTACCCGTGCTGTGCAGACAGGGCCTGGCACTCCCAGCAGCATCTGAGAGACTGTTACCTTTGGGCCCAGGTGGTCTGGCCTGGGTCTCTGGGCCAGCACAATGTGGGGACCACCCCACCTCAACTCTGCTGAAAGGCCAGGGCTGTGGCCCAGACGGCAGCCATTCCAATGGGCGCTGGCCCTCTAAGCAGCTCAGAGGGGCCAGGAGGAGGCTGTGGCATGTTGTCTGGTGGTCATTGTGGGGACAGGGGCGCAGGGTACAGAGAAAAGGGTGGGGTTTGGGGAGAGAGCTGGGCCTCAGATCAGGGTTCTGCCTCATCAGAAACCCCATCCTCCTTTCCTGGTCTCTCAGCATCCCACACCGGCTTTTCCTAGAGTAGCTGCCATGCAGCCACTCTGAGGGGTGTCCCCACCCTAGGCCCTCCCTGTTCTGCCTCCTCAGCCTCCCCTGTCCTCTGTCCCTCTAAGGCAGCTGGGTGAAGCCGTGTTGGGGCACCGTCCTCGAGGTCCAGTGGTCCTTACTGAGGGCCAGTAGTAGTAGGAGGAGGCCCCCAGGTCACTGTCGAGGATCTGCAGGGCGATGCAGGGATGATGCAGGGATGGTGCAGGGGTGATGCAGGGGTGATGCAGGGATGGTGCAGGGATGATGCAGGGATGATGCAGGGGTGATGCAGGGGTGGTGCAGGGGTGGTGCAGGGGTGGTGCAGGGGTGGTGCAGGGATGATGCAGGGGTGGTGCAGGGGTGATGCAGGGATGGTGCAGGGATGATGCAGGGGTGATGCAGGGGTGATGCAGGGATGATGCAGGGATGGTGCAGGGATGATGCAGGGGTGATGCAGGGGTGATGCAGGGGTGATGCAGGGATGATGCAGGGATGATGCAGGGGTGATGCAGGGATGGTGCAGGGGTGATGCAGGGATGACGCAGGGATGGTGCAGGGGTGATGCAGGGGTGACGCAGGGATGACGCAGGGATGACGCAGGGGTGATGCAGGGGTGACGCAGGGATGACGCAGGGATGACGCAGGGATGGTGCAGGGGTGATGCAGGGGTGATGCAGGGGTGATGCAGGGGTGATGCAGGGATGATGCAGGGATGGTGCAGGGGTGATGCAGGGACGATGCAGGGGTGATGCAGGGGTGATGCAGGGGTGGTGCAGGGATGGTGCAGGGGTGATGCAGGGACGATGCAGGGGTGATGCAGGGGTGATGCAGGGGTGGTGCAGGGGCGACTCCTGTAGCTGCTTCTCCTCCTGCTGCAGTGGCTGCTTCCCCGCCCAGAGGGTCTAAAAGGGAAGTGGGGAGCCACTACAGGCTCTTCTACGCTCCTGCTCCAGGCAGCCTTCTGGGACAGACCACCCCAGTTGGATTGGGGCCCCCTTCTGGCTTCCATCCGGCATTTGCTGAACTGCTGACTGTCTGGGAGGTACAAGAGCGGCTGAGCCTTCAGCTCTGCGCGTCTGCTGCCAGGACAGGGGCCGGGCTGCTGCTCCGTCCTCGGTGGTCTCCTCTGAGTGAACGAATGCAGTGAGAGGTGGAGGAAGAGGTTCCCTAGGGCCCTGGGTAGGGAGGTGCCTAGTTTGTCCTTCTCTGGGTGGGGGAGGGGAAGCCTGGGCCCTGGTCCTGTGGGACCCAGCCAGGGCTGCTGCTGTTCAGGGGGGCTGTTCAGGGGCCCGTGCAGCAGGAAGGGCTCTGCCTTCAGGTTGGGCCCCTCCCTGGGGCCATCTTCCTTTTCCTACTCCCAGCCCCGTCATTCCAGGCACTCAGGCCCACCTGGAGTCCTCAGGGCCCAGGTGGCTCTCCCAGTCAGGACGAGGCTCCAGCTTCCTAGAGAGGGGCAGGCAGTCCTGGGGGAACAGAATGAGGTCATACGGGGGTCTTTGCCCCAGCCAGGCCACCTCCCAGTTGCTGGTCCCTGAGCCCCACCCACAGGAATGGCCTCCAGAGCTCTGCTCCCAGGTGGTCCTGACAGGTTGGAGCTTGGGGTGTGGTTACCCAGCACAGTGGGTAGTGACCGAGCGCCCTGCCACCTTCCCAGGTGTCTCTCCCTGCAGCCTGGCACAGGAACCACTGAGCGCCCATGGACTGGGCTGAGGGGAAGTGAGAAATCATTCACGTGGGCCCTCATCAGGACCGGGGCAGGGGACGGAGGCCTCAGGTGCAAAGCTTATGAGGACACCAAAAGTCCGTTATCACGACAAATAATATTTTAATACAATATTTAAAAAATTAAAATTCATGCAGAAATCTGTGATCAAAACAATGCCAACAGTCCGGCCAGTGTAGCTCAGTGGTCGAGCGTCGACCCATGCACCAGGAGGTCGCCGGTTCGATTCCCGGTCAGGGCACACGCCCAGGTTGTGGGCCAAATCCCCAGTGGGGGGCATGCAGGAGGCGGCCAGTCGATGTTCTCTCATCAATGTTTCTATCTCTCTCTCCCTCTCACTTCCTCTCTCTCTCAAATTAATAAAGGGAAAAAACATTAAAAAAAAAAACACCATGCCAACATTTCAGGTGAAGACAGGATCAGGAATTGTGCCGTGAGCAGCCCCACTGGAGCCTGTGACAAGAAGAATCAGGAATACTAATTTTGCCTTTGTTAAAATATTATTTATCATGATGACCGAGGTTTTGGGCATCCCATTAAGCTTTGTACCCCATCGACCTCACCCTGGTCTGGGTCCTGCCCTCACCCCTTGTCAGTGGCTTGGAGAGGGTCAACCTGGGTAAGGTATTTAACCTCTCTGCACCTCGGTGTCCTCGTCTGTAAGCTGAATGACAATCGCACACCTGCCTCTCAGAGCTGCCGAGAGGGTCAAACCCATCTTTGGTGACGCGGTGTAGACACTGGGGGTGCCTGGCACACACCAAGCCCTCGTAAGGGTCGGCTCTTTCTACAGAGGGTTACTGCCTCTCCTGCCAACCCACAGGGCGAGGGAGGGAATAAGACCTTGGAGGCTGAACAACTAGGAGGTATCACCTCACACCTGCCAGAATGGCTGCCATCAACACATCATCACACAACAAGTGTTGGTGAGGGTGTGGAGAAAAGGGGACTCTAGCACACTGTTGGTGGGAATGCAGACTGGTGCAGCCACTGTGGAAAACAATATGGTGTTTCCTCAAAAATTAAATATTGATTTGCCATTTGTCCCCATGATCCCACATCCTAAGAAGCCTGAAACACCAATCAGAAAGAAAATATGCACCCCTATGTCCATAGCAGCACTATTTACAACAGCTAAGATCTGGGAACAGCCCAAGTGTCCATCAGTAGATGAGTGGATAAAAAAGCTGTGGTACATATACACAATGGAGTACTATGCAGCTGTAAGAAAGAGAGATCTCTTATCCTTTGAGACGACATGGAGGGACCTGGAGAGTATTATCCTAAGCCAAGCAGAGAAAGACAAGTACCACATGATCTCACGTATCTGTGGAATATAATGAACAAAACAAGCTGAGGAACAAAATAGACCCAGAGACATGGAAGTGGGGTGCAGACTGACAAACCTCAGAAGAGGGGGTGGGGGGAGGGAAGAGATAAACCACAGAACTTATATGCATGTATGCGTAACCATGGACACAGACAACAATGCTGGCGGGGGGGCTGGATTGGGAGGGGGGTGTCAATGGGGGGAAAAAGAGAAACATCTGTAACAAAAATAAAAAAAATAAAAAAAATAAAACAATGTTTCAAAAACAAACAAACAGAAGGCCTCGGAGGCTGGGGAGGCCCGAGCAGCAGGAGGGGCTGGGTGGGCCGTGGTGGGCTTCCTGAGGCTCACCGCCCCGTCCCTTTCCGGCCGGCGCTTCTCCTGCCCGTGGTAAAGGAAGGAGACAGTGAGAGCCGCACCAGGAATAGGGACCTGGCCATGGTGTCCCCACGGACTTCCTGGCTCCCCTGGGGAGGCCCTTTTCTGGAGCCAAGAGACACAGTAGAGAATGAGAGAGGGAGAGAGAAAGGGAGAAAGGGAGAGGCAGAGGAGAGCACGCAGGGAGTCAGTCAGGTGGGGGAGACGACCAGACTCGAGGCAGCGCCTAGCCCTGACCCCCTTCCCCTGCCCTGCAGGCTCCCCCACCTCACTCCAGTTTGGGAGAGGCAGTCAGTGTGGGACAGACCTCATGCTCTGGGGCATGGAGGTAGGCATGGGGGGTGGGAACGCAGGGCAGGTGGAGGGGTGCCCAGAGACGGGGGTCCCACCCTTTCATTCCATCTCTGGTCCTGCGGGGAAGGTTCCCAATGAGGAGTTTAATTTTCCTCCTCTCCCTACCCAGTTAAACCAGCAAATGAACTCGCTGGTGCTCTGCTCACCAGCTCTGGAGGGAGAGAAGGGTCAGGGACTGGGAGCTGAGAGCTGCCGGATTGGATGGCGACCCTGGGGGAAACCAAGTCATCCAGTACTGAGAAGCTGAGAAACCCAGAGGGCGGTGGCCTGAGCCCCCGTCTGGACCTGCCTGGCCAGTGCCCGGGAGCATTAGCCCTTCGGGTGGGGAGTGGAACTGGGGCACCTAGGGGCAGCCTTCTCGACCGAGTCCGTAACGGGTCGGGTCCGTCACTCAGTCTCTCTGGGTCTCAGGAAGAAAAGCGCCTGGGAGGTGTGTGAAAGTCTGTGGACCGATTTCTCAGTCTGCGCCAGAGCAGCTGGCTGTCCCTGAGGTCAAGGACCTCACGCTGGAACTGAGCCGGTGGCCAGCGGCCCGAGCTGCTCCCTGGCCGAGCCTGTGGCCCAGGCTTGGGGTGTGCAGTCAGGACACAGGGCGGCCTCCCCTGTCCTCCCAGTGCGGGCTCCCTTTCTCACCTCTGACCTTTACTATACCCGGGGAGGAGATCCCCCTCACTCCTTCCCCCTCCCTCCCCACACCTGTCATCACATTGACCACAGGGAACACCTGAACAGGTGCTAAGCTGCGGTCTGCAATAAGTATCACGGAGCCGATGTTCCCAAGGCAGGATTGACAAGCACCGGCCCGTGCCTCTGCTCCGTGCCTCGGCCCTGACGGAGGGGTGTCCGGCTCCCAGTGAGTCCGAAGCCCCTCTCTGGGCATCAGGAGCCCTCTGGCCCCAGCATCCGACCATCCCAGCTGGTGGCTGTGGTCCTGTTGGGAGGACAGTGTCTGCTGGGAGAATTAGCCCGGTGTGAGAGTCATGGGCTCTAGGGCTGAGCTGTGTGTGTGTCACGGGGACTCGGGGACCCCAGACTTCTCCTCGGACCCTTGATGCCCGGCCGGCACCTTCTCTCCACTCTTCACGGACCTCTTGGGCTGGGAGATGGCAACCAGTTAAACAAACCTCGTCCTCTCTCTGAGCCTCCGCAGGTCAGCACCCAGCACAACCATCTCATTCTCTTCCCGCTGCCGACTCTGCCGGTCCTCGGGTCAGTACGCCTCTACTGGGGACCTGCAGCTGTCCAGGCGCCGTTCACAGGAGCCTCTGAACCGTGTCCCTTCGCAGGGACAGTTCCTGGGACGGCGGCCCTCCCCGCACCCAGGCCCAAGCCGCCAGCATCACCTGCGCAGCTGCCAGGGCCTAGCTAGCCTCCTGCCCCAGGCCTGTCCCCTCCAGGCTCTGCTCTGGAGCCTAAGTGCTTTTTCTGAAACAAATCCGATTAGACCATATCCCTGCTGAGAATCTTCCGGGAGACCCCGCAGCCCTCAGAGAGGCGCCTGAGCTCCGGGGCGGTGAGGCCCTTCAGGGTTCGGGCTGCGTCCTGGGAGGTGAGGAGCGGGCCCACCTCGCCTGGCCCAGCCCGTTGCTGTTCGCCCTGGCGAGGGGCCTGCGCTCATCGGTCTGCCGGGTGTTCTTCGCCCCTTCCCTCCTTCGGCATGGACCCCATCCCCCACCCTGCTCAGACTCATCCCTACCTGCCCCCCGTCCCTGGTTGCTTTGTCTCGGAGACTCCTCTGAACAGCTGTGAGGGGCCCGGGCAGGCCCCAGCTGGAGCCCTGGCATCCAGCCCCAGATATCTGGTTACACCAGGACAAATCTAGCCCCCAGCCCAGCCCCACAGGCTTGAGGGTTTGGCCAGGGCTGGAGAGCTGGAAATCTGGGGGTGAGGGGGTGCAGGAGGGAGCCCCTGTGAGCACCTCCTGCGAGCCAGTCTGCTGGGTTGGCAGCTCGTGTTGGTCTCATCCAAGGGGAAGGCTCAGAGAGGTGAAGGCAGTTGTCCAGAGTCCCCAGCTAGGGATGCCACGGCTGGGCCTGGGTCCAGGTCGACTTCTCAGTCCCCCCTTTCCTTGCTCTGTCGGAGGGCCTGGTCTCTGTCCCGGGAGCACCTTCCAGGCAGAGCCTGTGTCTCTCCTGACCCAGCACCCCCCACCCCCCCCAAGGATGGTCTCTGACAGACTCCTTCCTGCCTGTGTCTGGGTCACACCAGCGACACTCGCTGAGCCCAGGGCTCTCACCTGTCACATGGTAACAACATAGCTGCTTTTCTGCTCCCGAAGACGGAGCAGTCAAGCCCCAGGTAAGAGGTAAACACAGACTGGGGTTCCAGTTTTGAGGGGAAGGGGAGCTGTGGGCCAGGGACAGTCAGGGGCTTCTTAGCACTTCCTGGAACCAGACCTGCCCACCCCATGAGGTGGGGAGTGGGAGGAGCTCAGGATCCTACCCAGGTACCCAACACCTCAGTCTGCTCCTCCCCAGCCCCCACTCTCTGCCAGACCTCCGTGGTCCCGACCTATCTGCTCCGTGGTGGAAAGGAGCCCAGACATCCTGCTCACTTCCCCTAGCTGTTGTCCCCATTAAGTCCATACACGTGCCAGACACCTAGTGTGTGTCCGGTCCAGCCCCGTGGCCAATGGGGGTCAGACATGTACACAACTGTACCTATTTCGCGGCTCACGCCTCAGTAGAAGACTGTCCAAGGCACAGAAGGAGTGTAGAGAAGAAAGTGGTCGGTGGCTCTGGGGATTAATGGCTGCACAGAGGAGAGGCCTTCTGAGCAGGGTTTTGAGAGCATAATAGGAGTTCACCAGTAGACTAAAGGGAGAAGAACATTGTAGGCAGGATGAGGAGTTGTGCAGGGATGTGTGTGTGAAATGTGGGGCACATGGGGACAATTACAAGTATTGGATATGGCTGGGAGTGGGGGGACGAGGGGTGACAGACAGAGCAGGAGTCGGGGGTGGAGGTAAGCAGAGGGCAGACCTGGCTCAGAGGTGTGGACTCTCCAGCCCAGGTGTGCAGGAGTGTCTCCTTCCTGCTGGCCCGAGGCAGGCAGGAAGGGTTTGAGTTGGGGCTCTAGGCCAACCTCCTCTGTCCAGAAGGTCTGAAGGGAGACCCAGCAGTTTCACTGGGTACCCTGCATGTCCAAGTCCCAGACGGAGGCAGAGCTCCCAAGGCCAGTTTTAATCTTGTTATATCTGAAGCCAGTGGCGAGAACCCGGCACCTGACCCACAGTGATAGGGAGCATGTTATTGCAAAGGCAAGACAGAGGCTGGAGCTGGGGACCGTGAAGGGCAGCAGCCCCCTTGGGGACCAACAGTGGTGTCCCCACAGTCCTATGGCCTCTGCTAGCCTGAGCTCCCAGCCCGCTCTCCAAGGCCCTGGTGTGCCCCCAGCCCGCCCCACAGCCCTTCCTGCAAGCATCTGACTGTTCAGGTTTGCTCCAGCCCCACCCCTGTGATCTCTGTCTCTCATGCGTTGTGATTCCTTCTTTCCAGGACCTCCAGAGGGGTGGCTGTAGCACCATCACGTTTGAAGGTGTAATTTCTTCTCCCCTAGCCTAGGAGAAGGCCTAACCCTCTCCTCCTCAGCTCAGGCCACACAGGAGGGAACCCACCCAGAGCCGGGAACTGGAGGAGTCCCAGAGCTCTTCCTTCGGCTGAACGCAGCCAGCCAGTGCCTACCTGGCCGTGTGGCTCAGACTCGGCCAGGCCACTGCCTTCTCTTTCCCTTCGGATACAGGCCGAGGAGGCCTGACCCCCGGGCCGAAGCTGCTGGGAACCTCAGCCTGCCTCTTCCCTGGGGTGGGCGCCTGGCCAATCCCCCTGCCCTGGGCAGGATTGCGCTCCAGCCTTGTATCTGCCCGGGTGTATTCGTATTAGCACAAAAAGCCTTTTCTCTTTGGCTACAGAATTCGCTCTGGTTCTGAACTCGGGTAAAGGTCACCTTGCAGTCGTCAGACCTCCTGCTTGGAGGCTGGAGGCTCTGGGCCCTGCAGTCTGCCCTCTTTCCTTCTTTGCCCTTACCTCCTTTTCATCTGTCTGGAGCAGGTGCAAATTACGGAACGTGCTGAGCACGGTGCCTAGCATGTGCCCAGGATGCCACAAATGGGTGCTGCTTTTGTTCTTCATTCCTCAGTGAATGCACATTGATGGTGGTGATGATGGTGATGGTGATGATGGTGATGATTGTGGTGATGGTGGTGATGGTGATGATGATGATGGTGATGGTGATGATTGTGGTGATGGTGATGATTGTGATGATGGTGATGATGGTGATGATGGTGATGGTGGTGATGGTGATGGTGATGATGATGGTGATGGTGGTGGTGATGATGGTGATGGTGATGATGGTGATGATGGTGATGGTGATGATTGTGATGATGGTGGTGATGATGGTGGTGATGATGGTGATGGTGGTGATGGTGGTGATGATGGTGATGATTGTGGTGATGGTGGTGATGGTGATGATGATGGTGATGATGGTGATGGTGGTGATGATGGTGATGGTGGTGATGGTGGTGATGATGGTGATGATTGTGGTGATGGTGGTGATGGTGATGGTGATGATGATGGTGATGGTGATGATGGTGATGGTGATGATGGTGATGATGGTGATGATGGTGATGATGGTGATGATGGTGATGGTGGTGATGGTGATGGTGATGATGATGGTGATGGTGGTGGTGATGATGGTGATGGTGGTGATGATGGTGATGATGGTAATGATTGTGATGATGGTGGTGATGGTGGTGATGGTGATGATGGTGATGATGGTGATGATTGTGATGATGGTGGTGATGATGGTGATGGTGGTGATGATGGTGATGATGGTGATGGTGGTGATGATGGTGATGGTGGTGATGGTGGTGATGATGGTGATGATTGTGGTGATGGTGGTGATGATGGTGATGATGGTGATGATTGTGGTGATGGTGGTGATGGTGATGATGATGGTGATGATTGTGGTGATGATGGTGATGATTGTGGTGATGATGGTGATAGTGGTGATGATGGTGATGATGGTGATGGTGGTGATGGTGGTGATGATGGTGATGGTGGTGATGATTGTGGTGATGGTGGTGATGATGGTGATGATTGTGGTGATGGTGGTGATGGTGATGATTGTGGTGATGATGGTGATGATTGTGGTGATGATGGTGATAGTGGTGATGATGGTGATGATGGTGATGGTGGTGATGATGGTGATGATGGTGATGGTGGTGATGGTGGTGATGATGGTGATGGTGATGATGATGGTGATGATGGTGATGATGATGGTGGTGATGGTGGTGATGATGGTGATGGTGGTGATGGTGGTGATGATGGTGATGATTGTGGTGATGATGGTGATGGTGGTGATGATGGTGATGATGGTGATGATGGTGATGGTGGTGACGATGGTGATGGTGGTAATGATGATGGTGATGGTGGTGGTGATGGTGGTGATGGTGATGATGGTGATGGTGGTGATGGTGGTGATGATGGTGATGATTGTGGTGATGATGATGATGGTGGTGATGGTGGTGATGATGGTGATGATTGTGGTGATGATGGTGATGGTGGTGATGATGGTGATGATGGTGATGGTGGTGATGGTGGTGATGATGGTGATAGTGGCAATGATGGTGATGATAGTGATGATGGTGATGGTGGTGGTGATGATAGCGATGATGGTGATGGTGGTGGTGATGGTGGTGATGGTGATAGTGGCAATGATGGTGATGGTGGTGATGGTGGTGATGATGGTGATGGTGGTGATGATGATGGTGATGGTGGTGATGATAGTGATGATGGTGATGGTGGTGATGATGGTGATAGTGGCAATGATGGTGATGATAGCGATGATGGTGATGGTGATGGTGATGGTGGTGATGGTGATAGTGGCAATGATGGTGATGGTGGTGATGGTGGTGATGATGGTGATGGTGGTGATGATGATGGTGATGGTGGTGATGATAGTGATGATGGTGATGGTGGTGGTGATGGTGGTGATGGTGATGATGGTGATGGTGGTGATGATGATGGTGATGGTGGTGATGATAGTGATGATGGTGATGGTGGTGGTGATGGTGGTGATGGTGATGATGGTGATGGTGGTGATGATGATGGTGATGGTGGTGATGATAGTGATGATGGTGATGGTGGTGATGATGGTGATAGTGGCAATGATGGTGATGATAGCGATGATGGTGATGGTGGTGGTGATGGTGGTGATGGTGATAGTGGCAATGATGGTGATAGTGGTGATGGTGGTGATGATGGTGATGGTGGTGATGATGATGGTGATGGTGGTGATGATAGTGATGATGGTGATGGTGGCGATGATGGTGATGGTGTTGGCTTCTCCCTGCCCTGGAAGCTTGGCTTCCTCACCTAAGTGAGCACTCGGGGCCACATTACATCTGTGGCTACATTAGGATAATATCATTATATCGTACTTGTACTTTTCCTCAGATTGCCTCATTTGACACGTCTACCCTTTGACAGATGGGCAACTCTGGAGGCTCAGAGATGTTGAGTAAAATGCTCAGGGTCACACAGCTCCCTGATGGTGGATGCGGGATAGGAACCGGGACAGTAAGATCCTCAGTGCATAGCTCTGAGTGGCCTGGCTGAGATCCCACCTGGATCCCTCTTCACGCTCCCACCGCCTCCATCTCCCAGTTCACCTTCAGAGGAAGACAGCCAGCTCGCTCTTGAGTTTGCCACGTACTTAGCTGTATAATCTTGCAAAGACACTCAAACCCTCTAGGCCTCAGGGTCCTCGTCTGTAAAATGGGAATAACCACAGGCGGCTGTTGGGTGTCAATGAGGTGACGCACATCGGAGCCCTTAGCACAGTGCCTGTGCCTGGTCGGTGCCCAGCGAGCACTGGACCCTGCAGGGCCAGGCCTGTCTGCTCCTCGGCAAGCCCCAGGCCGCCGGGCTGGAAGCCCTGCTCTAATCCTGCCGGTCGGCCTGTCTCATTCCTGCCCTCAGCCCTCCCTAGACCAGTGGATCTCAACCTTCCTGATGCCTGACCCTTTCATACTGTTCCTCATGTTGTATGTGGGCGTATCTGCATGTGGGCGGACCTGACTGGAGACGGGTAGAGGAGCGGTGTCTCGGTTCCTAAGATCATTGGAAATATGTGTCTTCCAATGGTCTTAGGCAACCCCTGTGAAAGGGTCGTTCAACCCCCAAAGGGGTCACGACCCCCAGGTTGCGAACCGCTGCCCTAGACCCTTGCTGGTCAGATCCAGTTTGCACACAGTGGTCCCCATCTGGGATGCTCTCCCCACGGTCTTCCCAGCCCCTCCCCCAGCCCTCTCATCGAGCTGTCCCTAGGAGGAAAAGAAACCAGAGGAGCCTGACGTCCCCCCTCCCCCTCCCCACAGCCCCTGCTCCAGCCCCCTCCAGGTCAGCACAGCTGGAGGGAGTTACTGGGATTTCACACACATTCCTGAGGGGAGAGGGCCTATCTCCTTGTTGGGGACCCTGCCAGGCAGGGACCTGACCCCCAGCCCTCTCTGAGGGAGAAAGATGACCAAGGATATTGCCGGGCCAGATGCGGAAGGCCATTTATCTGTCACCCACCGGGGGCTGGGTGCTCCCTCCTCCCTGCCAGCTCCTAGCTCTTTCTCCTCACAAAGGGCCGCTTTGAGGGGAGACAACGGCCTGGACCCCCACTTTCTGGCAGCGTGACCGCAACTGTCTGGGCCTCAGTTTCCTCCCCTGTGCATCGGTAGGAATAAGTGTGATCCCCGAGCGTAGGGCCTGGGGCAGGGTGGCCTCCACGAATCGCAGCAGCAGCGGGTGTGCTGACGTCAGGACCTTAGTCCTGGTGTTACCAGCACCCTGACGTACTACGTTGTCTGGCTGGTGCGGCTCAGTGGTTGAGCGTTGACCCATGCACCAGGAGGTCGCCGGTTCCATTCCCGGTCAGGACACATGCCCAGGTTGTGGGCCCGATCCCCAGTGGGGGTCATGCAGGTGGCAGCCAGTCGACGTTCTCTCTCATCGATGTTTCTCTCTCTCTCTCCCTCTCCCTTCCCCTCTCTCTAAAATCAATTTTAAAAAAGGAAAAGAAAAAACAAGTACGAGATGGACAGGGGAAGGGAGGCCTTTTTCCCCTGGAGGGTGGCCGTGTGGCCGTGTGGCCGTGGCCAGGGCGTGACTCCACGTCCCTGCAGCGCAATGAGCCCTCCTTCATCGCCCCACTCAGCTGTCCCTGGAGCCACAGTCCAGCACCCAGCAGCAGATCTGGGCGCAGCAAAGGGTCGCAGACCCTGTCCCTGCAGAAAACTAACCGCACTGGCTTGGGGTCAGTGCTACCTGAGGTCTCAGCCAGGTCTCTGCAGCACCTCCCCACTCTCAGCTGCCGGGCGTGCGTAAGGACTCCCCTAGCTGCTGGGGCCTCTGCTGTCCCCTGGGGGTTCCCGTGGGTCGAGGTGGCCCTGAGGGAGCCTCCTCTGTCTTCTAGGCTGGCAGGGGACCTGGCACCCGAGGCCTGCCTTCTGGGCTGAGGTGCCAGGCTGGGGAAGAGCACAGCGTGCCAGGAGCATGGCGGCTGGTCTGAGCCTGCCTGGCCGTGTGGGGCAGAAGGCGGCGAGGTCCGGGGGTTGGGCAGGAGGCCGCAGTAACCCCTGCCTTCCAGATGAGCCGGGCTCGCAGAGCAGGGCCTGGAGCTGCTGGGGGCAAGTGGTGGGAGGAAGAGGGAGCACCCTGACTGCCCCTCCCCACCCCCAGCATACACACTGCCCCACACCTCAGAAACAGCTTGTCCTCTGCGCCCCCTGCTCCCTATTTGGGGCCCATCAGTCTCTCCCAGTCTGGGTGGTACCCAAGGAACACCCTCCCCCCAACCCGGACTTCCCCGGCATGGTCTCAGGAAAGGCCTGGAGACGGGCTGGCCTTCAGCTTGTCCAGGCTCTTCTCCTGGTCCCCTCTCCACAGGCTCTGGCTTAGAGGGGTTCTCTTTTTTTTTTTTTTTAATTTTTTCTTTATTGATTTTAGAGGGAGAAGAAGGGAGAGAGAGAGAGAGAGAGAGAAACATCGATGAGAGAGAACATGGATTGGCCACCTCCTGCGTGCCCCCCACTGGGGATCGGGCGCACAACCTGGGCATGTGCACTGACCGGGAGTCGAACCGGCAACCTCTTGGTGCAGGGGTCGACGCTCAACCTCTGAGCCACACCGGCCGGGCTTAGAGGGGTTCTCCACTCCCTCACCCCCACCCAACCCCTGCCAGCCACGATGGCTACTGCACACAGTGACAGGTCATTCTCTACTTTATTTAATCTGGGATGAGATGAGCATTTTTCTTTTGCTTCCCCCCAACCCCCGTTTTAAACTTATCTTTATTGTTGAATGTATTACAGATGTCCCTCTTTTTTTCCCCCCTTGACCCCTTCCTCCCCACTCCCATCCCCCTCCTGCCTTCCCCACACTATTGTCTGTGTCTATTGGTTGTGCGTATAAGTTCTTTGGTTTAAAACGAGCAGTTTTCAGAAGGAACATTACTGGGCAAACAGAAGATGAGAACACGGGAATGGCCGAGTTCACAGACTCACTGACCACCCGGCCACGGACTTGCTGGAAATCGTGGGAGGTCGGCATTGCTGGCGGAAAGTCGGGCTTCCTGGGCGGGAAGTGAGGTTCCTGTCACTGGAGGTATTCTCCAGGGCCTTGACGGATTCTGCGTGGGGGATGACCTCGAAAGGTCACGACACAATGGTGATCCTTTACAGTGACCCGCAACGTCAGGGTTGACAAAGGCTTCCGGGGTTTTCTGTCTTTGCTGTGACCCTAGGAAACGGCAGAGCGTGGATTCATGCCTGCCATACAGGTGAGAACACACAGCACCTGCGAGCGGCCACACTGGCTGGGTTCACATGCGGCCCCCGGGGCGGACAGCTGCTCAGCTGAGACACCTGAGGTCCCTTCCCATCGGTCCTGCGAGGAGAACGTCCCACCAGCGTGTCTCCCCGGCTGGCCCACAGGGTGCGCAGGAGGTGCCACAGGCGATTCTGAAGTTCCTGGGTGCTCAGCAGCATTGGCTTCCCTCGGGGTCAGCTTAGCAAGCCAGACCCCGAGGCCGCCGGGAGGGCTGGGCGGGGGCCCCGGAAGGCGAGACTTCCCTTCAGCAGAGCCAGGGCCGGGGGCTGTGCGTCTGTGCAGGGTGGGGCCCTCTGTCACCCCGGGCCCCCAACCACGGCCTCTCCTTGTAGCGTCCCCACTCAGGTCGACACTGAGAGTGACCCGGGCGGGCCCGAAGTCACCGAGCGAGAGGGAGGAGGAAACGGTGTGCAGGGGAGCTCAGGGCGTTTCTCTGGGCTCAGTGAGGAAGGGAGCGAGCCCCCGGAGACGGTTCTGAGGGGGGTGCAGTCACGGACGAGCTCCGATGCCCTGGGGCACGCAGACCCCCTAGAATGCTGGAGGACTTGGGGACCTGGACGCGTTCGGGGAGCTGAGGAAGAGCGGGTGGGTTAGTTCTGGCGAGTTCCATGAGCAGAGAGATGATCTCGTTCCTTCGTTTACTCCTTTCACGTCAAGGGGAAACCATCTCCAGGTGAGAACGGGGACCCCACTGTGGGTCCTTCTTGGAGAAGTCCTGGGAGAGGTGGGGCTCGGGTTGGGGTGAGCGTTGGGATGGGGAAGGGGGGCGGGTGCAGGGGGTTCCCTTGGCTCAGGCTGGGTGGGCAGACTCACAGCCCTGAAATCATCATCATCGTCTCCATTCTACACTGTTTGCCCCAAATCACCCGGCTAATAACCCAGATTTGGTGACCACACCTAGGCCTGGGGGACTCCCAAACGGGGCCCCTGCCGTGGGTGCCCAGGCTGTGCCCCGAGATTCGGAGTGGGAAGTTCTAAGTCATGGCAGACCTGTGAGCTGTGGGAGCGTCTTACCGCTTTTCAGTGGGGATTTGGGACAAGGCGGAGCGCTTGGCTCGGGGTCAGAGGCCCGGGTCCCAGTGATGAGTCCACACCTCACCACCGGTGTGACTGCGGGCGAGACATTTGACATCCCTGAATCACCAGCTACGTGGGGCTTGGAGGGCCGGCCTCCTGCTCGCCTCCTCCGCCGGCTGAGGGTCCGGGCCCGCGGCCCTCGCTCCGTCTACCTGATTCCTTCCGCGCGAACGAACGTGAGGACCCTGACCACTGCCGGGCTCTCCAGAACTTTCCCAGATCACTGTCCTTTCACAGTCGACCCCGATGCCAGCGTCTGCAGGACGACATTCCCCACGAGCCCTTCCTCGCTCGGAGCTCCGCCGTGGGGTTTGCGGGGGCACCTGCTGCTGGGGCTGGCGTGCCCCTTTCCCGGCCCCCGTCCTCTGTGGTCAGGACGTGGCTCTGTGGGCACATCGTGGGGGCGTGAGCAGTGGCTGGAGGACCCCTCGGAGGCCAGGCTGCCGGGTTTGAATCCCCTCGGCTAATTCTGCGACCTTGGGTAGCTCTTCACTCCTTCGTTTCCCTGTGTCTTCGGTGGATGGTAATGGCAGCTCCTACGTCCCAGGCCCGAGGTGAGGATTTAACAGCATACAGTGCGTTGAGCAGCCCTGGCCCATAGTGAGTGACACTGAAGTCTTAGTTACCATAACAGGTCTCGGTTGCTTTGCCATTTCTGAACGTCGTGTACATGCAAGAATTCCTGCTGTCGCTAGCCTTCTGGGGACCCTTTCTCCACGAGAGGGAGAGACAATGATCTCTGGGGCTCGAACCGCCTGTAGTTCTGAACCGGGCAGGTGAGCGTCCTGCTGGGAGCGGCAGGGTGAAGACGAGGGCACGGCGTGGCACCCAGGGTCGGGCTCCGGAAGGTCATAGCAGGGCACACCCGAGAGGAGGCACAGATGTCGGGGACGAGCCTCCTCCGCTCGGGGCCTCAGCTCCCTGTGGGCCTGGCCGTCTCCTGAGACAGGTGCGTATTGGGATCTACACTCTCCTCGATCGAAACCCCAAATCTCTCTTCTGAACTTCTCCCGGGGAGAATCCCGCAGATGGGCACCGGCCACAGCCTTGGTTTGGGGGAGTGGGGGGTGGTCCGGCCTCCCCCACGCCTGCACTCCGTAAGTGGGCTGCGAGGAAAGGCACGGGGAGCTGTCTCCCACCGGGGTTTTCCCAGTGGGCACCCCTTCTCTGCTCAGCTCATGGGGCTCAGCTCGCTCTGTCAGCAGGCAGCCTCCACTTCCCTGCAGAGGACTTGGGGTGAGACCAGCCCGATGGCCGCTGTCCGCCTCCCAGGGCTCCCACCACCGACCCTGGGCTGCCCGGCCAGGCGAGGGGATGCGGGGGTGCCTGGGCTCTGTCAGGGCTGCCGAGGAGGAGTCCAGGGACCTGCACCCAGCCCGCTTCGTCTGGGAGGGGCCCAGGAGCGGCCCCAGGCAGTCTTCTAGGCTGTCTGTCCCACCCGCAGGGGTCCACGTGGAGCCAGAGGCCGAGGGCCTTGCTCAAGGTCACTGGGTGAGCGGCAGCCGAGCCTGCCTCCTGGCTCCCAGCACAGATGTCTTTCTAGCCTGCCACCTGCCCCTCACCTGCCCCTCACCTGCCCCTCACCTGCCCCTCACCTGCAGGGCAGCCTGTGCACCTGCTCCTCCTTCCTTCCTTCCTTCCTTCCTTCCTTCCTTCCTTCCTTCCTTCCTTCCTTCCTTCCTAGGACCCTTTCAAAGCCTCAAATCTCTGATAGGTACATGAAAACAGCTTGACACCCTCAGTCCTCAGGGCAGTGCGATTATGGGGGGCCCTTGCCGGAATGGCTGAAACTAGCAGGACCAGTGATGCCCAGCGTGGGCAAGGACGGGTGGGCAGAACTCTGGGGCACCCCTGGTGGGGCACCCCCTGGTACCGCCACTTGGGACACTGGCTCATCTACCAACCCGAACCTCACTCTCGGGTGCATACTAGGCAGAAAGGAGTGTTGTGCCCCGAAGTCACACACCAGAACGTCTGTAACGACTGTACTCATAACGCCCTGAACTGGAAACACACACAACGCCCGCAGGTGTCTGCAGGCTCCTTTCCGTTGTGAAAATGACATGTGTTTTAATGAACACTGGCGTTACAATGATTCCACGTTGTGTGTGCATTTTGGGGGACACCCTGCATTCGTGGATGCCAGGACAGAGGAACGCCTCACAGACACCCTCGTGAGTGGGAGGAGCCGGACCACAGCTGAGCGTACACGGTGTGTGATTTCATTTATTGACGTTGCAGAGGGGGTGCAGCCGGGCGCCTCTGACCCCCTCCGTGCCCGATCCAGGGGCTGACCCGGGTTATATCCATGGGGCCGGACCCTACGGCTTGGGCACTTCACTGTTTGTGTTCTTTGATAATTTTTTGAGTTAAAACGAACAGTCCTAAAACCTGACCCAGAATCCTGGTCTATAAAATGGAAGTTGTAACCCCTCTCGTTTTCCACCTCTGGCGGCTCCTGGGGTGATTCTGCAGATGAAACTGACATGGGGGTGGCCCCGGGCAGGGACCCCACCAGGCCATGCCCTGGAGGGACACAGCCCAGCTCCTCCGTGCCGTGCCCCCCGTCGTGCGATGATGCCAACCAGGGAGCAGAAGCTAAGGGGGTGGTGGTCACCCCGTAGCCCGACAGGCACAGAGCAGGGACCCTACTTGGGACTTGGCGAGTGTCCTAACACCTGCCGTCATTTCCATGACAGGTGCCGCTCACTGAGGCGGCTGCTTAGCAGACAGACAGCGCTGAAACCAGGAGCAGAAACACCACCCATCCAGCCCCGCTGACCAGCACCCACTGGGTTCCCGGCACTGTGTGAAGCCCTTAGCAGAGGGTGATTCTCCTGCAGTTCCTACAGGAGCCCTCTGCAGGGGGTGCCACTGTCCTCTGCGTTACCGATAACTTTCTCTGATATACCGCTCTCTCGATTCGTCCCAGCAGTCCAGGCTTGAGAGATCACGCTCAGGGACGGCAAGCAACTTGCCCGAGGTCTGCACAGCGTGCCAGGGGTGGAACCCGGGACTGGATCCAACTCGGGTGGGCCCCAAAACCTTTCCTCTTTCCTTTTGCCGGGTCTTTCACAAACGTCTGCCGGGAACTAAGCTACTGGAACCAGCGTCTAAAAGGACTGCAACAGGCTACAAGGAGGACTGTGGTCATTAGGATAAAACGGAGCAGGGATACTTGAATGATAACCACATTTAGGGGAAACAGTCCAAGTGCAGGGTGAGAGGGACCTGCTTAGAGGTAGCACACATGAAAAAGACTTACCCATCCACCCATCCATCCATCCATCCATCCACCCACCCATCCATCCATCCACCCACCCACCCATCCACCCATCCACCCATCCATCCATCCATCCATCCACCCATCCATCCACCCATCCACCCACCCACCCACCCACCCATCCACCCATCCACCCATCCACCCACCCATCCACCCACCCATCCACCCACTCATCCACCCATCCACCCACCCACCCACCCACCCACCCATCCACCCATACATCCACCCACCCACCCACCCATCCACCCACCCATCCACCCATCCATCCACCCATCCACCCACCCACCCATCCATCCACCCATCCACCCATCCATCCACCCATCCACCCATCCACCCATCCACCCATCCACCCATCCATCTACCCATCCACCCATCCATCCACCCATCCACCCATCCACCCATCCACCCATCCACCCATCCACCCACCCATCCACCCATCCATCCACCCATCCACCCACCCACCCATCCATCCACCCATCCACCCATCCATCCACCCATCCATCCATCCACCCATCCACCCATCCACCCATCCACTCACCCATCCATCCATCCATCCATCCACCCACCCATCCATCCATCCATCCACCCACCCACCCGTCCGTCTGTCCGTCCGTCCATCCGTCCGCCCACCCATCCCCGCCCAGAAATGTAATCCCCATGACCCAACCCCTCTGTGTCCCATGAGGTCGGCTGGGTTGGCCGTGTCCACAGTCCGAGGAAGGAGGCCAGGTCCAGGGAGGACAAGCAACAACACTCCGTCCCCCCTCCCCACCCCACCCCTGGCCCAGTCAGTTCCGGTCCAGGAAGAGTGTTTTATCCCTGGCCCTCAGGAGAGGGAGCTGGTACTGTGTGTTGCTGTTTGTTTTTTCAGAATAGCGAGTCACTGGGATTCCTTTAGAGACGATTTTTCAAAGCGGTTTCGGGTTCGCAGCAGAGTGAGCTCAGTGCAGATTCTCCACGTCGCCCGCCCGCGTGTGCAGCCTCCCCACCAACACACCACGCGGAGCGGCACTGTCACCGTTGAGTACCCTCTGGTGATGTCCGAGGACCAGCCGAGTCCGTGGTGGCGGGGTTCTGGGTGCGAGCAGAGAACGTGCTCTGGCTGGTGACCCAGTGCTCCTCCACGGCTGGTCAGCCGAGCCGAGACGTGATCCAGGGGTGCCCGCCTCCCGACGGGTGCGATGCCAAGCCGCTCGTGCCTAGAGCAGAGGGCGAGCACGTGGACAAGAGGTTTGGCCAGCAGTGACCGTCTCCAAATATCCAGACTGTCCTAGTCAGGCCAGATGGTGCAGCTGCTGGGGAAATGCCTAGACCCATGGGCGAGACTCAGGGGAGGGCATTGTGTCTGAAGGGAGGGGTCACGCGGTGACGGCAGGGCTTCCCTGGGAGGTCAGCTGCGGTGCTGGGGAAGCTGCCTTGGTGAAGGTGGGCTCTACACCCGCAAGCTCTCTGTGTTTTTTTTTCTTGTTTTTTATTTTTATCCTCACCTGAGGACAATTTGCATTCATCTTCAGATAGAGTGAGAGGGAGAGAAGGATGAAGAGAGAGAGAAACATCGACGTGAGAGAGACACGTCAACTGGCCGCCACCCACACGACCCCAACCGGGGCCGGGGACCAACTGCAACCGAGGTACGTGCCCTTAGCGGGAACCGAACTCGGGTCTCTCCAGTCCGCGGGCCGACCTCTAACCGCTGAGCCAGATGTTCTGGTTCCTGGCCCAGAGCTCCCGAACCCGCGTTCACTGGGCGACGAGAGTGATTCCGCTGTCTTCACAGTCCTAAGAAATCCCTTTCAGCCACACCGGAGTTCGTGTTGCTGAGCTGACCTGTGGAAGCACCCTAGGGTGGGGCTGGTGGCCAGGGGAGCCAGCCCTGTGGTTAGAAGGCTGACACTTCCAGCCACACCTGCAGCACCAGGGAAGGGAGACGGAGTGCAGATGGAGTTCAGTGATCAATGACCAGCTATTTAATCAGCCATAGCTACGTAATGAAACCTCCTTACAAACCCCAAAGTTCAGAGTCCGGGAGCTCCTGGGTGGGTGGCAGAGGTGCTGTGTGCTCAGGGGCACGGGAGGCGGGCACCCGTCCCGCAGACCGCACCCGGGCGTCTCTTCCATCGCTGTTCCTGAGTTACATCCGTTTATAATAAACCAGTAACCTAGTGAGTACACTGGTCACCGAAATTCTGTGAGGAACTCTAGCAGATTGATCAAGCAAAGGGGGGGCTGTGGGAACCTGCGATCTGTAGCAGAGGTGACAGCCCCGACTTGGGACCGGCATCAGAAGGGGCAGCCGTCTTGAGGGACCGAGCCCTTGGCCCGTGGCGTCTGACAGCATCTCAGGCAGTGTGGGAACCGAGCTAAATGCTTGGCTGCGTGGAAAAAACACATTGAACTGGGTGTGAGAGCCCGGCCGGTGTGGCTCAGTGGTTGAGCGTCGACCCTGCACCAGGAGGTCGCCAGTTCAATTCCCGGTCAGGGCACATGCCCAGGTTGTGGGCCCGATCCCCATTGGGGGGCATGTAGGAGGCGGCCAGTTGATGTTCTCTCTCATCGATGTTTCTATCTCTCTCTCCCTCTCCCTTCCTCTCTCTCTCTAAAATCAATAAAAGAAAAAAAATTTTTTTAAATAAAATAAAACAAACAGGTGTAAGAATTGCACCCCCTTGTCAAGGACGTGTCCCCCTCACCCCAGCCCTGACTCTGTGGCTCCCACAGGTCCGTTGAGCCCATGGGGTACGCACTGCCAAGTGGGTGAGCTGAGACCGGTGTCAGATCTGGTATCCCCCAGGAGTTGGGCTGGCGCCTCCCCTTCCCTGAGACCCCTCACCTCCCACTGCTCCAAGGACAGGCCCCGCCCGTGGGCGTGTGTCAGACACGCTTTCTGGTCGTCTCCAGTGTCCTTGTCGGCTTCAGCTATGTGCCACACGCGCGTGCTGGACGAGGGTGATCCCTTGGACTTTTTATTTTTATTTATTTTTAAATTAAACGTATTAGGGTGACACTGGCCAGTAGGATCACATAGGTTACAAGTGCACATTTCTTTGATTCGTGATCGATATGTCGCCTTGTGTGCCCACCACCCAGAGTCCAATCACCTGTCGCCACCGATGTGGCCTCCTAAGAGGGTCTCTGTTAGAACAACGAATATGAGGTGCTACATTCTCGGTTGGCCTGCAATACTCCTAACACACCCCTGGTCCGAAGAGCTCCTATGCATCCTTCACGGCCCAGGGGAAATGTCACCTCATCCATCAGACCTCTCAGACCTTCCCAAACGGAAGGAGCCGTTCCCGTTCTGTGCTGCCCTGGGCGTCACACACAGCTCTGCACAGCCCGCGCCCAGCATGGCACCGGCTGGAATTCGAGGCGCTCGGAGGATCTGGGTGGGACTCTCACAGTGCCGCACAGTGCCTGGCCCACGGCGACCGGAGCGTGAATGCGTGCCGTTCGTTCCCGTAACCGTCTGCAACGGGAGGCGGCAAGGTGAGGATGGAGGACCCTCCGTGGCGCCCAGAGACAAGAGCTCTGACTGCCCGGCTGCCGTCGTCCAGGGCCCACAGCCGGAGCAGGGTGGTGGGCACGCCCCAGCTGGGCCTTGTCTCCAGGCCAGCCTGCATTTGCTCCTCTGTTCTGTGGAGGATCAGGTGGGGGGCTGGGGACGAGGGGGAGGAGCCTGACTAGCAGAAAGTTCTCCCTAAGCTTGGCTCAGCCAGAAGTGGAGGTGCCCTGGACTCCTGGTGTCCTGGGGGAAGGGGCCAGGAAGGGCTTTTCCAGCCCAGGAAGGCTGTGCCTGGGACTCATCGGCTTGCCTTCCTTCCACCGCCAGAGAAAGTCTTGGTTAATTTGCTGGAACACTCCAGTTAAACGCCAATTAGGACGTCCTGTCCACCGCTCTCTCCCAATATATTAATAATGTAATTAGCATTTATTGCCTGCACACATTAAAAATTAACTTAAACGGACAGCCTGGAAAACGGAGGAAGGAACTGCTTAACCAATTTGCGTCTCACTGGGGTACCAACATCTAAACACGGTCCAGGGTGCGGGTTGCGCCTCCCAGGGAGGGGCGAGCCAGCTGCCCACAGCTGGCTTCTTCACACGGTTGCACCTGCCCCGGGCTCCCCCCGTCCCAGTCCTAGGTATGGAGGATGTCGCCTTCCGCAGATGGGCAGGAGGGCTTTCTGTGAAGCAGCCACCTTGGCTTCCAATGTCCCCACCCCCTTTCCTCAGAGGTACACGGTGTGAATTTCAGGGAGAGGAAATGCTACCGGGTGGCGGGGAGGGGCGGTCACGGAAGGCCTGCCACTCCCGCCCAGGATGGATTCGTCCTGCATTCCAGCGGGGGATGCGAAGCAGATGGTGCAGGAGAGGAGGGGGAGGTCGCTGAGGAGCTCCCAGAACTGCCACCAGCCCCTTGGAAAGACAGGAGCTGGGTCTCAGAGAGGGCTTGCAGGGGACGGGGTCTGGCAGCATCCTCGACACAGGAAAGGACAAGGCTCCCATCTCTTACCTGGCCCCAGGGATCAACCCTACAGGTGTGGCGGCTTGGTTCCTCTGCCACGCCTGCAGGAAGCAGCAGGACCGTGGGCCTCAGCGGGAGCACCGCCCCCCTAGGCAGGAGGGCCGAGGCTCAGGAGGACAGGACTCCAGCCAGCCCCGGCCCTCCCTCCACTGCCGCGGCCCAGCCTGACCGGCTCCCCGACGGCTCCTGCCTGTGCGGCCCAGGCCGCCCTGGGAATGCTGGGGTCTGGTCTTGCTGTTTGTGTGGAAGGGGTCGATGCCCCTGCGAGCTGTGGGGGAGGACTCAGGCTGGACCCTCACCTTCTCGCCGGGGCTCCTGCGGGGGTCTGCATCACTGCCCGACCACAGGCCCGGACATGGGCGGGGCTCCCGTCCGTCCACTGGGATGCTGGGCGCATCTCCAGCTCTGCCCTGGCCCCCTGCGGCGGCTGCCCAGCAGGAAGGGCACAGACACTCCACGGAGCTCAGACTGACACACCAGGAGACCAACCTTGTTTTAAACAGTTTATTATAAAAAAGTACTTTTTTTTTTTTTTTGCTCAGTATGTTTTTCAACCCACAACTTTTTCTTTTTTTTCTTTTTTTAATACAAGTAAAAGAGGGTGAAGCAAACACCCCCGGGTCGGAACCAGGAGAATCTGCTGGGCCATCCCCAGGACCCCAGCCCAAACGGTGATGAAACCAAACAAAGCAAATGCACCATACTCGGGGGGAGGGGCGGCAGCTTCTCCTGGACTTTATTTTCATTTATATAAAAAAAGACCATTTTTTTTAAATTTCCCGGCCAGGCATCCATCCATCACAGCGGCAGTTGGAAGAGCTGCGGCATCTGTGGTCGGGGTCCTCTGGCCTTCCGCCTGGGCCCTGGCACAGGGCTGCTGCCTGGGCACCCGTGGGTGTGGGGCTGGGAGACCCACCTGGGAGAGGGTCACTTGTGGCAGTCAGACTTTGGAGGGCCGCCTGGCCCCCGGGAGGCCTGGGCGCATGCCCCTCCTCCCAGGTGGGCCGCCACACCCCCCTACCCAACCCTGGTTCCTCTGCTTGGGCGATGGCAGAGCAATTATTGCACCAGTGATGTGGGCACGCGGGAGGGGGCTGGCAGGGGGCACACGCGCAGGACAGCTGCTGGGGTCTGTCCTGTGGCCGGAGCAGCGGGAAGTCCGGCTCCCGTCAGGGCTGCAGCGGGACCGGCCCCCTCCTCCGCAGGGCCGGCCGCGCATGCGCCGTGCTGGTGGGCGCTGCGCTGGGTGCCCGCGTGCGCTGGGGGCCGGGGCGGTGTCGCGCACCTGCACCTGTGCCGCGCTTCGCAGGTCCTTCTCCTACAAGAGGCTCAGGTGGTTCCGTCCCACATTAGAACAGCATCAACATCGTAAGGAAACGGGTGCAGGTGGATCGGGGTGGGCACGGGAGGGCAACGAGAGGCAGGATGGCAGCTGGGGAGCTCTTGGCACAACGGATACCAAGTTTATTTCATTTCCAGCAAGGGCAGAGGCTCGGCTCATGCTGGTGTCGTGGAGGAGCAACATAACCTCTTCTGTCTGCGGGGCCACACCGCCCCGTGCCAGCTGGGGCACAGAAAGCCCCGTGTCCCCAGGCCCGAGTGCTGACCCGTGCCTCGTGCCCTCTCGGCCGGCAGCAGCGGTCCTGCTGGGGGAGCTGCAGCCGGGCTCCTGGCAACAGGAGCTCCCACGTGGCCTGTGCACACGGCTGGGCCACCATCATTTGTGCTTTGCTTGGGGGGAGGGTGTGCAGGTGTCTCAAGGGGGACTCAGTGCTTTGGCCTGGCGGGGGGCCTCCTAAGTCCATCACAAAGTGAGAATTAGGGGTGGCAGTGCAGGGCAAGGCCCACACAGGAGGAGGAGTCGTTTCAGTCGTGGTTGCAAGGGGACAGAGGCTGCCTCTATCAGGCAGGCCCCTGGGATTTCCTCCTGCCTCAGGGCAAGGGAACCAGGAGTCAGGGTGGCATGAGGTGGGATGGGCAGTGATATAACATAGAAACAGGTCCTCTGCCCTGGGGCACACTAATACTGCTGGGAGAAGCTGCCCAGCTCCTCTACCCCGTCTGCCCTGTGGCTCAGACCCCAGAATGTTCTCCCACAACCCCACTCCATCCAGTACCCTCAATGCCAAGGGGGGAGAGCAACCCCAGGGCTGGCATGGCTTCAGATTTCTGCTACGTGGCTACTGGGTGGCCTGGGCTGGGGCTAGGGCAGTGGGGGCCAGGCGAGGGTGGCCCACCTGTTGGACCCAGGGTTGCCAGGAGCTGGCTAGGGGTCCAGCAGCAGCACCAGGGAGGGGAGAAACAGGGTGGGGGCTGGCAGCTCCCTTGGGAAGCCGATCCCCCAACACCTGCCACACCACAGAGCTCCTGACCCCTGGGCTGAGTTAACCGGAATCCTGATGGGCGGGCATGACCCTCCCTCTCCCACCCCAGGTCTTTCCCAGTGCCAGGGGAGGGGTGGAGATGGGGGCAGTGGGTGGGCAGATGTAGGAACTGAGGCACTTTGAGCGGGGGGGGGGGGGGCTGAGAGGACTGGGGGGCCTTTCTACACTGTACGGATGGGAAGACCCAGTCTTGGCTGACTGACAGGAACTCAGCCTCTTCGAGGGGGAATCGACAACTCAAAGGGAAACCTTCTCCGAGTCGGGGCGCCCACACCCTGTGGGGACAGAGACCGGGGACAGCTGAGCAGGGGGCAGAGCGGTGAGATGGAGCTCGCAGGAGTCGGCACCCGGGGTCCCCTCGCCTCGCTGGGCCCCGGCGGCCGAGGTGGATGGTTGGCAGACCCTCTCACGCGGCCCCTTCCCACGCTGCCCACACCGCTGCTCGCTGACCTCCACCTCCTGGGGGCCTGCCCTTCGGGCCCCAACCCTGACTCCTCGAGAGAATCGAGGGTCGCTAGTGCTTGACAGATGAGAAAGAAATCCGAGACACGTCCGTGCTGTCGGAAGCAGTTGGGGCCAGCCTGAGATCCAGGGTGGAGGCTGGGGGCCTGGTCTCCGCTGCCCGGAAAGCTCTGGGGGAGGCGGAGAGGGCCAAGCCTGGGCACGGCACGGGACCCCACGGGGTGCAGAGCAGACACGAGAGGTGTGTGGGTACATGTGGGTGTGGGAGTATGGGCCAGAGTCCACCTGGAGCCGCTCTCTGGGGAGCAGACTGGGGGGAAAAGAGGGACAAGAGGACATCGCTCTCTGCAGGACAAGCAGGGAGAAACTGTAAGACCGACCGCACCTGCAGAACACACTGCCGGAGACCCAGGCGGGACCTCAGCTCCGCTCACCCTGATCCACCCAGACAACCGGCCGCTTGAGGGAGCCGCGCTTCGCCCCTGCCTCTCGGTGCGAGCGCCGTCTAGACCGAGTTCAAATTCCCGGCTGCGTCAGCTCACAGGGGGGGTCCCTCTTCGTGGGAAGAGAGGAGCAGCATCTGGGGGCGAGGTTCTTCCTCGAGGAGGCCCTGCGGCCTCGTCCCCCAATGGAGAGAACACAGAATTCCAGTGTTGGGGTGGGGGAGGGCCGGCCCCCGAGCCCTGCAGGGATGGACGCCCAGGCAGGCGCAGGAGACAGGACGGGCCTCCCTGCACAGGGCGCGGGAGAACGCAGCCGGGGGTACAGGGGCCTCAAAGCCACAATGAGCACACCACCACGGGGAGACGGGACAGGAGGAGACCCAGACGAGGCCAGGCGGGATCTGCCCAGGGCTCCCTGGCTCTCAGGGAGTGGGGCTGGCCCTGGGCAGCTGGGTGAGTCTGTGAGTTCCCGGAGGGTGAGACGGGGAGGGGCAGGCGGGGTGGGTGAGGGGCGTGCGAGGGGGCTGGGAGCAGGGGTGCAGACAGAGGCTCTGGAGGGGGACTACACGTACCACTCCTTCTTGGAAATGAAAGACCCATCGTTCTGGGAGACCATGTTAGTGGCTATGTCCACCTGCTCAGGGTCGTACTGGTAGCCCAGAGTCCGGTCCCCGTAGCTGTTCTCACAGGCTTCTGCCTCGTCCACCGTGAAGTAGGGCCGCTTGGCGTCCTCGTCGTATTTGGGGTGCGCGCCTCCCACCTTGCGATCGCCCCCTCCTCCGCCATCCTCCTCCTCCTCCTCCTCGTAGCTGCTGCCGCCCAGGGGGCCGGCCTTCTTCTCGTCGTCCGAGTCGTCGGGGTACTGCAGGTTCTGGGCCATGGGCGGGTGGTGCTGGGGGATGCCCGCCTTGCTGTAGCCGTTGCCGTACACGTGCTTCTTGGTGCTGTAGTCGCCCTTGAAGGTGTGCCGCCTCCGCCGCAGGGCCAGCACCGTCCCGCCGACCACGACCAGCAGCAGCGCGATGCTCCCCACCACGCCTCCGATGATGGCCGTGGGCACCGGCCCCGCGCGCCGCCCGTGTTCGGGAGGAGACGGCGTGTAGGGGAACTCTGGGTGAGGAAGAGATGGAGGGGACGGGTCAGTGTCTGCTCAGGGAGCCAGCGAGGGAGGCAGCGGGGGACGGCCCGAGGCCCAAGGACGCCTGCAGGTCCTCGGAGCCCGCCCTCCGGAGCCGGGCATGCAGCCGTGTGGGGAGCTGGAGGGAGAGAAGAGGGGGAGACCCTCGCGAAGCCCCGAGCCTCCATGCTGACTTTATCCTCGCATGTGGTGCTTCACAGACGACCCAGGCCGCCCCTGACCCGGCGTTCAGGAGACCCCGTCACTGCCGGGCGCCGTGTGTGTGTGTGTGTGTGTGTGTGTGTGTGTGTGCTGCTCATTTCCATGAATACACCGGGAGAAGAGGCTCAGAGAGCTCACAGAACCCGCCAAAGCCGCAGCCAAGGATGCCCGTCTGGACATCACTGCTGCCCTGCCCAACCCCTGCTGGTCACCGGGTGCCCACCTGACCTCCTCTGCTCCGAGGACCAGGGAAGAGGACGGTCCCCGGCGCGGGCCCACAGACGCCCCGTGAGTGCCAGAAGCCAGGCTGTGGCTCGGGCTGTGGTCTGGCCTGCAGGGCAAGGTGGGCGCTGAGCATGAGCTGCTCCGTGTGGATGCACAGAAAGGGGGCGTGAGAGCACAGCGTGTACTAGAGGTGGCGTGTGCATACCAAGTGCACGTGTGTGGCACACAGTGCTGTGACGTGTGCGCAAATGTGTTCACACCGCAGACCGCGCGCAGACCAGGCAGGAAAGGTGGGAGGAAGAGAATGCTGGGTGGGCGACTTTCTTCGCCAGCAGGGCCAGGCCAGAGGCCAAGGGGCCAAGGCGAGGCTAAGGAGGCGGTTCGCGGCACCGCCACAGGGTGGCACCGGAGACCACAACGACCCTTGGTCAGGAGGCCTGATGGGCAGGGCAGGGCCTGGACAACCTGGGCTCAGTGCCCCCCGCTGTGGTCCCTCCTCTCTTCAGGCCAAGGTGAGGGGTGGGTTTGGGCCTGTGTTCCAGCCTTTGGGAATGAGTTTCTACCAGCTCAGTCCCTGACTCAGCCTCACTCACTCCGTGGCATCCCGCCCTTCCTGAGACACCCCTCTCCCGGGGTGCGCTCAGCACTGTCTGCAGCAGGGTGGGGCAGGGCAGAGGCTGCGGAACAGACACGAGATCCTTCCAGTTCAGGCTGGAAGGGCCGCGGAAGGGGAGCTGATCTGCCCAGTCACATGGCTGAGCTGGGCCCCCAAGGCACCCCTGTCTCCGGCCCCCCCATGCAGGCGTTGGCGGGGAGCTCTCCACTTGTCAGCACTGTGTCCCCAGTGCAGGTCCCCACGTGGCTGTCCAATCATTATTTACTGAGTATCCGACCTCACTGCCTACTTCCAGAATAATCTCTGGGACCTCCAGGATCTCCTGGTTCACCGGGTGTCATGTGTTTGCCCCCTTTGAAAGGGTGGCACACCTGTTCCCCCCCAGGTGAGAGCTGCCTCCACCAGGAAACCCGAGGCAGCCGGCCCCTTCTGTAATGCCCACCTCCTCGGCTCTTACCCCACACGGCAACGCTCCGTCCACCACCCATCCACGCATCCACTCATCCACCTGCCTGTCTGTCCATCCACCCACCCAGTCAGCAAACAGGGACCGAGCATCTCCTTGGCTAGTGGTCACAGGGTCCGAGAAGCACACAGCCGAGCTGGGGAACCCGATGGCACCCTTAGAGACAGCACAGTCTGAGACATCAAGGCGCCAGCAGAAGGTGCCTTGGGACTGCAGGAGGACCTGTGGCCTGGACTTAGGGACGGCTCTCCTCGTCTGCTAGTGCCAGGATTCCTCGGTCCCGGGCTTTCCTCGGAGTGTGGGCTGCACTGCTGGGCCTCTGCTCCGCTCCAGCCACCCAGCTGCATCTCCATCTCAGGACCCCCAGCCCTTACCCCTGCTTTCTTCCCTGGTGACAGACCTGGCCAGGGTCACGAGTTACCTTTATCCTGTGGGCCCTCCAAACGCCAGGTACCTCTAGTTCTCACCAACTCTGGGACTTTATCTCCAGAGGACTCTCAGACAACATCTCCCAAACTGCTCCATGGACCCTCAAGCGTTGGCTCAGAGGGTCAGCAGTCATACTGGGGTTGAACACGTTGGGAAATGTTCGTTTAGAGAAAGCATCAGAGCCCTTAGAGGTCACACTGTGAGCTCTGAGAACAGGCAGGATGCGGCATTTCCAACCTCCTGGAGCATGAACCCCACCCTTCCTGACGGCAGGGCTGTTCACAGGACTAGCATCTGGGCGCACACTCTGGACACTGTCCTCTAGCATACCCTCATGGGGAATTCTGTCCACCAGCTCAGCCCATCTGTCCCAACCTGGCTCACCAAACCCTCTCCATCCAACATCACAACTCCCCCCACGTCTGTCCACTCTTCCAGCTCAGAACCTCATTGATCTTGGACTCTGTCCTTCGTCTCCAGGGTCGAAATCTGCGATCAACTCTCGCCGAGTCTTCCTATGCAACATCTCATCACTTTACGCCGGGTGTTACTGTGGCAGCCGGTTCCTGAATCTCCCACCTGCGTTTGGTCTCTGCCCCTGTTCAGCCCTTCCATCCAATCACCAGGCTTATTTCTCACTGTTCGGACACTACCGCTGCCTTTCTCAAGACTAGGCATGACTTCCTTACTGCCTCTTACACATGCTAGTCTGGTCTCCAAAGCTTCCATCATGTAACTTGACCTTGGGCTTGGCTAACGCACTGTCCTGGCTGTCCAAGGGGATCCCTCCCTGCACCTGCCAGGACGCCTTCCCTACTCTGCCATCGGAGGCAGCTTTCTCGTCGCCGGCTCCCACTCATCTTGCCCTCTGGCATGTTTGGGTACCAATGGTCTACACATCTCATTCTGGTATGAACAACAGCTAATTCTACCCCATTAATCATACACTGACATACTATTGTAAAGCCTGTGATACAACACCCTGGGATGAAAGCAAATGTCCGTGACTGGCTCCCGTCCTCTGGCCAGTGTTCAGAAGGCTCAAGTTCCTGTCTCTGCAGGAAGAGGAGAGGGGTGGAGGGAGGGGCAGCTTCCTCACAGCTGGGATGAACTCAACCCACTGTGTTCCAGTTGTATGCAATGTACGTTCCACTACATTCACATGCTGTCCACATGGCAGACACCCAGTGAAAATGAAGCTCTCCTACATTTTCCTAGATGAGATTGAATTTCTTGGACCCCACTAACAACAGTGTGGGAGAGTTTACAGTAGGACCTGTTTCACGAGAGTGGCTGGTGTCCCAAATGAGTCTGCACATTTGAATCCAAAGTGAATCTGGAACCTCACTACTTCTTCCATCACCGCCACCCAGCTCCAAGCCACCGCCCTCTCTCACCTGGATGATTGCCAGACCTGCCTGCCTCCCCGATTCCACTCTTTTCTGCTAGAGACTCTTTTTATAGCCACAGAGATCCTGTTAAACGCAGGGGCTCAACTGCTTCACACAATCTGTCTCTGCCCCCACCTCTGAGTGCGACCCCTGCTCGTCTCCACCCCGGGTACCCTCAGGGCCTCTGCAGCCCAGGGTGCCATGGTCACTCCCTCACCTCCTTCAGGGCTTGGCACAAATGTCCCCTTCTCACCGAGGCCTTCCTGACTACCCTTCTTTATTTATTTTTATTTAATTAATTTATTTTTGTTACAGGTGTTTCTCCTTTTTCCCCCATTGACACCCTCCTCCCATTCCCGCCCCCCGCCCCCAGCATTGTTGTCTGTGTCCATTGGTTATGCATATATGCATGTAAGTTCTTTGGTTTGTCTCTTCCTTCCTCCTTGCCCCCTCCTCTGAGGTTTGTCAGTCTGAACCCTACTTCTATGTCTCTGGGTCTATTTTGTTCATCAGCTTATTTTGTTCATTATAGTCCACGAATAAGTGAGATCATGTGATACTTGTCTTTCTCTGGCTGGCTTATTTTGCTTAGCATGATACTCTCCAGGTCCCTTCATGTATACATGAGTGGATAAAAAAGCTGTGGTACATCTACACAATGGAATACTATGCAGCTGTAAAAAAGAAGGATCTCTTACCCTTTGAGATGACATGGAGGGACCTGACTACCCTCTTTAAAGCTGCAGGTCACGCCCCCCACCCCTAACACCTGGGACTCCTTTATCTTGTTCTTCTTCTCTCCACATCCCCTTCAAAACGACAATACTTTTTCGAACGTGTTTTATCTATTGCTGTTGTCTGCCCTCTGTGCTAAAACATCAGCTCCACGGGGACTCTGTGGGGCTCAGAGATGTGTCCCCTAGATCGCCTAGCATGTGGCTGGACCTCAAGAATTAGCTGAATGAATTGCATCAAGGCAAGGTTCCGTCTTCTGGGCAGAACAAATATTAGGGAGACGCTCAAATACATGCATGCTCTGGGGACCTCACTCCGTTGGAGCCGGGGACAGGAGCAGAGCGGTGGCTTGGGGACAGGCACTGGGTCTCTCCCTTCTAGGCTCCTCCGTGTGACTGCTGTTTTCTAGTCCTAACGAGGTTGACTCTACGCTAGGGAGCTTTTCGGACCAAAGGGAACCCTGGCTGTTTTGGTTACCTTAGGACCAGGCCTGGGTGGAGGATGAAGGGCTGGGATGACCTCCCAGCATGGCAGGCCTCAGAGTGAAGATGTTTCGGAGGGTACGGAGACAGAAGTAGCTGTAGGGACTGATTAAGTGGTCGGCAGGGCTGTCTGGTGTGGGTGGAGAACCCCTCCCGCTGTCCCTCTGGCTGGCCCTCCGGCTGGCCCATGCAGCCAGCAGCCCGTCTGTGTCCCAGGAGCACAGCCTCGGTAAATGCAGCCGGGAGGCGGGACAGGGCTGAGCGTGGGGTCACTTGTGCAGGGTCCAGCCTGCGTCCCTCAGTTCCTCTTACACAGGGGGCAGCTGGGCCCACGTCCTGACTGGCTGCAGCCTCCTCTCCGGGGCACCCTGCATTTCTTCGGGGTCCTGGTTTCCTGACTGAGGTGGGGGGACTGTCGTGGGGGCTTTGAATAGGTGTGAGGTAGAGGGAAGGGTCAGGGTTTACTGTCGGGACCCAGGATCTGGAAGAGGTTTGGGGTCACAAAGAAAGTTTGGACTTGCTTCTAAGACCAACGCAGGCAGGCAGGACGTGGCCAGGGATCAGAAGGCGAGGCCAGGAAGCCGTGAGAACGACACCTCCCAGCATGCAGTGCTGTGGGCAGGGGGTGGGAAGCCCTTCTCGGCCGCTGCCGCTGCATCTGTGGGACCCTCAGACAGGGCCTCCTGGCGCTCGGGAGACCCAGTCCTGCGGGAGCGGGTGCAGCTGCGTTCCCACACTGTCGGCACACGCTGCCTGCCTCCTGCAAAGGCCTGTCTGCCGCGGCACAGCCCCGGGCTCCCATCTGCGCACTCAGCATGGTCGCCGGCCGCCTGCTGGTGCACAGGTCCTCGCTCGGAGGACGCGCCCACACGCAGGACCAGGCCTGCACGCTCGCCTCGCGCGCCCCTCCCTTCTCCGGACCCTGCCGCTGCGCAGCCCTCGGCCCGAGGAGCGCCTTGCTGATGGGCACACCCTGTGACTCTCACCGGAAGTGGAGCTTGGCATGGGCCGCGCCCTGCACCCCGGTGGCCTCCCTGCCCTGCTCTGGAAGTGGCCTGGGCACTCTCCTCCCGACACTCCCAGGCCCAGGGACAGATGCTAATTGGGCCTCGTGTGGCCTCGTCAGTGGGGTCAAGGCCGTACCCCTCCCCACCCTCAGCACTGCCCCTGGGACAAGGGAGGAGAGCTCACTAGTTTGTGTCGTGACTGTCCGGCCAACCCCGTGGGACGCTCCTCAGCAGGAGGCCCAGGCCCTGTGGGCGTCCCGTGAGCGTCTCCTGCGCTCTCCACCCCACGGCCGCAGCTCAGGCTTCCTATTCCCCTAGGAAAACCCTCACCGCACAGCCCCTCGGGTCCCTGGCGCCATCCACAGAGCCTCCCGACTGCGGTCTAAACCACCTGCCTGCACGCGGCTTCTCCCGGGGGCTCCCTGGGCCGCAGAGAGGCCCGCTCCTTCCCTCTGCCGCCCCCACACTGTCCCTGCCGGACCGCCCCCCACCGCCGCCCGCCCACGCACCTGCTCACGCATCCCTCACGCATCCCTGCAGGAACGACTCAGACACCCCTTCCGCCAGGACCGCGGCCTTGAAGCCCCGCTGCCCCGGGCACAGTCCCTGCTGCCCGCCCCTCCGCACGGCCTGGGCGAAGCTGAGGCCGGGACAGACGGACAGGACACAATCCAAACCTCCGCTTTGTCTGGCTCATGCACCCCTCCAGGCCGGAGCGCAGGTGGCTGTGCCCCTCAGAGGCCCCGACAGTGTGACGGGCACTAGTGGGCGTGGGCGAAGGCTGCTGGGAGTGGCTGCCGCTCAGAACCTGCCCGTGAGCGTCAGGACAAACAGCTCCGCACAGGCTGGGCTGCGGCCGGGAGGCCTTCCTGGACGGCCGCTGAGCAGCTCCCGGCCGGGGTTCAGTGGGTCCGGACGTCCACGGCTCGGCCGCACTGGGCAGCCAACACCAGAGCCCCCACGCAGGGCCCTCCTCATCACCCACGTGTCTTTAATTACCACCCTTGTCCCACTCTGCGCCTCCAGGGACACAGGCCATGCTGTGTGCCCGCAGCCGCGCCAGCCTACCCGCCCGGAAGGCCTGACCCCCGAGGAGAGGGCCGCCTCCACTGCCAGTCTCCCTTCCTGTGCTCTCTTCTCTGCACCAGGGCCTGGGAAGTGCCCCCTTGCCTTGTCCCTGCTCCTACACCTGGTGACCCCCGAGGGGCAGCCTGCACCCACGGTCGTCCTGCGTCTTCCTGGGCTTTGGGGAAAGGGTGGCCCCACCTCCCAGTCCTGCCTCTGGGCTCAACAGCACCATAAGCCCCCTACGCCTGGCAGGGCCTCGGACCTCCGGCCGGTCCACTCCTGCTGGGGACCAGGGTCAACAGGAGGAAGTCGCTCCTGGGCTCCTCGGCCTCCTCCGCTGATTTTCTAATCAGGAGTTTCCCGCAGAGCCTGGGTGGTGGGCGGGTTGCAGTCTGAGGGTATTGCTGGGAGGGTGGTCCACCCCGGGGGTGAGGCACCACCAGGTAGGGGTGCCTGCCATGTGCAGACAGTGGAGTAGGGGTTCGGGGTGACCCTAAGAAGCCTGCTGATCTCCGTGTTGAAGACCAGGAGGCTGGGGTTCCGAGGCGAAGGACTGGTTCTCGGCCACAAGGGTGGAAGAGCCAGCACGTGGACACGTTAGGCAGTCTGTGCTCGTCCTCCTGGGACAGGCCTCTGTGCGTGGTCAGGCTCCCTCGTGACTGCCTCGCCTTGTCCACCCACGGCCCCAGGCCGGGCCTCAGGCACAGGGGCTGCTCACTGATCTCCGCTGGACTTTCTCCAGGAAGGGAGAGTGTCCGGCTCTGCCCGCCCTTCTTTGCCAACCTTGGGGAACCCTAGCCCCTAGCCTGGGGGAGGGGCTGCCTCAGCTTCCCCAGGTTCCACCTCAAACATCTCCTCTCCCCGACGCAGCCTGAAGGCCAAGGGCGGGGAACGGAAGAAAAGGGTAAGTGACAAGAGGTCCCCGACCCCCAGAGAGGTGACGGGCGGCCCCGAGGCCGGCCGAGTGCAGCCTGGACACTTCGGCCTCTCTCTCTGCAGCCAGGCCTCACGGCGCCACCCCGGCCTCCCACTGCTCACAGGCTCAGAGCTGAGGGGTCCTCGGGTTCTCCCAAGCCCTGCACCTGACGCCCAGAGCCTCTGCCTGCTGTCCCCGAGCCTGGCCCAACTTCCCGAGGCCACTTCCTACACACACAGCAGCACGATGCCACGTCTGTTCTGGAAGGTTCCTTCTGACACCCTCTCATCCTGCACCTGGCTGAGATATAAGGCAGTGACGTCGCGATGGCCGTCTACCCCTCTCCTGGCTTCCCAACCTCGCCCAACAATGACAGTGACAGGTCAAGGTGATCACAGAGCAGGGGCGTTCACCGGCAGACAGTCTATGCTAAGTACTGGCCCACATCACGTACACTTCTGCCCTTCCAGGCTCCTCGTGTGATCCCATTTCACAGGTGAGGCTTGTCCAGAGTCCCACCGGCCTGACACGGAGCTCATGCCCCTTTCCGGTCCCCTGTGAGGTCCCCTCCAGAACATCCTAGCCCACGTCCTCCCTTTGCCCTGAGGGGTCGGTGGCTGGACCTCCTCATCGGCACTGACGGAGAGGAAAACGCAGGAAAACAGCGATTCTGCGCAGGGCTCACAGACCGCCACGGCTTGGGGCTCTCTCCTTGCTTTCCCTCCGGTATCCCCCGAGAGAGGCCGTCCCCCAGCACCTGAGACCCCCTGCACCCTGCACCGCAGAAGCAGAGCTCGGAGATGAGCCCCCCTACACACCACCCACGGAGCTCCTGCTGGCAGACCTCGGGCAGGCTCCGCGCCCCCCGTACACACAGCTGTGACTTTCTCCACCGACTGGGGACCACCCTGTCTCTCACACAGCCTTCAACAGAGCAAAGCCAGACCAACAGCCAGAGTTCAAGGGCGCATGAGAGATGCAGGAAAAGGAGACACAAGCTTCTTACAACAAAACCACCCGCAGGTGGGGGCCTGGGCCGCGGAGGAAGCAGTGGCTGGGGAGGAGGGGAAGGGCGCGGCTTCCTACCTGTGATGTTGACTTCCACCTGGCCGGAGCGGGTGCCAATGGGGTTGGTGGCCTCGCAGATGTAGGTCCCTGCCAGGCTGTAGTCGATCGGTCCCCGGAAGAAGAGGGTCCTGTTCTGAGCCTCCACGCCCTTGGGGAGAGAGCCGTTCAGCCTGCAGGGTCGGGAGACAAGGCAGGGGTCACTCTCCCGTGCAAACTCCAAGCCTGGAGCCCCCCTTCCGAGTGAACAGTGGAGTCTGCCTTGGAAGAGTCAAGATGACAGCCACAATCACTTCTCGCATTTGCAGGTTCGAATTGTTCAGTCGTTCACCCTTGATCATCACAGCGCCAGTGCAGCCGAGACAGGCACCTATGGGTCCCACCTCGGGGGCGGGGAGCCCGGGGGGCAAGGCCAAGGGAACGCAGCTCGTAAGTGGCAGAACGGGAACTTTCGCCAGATCTCTGGGCTCGAGGCTCTCTCTAGTACTCATGGTTCCGGTTGTTGATCCTGGTTAACCGCACGGATGTTTGGGCTCGGACCCCAGATCTACTGACGCTGAGCACTGGGCCCATGGCCCGGGGGTCTGCATTTTCACAAGCCCCTCAGGTGATGAGCGGTGACCCGTGAGCCTGCTTAGGAATTGTCCGTCTGTCTCACTGCCTACGTTCTCGCTGGGCGTGTCACCGGCCTTTTCCACGCCAGGAGCATCCCTGAAGTTTCCAGAACACAGGGAACTTCCTTCCTCCTCACCCCCAACGCCACAGAGTAATGGTTTTGTGGGGCCTGGCAGGCCCTCGGTCTGGCGCTGAAACTGGCAAGCGGGCGCTGACCACTCGGTCCTGCAGAAGCACTGCGGGTTCCAGGAAGTGGAGGGTGCTCGCCAGAGTCCCCAGTGCCCCCCACTTGCTGCTGACCAGGTGCCAGGCTGCACCCCACCCGTCTCTCGGTCCCGCCTCTGGGGAGACTTTGGCTCAGGCCATCAGGCTGGCTGGAGGGGCAACAGAACCCTGCAGGGGCCCGGCCTAGAGACCGAGCGCTCTAGGAACACAGGTTTTCTGGACAGACTGCTGCCTCCTCCCCGAGAATCTGGGGGTGTTGGAGAGAAAGAATGGGCACAAAGAAAGATCTGGAAAGCTTCAGAAAACCAGCTTCCCTGGGGACACCTTGATAAAAATAAATACTGGGGGCTGGGGTGGCAGTGACTCAGACTGAATCACCAACGGAAAACGACAGTTATCAGGGAGCCCAGGGGAGGCAGATCGCAAGGCAAGCCCCTCTGGCAGAATGGTTTGTCCCACTGACCCTCGCTGTCAAACACAGGGGTGTCTGGTGTGGGTCTCTCATGGCCCCCCCTTCTCACTGAGAAACCTCAGACTAGTCTGGCCGGTGTGGCTCAGTGGTTGAGCGTGGACCCATGCACCAAGAGGTCACCGGTTCAATTCCCGGTCAGGGCACATGCCCAGGTTGTGGGCCTGATCCCCAGTGGGGGGCATGCAGGAGGCAGCCAATGGATGTTCTCTCTCATCGATGCTTCTATCTCTCTCCCTCTCCCTTCCTCTCTCTATAACATCAATAGAGGGGGGAAAAAAAAAGAATCCTGAGCGTAGACCCCTGTTTCCTCCCAGCCTGGGCTCCTGGAGGCTGGGTGGGGGCCTCTCTGTGACTGCAAGGTGCCCAGCAAGGTGACGCCCCGCCCCGCACTCACGTGGTCCAGCGGTACTCCGTGGCGGGCGGGTTCGCGTCAGCCTTGCAGGTGAGCGCCACATCCATCCGCTGCAGGTACCAGTTCCCGTCAAACCCTTCGATGGTCACCTCGGGCTCATCTGTGGGGCAAGGGGTGGGGTGGGAAAACAAGGTCAGGAGGGCAGGGCCGGGCAGGGGACTCTCAGACGGCGAAGGATGGGCTGGGCAGTGCCACGGAAACAGCCAGAAGGCGGAGAGGGGGAGGGACGGCCAAGGTCACAGAAGAAGCAAAGGCAGAGCCCGGCCGGTGTGGCTCGGTGGTTGAGCATGGACCCATGCACCAGGAGGTCACCAGTTCCATCCCCGGTCAGGGCACATGCCCAGGTTGTGGGCCGATCCCCAGTGGAGGGCATGCAGGAGGCGGCCAGTCCATGTTCTCTCTCATCGATGTTTCTATCTCTCTCTCCCTCTCCCTTCCTCTCTCTCTAAAATCAATAAAGGGAAAAAAAAAACAAGCAGCAAGGAGAACAAGGAGGAGGGAGAGAAAGGGTGAGCAGAGGGGGGCGACAGGGGAAGAGAGGAGGGAGGACAGAGTGCCCCCAGAAAGAGAGGGGAGAAGGAAGGATGGAGGGGTGAGGGAGAAAGGGGGTGAGGGAGAAAGGGGGTGAGGGAGAAAGGGGGCGAGGGAGGGACAGGAGATGAGCACAGAGCAGGGAGGACTAGGGGGGAGGGGCTGTGGGGAGGGGCTGTGAGGAAGGAGGGGCCGAGGGGCCGTGGGGGGAGGAGCAGGGGCGGGACAGGCGCCCACCCGGAGGCTCCCCGCCCCACTCACACTGCACGTTGAGGGTGACGCTCTCCCGGAAGCGGTCCAGGTGGTAGTTGACCACGCACGCCAGGGGCTGCTGGTGCGCGTCCCGGCTGGGCACCAGGCGGTAGCGGCTGATGACCGTCACGGTGCCGTTGGGGTTGCGGATCTCCTGGTACTCCGCCTCGCCTTTCAGCCGCGTTTCCCAGGACACCACGCTGGGGGGCTTCCCGTTGGCCGAGGTGCAGGTGGCTACCAGGACCTTGTCCTCGTGCCCCTTCTTGGCTTGAAGCACCGCCTGGGTGCCCTCTATCCAGTTGGTGGGCTTGGCTGCGGGGAACCGGAGAGAGCCGTGGGACCGGCTGTGAGGCCCGAGGGTCGGCACCTGCCAGGCCCTCTTCAGGTGGCCTTGGCCTTCCCCGTCCCCAAAGCCCCTCCCCGCACTCCTCACGGGGCGTCGCCCTGTCTAACCTCTCCTCTACCATTTGCACCCTTTTGTCAAGGGCAGGCCTCTTGGAGTCTTGTCATGATCTTTTCCTCACTGGTGCAGCAATGCCTCCTGGCCCCCCACCGATGGCCCCGGTGGGGCTGCACCCCGAGCAGGGATCCTTAGCTCCGTCCAAGCTGAGGCCCCGCCCCGACCCCTGGGAACTGGGGGGCAGCCTGTCTGGAGGGCCTGGAAGTGCCACACCTGGGGCTTTGGGGCCGGCCACCAGGAGAATGTCTGGGCCACGGGCACGCACCGAGGATGGCCGAGCCCCCGGGGGTGGGGGGCCCGCTTACCCATCACGGTCAGGTTGAGCTGGCTCTCCCGATTGCCCGCAGGGAAGGTGGCGAACTCGCAGATGTACACGCCCTCGTCCTCCAGCTCCAGGCGGGACAGGCGGATGGTGCCGTCGGTGAAGGAGGGCCGCAGGAACTGCACGCGCCCGCTGTAGGGCGGCAGCACCGACACGCCCATGGCCGGGTTGTAGATGGCCATGTTCTGCTTGGAGCCGTTGGAGGCCTTCTGCCAGGTGACCTGCGTGATCTTCACGCCGGGCAGCGGGTTGGCGAAGCTGCAGTGCAGGACCACGTCGGCGCCCAGGAAGCCGAGCATGGAGTCATTCACCTGCACCGCCTGCGGGTGCGCGCCTGGGGAGGGGGGGGAGGGGTCACCGCGGGCCAAAGCCCCGCTCCTGGTCCTTCCCAGCCGCCCCATCCCTGTCATTCTCACTATGCAGAGAATGACGGTTCTCACAAGAACACTCTGGGCAGTGGTGAGAGACACCGAGAAGATGACAACAGCCCGCGACCCCACCGCTCGGGAAGACCCCGCTCACCGCGCCCGGCCGGGCCCTTTCCCTCTCCCTCCGCGCGGTTGCAGCCATGTACCTAACTCACTTTTCTTTACAACAGCAGAACCGGCTGCCCGTCCCGCCCCCCGCGCTGCCCTCCGCCTGGCGGTCTGGTCCGCACCCTCCTTTCTCATGTTTAACCAGGAGCGTGGGATTCGCTGCGTTCTGAGCACAGCCCCAGCCCAGGAGCTCCCCAGCCCCGTCACCGTCCTGGGCCTCATTCCCTCTTCTGACAAAGGCGGCGGGTAATCCAGGGGTCCCCACCGCGCAGGGTTGCAAGGAGAACCACCCGGGGTGACGGATGAGACAGGGTCAGCAGGCCGGAGGCATGGGGAGCACCAGGACCCACAGGGCTGCCAGTGTGCCAAGCTGCTCCTTCTCAGCTGAGTCCCGTGTCCTGGGGTGCACTGGCTGGCCCCGCTGATCCAGCCAGGCAGGAGGAAGTCGGCACCCCACAGAACAGGCCCTGTTTCTGTCTCCCATGTATCCAACCACCTGGTGCTGAGCCATTGATCAGCACTAGAATCACAGGAACGAGCAGCTCGGCCCCGGCCCCCCAGGAGCATAGCCTGAGAGGCCACACTTCCTCCTGACTCTCGCTCATGCCTTTCCCCAGAAGGCGTCTCTTCCTCCACCTGGGGCCGCCGGATCCCGCCCCTCTGTGTGCACCCAGACGCATCCATGACAGCCTTCTCTGCCTTGAAAGCTGGTGTTCACACCTCCTCCCCCAGACAGAGCGCCCAGAGCAGGGTCCCTGCCTCTCACACCGTGTCCTCAGTGCCTGGCGGCATCTGGCACCCAGCAGCGGCTCCGTAAACACCCGTTTGGAGAATATTCACAAGTCATCCCTGGCCCCATGCGCTGGGGCTGCAGCTCTGATCCCCACCAGGCACATGAGAGAGTCATAAATAAGTGGAACACATCGATGTTTCTCTCCTCCTCTCCTCTCCTCTCTCTCTCTAAAATAAAAACAGTGTACAAACCGCAAGAAGGAGGGAGTGGTCGGCGGGACTGAATCAGTATATCCCCCATGTCTCCCCATCTAGATGGCTTTTGTTCGAGCTGCCTTAACCCCGAGCTCGGCTCAGCCCCCAGAGCTCGGGCCGCCCCCGTCTCCTCTAGGGGTCTCCTGATCTCTCTGCCCAAGCTCCCTCTCGGGCCATGCATTTGTACACATCAAGTCCTTGCAGCCTGACTTCCCTCAGCCAATCCACTGAGTGCCATCAATAATGTGTGGACCCAGAGGCAAAGGTATGGGTCCCCAAGGGAGCCTGGGGTTCAAGAGTAGAAACTGGGGGTCATGCTGGCCTCTGCACGGTGGAGCCACAGAAACAGGGTACATTCCTCTGAGGGCCCCAAGCCCAAGCCAGTGAAGCAAGCTGTCCCCTACTGCTCCCCTGAAGGGGGTACAGGCCAGCTCTCTCTAGCTCACTGCGCTCTGCCTTGTGCTTGACACACAGTTGGGACTCTAGAAATGCTTGCTGACTAAGTATCTCTTTGGTCCCTCCAAATAGGCCCTTGCCAGGCCCTGAAAGTCCCCCGATGCCCCCCTTCTCCACGCCTACTCACATCCACAGGGCTCGTCAAGACCCGCGGGGGGGGGGGTCCATAACCCCAGCCCCCCAGCTGTCCCCTTGGCTGGCCTATGGGGCTCTGACAGGACCCTGGGCAGACCCCTGCAGGCGGGCGGGAGTCTGAGGGAGGAGCCCCCACCAGGGCGTGAGGAGGGCTGGGTTCCAGCTGTTCCATCTTGAGCTCGCCGGGAGCTTCCCCTCCGAGCCCCACACTCTCCTCCTCGAGGGAGCAGGCTGAACTCTTCAACCTCGCAGGTTCTAACTGTCTGATTCCCGGAACGGAGCCTAGCCCAGCGGTGGCCCCACCCCAGGCACCGTCCTGCAGTGAGGTCAGTGGGTCAGACAGCCCCGTACTCCAGCGGAAAGGCGAGGTGGCAAGGTGGCGAGCAGCGAGGCCCCAGGCCCTCCTGGCAGAACCAGTGGGTGGGTGCTCCCGAGCCCTGCCCCCGCCTCCACTCACCAAGCTCGCCCAGCCGCTGTGATGATGTGGGTGTAATTGGGGAACTTTCACCACTCAAAGCCAAGAACAGGAAAAGCCAGTCGGGAGGGCTGGGGCCACGGGTGCAGGCTGGGGGTGGGGGAGAGGTGTGGCCGCCAGAAGCCATCTTGGGATGGGTGTCAGGGCACGGTGGGGCCTGCAGTGGGCCTGCCCCCAGTCTGCTGCAACCTCACCTCCGCCCATCTGCCCGCAAGTGTGGGGGCAGGCGGGGTCCAGTGCCCAGCATACGTCCATTTGTGGCATCTTCACCAGTGATCTTACCCTGCAGAGCTGAGAGCAGCCTGGGCGTGGGGTGGGGCGGCCACCACAGGGGCTCGGGCACCCCGGAGAACGCATCTCATCCATTAGTGCTCACCAGGCACGCGTGGCCCTCCCACCTCCCTGGTGTTTCAGGGCGAGGCCGCTCCCTTCTCTCTGGGGTGCTTTCCCGGAAGCAGCCGTGGCGGGCAGAGAAGAAGGCGCTGTGTGCCCGCTCACTGAGTGCAAAGCGGGCTCTCCGGGCCCTTGCTCCTTTTGCCCCGTGATGGGTGGGCAGGGCACAGTGAGCGGGAGGACCTCCAGGGAGCCGGCAGGCTCATTTCGACGTTGACCTCTGTGCCCACGGTCACTGTTAGCAGGGCCAGGGGATGTGAGCTTGTGGTTGGCGCATAAGAAGCTCATGGAGGGTGGGCACGGGGGTCACTAAGGGTGGGCATTCAGTCACACAGCTGGGAGAGGCTGGGAAGACTGGCCAGGCCTGAAGACCCTCCCTCCCCCTCCTCCAACCTCCATGCTTAGGAACGCAGAGCCCAAACTTCTGGTTTGTTCATGTTCCAGTCTTGTTCCAGTGATGCAGGCTCCTGGAGAATGCCCCCCACCCCTCACTTTTTACATAGGGCAGTTGGGAGGCTTCCAGAGAGGTGGGCAGACCCCTGGTGATTCTGACACACAGGGTCAGAATGCTGGTCGGTGGGGGAACAGGGCTCACCAGAGAAAAGGGGGAGAAGGGCGGATGGGGCAGGAATCCAGGAACAGGGTCCCCCTCTGTGCAGAAAGCCACGCGGCAACCAGGGAGAAGGGGTGCAAATCAAGGGAGGCCCCTTGGAGATGGTGATGGGGATCAGCATGACCATCATCACCGCCCCTCCCCACGGTGGTCCACGCCTCCCAGCAGCCACTCTGGCTCTGACAACCCGAAGGCTGATGCTTGTGTCCCATCTGCACGGCCAAGCTCCCCCACCTCTGTTCAATCCCCTTCCTTTCAGGCATTGCGGTGCGGTGGTGAAGAGCCAAACAGTGTGGGTTTGCCTCTCCCTCTGCCATTGCTGTGAAACTCTGGGCAAATGATTGCATCTCTCTGTGCCTCCGTTTGCACTGAGGTTGCACATCTGTTAAATGGGGGTTATAACACATACCCCACAAAATTGTAAGGATTACATGAGTGAATACATGTGAAACTCAGAGAAGCAGCAGTAAGCAGAAATTGAATGCTCAATAAGTGTTAGTTGCTGTCATCATCACCATCATCACCACCACCACCACTGTCATCATCCATCACCATCATCATCATCATCACCACTGTTGTCACCACCATCATCACCATCACCATCACCATCATCACCATCACCATCACCATCATCACCATCATCACCATCATCATCACCATCATCACCATCACCATCATCACCATCACCATCATCACCATCACCATCATCACCATCACCAACACCATCATCATCACCATCACCATCACCATCACCAACACCATCATCATCACCATCATCACCATCATCAATATCATCATCACCATCACCATCACCAACACCATCATTATCACCATCATCAATGTCATCATCATCCATCACCACCATCCATCACCACCACCACCATCACCATCATCATCACAATCATCACCATCACCACCGTCATCACTGTCATCATCCATCACCATCATCATCACCATCACCATCATCACCACTGTTGTCACCATCATCCATCACCATCATCACCATCATCATCACCATCATCACCATCATCATCACCATCATCACTACCACCATCACCATCATCGCCATCATCACCATCACCATCATTTTTGTCACTGCCATCATCATCATCATCTCTCTTCTATGAAGCAGTAGGCTTCCCTTCCTGGAACTTCATTCAACAAATATTTATTGAGCACCTACCCAGTACTAGGCACTGTACTGGGTGCTCCTAGGACCCCTATTCCAGGAAGCCCTCCTTGACTCGCATCCCTTCCTGCTTAGCTGACATTTGTATTTATACCCCAACCACATATACAATGAATCTGTACCCTGTTATTTTCTGTGCCCTGGCAGGTGTGTGTAGTGTTTCCTGTTGTGTTACCTTCTGTCTCCCAACAGACTACAAGCCCCTGGAAGGGAGGGAAGGAGCAGATTTGGCCTTGGGTTGAGCTGGTCATCACAGCTGACTCTGGCAGGATCCAGAGAGTAGAGAGGACCCTGCTGACTCTCCCTGGTCCCCCGAGCAGTCAGAGCTGGTCCACAGAAGGTACCATCTCTCCTTGTCCAAAGGCTCCCTCTTACAGGAGAAGCAGAGGATGTCCCCAATATGGGAAAGGGCGGCTGAAATGGCAGCCCGTGGGAGCTCAGTGGACCACGTAACCCATCATGTTATGGATGATGATGATGTCCAGAGGGGCTGGGTCACTTGCTCAGGGTCACAGAACAGTAGCACCCAGCCCAGTGTTCTTCCCGCCCTGCTGTCAAAACAGACTCAGCTTCTCAGTCTAGCACCCCAGGACCCCATTCTGTGTGGTATCCCTCCCAGAATGCAATCTCCATGCCTCAGCCACCGCTCTGGGGAAACGGCACGGACGCCAGGGACAACCCTCGTGGCCTGTGGACTGGGGCTGAGCTCCCCCTGCAGGCCAGTGACTGGGTGTCGGGGGTGGGCCACAAGCCGGGGCTCTGAGAGCCCAGGTGGGGGATGCCTGCAAGACGCTGCAGAAGGAGCCAGAGCAGGGGGGAGTTTAGGGGGGCGAGGTCCAGGGGAGCCTGTGCCCCGGGCAGAGGGACCCTTACATCCTGGGGATACGCAAGAATGAGTCTGCTTCCTGACCTGAAGCACAGCAGTGATTCCCTGACCAGCCCTGAGCTCCAGGACCTGGGCCCAGGCCCCAGGGGCCTATGTGCAGGGCCTCAGTTTCTCCCCTAGAGCTCGGGTCGGGCAGCTTGGGCCGCTCTCGTGGCTTCCCAGAAGTGCTGAGCCGACAGTGCGGGCACCGGGCTGGCCCCCGAGACATGACGGACGTGCAAAAGCCCGAGCTCAGCAACAAAACACAAAGACTCCTCAGCTGTGGCCAGCACACCTGCTCCCCAGGGCTCTGCCCGCCGGCCCTGCCCGCCGGGAGCGAGTCCCGGGTGGGGCCACGGGACTCCCACACAGCAGGGTGCAGCCCGGATGTGGGGGGTGGCACTCTGCTCCCCATGTCCACCTTGAGCAGTTTCTCTTCCTGCCCCTGGAACCTCAGACCCTTCCTCCTGGCCAAGCAGACGGCCTGGGCCTGCGTGGGGGGGCGGAGGGACGGCCCGGGGGAAGGGGCTCAGGGGTTTCTGGCATGGAGCACCTCTTCTTCTGTCTCTCACCCCGCTCCCGAGGCTCGGCCTGGGTGCCCTCCTCAGAGGGCAGAGTGGCAGGGCTGGCGGGAGAAAGTGCGGGTGTGCGGGGGAGGGCCTCCCTGAACCCACATCCTTGGGATGGCACCCATCTCTAGGGCTTTCCAAGGATGCTCCCTGCTCCCCCCCAAACTGGCAGAAAGGAAGAGGGTGTCAAGTGAGAAATCAGCTCGGTGGCAAGTGGAAACGACTCACCCGTGGGAGCCCTCTAGCTGAAACCACAGACCTAAAAGTTACAGGTCCCTCCTCCCACAGCAGCTTGTTCGCGAATGTCAACTCCCAGGGCTGGCCAGGGAGGAAAGGGGTGCGACCAGGCGGGACTCCCCTGTCGAGGGCCCCCTCCTCCGGGAGGCTTTGCCAGTCAGTGTCGCCGGGACCCAGACGCTCTGCCAGCAAGAACCCACACGAGCAGGGCTCTCACTACAGTCCTTTGAACATGTCCTTGCTCGTCTTCTGCACCCTGGCATGTCTGTCTCCCCATTATCGGGGAGCTCCTCAAGTGACAGGCAGCATCTCCAGGCTCCAGGCTCCCCTTTGATTTTTTCTTTTTTTTTTTTTTGAGAGAGAGAGAGAGATAGAAACATCGATGTGAGAGAGAAACATCCACTGGCCGCCTCCTGCACGCCCCCTACTGGGGATCGAGCCTGCAACCCGGGCATGTGCCCTGACCAGGAATCGAACCGGGACCTCTCAGTCCATGGGACGACGCTCGGTCCACAGAGGCACACCAGCCGGGCTCCCGACTCCCCTTTGTACCCAGGATGGTGTCCAAGGTGACCCAGTTCTTGTCCCAGTGAGGTGCCCCCCAAACACCCCTTCCTGGGGCTGGAGCGACAGGAGGGTACGAGGGCTGAGTCTGGGCTGAATGCCCTGTGAGCCCAGCGGTCCTGCTTCCCCTGCCTCGGGGGGCTCTGCCTGGTGGGAGTGGGCCCTGGAGGACTGTCTCCGGGAGCCGTGTCCTGGGCCCTGGATCCCTTCCACACCCACCGCACCCGCAGAGGCCATAACATCCCGTGAACCCACAGTCAGGGCTAATTGCTACTGTCCAAACCCAGGCACCTCTGGGTTTGGGGTCACAGAAACTGCAGATGTTTTCCTCTTGGCCGACACCCCCACCTCCAAATCCCCCCACGGAGCGGCTTAATGATGGGCTGCGGCGCTGGGGACTGGCGCCTGGCGCCTTCGGCGGGTGAGCGGTGAGCGCAGCGCGTGGGAGAGGAAGGGGTGTGGCGGCCTGGGAAAAGCCCCAAGAAGGAGCGGGTGGGAGCCCAGCAGCTCCCAGACAGGCTGGGCCGCTCCCCGGCTGCACGGGAGCCCCGGGGTGGCGGCAGCAGGGTCTGCTCCGGCAAGTCCCGTCTCCCCTGGAACCTGGCCGGACAGGTTGGGGGGCAGGGATGAATCAGGGGGCTGGGACACCTGCAGGGCTCTCCCCCAGGCCTGCTTCCGTGGCCTGCCCTGCACCGGGCAGGGCCGGTCCTGAGCACCCAGGACGGGGAGGCTCTCCGCTCTGACCCTTTCCATGTCCAGTCCCCAGGCCACGTCTTGGTCCTCTCTGGGCGGCTGGTCCTCAACCTGGTACCTTTCCTCTGCCAGGGAGCGGGGAGGGAAAGGCACGCTCTGCTCCCACTACCCGGTCACTTTCTCCTCTGTGGCCTGGAGGCGGCCTGGGGCCGGGCACATTTCCCCTCCTCCGCCTGTTCCTTCTCTGTGAGATGGCAGCCTAGGACCCCGTGGCCCTGGAAGACTTTGGCCGCCAACTGCCTGGCTTTGCCTCCGTCCCTGGGTCGGCCTCCGGCACGTCTCCGCCAAGGGGCTGCCAGGGCTGTGCCACAGCCACGCAGGCGTCCGGAGCAGCTGATGCCAGCTCCTCGATGAGTCTGAGCTCCTCTGGCTGGAATCCAGCCTCCTGAGGCCCCCTCCCAGCAGCTCCCCACCCCCCACCTTGCAGCAGAGTCTCCCTTCCTTATTTTTTCAACACTCCTGGGCTGGGACTCGACCTCAGTTACCTCAGTAACTGTCATCCCTTTCCTTTGAAGGTCAGCAACCGCCAGCACGTCCCTCCCCCGCTGTGTTCTTCCCTCCACACCTGCCCCTGGTGCAGGCCGCGGTCCTCTCTTCCCTGGTCTGCTACAGCGTGGTGTCCAGTGCACACCCCACTGTCGAACAGAAATCCTTCTCCACGCAAAATTATTCCACGGCTTCCTGCGGGCCTCAGATCGCGTTCAAAGTCCTTGTGGGCTCTAGACCTCGACTGGGGCCCCCCAGCCTCCGGCCACCTCCTCTCTCTGCTGCCACATCAAGCAATGCCGCCCATTCCCTCTGCTAAAAACATACCCAGTTACCCGCCCTACAGCTATTCCTCTGTCTCGAGTGACCTTAGCGTTGACTTTTGACCTTCCTGGAACCTCCCTTTCCCCTCGAGTGAGGTGTTCCTGCACCCCGAGGGCCCCAAGCATCTGGCCTAGCGTTCCCCGTACTGAGGGCAGAGGCCGGGACCTCAGCCCAGGCCTGGCGTGCAGTGAGCAGAAGAGGACTCGTGTGGTTGGTGGAGAAGACCGTGAGCCAGCCGGGGCCCTGGGCCGGGGCTAACCACTTCTCAGGTCTGACGGCAGCTTCCTGGAAGCTGAGGGCACAGCACAGTGTGGGCGGGTGGACAGAGGGAGGAGGTCTCACACCTGGGCGAACGCGAAGCAGGCCGGGGCCCACGTCGTCTGCCGCTGACTGAAACCAGGAGGCGACACCCCAAAAGCGTGCGGGTCTGCCTGCCCCCCACCCATGTCCTCTGCCCGCTTCTTCTCTCCTGTCCCGGTTCCTGGCAGCCAGCCCCGCCTCCTCCCCCACTCCACACCATAAGTGAAGACACTCTTCTCGCCCACGCGAGCTGCGGCCCTGAGGCCCTGCTCCCGAGGCCTCAGCCCTCCTCACACAGCCTGGCTTCTCCTGGCCCCCTGGGGCCTCGAGGACCCGGAAAGGCCTCCTCTCGGGCCGGGACCCTCCCCCGCCTGTGCTGATGCCAACCCTCCCCACCGCTGCGGCAGACGGCTGTCTCACGTGGACACACGTGGACACACGTGGACACGTGGAAGCCTGGATTCCCCTCAGCCACACGTGTGGATCGGAGGCAGCACCCTGTTCGGAGGGCCTGTCGGCGGGGGAGAGGCGGGGCTGCGGCGGGGGCAGAGGGTATGGTGCCCGCTTAGGGAAGGCTCTGTAAGGGGAGGCAGCCGGGGGAGACTAACAGGGAGGGTGAGGAGAATGTGCTGGTGGTGAATGTCACTCACCCGTGGGCACTGAGTTCGATTCAAACAGCCCCGGGCTTGAACCTGCTGCTGTCAGCTGGGTGGCCGAGCAGCGCCAGCCTGTGCCCTGTGCCTGTCTGCTCGGGTATGAAGCGGGGTCAGGTGCAGAGCCGTCTCCCGGAGTCGGCAGGAGGGTTACGTGAGATAGTCCACGTACGCTCTCAGCGTGGCGTTGGCGTTACAGTCACGGGGTGAGACGCTGCCCGCGAGTCAGGGGAGTGGATCTCCATCCGGCTCTGCCAGCGCCCAGTGACCTCGAGTGCGTCCCCGGGGAGTCCCACGGCCACGTTCCCGAGCGGGGGCCTCGGCCTCCCCATTGCTGACATCCGGGCCGGATCATTCTTGTTGGGCTGCCCTGTGCGTTGTGGGGTGTGTGGGGGCATCGCTGGCCTCTGCCCTCTCCTGCCCATAGCACCTCCCTCAGCTGTGATGCCCCGAAATGTCTCTAGACATGGCCCAATGTCCCCCGGGGGCACCTCTGCCTCCAGTGACGACCCCTGGCCCAGAGGAAAGGTCAGGCAGCTGTGCTGGACATGCCGGCCCTGGAGGGCAGCCCCGAGCAAGCCGGGTGCAGGAGGGGAGGGGGACACAGGGCTGGGGTGCACTGTGAGGGGAGAGTTTAGAGGGGGGTTCAGGGCAGGGGTGCGGCCTTCCTGTCTGGAGCGCCCGCTCTGGGGTCTGCAGGAGGAGGGGCCGCGAGGTGTGTGCTTGGGGAGGACAGGTGGGGACAGGAGGCAGGGTGGTCTGCCCGGTGAGGGGGCATGCGTGTCCTCAGAGGACACAGTGGGGGGGGGGCACAGGCAGGCGGACATGTAGTGGGGGGGGCTGGAGCCGTGCTCAGGAAGGTGGGGGCTGTGTCTCTAAGAGGAGGGGTCGGGGCACCTCCCTCCGCTGGAGACAGCTGTCCCTTCAGAAGGGTTTGCACCTCGCCAGGCCCCTGCCTAAGTGAAAGGCACGACATGTCTTCTCTGCCAGTGGGATGTGTGTGCTTAATTAGTGGCAAATTCTCTCATATTAAAGTCATTTGGTTCTGCGTCTGCTCTTCTCACCCGGGCCTGGCTCTACTGGCTTTCCTTCTCACGCAGGTGGCAGACAGCGGTTTCCAGCCACGCACACATACCAGCCCTTCCCTGTGGCATTCGAACCCTGCAGTGCCAGCCCCGCTCCGACCCACCCTGGGCTGGTGCTCCTGCTCCAGCCCTCCGTCCACGCCCGCCCGCCTCCTCCCCTGGGCTGGTGCTGCGGCCGCCTTGGGGCTGCTCCTGGCCGCTGGAAGCTTCCCACCCGGAGGGGCTGCGGGGCTGGGCTGGGAGGGACTCTGCGGGCCCAGGTGCGGGCTGGAGCTCGGCTGCTGCGGAGACAATGCAGAGTGGGCATCTGGACAGCTCAGGACGCGGGGTGCACCGTCCAGCCAAGCAGCAGGACTTAGTGCTCATGGGGTGCCTGGGCTCCCCGGTGGGGTGCCAGGATGGGTGGAGAGACTGCTTCCAGACCCCACCCTCCAAGGAGGCCTAGGTCCCACCAGTCCCGGAGCTGAGATGCAGCGCTCTCTGAGAAGATGCTCTATGGCCACGCACAGTGGTGACCCTTCGACAGGGCAGCGGGTCCCTGACTGGAGCCTGAGGCAGTCAGCCCCCTCCCGCCTGACTCTGAAGCAGCTTCAGGGGGAGAAGGTGCCTGGGGGGGGGGGCTGCAGGTCCCACACTGCTGTTTGTGTTCTGCTCGGACCGACTGGCTGGCACCCAGCGGGTGATACAGCTGTCAACATGCAGCCCGGGGTGGGGTCTGACACGGTCCCCAGGCAGCACGGGGGCCAGGTCTTCCCGAACCCCTCACTGTGCGAGCCTGACCCCGGCCCTGGGCTGTCTCCTGGGCTCTGCAGACTCTGGGCAGTGAACAGGGCGCTCGGCAAGGACTCAGCCTGGACTTGGGCTGTGCTGGGACAGGGGGCCGTGGTGATCCGCAGCCTCTCCCTGGGGGCGCCCCTCCCTAAACGTCTGTCTGCGTTGCCACAGCCTGGTCCCAGACTCCTGCAGCCCAGCCCTTTCACACCTCCTGGTTCAGGGCTGCCCCACCCCAAGCCTTCCTGGCCACCCTAGCGCTGGGTGGTATCTTTGATGGCAGAGCAAGCAGACGGGAGGAGGCAGGGCACGGGGCTGGCAAGGCTCTGGGTCCCATTTCCTCTGTGACTGGCTGGCTTTCCTCGCTGGCAGCGACTCCAGCAGGGGTGGCAGGACGGCAGGTCCCCAGGCCTCAGCAGACCAGGGCCTCAGGCCTGCTGGTGGAGAGGGGACGGCACACCCTCAGCCCTCACGGTGCCCTGGCTGATGGGAGGACTCACACCCCGCAGAGGAGACTCCCCGACGCCTCTGCGATTCAGGCTGACGTCTTGGCGGCATGAGGGGGGGGGTGCGGCAGGTCCCGGGACGAGGCAGGGGCGAGCGGAACTTGGAGAAAAGGGGAAGAAAGTCTCTCAGTGTGATCTGGGCTCCAAGGCTAAGGCAACTAGGTTCCATTTTATGTAGGCCCCTTGGTTAAGGCGACTAAAAGACTCCATTTTGTCACCAATAGACATTCCTCGATATTCTTCCAATAATAGGTTAATTACCCCTAGACGGAAAGGAATTTTGCCCAAGATTATAGTTGCCCCAGGAGTTGGGAGGCATTTGCAGTTTCCTGAGTATAGGTATTTGCAGGTATTTGCAAGTACTTATGCCATCGGTAAATAATGCTAAGTTTGACTTCTGTAGTCTCTGTCACTCCCACTATTGTACTGGTTCCCTGAGGGGAGGGGGGCAAAAGGAGGAGGGAGTTTCTGTCTTTAAAATGGGACTAGTAAGAAGAATCAGGGCTGTTGATCTGAGGGGAGACTATGCCCTCCACAGCCCGCCAGCGAGATAAAGTGCTCCTTTACAATTCGGCCGTGCGTCTCTGGTTATCTCGCCGTCAGGTTATAACAAGTGGTCCTCCAGTCACCTGCAGAACCTGGGTCCTTCACACACTTCCACTCAGCCTGCTTCCGCGTGGCCCCCACCCCCACCCCGATTCTCCGTCCAGGCCAAGGCCTGAGTGAAGAATCAACACTACTCCTGCCAATACAAGCAGCAGATGCTGGGTCCCACCAACGCCCCAACCTTTCTGGACACACCCCGATGTCAGCCCTGAAAGCGTCCTCCCCAACCACCTGCGTGAACCCCCATTCGAGCCACAGCGGGTCTGGGTGCTGCCACCAACCCGGACCACAGACCTGGGCGGTGCTCGCGCCCTGGCGCTCACCTCCACCTGGTGTTAGCCCCAAGGAGAAGGTCCAGGTGTGGCCATCCTCCAGCCCTCGTCTCCACCCACCCAGGTGTGAACTCGGCCTGGGCCTGGGGCACCGAAGGAAGGCAGCCAGGGCTCCCAAACAGTCCCCCTGGGGGTGGCCAGAGAGGGTGGGGTCTTCAAGGGTCCCACATCACGCTGCTGGGCTTGAAGGCCACCCCCTTTGTGTGGGGCTGCCTGCCGGGGCACTGGGCTTCCCGTGTGTCCCTGCTCCCTCCTCATGCCGCCCCCTAGCAGAGCCTGGAGAACAGATCCAGCCCCTGCAAGGCCCTCGGTGCTGGCCCGTCCCTGGCACCCGGAGGCTGAAAGCAGGTGGGCAGCACACACTTCCTAGCTTGTCCTGCTCATTTCAGCTGCAGCCCACAGCCTTCCCGAAACCCAGCCTTTCTCCTGCCAGGTGGGCTGAGGTCAGCCCCTGGTCTGCTGGGGTGAGGGAGGGAGAAGGCCCCCGTACAGAGGCCCCCAGGGCTCCGGGCCTCCTGGGCACCCCCTACCTGCCTCGATGCGTTTCCAGCCCCCCTGCCCTCGCCCCTCCCTGCCCACACCCCTCCCTCCTCTCCTTTCTCAGCAGCACAGATCAGCAGCCTCTCCTTGGCGAAATGCTGAGAGGAGCAAGTCCCGCCCCAGGAACAGCCTGTCCGTTCTGCCCGAAGGCAGAGCATGTGGGTGAGGGGCCCAGAGGGAGGAGGTGGACCCCATCCCCGCTCACTTCCCCAGCCCTGCCCCTCCCCGCTGCCCCTCCCTGGGAGTGCCAGTTTCCTGTGTGGGGTCTCCGGGCCTCCCCGCCCCCTCCCCGCCATCCCGCTGCCCAACACGAATCCACCAGGAGCCTCGCCCAGCCCTGCTTCCAGCTCAAACTTGTCGGGGTTTCAGGAGTCACTGGGTAGGGGCTGGCATGCCAGGACCTGCTTCTTGTCCTGCCTTGCAAAACAGCAAGCACGTAGGCGGCCGGGCACGGTGCCCGCGCAGGGCTGCAGCCAGCCTCCGGGGCCACCGGCGTCCCTCCTTCCACCCCAGATCCCTCTGGGTGCCATCCGGTGCCTCCCTGGCCTGCCCACCACACTGCCCAGCGGCCTCTGAGAGCCCCGGGTGGCCGTGGCAGGGACGCGTGTGAGAGAGCAGGTCTGGGAAGGGTGCTGCTTCCTTCCTTCAGCCCAGGGCCAGGCCCCGCCCTGAGCACAGAAGCCGGGGCCTCACATGCTGCCCCTCCTAGAGAGGAAGGACGGAGGGACGGAGGGACGGCGGTCCCTTCTGCCCTACTGAGGGGTGGATGGCAAGAAGAGTTAACATCCGCGCATTCCTCATCTGTGCCAGGCCAGGTCTGAGCGTTTGCATGTATGCCTCGGTCAATCCTCACCACCCCGGAGCTCCGCGCCCTATGCCTCACAGTGGGGATGAGGTCCAGTCCCCTGCCCGAGGTCACAAGGTCGTGTCGTCTGTGAGCTGACCTGACCTGGCTGCCCACGGCCCCCCTCTCCTCTCCCGGGAGACGAGTGGCTGGCACACACCTAGCAGGCCCCAGAACCGTGGTGAGGGTGCACCCCCCACCCCCGCCTCTCGTCCTGGCTCTGGCGGAGGCCGACACCCCTTCCCACTCCTGTGGGACTGCAGGGGCAGCTGGGCCAGGGCGGCCCTGGCCAAGGGGACATCACTGGGCACTGAAAACACACAAAACTTCCGTTTTCCCTGCTCCCTTCCCTCCGGGCTCAGGAATGAAGGCCCAGCTCTGGCCCTCTGGCTGCGGGTCTCCCCTTCTGCCCTGGGACTCTGAGCTGGGCTCACACCTTCCCTGCTGCCTCGGGGGCTGTGGGCTGGAAGGGGCGTATGCCTGGGCACTTCTGGAAACAGCCAAGGGCTCCTCTGGAAGGCCACCACTATTCAGCACCTACGGGTGTCGGCCATTTACAGGCGGGTGTCGGCCATTTACAGGCGTGTCCATGTTCGCAAGCACCCCACGAGGGGCGCCCCCTCAGCCTCAGGCCCGGCTGTCCGCCTGCCCTGCTTCTCCCACCTGCCATGCACGCCCGCAGGCCCCGCTGAGCCCGCCTACCCTCTGGGTGGCTAGCTGCCCTGGGGCCCAGGAAGTGGGCTGCAGAGACTCTCTCCGCCCCCTCCCTGCACAGGGGCCTGGAGACCTGCAGGGGGCACGTGGGGGCCTGGCCCTGCCCCAGGTGAGCAGGGGCCCTGACCCCCCCCCCAGCAGGCCCCTCTGCAGAGGGGACAGCAGTCAGCTCAGCTCGTGGGCCAGGCGGCTCCCAGGGGCCCTCGCTCTGTGGGGCGTCCCCACTCCCTCTGTCAGCCTGGACGGTGCGTCCCCTCCTCCCGCTCCTGCTCCCCTGCATTTTCACCCTGGCTAATGGCTCCCGGCTCCCTGAGGCCCCCACACATGCTAATTGGGTTTAATGACCGAGGTAATTAATGATTCCATTGGCAAGCTGGGATGTTGTGGGCGCGTCTTATGTACAAACAGATCGGAAAGGCGAAGGGACAGAGCCCGGGAGACGGGGAGCGGGGTGGGCACCCCGTGCTGTTCACAGACCAGGACAGGGAGGAGCAGAGGGAGCAAGGCCTTCCCGCCTTCCGGCACCAGGAGGCTGGTGGGAATGGGAAGAGCAGCGGGTGGGCACAGGGGCGGGACCCTGTGACTGGGCTGCTGCTCACCCAGAGATGCCCACGGGCACGGCTGCACCAGGGAAGGGCCTCAGGCGGACACCGCCATCCAGGCACCTCTGCTGGTCCTCCTGGCCCAGCCTCTGGGTCCCTGGAGAGCCAACAGCACATCGGGCCAGGGGGCAGGCAGGTGCAGAAGGAAAGCATGGTGGACGGCGGGTCATGGAAGGCCACCCCCCACACCCCCAATGCGGGTCTCCGTCCTGGGGTCCACACTCAGAGTCCGTCCCATCTTTCTCCTGCGTGGCCCCCTCCCAGCCGCCTCCTCTGGGGGGGATGGGGAGGGAGGTGCAGGTGGCTCGGCCTACAGGTCTGTGCCTTCTGGGCGGGAGGAGACGAGAAGGGAGAGAGGTGGGCGGCCTGGGGTGGGTATGTGGTCACTGTGGGTGGGTCCACAGCCCCCTAGCGGCTCCCTCACCGGCACCTTCTCAGGGCCCACGAGCCGCCCCTCATCACATCCGCCCCTCCTCTGAGCGTCTGCATCGATCTCCAGATCCTGCTGCAGATCGACCAGAAGCTTGGGCCCCGCTTCCTACCTGGGGCCCCGGCACCCCCAAAACCAACCGCAGGACACCTGGGACGGGGACTCTCTCTGAGAGGTGCCCTCAGACACCGCAACTCATCCCATTCTCACACAAACCCTCCGAGAGAGGGGCGGCCGCTCACGGGGGCACCAGCCGAGGCCCCGACCGCAAAGGGGTCTGTCCGAGCTCCTGGGGGCACCGGCCGAGGCCCCGACCGCAAAGGGGTCTGTCCGAGCCGCACGCTACTGAGTGGGTGAGAACACAGATTGGATCCGGTCACGCACAGCCCCCCACGGCCTCGGGGTAAATCTCAGCTACTCATTAGTCTGTCCCTGCCTGTGTTCCCAGCTTCTGATGTCCCTCCCGTGTCCCCATTCTGCACAACCGTCCCTGTGGAAAACTCCCACCCACGTCCCACACCCGGGTCCACAGCACGGCTCTCCTGGGCACAGTGCTGGGCTCCGCCAGGAGACGCCATCTCTGAACCCGGGACCCGGGACCCGGCACACGGCCCGGCCTTCACTCATGATCACTCAGGAGCCCAGGGCCAGGCCGGCCACATCTCAGGGAACAGACGCAGGGATCCGGGGCCCGCTGACTCCTCCGGTCAGACACGTTTAATCAAGACTTCTCAGGCAGCTCGTGATCAAAGGACGAGCCGACTCCCTGGAGACGCCATGGTCATTTGCAGAAAGGGAAGATTCCCTTATAACAGAGCGGCTGAGAGCCCGCAGAGGCCGGGCAGGCGTCCGATGCCAGCCCCGTGGGAGGTGGGAGGCCCCTTGCCTTCCTCTCCAGGCCAGCCCGCCAGGCCTGATCCCGTCAGCCTGTCCTTCCAGCTGGTGGTCCTGGCTTCTGGACGGATCTGGGACGGTGCCGCCCATTCTACAGATGTTAACATCGAAACCCGGAAGGGCGAGGAGACTGACTTGAGGTCACACAACAAATGAACTAAAAAGCCAAGGAGACACTCAAAGCCTCTCGACCTTCTTTTACTTTCCCGGCTCCAGAAGGAGGAGGAGGAGGGGCAGAGGCAGACCCTGGCTGAGGGCAGCCTCTGGGTGGGGGTCTCCCGAGGGCAGGCTGGTGTCCCAGGCCCAGGGCTTGGAGACCTGGACGGGCCCAGATCGAGGGGAAGGTGGGCAGCACCCCTCTGCCCCCTGGCCGCCCCCAGCCTCGCAGCCCCAGGCTGGGCCCCGGTGGCACAGCTGGGAGGTGCTCTGGAGTTCAACCCGGCCTGCCGGGGGTGGAGGTGGGTGCGGGTGGGAAGCTGAAGAAGCAGGTCAGAGCGGATCCTACCGCAGGCCCCACCCCCACCGAGCCTGCAGGACCAGAACCCAGGCGCCTGCCCCAACTCGTCCCGGGGAACAGCTTGAATGGGAAGTGAGTCAGGGCCGGGGCGTGGGGGAGCGCGGGGGAGGACACAGGGGGACAGGCAGGGGCTGGGAGAGCTGTCCCGCCTCAGAGGACAGGGGACTGAGGCTGGCAGGAACCGGGGAAGAGGTGGGTTCCCAGGGTCGGAACAAGCGGTGTTGGCTCAGAGAGCCTGGCCCCAGGCCGCTGCCCGTCCATGCTCAGACAGGCCCTGGAGCAGAGCCGCGCGAGGCCTGATGGCCGTGAGGGCCACTGCCCCTGACACGAGCCACAGTCCGCAGCAGGCCTGGGGCGTGGGGTGCTCCATCTCCCAACCCCTCCCTCCGCCCTTCAGGCCTGAAAGCTCTGGGCACTGCCCCGCATGGCCAGAGGCCGGCGTGGGGAGGGCAGTGCCCCTGCCCACTCACCCACAGTGGATGTGGGGGTGGGGAGGTCAGGGTGAGGATGAGGGCAGGGAGATGCTTGGGACCCAAGAGACACTGGTGGGAACTGGTTCTTGACTCACGGTGGGAGGAGGGGACGGCTGGCCTGTGCGTTACTGTTTTTTCCTTTTATGACATGTGAACCCAAGCAATTAAGACACGCGTTTTGTTTTACCCACCCTGCCCTGCTGTGCCCTTCACCTCGGCTCCGGCCCCGGTCAGAACGGTGGGCATTTCTCAGTGACTGAGTGTCTACAAAGCGATTAGACAGACAGCGTGTGTCCCCGAATTCCCACAGGGCTCAGACCCCTCCTCGGAGGCTCCCTCGTCCCTAAAAATAAATGCTGGTGGGCAGGATTCGGGCTTTCTTCCTCCCAGAATTCCACAGCAAGTCATCTCACTCCCACCCTGCGGAGCGAGCCGCTCCTGGAACAGGGTCTGGGACGGGTCTCCCGGTTCGGACGGCATCCTTTCCACTCCCGTCCTGCGGAAGTCACCCTGGGGTGGTCCCACGTGAGAGAGGAGGAAACTGAGGCCCGAGGCTGAGAAATGGGTCACGCCCAATCTGCACAGCCTCCAGGCGGCGAGTCCGGAACCTGGGCTGCGGAATGCTGGCCCCCGCGCCCTGCGCCCAGAGTGAGACCGCCGTCTGTGCTCTGCGGACTCGGCCAGGACGGCTCCTCAGACAGGGTGCCCCCCCCCACCCCGAGGACAGGGTGAGTGTGAGAAGCTCACGCTGTTGGTGACCCGCCCAGTCCAGATCCCCTCCCAGCCCTGTCCTGCAAGCAGAAAAGGGAAAGGGGGCAGAGACGGGTTTTGGAGCGGCAGAGCCATGGACCACGCCTGCCCAGGCCCCGTCCTGCCTGACGTGCTGCCCCAGGTACCAGCTGGCACGGTGGAGGGCAGGTGTGCCCAGCCAGCGGTGGCCCGAGTCTCTGAACCGCCCACCAGAGGCCAGCGAGAGGGACTGTCCTGCACCAGCCTCTGCCTCCGGCGAGGTTTTAACCCAAGCAGCTTCATCCGGTGGCCATGTGCATCCATCGCCCTCCTTTCAAGGTCTTCCGAGTAGGACATTCTACCATTTTCATTGACAGGGAAGTCCTTCCTGGTGTCTGCCCTCGATTCTCCTTGCTGCAGTGGAAGCACACCCGGCCCTGTGGTGTGTTGGGGCTTGTTGACCAGGTGCCAGAGACAGAGACCAGAAAAGTCCTCTTAAGGAGAGAACAGGAGGGGCAGGAAGGGAACGCGGGCAGCGGACAGACCTGGGCAGTTCCACTCACGGTCAGTAAGCCCCCGGGAGCCTCAGTTTCCTCATCTGTAAAATGGACTTAGTATTTTGTCACAACACGGCTGTAAGGATTCAGCAAAGCAACACATGTCCACGCTCAGTGTGGGCGACGCTCAGGAGGTAGCAGCTGGTAGGGAGGTACTTGGAGGTCACGGACGGAGCCAGCAAGCTGAGACTATGCCTAAGGCTGCAGCACGCCCCTTCCTGTGCCCCAAAGGGGGCTCCGGCTCTCCCCGAAGGCCGGGCTACCCCTCGTCTGGATTCTAGACGGTGCTCTGTGCCCTCTTTCAGAGGACGGGCAGCCTCAAAGCCCACGGTGTGTCTCAGACAGCCCGACTGCCCCCGCCCCAAATCAGCACCCTCACTGCCTGGCCTGGTCCTGGGGTCCCAGGCGGGGGTACCAGGCGCCAAGCAGAGCTCACACAGTGCTGGTGAGCTCCCTGCAGAGTTGGAGGGAAATGCCGCGTGTACCCGCCGACCTGGGTGGGCGCCCGCACAGACCTGGAGTCACAGTGGCCCCGAGGGCGCACCAAGAAGGACCAGAAGTGTCACAGGTTCGACGTGGGCTGAGGGACGTCCACCAACCCTCTTTCCCCGTTCTGGGGGTCTGTGGTCCGCCCAGGGAGTCTGGGACTCTTCCCCACGTCCACCAGCAGATGCCAGCTCCTGCCTCTCCCTGCATCCTCCCTGCATCCTCCCCCTGCATCCTTCCCCTGCATCCTTCCCCTGCCGCCCGGCCAGCCACACCCAGCTCTGCCCGTGTCCAGCTGCTCGCCCCGGGCCTGCACTCGGGCGCCTTGGCTGGGCCTGTGGGCCTGGCCGGAGCCCCAGGTCAGCTGGGAGGGCCCTAGTCCAACATCTCCCCCCTTCTCCCTCATCACCCACAAATTCGTGATGGAGAGTTGTGGAACTTGGGGTAGGGCCTTCTGAGAGCCACTGGGTGGACTCCCTGGGCACTGGCCCCCCAGCTCCTCAGTCCTCAGCACGACCTCCCAGAGCACGCATAGGAGATGGCAGGGGAAACTGAGGCCCAGCAGCCCCGAGGACTGCCGAAGTCAGCAGCGGAGCCAGGACGAATACCCAGGTCTGCCCACTGGCCCAGCTCCCCCACCAAGGGCCCTGGAAGGAGGAGACTGCTTTTCAGGCCCACGAAGAGGGGAAACCCAGGCCTGTCTGGGTCTCTGTTCCCCCTGCACAGTGGGAATTGCCACCACCACCACCCTGCACTGGCAAGTGTGGGCATCAAATGAGCCTGGAGACGGCCGCATTACTGGGGCAGAGGTGCCAGCTGCTGGGGGTTCGGGTCCTGGGCTGAATGCTTGCAGCAGGACTGCATGCCCCTCGGGGTGGGGGCGGGGCGAGGCCCTGCTGAGAGCTGGGCCCGAAAGCCTGGAGGGGGTGGGGGCAGTGACCTTGCCCCTGGACTGGGCATCTGCCCCGCCCTCCCAGCATGCTGCGCTGTCTGGCTGCCACCAGCCCCTCAAGCTGGTTCTTGACTCTGAGAGCCCCTGAAGGGACGGATTCATTGCATTACGAAGAGTTTACTAAGCACTAACACCTCCTTCATGAAAGAGGCCTGGGCCGGGAGTCAGGGACCCAGGCTCTCCTCCCGGTGCCGCCATGAGCCGGGGCAGCAGGCCTGTGCCGTGCTTCTCCAGGCCTCGGTGTCCCCCCTGAAAACACTGCATTCCTTCAGGGTTAGGTTCCCAGCTGGGCCAGTCTGGGAGTCACCGCTCTGTCGCCAGCCCCCAGGGGGCGTCGGGTGCAGAGGGCGGCAAGCTCTCGGGCATCAGGGAGATGCTGCCGGGGTCGGGGAGTTCCCAGGGGTCCGGGAGCTGCCAGGCGGCAGAACTGGCCTCCCTGAGATGCAGTCACCTCTCGGCAGACAGAGCACACACTGGATTGTGCAACTCTGAGACTTACAGTGAGGTGTGGCCGGTTCTCCGGGCTTCCCACCTGGCCTGCGTGGAAAGGCGTTTCTCAGAGCTAGCGATACCCTGACTGGCAAGGTTCCACCGCGTTCTGGGGCCAGGATAGGGGTTGGGGCGTGGAGGGAAGGTACCCACTCTACCAAGGGAATGCAGGCCTTGCCCAAGTCGGTGGCAGTCTGCAGAGGCTCCTTGGCTGGAGACCCTGAACTCACACCCAGGAAGTGAGGTGTCTGTTAGTAAGACTGGCAGTGAGTCAGGTCTCTGCAGAGCCCAGGGGTGGCGGGAGGGTGGGACAGGCCCAGGCCCGGAGCACAGCGCGTGGCCAGAGATTCTCTGTGTGGTCTCAGCCATGTACTTAACCACTGTACTTCCTTTCGGCACCTGTGAGGTGGGGCCAGCAATGTCCGTTTTAACACCTGAGATGACTGTTAGGGTCGGACCAAAATGACCTTGTCTCACGGAGCTGCCGTGGACAGGCGACCTGTAGCTGCACATTCTCCCAACACCCCTGGCTGAGGCAGGCACCCCTTCGTTTCCCTGATGGAGTGGTGGGAGCTCAGAGGGGTGCAGTAGCTGAGACCTGGTGCTCGAGGTTTTCTGGGGCTTCACCCCCAAGGTGTGTCATCCATGATGGGACTTGACACCTCAGTCAGTGACCAAGATGACTTTGTGGGGTGCCTCTCAGCTTGCAGTCCCTAGAACAAAACCCCAAAGCCCAAAGTCTGGCTTCTTCCAGACTCCTCCCTTCCTCCCGCTCAGGGGGGCATCTGAAGAGGAGATAAATCGGGGGGACATGTTAATTAGTTCTGACAAATTAATAGAGAGCCAATTTATTCTCTAGATCTCATTTCCTTCCTTGTGCTTTGTTTTCCCGCCCAACCAGCTGCTGCTGGGGAACCGGAGGGAGAGGTGGTGCTGGAGGGTCAGCGTGAAGACAGATTCGGCCTGGATTCATTGGGCTCCTCCTCGCTGGCTCCCAGTGCTCACCCCCCCCACTGCTCCAGGAAGCCAGCCCACACATTAAGCTGTCAGACCACTCCCGATTATCTCCCTGTGTGCCTGCTGGCTCCAGGGGTGACAGGTGTAGCAAGCCGGATTGAGTCATTCTGTCACAAGCCTGCCCTGCTCTGGGAAAATGCAATTTAATGACATCTGATGTCAGGGCTGGAGCCAACAGGGTCCCAGGAAGAGGGTGGGACCAGCCTGGGGGGTGGCTGATCGTCTTTTTCTATGGGACAGCGATTTCCATTTGTCTGGCATCCCCTCACCTTCAGTGCCAAGCTGCGCCCCTGGACCTTACCCTGCCTCCCGTCACCTCTTCTGCCGCTCTGGGCCACCAAGGCACCAGCCTTCTCTGGGAGGGCCTCACCGCCCTTGGCTGCCTGTTTTAACAGCGTAAGGTCGCGACAGCTGAGAAATTCTCCCTGCTGTTTAATCTCGATCCCTTTTGCTGAAGAGCAAGCGTGTTTCTCAGGCCCTTTGATTCACAGCCGGGAAAGGGTCAGCTCCCACCAGATGCCAGGCCAGTGGGGCAGGGAAGACGCTTCTGCCACACCAGCTCTGAAGGGAGACAGCCCCTTCCCTTTTGGTGTCGGCCGGGCCGGGCCTGGCCCCGCCACGTGCCCTCCTCCTGGTCCCGCCCCGCCCAAGACCTCCATCCTCTAGTTGAACAGCAGACAGGCTCTGGGCCCAGGCTCCCGGGTTCCGACCCCAGCTCTGCAACTGGCTAGCTGTGTGCCTTCAGACTTTTGGACCTGTTTCCTCATATATAAAAAGGCACGATGGTAGTAACTTCCCTGTAGACTGTTGGGAAGATGAAAGCAGGACCCAGAGCAGCAGACATGCTCAGTAAAGGTCGGCGTGTGGCCCTGCGGCCACCGTGCCCCCCCCCACCCCCCCACCCCCGACCCCTAGAGGCACTGTGCCCTGTTCCAAGGCCCTCACCGCTCTGCCCTTTCCTTCTCCTCCCTCCAGCGCCCCTGACTTCTCAGCGCCCTGGACTGGGTTAAACCTCCTTGCTGTGCGTCCCACCAGGCCCTCTCCTTGGCCCACAGCTTGTCCAGCGTCTGTCCCTCACTAGACCACAGCGTCCATGAGCCACAGCTGCCAGGTGCTGGCACCTGGCAGGGCGGCGTGCAGACGACCGTCACTGAAAACTCAGCGATGCCCACGGCGACTGGCGTCTCAGAGCTTCCCCGTCCCAGAGGCAGGGTCTGGGGCCCAGGCGGCCTTGAGAAGTGCTCCCGGGCAGGGCAGAGGGGCCAGTTCCAACCAGGTCGCCCTCCTGCCTTCACTGGGTCCCACACGCCGGAGGCCCACAGGGGGTCAGAGAAGGCCTCACGCTGTTGTCCAGCAAGGGCACCCACATGTCTCCAGACCTCAGAGTCCAGCTGGACCCTGGGAAGTCCCAGCACCTCATTCTCTTGTACCCAGTGGCTTGGACTTGACCAAGAGGTGGAACGCAGCCACGGGTCCTACCCGCATCCCCCGTGCACCAAGCACGGGCCAGAAGAGGCAGCGAGGAACCACCAATCCAACCCTCTGGCTGTGCAGACGGGACCTGGAGGCCAGGGAGTGCCGAGGGGCTTGGCCAGCCAGCGTCTGAGCAGGACGCCTTCCTCTGAGGCGGAGGCTCCTTTCCCGAAGCCCACTTGGCCCACGGTGTCAAACCTGCTTCCTGCCTGACTCCCGATTTTTATTCCCAGCACCCTGGATCATTGTTAAGTAGCTCTGCTCGTCAGTGTTTAAAGTGAGTTCTCGAAAGGATCATGGAAATGCAAGGTAGCCCACTGCCCAGTTAACTCAGTATGTGCGTGGCCCTTCAGACTGCCCACCGCGTCCACGCCACCTCTCCAAGGCCAGTCCCTGCCCCTCCAGGAAGCCTCCTCCGCTGAGCCGCACCAGCTCCGTGCTCAGGGACCCTGCTTTCGTCCGCAGAGATGGGGATCTGGGCGACAGGCGCACCCGGGTGGCTCGCCCAAGGCCACGCAGCTGGTATTACCTGGTGGCCGGCACATTCTGCCAAGTGCACCCGAGGGCAAGGCTGTCTCCCTCCTCCCGCTGAGTCTTCCCCAGATCACCCCCGTGTTTCTCGAGATGGAGAGGCCAGAACTGGGAGAGAAGGGCTTCTGGGAACATAACCCCGAGCACAGTTAGCGGTCCCCCGGGCCTGCCTCGCTCTCCCCTCTCCATCTATCACCGAGCGCTGCGAGGCTCAGAGCAGGTCTGACTTCTGGGTAAGAGCGCAGCGGGCCCTGCAGGGGGGTCTCTCCTGCCAGGCGGAGGATGCGGGAAAGGGTACAGATGACTGCGCCTGTGTGCATGCCCAGGAGGGGGGCAGGGACGTGGGAGGGGACCCAGACGAGCGGGAACACCGGGAGACCCAGGCTGCCTTTGGCTGTGGGTGCAATGCAGCACCCAGGACCAGGCAGCACGCACCCTGGGCCACAGTATCAAACCCGAGGGGGGAAGGCTTGGAGATCTTCCACTCACAGCCCAGGGGGAGCTTCTGTGGACAGTGTGGACAGCTCTGGCTAACAGCCTGCCAGTCCCATGTACAATTCTCCAGCAAGTCCTCAGCCTGTCTGATCTTTCCTCAAATATAAAGCAGGGATAGCTACCTTGACCTTGGAGGGTGCCAGGAGGAGAAGGTGAGGGCACTGTGCAGACCCGGCAGGAAGAGGGGCACCGTCAGGCACAGAGCAGGCTGCGGGAGCAGAACTGAGGAGGCTGTGTGTGTGTGTGCGTGTGCATGTGTGTATGCATGTGTGTGTGCACGCATATGTGCATGTGTGTGCATGCATGTGTATGTGCGTGTGCATGTGTGTATGCATGTGTGCGTGTGTGCGTGTGCATGTGTCCGTGTGCGCATGCATGTGTATGTGTGTGCGTGCTCATGTGTGTATGCACGTGCGCACGCGTGCATGTGTGTGTGCGTGCGCGTGTGCATGTGTGTGTGTGTGTGTGTGTGTACATGTGTGCATGTGTGCAGACAGCTATTTAAGGGTGGCCAGGAAGGCCACATTCAGAGAGAGAACAGAGCCCAGAACCAAAGACCAGCCGCGTGGCTGTCTGGGAGAACATTTCACGCGGGGGGAGCAGAAGGCGCCCAGGCCCTAGGGTGGCAGTGTGCCCAGTAACAATGGCTGGTGAGCTGGACAGAGGTGCAGGGGCCAGAGGACGGAGAGGTGGGAGCCACTGGAGAGTGTGCGCAGACCAGGAACCCACTGAGATCGCTGAGCCTGCTGAGAATACACGCAGGGAGGGGCAAGAGGCTGTTGCAGCCACCTGGGACACTTCAGCAGCCTGAGGCTGGGGAGCGAGAGCCCAGACCAGACACAGGGCAGGGGCGGGAGTGCGTCCAGGTTTCAGGAGCCCACCTCTCCAGGTGGGACAGCTGGCAGCCTGTCCCCTCTCCCAGCAGACAAGCTGTCCTCCCCATCCCGCTTGGAGGGGCAGCCGGGAGGTGCCGGGTGAGGAAGAAGACAAAGGCTTGGGCCCAGACAGGGGAGATGCTTGTCCCCCTTTATTTGTGATTGTTGCTGGTTGAAATGGAGCCCTCCACAGCGCGCCACGGCCGGCTCCTCTCCTACCTCCCTGGGTACGGGCTTCCCTCTGACACACAGAGATCAAATAACTCCTCACTCAAAGGGAAAGATACTATCGTCCCTTACAATTCAGCACCAGCACCAGCAACCGACATCCCCAGATTAAAAAGCAATTAGATGACTGTGTTTTTGCAGGGGCAGAAGGTCTTGGCACCCTCCTTGGGAACTGGATCCCACTGTGGGGAGGGCCCTCCGCCGGGGGACTCCCTGTGGAGAAGGCTGAGGGCCTCACCCGCCCCTCGGACCCCCTGGACGCAGGAAGGAGAGACTTCCCTCCGCTCCAGAGCTGCCGGGTGCCCAGGAAGGGCCCCCAACCCAGCAGCCCTGTCTCTTTTCTCTGCACATTGCACCCTGGGAATGAGAGGAGGCTAGACCGGTCCCCGACCCCCCGGAAAATCACTACTGATTGCTTTCAAGCTTATTTCAAATAAATAGCACGGAATTGTCCCCGGCAGGGTTTCTAACCTCTTGGAGATGAGGAGACAAGAAAGGAGGAGGGGCCTAGTGACTCCTTCAAACAGAGACCTGGCGTCTGCTTCCCTGGCTCAGCGGGTGGCGCTCGGCACACGAGAGGCGAGGCCCACAGCCCTCCAGCACCCTGTGCTCCCTCGCCGGCTCACGGACACCCTCAGACCGGGACCCACACCCAGCACTGCCCCCAGCTCTGCCCCATGGCGCGGGTGCGGAGGGGTTCGGAACCCATCCTTGGCCTTCCAGCAGCTCCCACTGGGCCAGCACAGAGGGCCTCTGCCCCGAGCTGGCTGCCGTGCTCAGGGGGGTCCATCCCTCCTCAAAGGACCCCAGAAAGACGGGAGGTTTGCGTCACACACAGGCACAGAGGCCACCGGCCTCCCAGTGTCGCGGAGCTCAGCCCCGCCCCCCGCCTGGCCCCACCTGGGCTCCCTCCTCCAGGGTGTTTTAGGACTGGCCCTCGCCTGCTTTGGGGATACCCCCTTTTCCGTGCCCTTTGCTGGCTAAGGGTCACCCCTCACTCTCTCCCTCGCCAAACCTTCCTCCATCTCTCATGCCCGTGCCCACCCAGGTGCCCCACAGGCTGTCTGAGGAGCGGCCCTGCCCGACGCGTCTCCCCTCTGAGCATCCCTGGGGCAGCTCCCGGTCCTTCCCCAGGGCCCTCTCCCAGAGGGGGCACCGGCTCCGGTCCGCTGTGCCCTGCTCTCACCCACAGCAGCACCCAGGGCAGCCCTGTGCCAGCGCCCTGCCCGTCTGGGTGCAGGTGGTGGTGCTGGCGAGAGGTGGGGAGGCAGAGGAAGAAGGAGACACCTGGGCTTTCCTTCTCTAGAAGCTCGGCCTGGCAGGGGACCCCGATGTGACGATGAATAACCCTGAGTGACAAGTGCTATGCTCGGTTTCCTGAAGGAGGACCCCGAGCGATGGGAGTGCAGGAGGAGGGGACTCAGGGCCAGGGACGAAGCCGAGAGTGAGGGGGCCGGCTGTCTGCAGGGCAAGTGAGCATCCCTCGGAGGGGCAGGAGGGCATCCCTCGGAGGGGCAGAGGGCATCCCTCGGAGGGGCAGAGGGCATCCCTCGGAGGGGCAGAGGGCATCCCTCGGAGGGGCAGGAGGGCATCCCTCGGAGGGGCAGGAGGGAAAGGGGAGGGGAAGGAGCCTCCTGAAAGCGTGGGTGTGGCTGAAGCACTGGCTCAGGCACAGAGGTCAGTGGCACAGGAGGTGGGCACCTGTCTGCCAAGGGCTGTCAGACAAGGGTCTGCCCTTCACCCTGCGGGAGCAGGACCGTGGACACTGAGCAGGTGCGACCTGGAGACAGGTAACGGGACGCCCAGTGAAAGACCAGTCGCAAAGGACCACGAAGCATGTGAGTCCATTTATACTAAACGCCCAGAGAGGCAAAGACAGAGACAAGCAGATGAGCGGGTGCCAGGGGCTGGGAGGAGAGAAAACGGGGACACTGCCAGTGGGCACACGGCTGCCTTCTGGGTGCCATCAGGACGCGGGGGCTGCCCCGCGCCTTGGACGTTAAAAGGGTGAGTTCTGTGGGGTGTGAACTACATCTCGACGCAGAAGGAAGAGTCCACATGAAGCAGGGCTGACTGTGGGGGGCCAGAGCCCACCCCTAATGGGAGCAAGCAGGCAGCACCCCCCAAGTGTGGGCCCCAGCTCAGCACAGCTGCCCCCAGCAGTGACCATCTGAGGTCGGGGGCTGTCTTCCTTCCGCCCCCACCCAGGCCTGACCCCATTGGGTGGGGAGTCTGGGGGAGAGCCTGGGACCCCCACCACAGGGCAGTGCCCCCGGCCCCCCATGCAAGAGGTGGTACATCATGCCTGAGACCAGGCGACACACAGGTCGCCTGACAAGCCACAGCGCTGATGTTTGAAGATGGGCGACGGGTCCCCCGGTGACACAGCGGTCACAGAACAGGCTTTGCCACAGACGGGAAATTAGGGCAGAAATGACGCCATGGAAAGAGAACTGTCTGTCTAGAAACAGGAGAGACTCAGCCTTGCTCACGCCCATGTGCCAGGGCCTTTCGGAGGGAGCCTGCCCGAGGTGGGGGGTCCCAGGATCTCCCCAGCACTCCCCACCACAACAGAATCAGTCCTGGGTGGGGGAGAGAGACAACAGGGAGCCAGGGCCACCCAGCGGCCGAGCTGCGGCGCTCTCTCCACCGGCCAGGGCTGTCCTGTCCCCGCGTCTCCCACTGCCCAGGGTCCCTCTGCTCCCGGGGTGCCTCAGGGGAGCCCTGTGTGTGGGCCCGGGGGGCAGCACTGATTCCCAGGGGAGAAGGCAAAGGACCCCACTCCCCAGCCCGGTCACCTGCAAGGCTGTGGGTGCTGGGGTTCCCCGGACACAGGCTGGGGAGGGGCAGTGCACCCGCCACCACCTGCAAAGGCTGGGGGTCTGAGCTGCGGATGGAGGAGGCGGTGCTGGGCAGGCAGGGGGGCTGAGGCCCAAACGGACGGGCACACACTCCAGGCGCTCCTGCCCAGGGCCCCTCCCGTCTCGGGTACGGCAGGGCTAGCTCCCAGGCTGCGTGGGGCAGGAGCTTATGAATGGAGGGGCAGGAGGCCTGTGGGGGGGTGGGGGCCCAAGGAGCCTGGGAGAGAGCCAGCGGGGTTAGGACGGGGAGTGAGGCTGGGCCCCCCGACTCCCTGGCAGGCCAGAGCTTCCCTTCACCCCGGGCAGGAAGAGGGGAGGACTTCGCTGATTTTCCCAGCATCCCCCAGGCCACTTCTCTCATCACAAACCTCAGTCTCAAGCCACTTGGTTGCCATGGAAACGGGCCGGACTAGAACAGATGGTCTCCACTAGCCAAATTCCAATTAAACAGGGCAGAGATGGATCCGAAGGGGGTGCGATGTGACTGGGCCCCAGAGACTCTGCCCACAGCCACCCCTGCCACCTGCCTGTGCAGACAGGCCCAAGCCTCTGGCACCTCCACCGGCCCGGGGCCAGGTCGGGAGGACATTCTGGGAGGGAGACACCTCAGGGGGGTAGAGAAAGCTAGGCTGCTGCGGGGGGGTAGTTACCACCCAGTCACACCTACCCCACCTCCTGCATTCTCGAAGGTGCGGGCTGGAGGCTGAGACAATGTCACCTTGGAGAGGGGCAGCATGGGGGTGCGTGCAGAGGGCCTAGAGAAACACTGAAACAGAGACACCTGCGTGCGTATGTGCACACCCAAGCACGTGTGTGCAAACGGTGCTGTATGCGTGGGTGTGCATGTGCATGTGTGTGCTGACGTGCACGAAACATGGGACCCTGTGCAGAAGCAGTAACTAGCGGCTTTAGTCAGAGACGCTCTCTTAGAACCGTACGAAGAAAATGCTTTGGAAACAAAGTAACTTAACTCAATTTGCTAAATAAACAAGTATTATGACTCTATTCAGTGCCTGAAAGCAGGGATCACACACACACGCACACACTCACAGTGCAACATACACACACACGCACACACTCACATGTGCACACACACACGAGCAATGTGGTCATGGGCTCGAGGACACGCGTTACATTCGCTGACAACAGGGCAGGAAGTGCCATGCCAATAAGGGGAGGAAGCGATGAATTTGGGGAGATCACAGAAGGGCGCCCTTGGAGGCGGAGGGGGAGTTCTCCAGGCAGACGCAAGCCCTCCCAAGGGGAGCGGCTGCAGAAGGGACAAGCCCACTGGGAGGGGGGTGAGGGGGGCTCGGAGTGCAGAGCAGCAGGCGGAAGGGAAGACCCCAGAACAACCCTGGTGCAGAGCATGTGTCTGCCTCAGACACCCACACCACACACGGGAGTGCCACAGCCACAGGCACACACCCATGCACAACCGCTCACACCACCAGAGCCCGGGCCCAAGGCTCCATACACAGGAGATGCTTAGTGCGTGCTGACGACACGAGGCGGGTGTGGGCGGTGTCCAGGGTTTCCCGTCTTGCTGTGGGGGTTTCACAAAGTGGAGAAGGAACCCTCACAGCTTATTGGGGTTGGGGGGGGAGCCAGCCAGCGGCCATCAGTCTACTGAGCATCTACGGAGCACCTGCTGTGTGCACGGCACTGAGCTGCACAGACCCCTTAGGCTGAGTCCTCTCTGAAAGGGCTCCGGGTCTGGGAGAAGGGAGCAGAGAAAGTATCAGCCGACCCAGCACCAGGAGCCGGGGCGGCCTCAGCGGAGGGCTGCTGGAGAGCCAGGTGTCTCACAGGTGCCGTGTGGGGGCCCTGGGGTCAGCCAGCAGCAGGAGCCCAGCCCAGGGGCAGGCCAGGAGGAGCTGGGAGCACTGACCGGCTGGAACCTAGGATGAGCCCAGGTAAGTAGCGGGACATATTTTTGGAAAAGTAGGTCCTGGGCGCGGTGAGAGCCTAGACTAGTGGTTCTCAACGAGGGGTGACTTTGCGCCCCACCCCCCAGGGGACACTCAGCAATGTGTAAAGACATGTTTGTTGCCACATGGTGGGGGGAGGGGAAACGATGCTGCTGGCATCTAGTGAGCAGAGACCACGGCCCCACCAAACGTCCCCCAGTGCACAGGACGGCCCCACACTGCAAAGAACGGCCTGCCGAACGTCAGCAGTGCTGGCCTGAGCGAGGAGCCCGGGGCTAGGCCGCGGGGCAGGTGCACCGGACAGGGACAGGCCCCAGGAGGTCTCAGCGCAGGCTGGTGCTGGGACTGGGGTGGGGGGGGGTCCTGCAGAAACAGAACCAATAAAAACGGACAGCACATCCGATGTGGAGGGCAAGGAGAAGGAGTCACAGCTCCAGGGATGGCTGAGTGGGGTTCCGAGCACCGGGAGAGAAGAGCCCGTCAGGGGCCATGTCCTGGGGGGAGAAGGACCAGGGGGCTTTGGACGGAAGACGGCACAAGGCAGCTGGAGGCCCAAACGCTGGCCCGGCTGCAGGTCTGGCAGCAATCGGACAGGACAGATTGGGGGATTGCTCTCCTAAGTCCCAAATCCTCCAGAGCTTTCCCGTGCCTGCACAGCCGATGCCCCTCCCCACGCTTCAGCCCTCCCTCCGCTGCCCGGGTCACTCTGCCCCCCTCCAGCCGCTCCCCCTCAGCCTCCAGGTGACTCCCCGGGGCGCCCCCGGTGGGCCAGTGTCTCCTTCACAGTCTGGGCATCACCCAGGGGACAGGGTGACAGCTGGTGAGACTCAGCCCCAGCTCCTGCGGAGGGTCACACCAGGCAGGAGAGCGCCCTGCTCCCCTGGCTTCAACATGTCCCCCTGTCCCTCCGCCCTGTCTTTACCCCGCACCCACCCCTCCTTACAAAACAGCTCTAGGAAGAACCGACAGCCTTCAGGACCGGACGGCACCACGGACCCCGAGGAAGCGGCGGGAAACCTGGACAACCTCCAGCGGGAAGCTGTCCAGCAGGGAGAGGACGATGCGGCCAGAGGCCAGCCCTCAAGGGCATGCAGCTGGCCTAGCACCCGGCGCCTCGAATTCTGCTGGGATCAGGGAGTTACCTGGTCCTCGGGTACGCCCCCCCCATCAGCCTTTAACACAGAGCCTTTGACCTCAATCTGCATTGCTTAAAGGACGCTTTCTCTGCACATCTGGCAGGGGTGCCCAAAGAACGCCTGTGGACTGACTGACCTCAGCTAAAGGAGCAGGGAGGAGTACCCACAGGGTAACCCAGGACCCCACCTGGCCAGCCAAGGGAGTCCAAGAGGCTGTTAGTGCTGCCAAGGAGAGTCACTGCAGGCACCCTCTGGGTGGTCCTAGGGCCTGCCCTCCCAGCAGGAAAAATCCAGGGACATCCAAAGAGCCTGTGGGGGAGGCCAGTGAAAGCAGGTCACTAATCTGTCCTGGAGATTAAATACCAGAAACCAGATGGAGGAGGGGGCGGAGGTGGGGGGTGACCCGGGGCAGGGTGGAGGTGGGCACGCCTTTCCAGGGGCTGGGGAAGAGCCCGGAAGTATCTCTAGGGTGGGAGGTGGGACACAGAAAACTGAGGAAAAGAACACCAATGATTTGTTAACCAGACTGACTGATTATGAACCAGCTAGACTCTGGGACTCGAGGGCTCAGTTTCTGGCCCCATCCTTCATCCCTGTTGAGTCCCAAGCACCTCTGGATCTCCTCACCCCCACCCTGTCTCCCCGTCCCTCCGCCTGTCAGCAGACTATCTCCAGCCTGGTCTGGCTCCTTATCTCCAGATGCCCTGCCCTGCCCTCCCCTCCCCTCCCTTCCCCTCCCTTCCCAGTGGCTATTATTCTGGAATATCAACCCCTACGCTGCCCTCAGGGGTCAGGAGAGCCTGGGAGGACAGTGACTGAAACTATTATTTGGGGACCATGCTGGTTTGGGCTGAGTGCCTGGAGGCCATCCTAGGGCCCTCCCAGCTCCTTGTCGCTCCCTGCTCAGCCTCAGGGGAGGTACCTGGAGGACGGAAGAGGAAAGCTGAAGTCTGCCCTGGCTGGGCCCTAATGCCTTGCCAGGGAGGAGTCTGATGCCAGGGAAGGGGCAAGGGGCAGCACGCCTGGGGACGGGGGTGCCGGAGCTGAGCAGGTGAAGGATCTTTGGGGGCAGACCCTCACCAACGCCCGCTCTGGGTTCAGGAAGGAGCCTCTGGGTTAACCCCAGGCTACAGGAACTCCTGGCCAAGCCTTCTCACTAAAGCAGGGCACCCCGGGGTCTGCCTGGGGGCTGCTGGGGCCCAGACAGAAATGCGGGGGGAGACTTCTGACCAGAGTGTGTACCCACGTCTGACGGAGGGGTGCCTCGCCCTGCACACGCCCTGGCTCCCTGGCCCACTGCTGCGCCATGCCATGGAGACAGGGGATCGTGACAGGAAGCACCCATGGGGACACGAGAGGCTGCCAGTCACCCCACATGTGACCTCCCACCAGTTGACCACATGCACTCCAGCCGCCCCCCATCCCCACTGGGGCACAGTCTGCGTGGAGAATTAAGGGGCTCACCCTTGTGCCCTGCCTCTCAGGCCCCACCGCACCCCATGGTCCCCACGGTCTGCTCTGAGCCCCAAATCTTTTCAACATGCTCCTTCTCTCAGGCCCCTCTGTCCCCACACCCACGTAATCCTTTCATTCTCACGGGGGGTAAGTGGAAGGAGAACGGGGCTGGGAAGGGGTGGGGGGGGCGTGTGAGGGCAGCCACTCTGCGCCTCCTGGATCCTCGGGCAGGTGTCGGGGGGAGGACACCCCAGATCAACTCCGCGGGCTGGCCGGCCCATGTCGGAGCAGCACACCTGTGACTGGGGTGCAGACAATTATGGGAGAGGAGGCCTGGGACCAGAGGCCATCTATGTCCGAAGGACACTATATGCAAAATCCGAGGACACAGAAACAGGCCGAAGGGGTTGCAGCTTCAGGGTTAGAGTTTAGCTCAATGCAAGAAAAACCTGGGGGCAGGTCAGAACTGTATGGGCTTCCAAGTAGGGTGGTGAGTTCTCCGTCACTGGGGATAATCAAGCAGAGACTGGATGCTCAACCAACCAGTAGGGATGTGGTAGAGGGGAGGTAAGCAGTGAACGGCCGATACGTTATTGGACTACCTGCCAATGCTGAGACTCTAGGATTCCCTGACTTTCCTTTCTGTCCTCTCTCACCTTCCGCCGTAGGGCAGGGAGGGGCTCTGGGCTGAGGTCCCACCGGGAGGGGGACACGTGGGTTCAGATGTGTACCCACCTTGACGGGCGAGGAGAAGCACCCTGCCTAGCCACACCTGCCACTCAGGGCGGAGCCTGGAGGGCTCAGGGGCTCAGGGACAGGGACAGGCGTTGGGGCATCACCGCACAGGCCCAGCTCCTTCTCCCATCCCCCAGCCAGGCCAGCGCCCTGGGCACTAGGAGGCGGCACCTCCAGGTGTCACCTGCTGTGAGAGCAGAGGGCGGATGCCATCCCATGTTGGACACGAGCTCCAGGAGGGCAGGGCCTTCGTGTCTGCTGCTCAGCCCGCCCTCACGCAGGGCCAGGACCCCAGGAGGCTCCAGGGCACACACCTAGCCTGTCTGCCCCTCGCCCACCGCACACACTAGGCGGGCTTCCCACGCGCTGGCACCAGGCATCAGGGCAGCTGCCATCCTGAGCCTGGCTCCTTGGTCAAGGGCGCGTAACTCCTGCTCCCAACCACCTTTAAGGGGCGAGAACAGGACGGCTCCTAAGGACCACCAGGTACTTCCCAGGTGACGCCGGGCATGGGCGTGGCTTTCCCATGGGCCGGAGCCCCAGAGGTGTCCTCCCCGAGCCGACCCCCTGCAGTATGCTGGGTCAGGACCTGCGGGGGCTCCGGCCTGGCTTTGCAGCCCCGGGGGGCAGACTCTCCTCCAGACGCAGGTCCCGGTGAGCAGCGGCTGAGGACAGCCAGGTGGTGTGCGGACCTTCTCTCCCCGGCACTGGGCTTCTCCCTGGCTCCTCTGCAGCCTCCCAGGGTGCACCCCCATTTTACCGTGAGGGGCAGTCAGTTCAGGAGACGGGCGCACCTCAGTGCTGAAGGAAGAGACCGGGCTCCCAGCACCAGGGGTTCCGTCACTGTTCTGGGGAAATCCTAAGCCAGTTGTCTGTGATCTTATAGACAAAACAATGATCTAAGACTGACCCCCACTCCCTAGCGGGCTGCTGGGGGCACTGCAGACCCGGGCTCAGACAGACAGACAGTCCTCAGGGGCAGGCGTCCCCACGGAACGTGTGACCATGTGCACACACACACCCTGACCCTGTCCTACACACAGAACACGTGAAAACACGGGAGAGAACAGACCGGCACACGCTATCATCCCCGCACCCACTGCACACAGTGCCAAGGGGTGCCAGGACCGCAGGGAAGGGGGACCGGAGAGGAGAACCGGGAGCTCCCCGGGAAGGTGCTTCTGGTCTCCAGAGAAGCTCCTGATGGCGCCGCCTGTCTCTGTCCCGGCTCCCTGGGGAGAGGGGGCCTCAGAGACCTTCCCAGCTGTCCCCAAGCAGGGCTGAGGTGGGTGCCAGGAACTGTCACTGCCTCTCTGGTCCATCACGACCCCCTCTGAGCTGAACCCCCACCCGCCAGGCCTTCATCTGAGTGCTGGGAGGTGACAGGGTGGAGGGGGGGCTGGCAGGGGCAGACACAGGGAAGGAAGGGCGTCACCTAAGTCCCCCAAAGGCCCATTCATCAACTCGGGATAATCAGGGGCTCAGCCGGCCCAGGACACTGATGACTCTCTGGGTATCATAAACACAGGGCCATCTGGGAAGGGGCCGAGGAGGGGGTGTCTCGGTAGCCGGGCGGCCACCCTGCCTGGGAAGCGGGGGAGGCCCCTCCATCACTCTGAGAGGGGGACAGCTCCAGGGGCAGAGGCGGCCGTCACCATAAAATAATCTGGTGCAGGGTGGGCCTTGGCTCTGGTTCTATTTACCCCGGGAGACGCCGTCCCTCTCTGCTCCGATTTTACCCGACAGCTGCCTGGAAGCCTCTGCCACTGACTCAAACCCCCAAGGAGGCCGGGCCCAGGGCAGAGGGAGGGGCAGGAAAGAGCGTCCCGGGGCAGGCGGCCCTGGGCAAAGCTGGTCCCTTGCACTGAAGAGGCAATCCCTGGGTCTGGATGGGGTCCAGTGGGCTGTCCGCCCTCCTCCCAGCAGGTCCTGGGTGCGGGCACGGTCCAGTCCCAGGACCGCCGGGCAGCTCTGGCGACGTCTGGCACGGAGGCTGCCCAGGAACTCCAGCTACTGGAGCGTGGATAATCGAGAGCAGCAGAGGGTCTGGGAGGAATTCTCTCTGGCTCCGAAACAGATCAGATGACAGTTCTGCAGCCCGTACCCTCCTGAGTGAGCAGGAGTCCTGAGGTCTGCGCCCTCGCGGGGACCTGCAGGGCCGTCCTGGGCCCCCACACGGAGCGGGTTCTGATTGCTCTGCCCCCATGACCCTCTTTGCTGGGGCAGCTCTGTGCCCGCCTGGTGCTGGTGTCGCCTGGGCCCAGCTCCCTGGCCCGAACCCGCCCAGGGCACAGGGACGCCATCTTTCGTGCCCAGAGCAAAGCAGCCAGCGCAGGGGGCACCTGCCTCCTCTCCCCACCCCGCCCCACGCAGCAGCCTCTCCTTCGCCATCTTTGGGGATTCTGGGTGAGAAGAGACTGAAACCTTCCAGAAGCTGGGACAGGCCCTGCAGAGGATCACCTTGCTGAGCCAGGGACCCATCCAGGGTCTGGGGCAGCCCGGGAGCGCCGGCTGGGGGCGCTTCCAGGCAGATTCTTGGAGACAAGCTGTTACAGCCCCTTCAGCCTCTCGGTGAAAGGACCCCAGACGGCCTCCGTGCTGCCCAAGGCTCAGGGGACGAAAGGGTGACCCTATCAGGACATCTCCACACAGCGCATCAGGACTCCAGACACACAGGGACGCTGGGGGGATGTACCCGCAGGGACGGTGCGTTCAGTGCTGGGAAGTCTCCACAGCGCAGCCGGCATGCCGCTGAGCCTCTCTGCTGATGCGCACAGGGCGCCCCAGTGCCCCAGGGGGGCACCACGTGATTCCTGCAGCGGCCAAGGGAGCAGGAGGGGAGAGGGAGGGCGCCATCGGGGGGCAGCGCTCTGCAGGGTGGGCCTTCTGGGGCCAGGTCCGGTGTCCCTCCAGGTCAGTGAGCTGTCCACCACCCAGAGGAGAGGCCGCTGAGCCAAGCGGTGGGATCATGGACACAGCCCGACTCCCCGATCTGAATCCTGGCTCTGCTCTCACGAGCTGTGTTGCCCCGGAAGTGACCCTAGCCTGTGCCTGGGCCTTGCTTTTCCGTCTGGGGAAGGGGGAGAACAGAAGTACTGTCCATGTGAGTCGTTAGGGAAATGAAGTGTTATTCTACGTACGATGTTTGAAGCAGGGTCTGGGTGCCCAAGAAGTCTTGATAAGGGTTTGCTGTTATTGTTATAATCATCCCGTCCAAATAAGCACCCAGGTAGCCACCAAGCAGGAACTACCACCCACCACGGCGGGTCCTGTGTTACCCTGAGGGACCCGGCCCTGCCAGCCATGGACCCCGTCCTGCTGGCGTCTGTCTTACGGAGAAGATAAACCCAGGCCCAAGTGACTACACAGCGGGGTGCGGACGACCTTGCTACTGGGCGGCATGGACGAGGTGCTGGGGGGCTTTGGGATGGGGGGCGATCCCCAGCTGGGGGTCATGAAGGCTTTCTGCCAGAGTGGCTTTCGACCTAGGCGCTTAGATATGGGAAATAAGGGGGCGCTTTGGGGGTGGCAGGTGCAAAGGCACAAACAGAGGGGCGCAGGGGAGGTGAGCCAGGGCGCAGCAGCCAGCAAACACTTCTGAGCCCAGAGTCTCTCTCAGGGGCGCTTTCGGTGCGTCCACCCAAGAAGCGGTGTGGGCAGATGGAGCGAGAGCCAGCAGTCGGGAGAGGAGTCAGGGCCCTGCAGCCGACCCAGCAGTGAGGGTGCCGCTCCCAGCCCCCTGCAGGGGAGCCCCACCAAGTGGCAGGGAGGCCGTCTTGATCTGGAGGCTCCTCTCTTCGTCCTCTGTCCCCACAGCTGGCAGCACTCGCCCACAGGACACCAGGAGTGGGGGGGGGGGCGGTGGGTGCTGGTCAGGGCCAGAGGACCGAGTCCAAGGGGCAGCCTCACCGGCCCACTTGGGGCTCACACTGCAGACCGGGGCCTCGCAGGGGCCAGGGCAGGTGTCCAGTCCTCTTTCCCCAGGGCGGGCTCGACTCCTGTCTGCAGACCGGAGCTCCCATCTCTGCTGACCCATTTGGTGCCAAGTTGGGGGCTGGGCGGTGCGACCCCCTCCGTGGGAGCACACAGGTCCACCCAGGTGCACTAAGAGCCCGCTTGGTGGGACGGACTCTCCCTTTCCTCCCCAAGACCCAGGCACTGAGCGGGGCCAGCTGTCCCCTGCCCTCGCCTGGCTTCTTCAGGGTGACATCTGGGGCCTGGGTGCTCTGGGGACCAGCAGGCACTTGGATTGCAGGGGAGAAGGAAGAAGCAGAGAGGGAGGGTCCAGGCAGAGGAGCCTGCTTACCCACAGGCATTCGCATCTGCTAAGAAAGTCTTGTCTTAGTCGGAAGAAGCCCAGGCTGGACCCCAAGGCTCCGACACAGTGACTGTGGGCAAGTCCCTAACCTCAGGGAGGAGGGGACCAGGGCGCCCGCCAAGGCTGCCTGCTGGTGCAGCCACCTCCAGGGAGGGGGGATGCTTCCCCCATGGCCCCCCGGCCTCTACCCCCACCTTCTGAACAGACAGATGGGCCGAGATCTAGGCCGAGGCCACTGTGCGGAGGACACACTCCGGCTCTGCTGCTGGGACACGTCTCAGGGGTCTGCAGTCCCGGGGCTGAGTGGCATGCTGTCCAGGTGCCCGGACTCTCCCCATGGAATGGGACCTGCCGAGCTTCTCAGCCGGCCCCTTCCAGAGCAGGAGACTCCTGTGAGCAGCCCGAGGGCCGTGTCCTGGTCGCCTTCGGGCAGGGAGCAGAGCCGAGGGTCCAGGTGGACAGAGGACCCAGGTTCCAGCTCTGGACGCTTGACTTCTGGGGGGGGAGGGGACTCCATTTGAGCCCATAGATCAAGCTCCCAAGGGGACATGCTTGAGCCCACGGCCACGGCCTGCTGGCTGCCCGGGCCAGGCCTGCAGCTGTGTCCCAGCGGAGCCACCAGCCGGCGGAACTAATGTCCTCTAATGAGATCCGGGCCGAGAGGCAGAGCGCCTTTATTGTCTGTGGCTGGTAATGAGACTCCTCATAAACTGGGACTAAAACTGGGGTCTGCAGAGAACTGCGGGGGCGGGGGTGCCCGGGAGAGGGAGTGGGCTCTGCCTGCCAATCCCACCCCCGCCCCGCCCCCTGGGGCTCCATGGAGTCCACAGGCTTCTGCTCTGTCCTCTGCCCGGCCCAGGCCCACAACCTGAGCCGCCTGTGCCCGGGAGCTCTGCTCACACCCAGGCGACCTGCTCTGGTCTCAGACCAGATCCCCAGGGCAGACGCTCAGGCTTGTGGAAGGACACCCTCTCTGTCGTTCTGTTGTTGGACGGCTGGCACTCTGCTAGCCTGGGGCACGGCTCCATGGTCAGCTCTGGGGGGTTCACCCTCCACCTAGGTCCTCAGCTGACCCCCCGCACTTCCCCAGGGAGCTGCCGTGCTGTGGCTTGTTGCAGGGGACAGCGGGCATGGAGGGGAGACAGGCCCTCTCCGTGGACACGCTGCATCTCGGCCTGGCTCAGCCCTGACGTGGAGTCAGAGCCCGGGACGGACGGCTGACTGGGGTGAGGTGGTGGCCAGCCTGAGGGCCTCCGCTTGCCCTCTGGCAGCGGAAGGACCACCGACCCGCCCCTCGGCGCGGAGGGCCAGCTGGGGCAGGAGCTGTGGGGCGGCCGGGACACCTTCACTGCTGGCGAGAGGCCTGCACCTGCAGCAGGGGACCTGGGAGAGGGCTTTCTGCCGCTGAGCAGGTGACCCGGGGATTCCTAACCCGTGTGCTGTGCACCTCACTGAGTGAGCTGGCACCGTGAACTGCCGCAGAGGAGCCTGTGCCCACCGTTCCCCAAAAGGTGGAAGTCTGAGGGCAGGCCGGGCGGGTCCCAGGCCCTCCCGCCAGCCGGCTCCCACAGCCCGCGCTCCAGGTGGTCCCTGGCGTCCAGCTGGGCGGCGCTGGGCGCGGGCGGTGCTGGGAGGGCCCCGGTTTTGTGCCCAACAGACCGCACAGCAGCCGATGCTCCCGCCGCACCTACCAGCAGGGGGCGTGCCTGCAGCCTGCGGCCCCCTGAGCCCCAGGGCTGCTGCAGCCTCCACCATGCTTCCAGGGGGCAGGGGCTCACTGACCCAAGCCGCTCCTGGGTGGACACAGGGAAGTGAGGCAGCAGGGGGGGCAGCTGAGCAGCTCTCGCTCATGGTGGTGCCCAGCTGGCACTGCCCAGCTGGCCGGGGCGGAGGGACCGGGACCATGAGAGGAAAGGCACAGGGACAGGAGCAGCTGCCCTCAGGGCATACGCGTCGCGTGCCTGGTGCTGTCCTGAGCACGTCTCGGACGTCTGCTGATCGAGTCTTCACAGACCTCTTCTGAAATATGTATTCACAGAAACCCATTGTACAGACGGGAAGACTAAGGCCTACAAAGCGACTTAACCAAGGCCCCTCAGCTGGCAGTTGGTAGAGCTGGGACTCAAGCCCAGTCCACCTGCCCCCACTTTGCGTCTCACTGCGGGGCAGCCACGGGGTCATCTCCAGGTCGTAGGGGCGGGAACAGAGCTGCCTGCTGCTCCCTCTGACCAGGGCCTGGGCCACTGCTCTGCCCTGGGGACTCTGGAAGGCACAGATGCCACGGCCCCTAGGGACACACACCTCTGCTCCTCCCCTGCTCCAGGTCAACCCTGGAACTGTCCAGTTCCCTGCAGGGCCCCGTCTGCTGTGCTGTCAGGAAGTCCCTCCCTGCATCCCTCTCGGGTCTCTACTGCTGCAGCGAGTTCCTGTTTCCTGGTGCAGTGGGTCAGGGTTCAGACGGTGGGTAAGGTGTTTTCTCCTAGTCCTTCCCTTCCGTCAGCTCCCAGCTCCAACAGCACACAGCACCCGAGCTGAAGGGTTAACTGGACGGCGGTGTTCTCTTCAGCTCAGGGCATTTCCTCTGCAAGGTGATCCCCGCTCAGATCTTGAGTTACCTCCTGCCCCAGCTCACACAGCTGCTGCCCCTGCAGAGCTGGGCTCTGTGGAGAGGGGTGGGCACCTCGGGGGGACCCTGCCCGCTGAGCCTCCGTGCAGGGTGCGGGCGCCCAGGGAGCCCTCTCCCCACTCCTGCCCCTCGTTCCCACTTCCTGCCAACAAGGGGCGGCCCCGCGCTGCTGAACCAGGGAGCCTCCGGCCCGGGCACGCTGCCGCCTGGACACACGTGGTTCTGAAGGGCTGTTCGTGGAGGACCAAAGCCCACACTCACGCCCCTTTCTATTTCTATTTATTGTTAATATGTTTTCATTGATCTCAGAGAGAGGAGGGGAGAGGGAGAGAGAGAGAAACATCGATGAGAGAGAAACATCAGAGTGGCCACCTCTCCCATGCCCCCCACCAGGGACCGAGCCTGCAACCCAACCGGGAACCCAGTGGGCGACCGCCTGGTGCATGGATCGACTCAGCCCTGAGCCACGCCGGCCAGGCTCATGCCCCCTTTTAAATGCCGAGTATGTCCCTGTCCCCTCAGATGGCGCTTTTCTCCAAGTATCCATGCAGAAAGCAAAGGGGCTGAACCAGTAGCTGAAACCTATCTCCCAAGGTCCCGCCCAGTGGTCAGGGATCCTGAGTGTCCGGTTAACACCAGAGTCCACATAGCTCCGAGCTGGGAAGGCGGAAAAGAAGAGTCTCTCCAGGGAAGCATCTCCCGCAAGGGTGCAGAGCCCCGTCTCAGGCCAAGGGCTGAGCACGAAAGGAGAGCGGTGTCCAGCTTCCCGCCCCTGACGGACCTGGCCACCTGTCTTGGAAGGAGCTGGGTAGGGCGCATCCTACGTGTCCTCCCAAAGTCATCCTCACTGACGCCGACGTAAACACAGACATTGGTAAGGCTCAGAGTCCCCCACAGAATCCTAGTTGGAAAGACACAGGACCCCAGTTAGAGGAGAATACACTGGATCTATGACCCGTGTCCCGTGCTGACCCATAGATACCAGTGCACCGTCCTCCTGGCCCTCGTTCCGGGGCGCACGCATGGTGGGGTGTAGCTAACTTCACAAGACACAGCCCACATTCTGGGTCCACTGTGCACTGGAGCTGAGACTAGATGTGACGGTCAGACACCTATACCCAAGCCCCACCGCGGGCCAGCGTACCTTCCAGCCTGGCGCACTGGCTCACATCCAAGGTAAAAAAGTCCCCGAAACAGGTGAACAACAGACACCCTCTCGGTCCCCCTCTCAGGCAAGAGCCATTCCATTTCCCAGATTCACCAGGAAAGAGACAATTAGGAGAAATCGAAGGTACAGTCACACCTCCCTGGGGTGTTTTCTGTTTGTGATCAACAGTGAGCAGAAGTCAGCTGCTAAACAATGGCGGTATCACAGACACAGCGTCGGGGCCCCCTCTGCCCCAGCCTGGCCCCCCGACTCAGCCTCGCAGTGTGCAGCTGGGTCCTGGTCAGACGGTGGCCGAGGACAGCACTCTGAGAAACGGGAGAGGAAATCACCACCCCTGACACTCCGTGTCCCAGAGGAAGCCACCGCGATAGCAGGCTCTGCACAGCTGCAGAGAAGGGTGAGCCGGGGCCAGACAGGTCTTCTGAGGGTGTACATGACACCTGGGGTGTGTTTTCTCTCCAGACAGAAGGTTTGGGGAAGCCAATTAGGGAGGGTGTGGTACAGCTGGGACACCAGCCCTGCACCTGCTTCTGAGGCAGGTCCTCGGCCCCTCCCTGCGCTGCTCCTGCCCCTCTTTGGCGATGCAGCCCCTGTGCCCACAGGCTCTCTCCTCTGAGCTCATGGCAGGGACACTGTCATCTCAGAGGCCGGGGGCTTCACCAACCACTGGGCCTGGCATGTTGTTGAAATCCTACTTCTGTGTTTACGCTTCAACAGCCAGATTGGGAAGGTTTTTAAGCCAGGGGGCCACACACAAACCAGGGGCTCCCTGACCGCCCCCCCCCCCATCTGCGGACTCCTCTCCTCATCCTCCATGCTCAGGAGAACCCAGAAAAGAGCATCAGGCTGGCAAGTCCCCTGAGAGAAGCAGCGACAGGCAGTCAGGAGGAGCTTGGGAGTGTGGAGAGGGGTGTGTTGGGGGCAATTCTGGGCCTACCAACCGATCTGTCCAAGTGTCAGACAGGCACCCCCATATCCACGTGCCCCCTGCACAGAGGCACAGGGGCACAGGCCGGGTGCAGGGGACGCTGAGTCCAGGAACTCTGGCAGCGGCTGAGGCTACCCAGCCATGACAATGACAACCAGGCAAGGAGCAGCCAGCACTACTATTAAATGCCTTTCTGGCTGTGGTCCCTTCTCTGCATCCCACCCCCTCCGTCTGGATTTTTGGGGATGGGGGTGTCCATACTTGGGCCAGGTGACACTGTCACCTCTCAACCCCTACTTCCTGAGTGGGGTGGAGCAGGGCAGGCCTCTGGGCCCCAAAGCAGGAATTAACTACTTTGTACCCCAAATCTGGGGGAAAAGAAATAACCAAATAACCAATGAGGGTGCATTGTTGCCCCCCAAACCTTCCCCTTCCTTTATCTGACCCAAGACTAGGGTAACCCCCAGTGTGCCAGACCCACCTCACTCCAGGGATGCTCCCCTGCAGCTGGTCTGGGTGTGGGCAACACGAAGTTTCCAGAAGCCCAGGCCCAGGACCAGAAGCATTTCCTGCCCGCTTCCCAAGGAGGGCCAGTGAGCTACAGACCCATTCTCACCAAGACCACCCTGCCTGAGGGGCTCACTCAGGAGCCCAGGAAATGGGCAGGACACCTGTAGGGGCTGGCATTCCCCTCCCCCACACCTCTGGCAGGGCGCACCCCCAGGCTGCAGGAGTGGGGGCCCATGGCGCTAGCGTCCACAAAGTGCTCTAGAACCCACTGGCCACTCCCTGGGATTTGGGGAGCCCGGCAGGGAGCTGGCGGCAGACGAATACAGACGTGAATGAGCCAGGTTCCTGCCTTCCAGGGCTGCAGCCCGGCCCTGAAACTCAGCAGCCCGGCGGCCCCTGGAAGCAAAACTGCCGGCGGGTCCGCAGCATCGCGGGAACCTCATCCGGGTCCCGCCAGCGGCGCTCGCGGTCTCACCTTCGTGCCCCACGCGGAGCCGGTCTCTGTACTCAGACCTCTTATTCTGCCACCCTAAGGCCAGGACCACGTGCTCCAGCCAAGCCCCGAGCCCCCCCCCCCCCCCAGCCCCCATCTCGCTGGAGCGGGAGGTGGTCTCGGGTTTCTCCCGGGGGAACCCCACCCCTCCCGGACCCGCGCTGGTGTCGCCAGCCACCGTGAAACCAGCCACCGTGGGAGCCGGCCGCTTCCCCAGGGACACAAAGGGTTAAACCCAGGCGCCGGGACTCGGTCGGATTTGCCTCCTGAACGCGTTTTCCAGCCCATTCCCCGCACCAACGCGCAGGCTGGTCCCGGCCTCTGCCCCGTGCTACCCCAGGAGGGGCCCCTGCGGGCCACCCCGGCGTGGAGCGTCCGGTTGACCCTCGGGGGCCGCTGGCACTTGGAGGAAGGGCACCCTCGGGAAAGTGGGTCACGCAGCCACCTGGCTGGCACGAAGCCCGCGGCGCCTCCAGGGGGAGAGCCCCGAACCGGGCGCGGAGCTGGAGGAGCCCAGCCCGCCGGCCGGGAGGTTGCGCTGACGCGCGGGCCGGCCTCGCGGTCGGGAAGGAACCGCAGGTGAGCGACCAGCGGGCTGCGCCGCGGGAGCCGGCTCCACGCACCCCCGGCGGCGCGGCGCGGCGTGGTGCGGGAGGGGCCCACGCGCCCCACACCGCCTGGCAAAGGGGCCTGACAAAGAAACTAAGCACCCCGCCATCCTCCAAGCTGCAGCCCCCCAGCTCGGAGACCGTCGCCCCCCCCCCCCCCTCGGGCTGTTGTCCCATCCCGAGATGCCGATTACCGGGGTTATTTTGCATTTATGTAACAAGCAGTGTTTCCAAACTGCTTCCCGAGCGGAGAGCTGGTTATTAAATAAACCGAACGCGATTAGATATCATTTGTGTGAAAATCTGCGCGGAGAAAGTGCTCTCTGGCTGCCCAGGGGTCTGCATCGACCGCCACCCTGCAGGGCGGGTTGCTCGGCTCCCCACTGTCCTCCGCCGGGCCCCCTCCCCGCCCCTCACCTGAGCCGTGACCCAACTTTCTGGGTCCCTTCCCTCCCGCAGCCCAGACGCGCCCCCATCCAGCTTCCAGCCCGGGAGCGCCGGGCGGGGAAACACGGTAAGAAGCAGGTCGAGGCGGAACGCGCTTACCTGGGAGGAAGATCGCGGTCAGGCCGAGGGCGAGTCCCCACCAGCGTCCAGCCGCGCTCGCGAGCCCCATCGGAGCCATCCGGGGCCGGCGGGCCGGCGAGCAGGGCCGCGAGCAGAGCGCTCCCCGCGCTCAGGAACCGGCCGGAAGACGAAGGCGGATCCGGCCTCCGAGGATCCAGGTCAGCCGAGCCGCGGCCGGGCAGGGTGCGCTGGGTGGGCTGGGCGCGGCGGCAATCCGCCCGGGTGCCGGCAGCTCAGAGGCTCGGCAGATGCCCGCCGCCAGTGGCTAGAGCCATGCCCCTTCCTCCCCCGCTCCCTCCCCGCGCCGGTCCCGCCCTCTTCTTCCACGCAGAGGTCTGGAGAGGGACCCACCCCCGGCGCGCCCGCTGCCCAGCTGCTCGGCTGCGCGGGCTCCCGGCCTCGGCGCGCTCACAGCCTCCCGCTCGGCGCCAACTCGCAGGCGTCCATGGCCCGCGCCCTCCGAGGGTGGTGGGTACGAGCCCCGCAGCGGGGGGCGGCCCGGGGGGCTCGGGGCCCAGGCGGTCGGCGGCCCGCGGCCCTGGCGGCTCTGGCTGGCGGCTCCGCACGAGGACAGGCAGCCGGTGCGCCCGCGACCCCGCCGCCGCTCAGTGGGGCCGGCGACCCGCAGCGCAGTGGAGCTGCCCGGGCACCGAGCGCAGCCGCGCGCCTCCTCCCGTCCGTCTCCCACTCCGAGCCCGGCCTCCGCGCTCGCCCGGTGATGTCAGGGGGAGGGGAGGGCTGAGCGTTAACCCCTCCGGGCCCGGCCTCCGCCGCCGCACACCTTCCGGCCTCCGCGGGGGCGGGTCCCAGCGAGGGCCCGGGGTCCGCTCAGGCCCACGGGCTCGGGAGGCGCCCCATCCGTGGCCTTGCAGCGGGGAGGGGGGAGGACCAGCCGCGCTCCCCGGGCGCGGGAACGGGAGGCAGTGGCCCCTGGCGGCCGGCGCGGGGAGACGCGGCTCCGCGGGGGTGGAGCCAAGACCGCGGGCGTGGGGTTCTGGGGTGGCGGCTGCGGAAGAGCCGGCGCGGTCGGCAGAATACGGGGTCCACTGAGGTCCCGCCGAGCGGCGTCCCCAGGCCCTCTGCTCCCACCCCGGCCCGTTCCCCGTGGAGGAGACACAGGCCCAGCGGCAAGGCCACGTGCCCAGGGCACATGGCGGAGAGTGGCGGACCGCGGACTGGGACTCAGACCAGAGCTGCCTCTCGGGGTCATCTGGACGCCCCACGGAAAGGCCGCGATGCGGGGACCCGCTGGAAGCTGCAGGAGAAGTCGGGGTGGGCAGCAGCGGGGCCACTGAGGCTTCTGGTCTTTTCTAATCCTGCTCCCCTCCTTTCCTAAAAACGGAACCCCTGCCCTCCCCAAATAGAGCTGTTCCCTTGCTGGCACTGTCCTGTTGAGTGATTTTCGGGATTCCGAGACAGTGATCCACGGGGTCAGCGTCCGTCAGTGTGCGCAGGGCAGGTCCTCTCCATGGCCTTTCCTCCCCACTGACCACATCCGGTGTGGGGGGCTTCCGGACCAGGCCGCTGGGCCCTGGGGTCCAGGGCAGCCGTCCCCTCCCCTCCCCTCCCCTCCTCTCTCTGGACCTCCAACCCCATTCTCTCCCCCAGGAGGAGGCTGACAGGCAGAGAGGGGTTCCCACTAGGGGAACCTCGTTCTCCTCAGAAGCCTGGCCACAGGGTGCTCCCTCTGCCCACTGCTGTCCTTTGCCCAGCCAGCAGGAGCAGAGGGGATGTGGCTGCTGCTTATAAAATGCAGATTCTAGTCCCAGGGAGCAGGAGGAGCAGGAGGGGGGGCAGGCAGGGCCCCCCTTTCCCACTCTTTCGGATCTGGCCCTGGGGTGTCTCTTGGTTTCTGGCTGAAGCAGTTTAATTCGGCACCCACAGGAACACCCCACACTCGGGAACTTACCTTTAACAATTGCAACCTTGCATTCTTGTTACCAAGCACCGTGCCAGGCTTGGGGATACAGAGACATGGTCATTGTCCTGAAGGCACTCAGTCTGGTTGGGGGGCAGGGGAATGACAGACAGTGGTGTGTCCTAGAGATGGGCACACAGGACCTGCTGGGTCTCGGAGAAAGTGCCCAGTTCAGCAAGGAGGTGGGGTGGGGTCTCCACAGGGGCCAGTCAGTCATCCCTCAGACAAAGGCATGTGCTGGAGGGAGGGCACTAAGGAGACGGGATGGGAGGCAGCTTGGTCAGCAGGAACAAAGGTGCAAAGGCCAGCAAGGCTGAGTGAGGCCCCCAGTGGCTGGTGGCAGCCTGAGCCTGACTTGGGGAGAGGAGAGGCTGCAGAGCCATGAATACCAGGCAGCCGCCAGCGGGGTTTTACCCTGGGGAATGCCTGCTCATGGGTCCCCGTGGCCCAGTCTGGCGGCCAGGCACCTCCCCGCTGGTCTCTATGGCCTTGAAGGGCCAGGGCTGAACTCTGTTCATTGCTGTGGTTTCAGACGCTGCCTGGCGTGTTGTAGTTGAATGGGTGGGTGTGAGGGGCGGTTCCTGATGCACCGATGCCCATCATTTCCTGCTCATGGTCTCCCCCTCTCCATCTTTGGGTAAGGTTTCTTTGACCTGGCCTTAAATGGGTTTCCAGAGAGGGTGTCTGGGTGCCCGAGGATGGGCTGGGTAGAGAACATAGAGGCAAGTTAATGAGAGAGCATGGCCGCACACCCACCATCTTTAACAAGTGCCTGAAACAAGCAGAGAACCAACATGGGTGCCAAGTGGTGTGAGAGTGTGAGTGTGTGTGTGAGTGTGAGTGTGTGTGTGAGTGTGAGTGTGTGTGAGAGTGTGAGTGTGTGTGTGTGAGTGTGTGAGTGTGTGTGTGTGAGTGTGTGTATGTGTGTGTCCGCGTTCACGTGTGTATGAGTATGTGTGTTTTTGTGTGTGTGCGCGCATGTGTGTGTATGTGAGTGTGAGTGTGTGTGAATGTGTATGTGTGTGTGTGAGCGTATTGTGAGAGTGTGTGCGCACGCACGTGTGTGTGAATGTGTGTGTGTATGAGTGTGTGTGAGTGCGTGCGTGTGTGTGAATGTGTGAGTGAATGAGTGTGTGTGTGCATGTGAGTGTGAGTGTGTGTGAGTGTGTGAGTGTGTGCAGTGGGTTTACTCAGAGAGTAAGCAGATGCCTGTTTGAGAACCTACGGAGCGAGGCGCTGAGGATAGAGAGTGAGCTGTGGCTGAGACCCCCTCAGGTAGCTCTGTTACAAGCGGAAGGGCTGCGGGGAGGAGGGAGCGGGTGCTTCTCGCGTGGAGAGCAGGGGAGGCTTCTGGAAGAGGTGGCCTTGGAGTGAGCCCTGAAGGGTGCAGCAGATTTGAACCAAGAGAGATCCAGGAGAGAATGTGCGAAGGGAGCAGCTTGTAGGTGGACATGAACGTGAGGGAGGTCAGGCCGAGTGGGAACAGCAAGGGCTCCTTTCTGTTTCGCATTCTGGGCACGTGGACGAGAAAGGGACAGACCCTGAACCATGGCGAAGGTTTCCTTCAGGGGTGAGAGGGAGCACAGGACCAACCTTCAGGAGACTAGGTTCTGGTCCCTATTCTTTTTTCTTTTTAAATTTTTATTTATTGAATTTGGAGAGAGGAAAGGAGAGGGAAGGAGATGGATTTGCTGTTCCACTCAGCGATGCATTCGTTGGTTGACTCCTGTGGTTCTTCTATGTGCCCTGATGACACGGAACCCGCAGCCTTGGCGTGCTGGGGTGACGCTCTAACCGAGCCGCCTGGGCAGGACTCCGCCTTGCCCTTCAGCTGGAAGTCCAGAGTCTTTCTTGCTTCTTCCCTGGTCTTCAACCACCACCTTCCAACTCAAACGCCAACACTTGATTCTGCTTCCAATATACATCTCCGTGATAGTGTCCGTTTGTGCCGTTATCACCCAGCCCGTGCTCTCGTGAGTTCTGCCCGATCCTTTTGCTGTCCTCTGGCAGTGAAGTCTGTGCCCCCCAAGGGGAGGGAGTGAGATGTGATGGTCAAGTACACAGGACTGCGGGGCCAGACCGCTTTCATTGAAATCCTGAAACCCCAGCTCAGCCGCTCGGTTGCTGTGCTGTCCTTTGGCAAGTGGCTTAACCTCTCTGGGCTTCGATCCCCCATCTGTGCCATGAGGGGAGAGAATAGCACCCACTTCATGGAGCTGCTGTGCAGATTCAGATCAGTGCTTGGAGCCATGCCTAGCGCACAGGAAGAACGATTGGAGTGTTGCTCATTACTGTCACTGTAATCTTTTCTCCACGTCCAGTTTCGCTTTCCTCTGCCATGGTGCCAGCGGGATGTATGTATCTTTAAAACTCTTGATTTTGTTTTTCAGTTTTCTTTTTCTTTATTGATATATTAGAGAGACAGAGGAAAGGAGAGGGAGAGAGAGATGGAAACATGGATGAGAGAGGACATCGATGGGCCGCCTCCTGCATGCCCCCCACTGGGGATCAGGCCCACAACCTGGGCATGTGCCTGCCTGGGAATCGAACCCGTGACATCTTAGTGCATGGGTTGACGCTCAGCCCCTGAGCCACACCTGCTGGGCTAAAACTCTTTATTTTGAGATAGATTTGGATTTATAGAAAAGTTGTGGAGATGATAGAGTTTCCATATGTGCTTCGTACAGCTTCCCCTAATGTTAATCTCTTATGTGAACATGGTACATTCGTCAACGCTAAGAAATGAGCATGGTGTATAACACTATCAATGAAACTACAGAACGGATTCAGATTCCTCATTTTCTCACCGATGTCTGTTTTATGGTCCAGGTCCCAGTGCACAATTCCACATTGCATTTAGCAGCGGAGTGTCTTCTGAGTCAATGATCAGACTCCCGCATCTGAGAGCCCTCGGGCCCACCAGCCTCCGAGGCTGCTGTCCAGTCTTCAGCAAGGCCCGTGGGCCGCCTGCTTCGTCAGCTGGCCTCACACAGCCCAGGCTTTGAGAAGGAGCTGCCAGGCTTTCCTGAGATCCCAGCCATCAAACTCGCCTCCTCAGCCTTCACCACACTGTTCCATCTGCTCCAATGCTCTTCCCCCTGCTTTGTGGCCAGCTACTTACCTGTCCCTTAGGGCTCAGTTTACACGTGTCATTTCCTCAGCTGCCCTTCAGACCCGGTGCGTCCCCTCCTACAAGCTCTCAGAGCTCCGTAGATCGCTTCAGTACTTGTTCACAGACTTGACTAGTTCCCTGCTGGCTGTCGGCCCCTCCAGGGTAGGACCATGTGGGTCTAGTCTCTGCACTTGGGAGGCACTTCGTGAAAAGGTGTCGATTGACGACCTCGCATCCTGTGCTGCTTTCTACCCCTCACTTTTCTTCTCTGGGCCTGTTTTCTCGTCTGCAGACTGAGGAGTTTAATTTGCTCAGTGGTTTTCCAACAGTGTGGGGAAGCCCTAGGATCTCCTGGGCTCCCTACCCCCTGCTTCCATAGGAGCTGTATTTGAAGAGCATGTGTCCACACCAAGACACACCGTCATCCAAATGCAAAAGGGTAAGGACAAAGAGAGAATCTTAAAAGCAGCAAGAGAAAAGCAGTTAGTTACCTGCAAGGGAGCTCCCATAAGACTGTCAGCTGATTTCTCAACAGAAACTTTGCAGGCCAGAGGGAGTGGCAAGAGATATTCAAGGCGATGAAAAGCAACGACCTACAACCAAGATTACTCTGTCCTGCAAAGCTATCATTTAGAATCGATAGACACATCAAGAGTTTCCCAGACAAGAAAAAGCTAAAGGAGTTCATCACCACCAAACCAGGATTATATGAAATGTTGAAGGGTCTTCTTGAAGAAGAACAAGAACAAAAATATGAACAATAAAATGGCAATAAATACCTATCTATCAACAATTGAATCTACAAACAAAATGAGCAAGCAGAACAGAAACAGACTCATAGATACAGAGAACTTTTTGTTGCTTGCCGGATGGGAGGAGGCTGGGGGGATGGGTGAAAAAGATGAAGGAATTAAGAAGTACAAATTGGTTGTTAGACTGATGAACCTCAAAGGGAAGCGGGGAGGGAGGGTGGGAAGAGATAAACCAAAGAACTTCTATGCATATATGCATAACCAGTGGACAGCGACAATAGTGTGGAGAAGGCAGGAGGGGGTCCATGGGGAAAAGGGGGGGCATCTGTAATACTTTCAACAATAAAGATACGTTTAAAAAGAAAAAAAAATTGAAATAGACTCATAGATACGGAGAACAGACTGATAATTTCCAGAGGGGAGGAGGGTTGGGAGACTGGGTGAGGGATTAAGAAGAACAAATCTGTAGTTAGAGAACAGCCACACGATGGAAAGACTAACATGAAGACTAGTCAGTAACATTGTAATAACTGTGTGACGCCAGCTGGGTACTGGGGGACACTTTGTAAAGTGCTGTCCACCTGACACTGAGACAAAATAATATCGATGTAAACTGTAGTTGAAGAATAAGATGTAAAAAATAATTGTATTAGGTGCATATGTTTTGCATGGACCTGTAGAGTATCATGAAAATAATAAAGAGTATGTTGTTTTCGTGTCCTTTAAACCTTGGGGTTCTGAGGAAAATTCTTCCTCGGGGGTTCCGCTGCTCAGAAAGGTTTGAGCCCCCTGACGTGTTATTGCATTGTGTGTTATGCATTGCATGCAGTTGCATTGTTTTGTAATTCCGTGATTTCTTCCTGCAGGTGGTGGTGAGCCGTTGAAGGTTTCCAAAGTGAGAAGCGCTTGTTGGGAGCTGTTGGAGCCGAGCTTTCCGAGGACTCCGGCGATGACGTGAGCAGGACGGGCGGATGAGGACTGGACAGTGCGGGAGGAGCAGCCCGGAGAGGATGCTGTCCTGGAGGTCAGAGGAGGAGAGACCTGAACGGAGAAGGACGTTGCCAACAGCGTCTGCCACTGTGGAGAGCAGGTGGGGACCCGAAGGGGTGTTTGGGAACAGTGGCAGGAACACTGGTGACCCTGAGAGGGTGGTGCTGGTGGCAGGGCGGGGCAGAGGCCAGATGACAGGAGCGAACGGCGGGTGAAGCAGAGCCAGTGTCCACGCTGCTCGGAGAAGTTCACCGTGGACAGCTGAGCAAAGGGATCAGAAGCTGGAAGAGGGTGCGCATGACACATACCAACAATCTAGTTTCTCCTTTTTTTTCTTTTATCCTCACCCAAGGACATTTTTGCATTTATCTTCAGATAGAGCGGAAGGGAGAGGGGGGTAAAGAGAGAGAGAAACATCAATATGAGAGAGACACATCGAGTGGTTGCCACCCACACGACCCCAACCGGGGCCGGGGACAAACTGCAACCGAGGCACGTGCCCTTAGCGGGAACCGAACCAGGACTCTCTGGTCCGCGGGCCGACACTCCAACCGCTGAGCCAGACCTGCCAGGGCTAGTTTCTCCTTTTTGATGGGAAATCCAGAGCCACTGAGTGTCTTGTCAGCAGGGGGAAGGGTGGCAGGAGACAGAGAAGACGAGAAGCCCTGTGAGGAGGCTTGGATGGTGAACTGGGGTCGGGGACGGGCCAGCCTCGGGGAGGGGAGCACTCATCCTTCCTGGACCCGGAGGGAAGAGGAAAAACACAGTGAAGGCAGATGTTTGGGGTAGAAAGCCGGGAAGCTAATAATACGGTCGTCGCAGTAAAGTAGGAATTGAGGGGACTTGCGGAGAGTGGACAGACGGACAGACGGTGGCTTCTGATCTCGTACAGGGAAAGTGGAGGCGGCGGCAGGGAGAGGGCTCAGCAGTCTCCACACCTGAAGGGAAAGGAGCAGCATGGACTGTGTCTTCACAGAGCAGTCAGGATGCATGGGCGTAGATGAGGCAGTGACTTCAGTGTATTCCGGGGAAGAATATTCGGGAACCGACAACAGGATGAACCCCTATCTCCTTTCAGATTGAGGCCCGGGTCCATTGACCAGGGATTCTGTGGACGGGACTCGTGCCTGGGCACTGAGTCGGCCAGCTGAGCGCCAGGTCCCTCCGGGCTCTGGACTGGACGACAGCGGGAATGACAGCGGTCCAAAGGACAGGCACTCGGACTCGGCTTTCTCACCTGCCCCGTGGCTGGGGCAGCGACCAGACAGAGGTCAGCCCTGCGGGAGGAGCCATCCCCAGGACACTGTCCCCAGAGCCCGCCCTCAGCTTCCGCGGGCTTTCAGAGAGGTCACTGCTGGGCTTGGAAAAGGCCCAAAGTCAATACAACAATGACTTCCCTTCTGGCCGTGACTCGGCCCCCTGTGTCACTCCGTGATTGGCTAATAACGCTCACTGTGATGTGGGGAGACCCTGTGAAGAAGTCCCCAAGGTGCCCCCGCCCCTGGAAGCTCGCTAGGAGAAGATCAACTTGAACATGCTGAATGGGGGTCACACACTTCTGTGTCCCCAGTCTGGGGTCAGTTGGGGCTGAGGACAGGAGGAGGGATTCACGGAGGAAGTATGGCCAAAGCCCTGGCCAGCCCAGAGAGGACCCACTGGCGTGGGGGCCCCCATTTCTAAGCTGACAGGCCAACTGCACCCTGACAGTGCTCCTGGGCTAGCCGGGAAGCCACAGCCCCTAACTCCTGTTGTCACCGTTCGGGTGGGTGTGGCGATTATGCTGCCTCTGTGCCCACATGCTCAGCCACATCTAATGACTGTTGTTCCTCCCGAGGTCACTGCACAGCTCCCTCCTGCCCCGGCTGCCTTGCTCCTGGGGACAGGGGAGCAGGGGACACAGCCGCCCAGGTCCAGTGACCGACACCCTCAAAGTGGTGCCACCAGGCTGACAGGCAACCAGCCTCTGCCGGGGGGACCGTGGTGTCCCAGGGTCTCTGTGACGCTGGGAGTTGGAGCTCTGAGCACTGATGGAAAGGCCCCGGTTTTATTTATTTTTTATTTATTAATTTTATTGTTGAAAGTATTACAGATGGCCCTCCTTTTTCCCCACTGACCCCCTCCTTCCCACTCCCACCCCCTCCTGCCTTCCCCAGCCTAGTGTCCGTGTGGATTGGTTGTGCATATGTGCATAGAAGTTCTTTGGTTTATCTCTTCCCTCCCTCCCACCCCCATCCCTCTGAGGTCTGTCAGTCTGCTCCCTACTTCCATGTCTCTGGACCTCTTTTGGTCGACAGCTATTTTGTTCATTATGTTCCACAGATAAGTGAGATCATGTGGTATTTGTCTTTCTCTGACTGGCTTATTTCGCTCAGCATAATACTCTCCAGGTCCCTCCATGTCGACTCAAAGGATAAGAGATCTTTCTTTCTTACAACTGCATAGTACTCCATCGTGTACATGTACCACAGCTTTTTTATCCACTCATCTACTGATGGACACTTGGGCTGTTTCCAGATCTTAGCTATTGTAAATAGTGCTGCTATGAACATGGGGGTACACGTATTCTTTCTGATGGGTGTTTCAGGCTCCTTAGGGTATATTCCTAGGAGTGGGATCACTGGGTCAAATGGCAGTTCCATTTTTAATCTTTTGAGGCAACACCATAGTGTTTTCCACAGTGGCTGCACCAGTCTGCATTCCCACCAGCAGTGTGCTAGAGTCCCCTTTTCTCCACACCCTCGCCAACACGTGTTGTTTGATGATTTGTTGATGGCAGCCATTCTGACAGGTGTGAGGTGATACCTCATGGTCGTTCTAATTTGCATCTCTGATGATTAGTGACGTTGAGCATTTTTTCATGTCTCCTGGAGAGGCCCCCGTTTTATCTCGAACCACCTGCTTTTCCAGAAAGGAGGGACTCCAGAAGGTAACTTTGTCTGTGCTGTGCCTCTGGTCAGAAGCCCTCAACACGTTCCCAGGAATCTCGACAGCCTCCAGCCTCAGGAATTCTGGACGTGACTGAGGCAGCTCCTGACTGGGGTGGAATCCTTAAAACTCGAGAGTGGTCTGAGAAGAGGACCTCAGGGACCAGGACGCTCAGCCCAGGAGACGGGACAGGGCGGCTGGGCTTCTGCCTGGAGCAGCCCCCACGGGGACAGAGGCCGAAGGGACAAGGACCTGGAAAGAGGAAGAAGACACTCAACCACCCCCCACACACACACCCTCTTCCTTTCGATGGCGCCTTTAGGTCCAGGATGACAGGGTGCTGTGGGCAGAATAATGATCAGGATGGACTCCTTGTCTAGAAAAAACCTGATGTTTTATTCCTGAGAGCCTTCTGGAAGCTGAGACACGGGAGGTACTGAGGGAGCCCAGGGTTCCTGGGTCAGCCAGGCCCAGGGAGAGCAGCCCGGGCAGAGACAGCCTCGCGAGCTTGTCCAGGGCCTGTGGGTCTCAACGAACTGCTCTGGGCTCCGGATCTCTTTAGGACCCGATGACAGCGATGTCCCCCTGCCTGCAGACCTCACAGGTGCACGGGACAGGGCTCCAGGGCAGCCTGCAGAGGCCCGGCCGGGCCCCGAGTTAGCGATCCTGCGGGGGGGAGTCCTTGGGGAGCAGCCCCTGAATCCAGGCTCCCTGGGACCGGCTGAGGGGGTGCCCGTGACGGGCGGGTCCAGACTGAAGTGGGGAGAAGAGCGGCCTGGCGTCCACACCGGTCACCACCCTGAGAATCCGCACCTGTGCCCTGACGGCGACATGGAGAGATGGGGACAGTTTGTGGGCAAAGGTGTTTCATTTTACAATCTGCTCTGATATCACTACGCTGTCACCGTACTAACGGATTTAATTTCTCTGTTACACGAAGGCCTCTCCTCCGGAAGAGCCTCTGGCTCCCAGCTGCTGCGGGTGACGTGACACCAGCCCTCCTGGAGCGCAGGCTGCTGGGACGGGGCTTCGGGGGAGCCGGGGCCTGCAGGTGGCATCCAAGGCGGACGGCGCCCAGGCCGGTCCCTGCCTCTGAGGACCTCAGGAGGAGGCTGAGCGAGAGGGAGGTGACATGCACTCAGGAGGCCGAGGTCTGTGTCCTGCCTCCGCCATCGCCAGCTGTGGCCTAAGGGTGACCCACGGTCCCGGTTTGCCTGGGACTGAGGGGCCTTCTGGGACGTGGGACTTTCGGCGCTGAAACTGGACAAGGGCTGGGCTCACCAGAATGAGTTGGTCGCCCCATTAACGAACCACTTGAACCTGTCCGTGCCTCAGTTTCCTTGTTTGTAAAATGGTATTGGTGACTTCCAGCACGTTTGAAACTCTGCCATCTTTACACCCGTTGGGGAGGGTGGTGACGGTTGGTGGGGGGACGGAGGGGACGGAGTGGGGGAAGCAGGGGTGGCCCCAGCGTGAGATCCGAGAGACCCGGGAGCCTGTTCAGATGCACACCACGACTCAGACACAGAGCGTTAACCTCCGTACAACAGGCTTCTAACAAGAGGTCACTGAATGAAGGTCTGACCGGATGCCGTGCCAGGCATTGGGGTAAAGCCATGGACGGAGACATGTCCCTTCCTGCCTGGGCCAGAGTCGCCCAGGGGAGGAAGGAGCTATCAGGAAGTGGGGTGATGGGAAATCGAGGTGCCAGTAGGAACTCCCTGTGTGGGGACCTTTCTAATCTAGGAGGGAAGGAGGGTCAGGGAAGCGTCCTGCAGAGGCGAGCTGAGCCCCAGGAAGGAGGACGTCTCGTCAGGGTGTCATGGAGAGAAGCCGTCAGAGGGCAGAGCAGCGAGAGCCGGGCGCTGGGTGTGTCCAACACCAGGAGCAGCTCAGTGTGGCGGGTGCGGCAAAGCGGAGCGGGAGGAGGCCCGGGGAGGCGTGTGCCGGGCTGTGTGGACGCTGCACCTGCGGGGAGTTTGGACGTAACCCTGAGAGCAGCGAGGAGGCCTGGGGCTTTGCACCCGCCCTGCTGTGCTAAGAGGTGTCCCTGGGCCAGGCGCCGGGTGCAGCCTGTCCTGGCCGAGTCCTCTGACCTAGAGGTGCCAGCTCTGTCTGTCCAGCTCCCAGGGCCCCTGCGCCTGGCCCCGCTGCTGAGCACTCCTGTGGTCCCAGCCTGGTGTGGTCAGTCTACCTTCCCCTGGCAGGGCCCTCTGCCTGGCACAGACCGTGGCCCCAGGGGCAGAGGGGCACCCCCCCAGGCAGGCTGCTGTCCCCACAGTGTGTGTGGGCTTCCTGGCCGCAGGGCCGTGGATCAGGGCGTCCCCAGTGAGCAACCTCCTGGTCATTGGGGCAGGGAGGTGAGCAGGCCTCTGTTTGCATGTATGTGCACACACAGGCACGTGTGCACACGGGTTCCCTGACGTGTACGTCCACACTGTCCCTGGAACTCAGGCCAGCACGTGGAGAGGTTCCGGCTCCTGCATGAGGTGAGTGGGCACTCGTCCCGCCCCTGCACCCAGCACCCACAGCCCCACACGGTGCCCGGCGCCCCCCTGGCTGCACCCACACGAACTGTTCAGCAAAATGCCTGGCGCACAGGTTCATCGTATTATTATACTTTGATCTGATACTCTATGAAAACGCTCACGTGTGCCCATGTCCCGATACACAAACACGTACCTCGCTCCTTTGGAGGCAGGTCCAACACGAGAACGCCACCCTTCCACGAAGCTGGCACGTGGACTTCCGTGGACACGGCACGCTCGCTCTCACAGGCACAGATGCCACGGGTCACACCCACAGGAGTGCAGCAGTAATAACAATACTGGCAGATCCAGGCCGAGGGATTGCTTGTACGTTTCCAAGGGCTTTCAGGCCTGATCTCCCTAGCGTCCCGTGAGGTCGGTAGGTGAACAGACATGACTGCAGGGGCAGAACCCAAGGACGTTACACATGCCGTCTGGGAGGGGCCTGGAGCCATCTGACTTCCCCATGTGCACCTCTCACGCCCCGGCCTGTCCGACAGCGTCCAGCTCCCGGGATGGAGAGCAGGGATCAGGACCGCGTGGCTTCTAGATTCTGGATTCCTGGTCGAAACATCTCCCAGAGTCCACCTCGGTGAGAAGTGGGAATTAGAGGCTGACAGAGGGAAAGGCCGTCATTAGACACTCCATGGAGTCTCATTTACAACTCCCATCAGACGGAAGTAGCCATGGACTGCGTTGGAGGGACAGGCAGGCTCTGATTTCCTCCAGGATTGCGTGGCCCAGAGGGTCCTGGGAGAGCCTGGCGGTCCTGGGTGGGGTCCTGTCCGGTCTGGGCCCCGCCCCACCTCCATGCACTCTCTCCCCTCTGCTGGGCTGGCTCTGAGGTCTGGTCCTAGGAGCAGGGAGAGAAAAGCACCAGGGAAGGCCCCTCCCTCAGAGCCCCTCCCCCTGCACCAGAGTGCAGCCCCCTCTTTTGCTCAGGGCTGAGCCTTCAGGGCCCATTCAGCACCCCATCCCCTACCTGGCTGGGACAGAAATGGTGAACAGGCTGCCAGGCCCCTTATGTCTGACCTGCCAAGTCCGCGGAGGCCAGGCCCTGGGCCTCAGCTCCGACACTGAATGGCGATGAGACAGCTTTCTTCCAAGGCCTGCGCCCTGGAGGGGAGGAGGCGCCCGATGGCGCAGGAACCGGCAGAGAAGGCCCTTCTCTGTCTCCGCTGCTGCCGCCTCCCTGGCTTCATCATCGCCAGGGCCTTTGCTTCTGCACCTGCTCCGGGGACAGCAGGGCAGCTGAGGGGACCCCCTGAGATGGCGCGGAGAGCACCGCCCCGCAGCCCCGCGCTGGGCGCACTGCGCCCCATGTCCGCGCGGAGGAGGCCAGGGCTGGAGGCGGAGCACGGAGGAGGGCTTCCTGGGGGTGCTGCTCTGACTGGGGGGCGGGGGGACCCCTGGACACTCGTCAGCACCCACTGCCTGGTGCGCTTCTTCCCAGGCGCTGACGACCTTGCTGTGTGTTGATGAATGTTTGGGGTTGGAGCCGAGGGGAAACAGCTGAGCATGGGAAGGCTAGGTCAGGAGAGGCTGGCTGGTGAGAACCACGACCTGGGGCTCGGCCTGCGGGCCCCGTTCTCTGCCACCTTCGTCCCCACGCTCCCTGCGTTGGCCCCAGCGGGACAGCTGGACAGGGCCCCAGAGGCTGCGTAGGGCAGCAGAGAGGTGTGGGCTGGGGCTCGGGCCCTGTGGGCTCCGGTCCAGGCCCTGCCTGAGGCTCGTGGCACCGGGGCCTGTCCCTGACCTCCCGGAGCGCAGTCTCCTCTCTGAACACCCCGCAGAGCGCAGTGAGGACAGAGCAGACACCACGTGCCTGACGCAGAGCCGACACCCAGTCAGTGCTGGTTCCTCCCACTCACCTGAGGGGAGCGTCACCCTCGCCTGGACGGGGCCTGGACATTAGCAACAGTCTCTCAGGGCCACTTGGGACCCAGAGGACGCGGCTCCTGTTCTTCCTGATGTTGACTTCCCCGCATCCACCCCGGTCAGGGCTGGCGCAGGCGACCAGGAGCACGTGGGCACCTGTGACCCGCAGTGAGTGGTGGTGTGGCTGTCTGCTGTCTCCCCCTCACTGGGCGGCACACTCTGCGGCAGGACTGTGCCTGGTCACGTGAGTGCCCGGCCGAGCCCAGCGCCTGGTGCGGGAGGAGGACGACCCTCACCGTCTCACGCCCGGAGCAGGAGGGCAGGGTGGCCCCTGAGTCCTGTGATGTCTTCTCTCAGGCTGCTCCCGGGCTCCGAGCACAGACGACCTTGGATCAACTCCTTCCTCTGAGGGGCTCTGGTCTCTGGGTGTGGGCTTCCCGAGGGCCAGGAGGGCACGCAGACCTTCGAGGGAAGGACACGGGACTGAGTGCCAGGCCTGGGACACTCAATGGACGTGAACACACGAAGGAGGGAAGGCTGGTCCCATCCCCGTCCCCTGCCCGAGGTCCGTGAACAGGCACCTGCCGCCCCAGCCCCCCTCCAGGTGTCTCAGGAGCCTCCATGCTGCTGGGGTGCCCCCGTGTGAGGTGCTGGCTGCTCAGCGCCCCCTAGTGGGTGTGGGCTGGGGGGCGAGGAGTAGTGTCCCCTGGAGGGGAGGCCTGCACTGCCCAGTCCCTGAGTGGGGAGCTCCAGCCACTGCCCCTGTCGCGTCCTCCAGTGTGGAGACCGTCCAGGGGAGCTCCAGCACCGGGTTCTGGGCTCTGGGCCCAGCAGCAGCCAGTACCCACGAGGTGGTGTCCATCTCTCCCCCACACTGTCTGTCCTTCCCTGTCCCTCCTCCGCCAGGAAGCGGCTCTTGGTTGGGAAGAGTAGCCAGGTTGTGGAGGGCCCTGCCCTGACCCTGTCTTAGAGCTAGGAGCAGGGAGGGGACACGTGGACACGCGGACACGCAGACACACACGCGCACACACACCCCCTGCCCCCTGCAGCACCCCGCACTCTGAAGGGCCAGGGGCCTGGGGACACTCTGCCCCTTGAGGCCAGCTCCTTGTCCCCCTCCCCTGACATTTGCATCCGTCTTTGGGTGAATCCACCACCAATGGTCACCCCAGGCTGGCCCAGCCCCCCTCCTCCTGGGGAGGGGTCTCCTCTCCCAGCAAAGATGTTGGGGGCCCTTAGGGCCTCTCAATGCCAGGAGAAGCCCACCTGGGCAGGAGGGGCTCTGTCACCGGCTCTGCAGAGACAATGTGCAGGGATGCGTCTGGGCCGAGGGCACTGCTGGGGGTCCCCGCTCTGGTGCATCAGCGCCAGGCCCCGCGGGAGAATGGCTGACAGAGGGGGCTCCAGAGGTGGGCTGGGAGGGGCGGGGCAAGAAGGCGGGAGCAGGAATCGTTGTTTTTTGGCGGCAGGGATTTCCTGAATCTCTCTTCCCAGCCCACCCTGGAGGGGGAGCTGGACCCGACCTTTGCTGATGGGGTGCCTCTGAGCCTCTGCAGATCCTGCCCCTCCCTCTGTGACAGGGTCGTCCTCCCCTCACAGCATCCAGATGGTGGGTGCCCCGTGGAGGCCGCTCGGCCAGGACGCCCCGGGCTCCGGGTCAGTCCACCTCACCAGAGGCAGAACCGACACCGGCTCCCGGGCCCCAGCCCTGGCCCGGCCCTGACTCTGCCTCGGGGTCCAGGAGCAGTGAGGGTGGGGCTGGCAGCTGGTGCCCAGGAAAGGACAGCTGGGAGGGGCAGGGCCCAGGTGGCCTGAACTCCCACCTGGCACCTGCCTCAGAGCTCCTGCGTGCCACCTGGATGCCCTGTGTACACAGGCCTCGGCTGGGAGCCGGGCGGAGCCGAGCGGGCTGCTGGCTCGCCTGGGTTAAAATACTTCTCCCTGATGCGTGTCCCCATTTGTGGGCAAAGCTGTGCCCACGCGGGTGCTGGGAGATGCGGGCTTATTCACGTACTCACAGTCTCTCGGGACTGGGAGAGACTTTGGAGGGGATCCCCACTCCCAGCCACGTCTGCCACACCCATGCCCGATGTTTACCTGGATTCTGCTTGCTCACTCCTTGTGACAGGGAGCTCACTACTCCGCAAGGCAGTTCATTTCAGCTCTGACCATTGGAGGAATGAGTTGAAAACTGTGCTGGGCAGCTGGGACGGGGCTCTCCCCCCACCTGCAGGAACACAGGCCAGGACAGGTGTCAGGAAGCCCCGAGTGCCTGCCAGCACCCGCTGTGTCCACCTCATGAGCTCAGAGCCTCAGTCGTCACGGGTGTGGCATTGAGGAGACGGAAGCAGGAAGGAGTTCAGGGACTTGCCTGGCATCTCACAGCCCACAGGGGCAGAGCCAGGCTCACAACCAGGGGCTCAGACTCCCCACGCTCTCTGCGGCCACACCCGGCCCTGCGTGTGTGTGCTTGTGTGTTTCCCCTCTGGGAAGCAGAGCCCAGGGGCGTTACTGCAACTGGGAACTCTGGACAAAAATGAAGATACGGGGGTTGCCCTGTTCTTCTCTTCCTCCCCTTTCCCTCCCCCTCTTACTCTCCTCCCCATCACCGTCACCTGGATTTCGTCTGATTAGAAGTCCTCTCCTGAGTGCGGTGTGCTCAGGTTCTGAAGCAAGAACCGGGGAGCTCCAGGCCCATTCAGAGGTGCCCGCTGTGCTGGGGGGTGGCACAAGTGGGGGGCACCTGTATTCTGTTCCACGACTGCCAGGGGTTTGGCGACACACAGCCCAGGAGTGTGTGTTCAGTGTGACGTCTGGGCAGAGCTGGGACGAGGTCCTCACGTCTGATCAGTGCAGAAGGTCCCGGCGCTGCTGCCGGCCTTCCTGCTGTCCTGCCTTCGCCCGTGTTCTCAAGAGCCAGGCTCGGGCAGAGCCGGGCAGAGGGACCCCTGGAGTCGGCACCCTGCCCCTTTGGCCTGGGGCCTGCCACCAGCTGGCTGAGTGACTTGGGGGAGTTGCCCGGCCCTTTGGGTCTCTTCCTCCTTCCTCACTTGTGAAAGGAGAAGCTGAGGCTGATGGTCGGCCAGGCCCTTCAGTGGGGTCTCCCCGAAGTCTGTCGATAGGGCTGCTCTGTGCAGGGGGCAGGCTGGGCCCTGTGGGGGACACGGCCAAGAGGTGGGCGGGGCTGCAATCCAGCTTCTGCTCTTCTCACCAGGCCTGCGCCCTGCTGGGGCTGCACCCGCCCAGAGAAAGAGGCGGAGACACCTGGAGGGTCACCTGGACCCGCAGGGCCCCCGGCAGATGGAGGGACGGTGTAAAGGGAGTTTCTTTATCCGGAGTGTTGGGGGACAGAGCCTAAGGACTGTGGGGGGTGCAGCAGGGACAGACTCCGCTACCCAAGGCCTGGAGTGCTGGGGAGCAGGGGCCCTGGGGGACAGCAGTCAGAGCTCAATGTCAGAGAGGGAGGCTGGGGCGGGAGGGGGCAGGCTGAGCTGAGGGGGGCACCTCACTGGGATGGCCCTTGGGCTGAGGTGAAGCTGCTCCCGGGAGCCATGGTCCCTGTGCCCCCAGCCTGGCTCCCTCCTGTCTCCGTGTCACCCCAAAGCAGTCTGTCTCTTTCGGAGTGGCTCTTTCTGGGGAGCTCCCCTCAGAGGGAGATGGGAAGGGCCTGGGTTTTTCCTGGGCTCTCTGAGAAGGCTGAGACCCTCGTGGAGAGTGTGCCCTCAGTCAGCAAAGGGTTTGGAGGCCCATCTGCGCCAGGCCATGGGGAGCAGGCAGGGGGCCCCCCCTCGTGTCTGATGGTGCTTCTGTCACAGGCCTGGGGGAGTCAATGGCCCTTGTCTCCTGAGGTGGGGGAGGTCTCCGGTCTACCCCGGGCTCAGTCTCAGGTCTTCCCTGGGAGCCGAGGACTGTGGGACGCTGCCCACTGGGCCTCGCTGGCCCTTGAGAAGTAGAAGATAGAGTGGGGACAGGTTTCGGAGGCCCCCCTATTCAGGGAGGATGGGGGGTCACTAGGTGGAAGACTGGGGGCAAAGGGCTTCTGGAAGAGAGGAAGGAAAGGTGGGTGGGCCGGGGGTTCTGTGGGGGCAGAGCCTGACCGAGACGGGGGTGTGGGAGAGGGGCTGATTCTGGGAGGCAACCTATTGCTGATCGCACTGGGCCTCTGGAGACCAGTTCACCTATCTTCCTCCTGCACCCCAGCACTGGGCTGCTGGGAGGAATTACCGTCTCAGCCTCTGCATCTTCCCAGGACAGCCTGCGCTGTGTGCTGTCTGAGGAGAGAAAGTCCCCATGTGAGCAGAAGTCCCTCCTCCCGCAGGTAGGGCCTGTGGGTGCCAAACCCTCCGAACAGCCAAGCTTCCCCCAGACTCTCCATCTGCCCGGCAGCCGGGCTATGCAGGCTGGAAGGGAGCACAGGAGGCCTAGGACCTGTGGGCTCTGCAGGGACACACAGGCATGCTCCCCGCTGGGCCGGGGCAGTGTCCTCGCCTCCCAGGGTGCCTGCCCTCCTGTTCCTCACCGTCGCCGGAGAGGGTGTGCAGGGAGCTGGTTGTCTGCCCTTGGCCCACAGCATGCCCGTGTCCAGCGACATTTCATTTGGAGGATGTTGTGTGCCCCCCGGCTGCCTGGCACTCAGACTCCAAGACCCGGTGAAGAGCGATGAGCTCTGAGCAGCTCACACTGGAGAAGCAGTGGCTGGGGGCTGGAAGCAACTTTGTATCTGTGTCCCCTGCCCTGTATCACAATGATGATGGTGTCGCTGAAGGGCTAACAGGTCCTGAACTCTCACCCTGTGCGTGTGTATCAGTCTCTTCTTGCTGCTGTGACAAATGACCACACATGTAGCGGTTTAAAGAAACACAGATTTGCTTGGCCGGTGTGGCTCAGTGGCTGAGCGTGGACCCATGCACCAAGAGGTCGCCGGTTCGATTCCCGGTCAGGGCACATGCCCAGGTTGTGGGCCCGATCCCCAGTGGGGGACGTGCAGGAGGCGGCCAATTGATGTTCTCTCTCATCGATGTTTCTATCTCTCTCTCCCTCTCCCTTCCTCTCTCTCTAAAATCAATAAAGAAAACAAAATAATAAAGCAACACAGATATATTGTCTCACAGCTCTGGGGGCGAGAAGTCGGACAGGTGCCTCTGGGTTAAAATCAAGTTGTGGGAGGGGCTGCATTCCTCTCTGATGATTCTGGGGATGACTCCATTTCCTGACCTTTCACGAAGTCCCAGGCCCTTTCTCCCACCTTCGAAGCCAGGAACATTGTGTCTCCCACCTTCGAGGCTAGCAACATTGTGTCTCCCGCCTTCGAGGCTAGCAACATTGTGTCTCAGTGCTGCCGTGCTCCCACCGTCTAACCGGGCCAGGAAAGCTCTGCTGTAAGGACTCCTGTGATTAGGCTGAGCCCACCTGGACCGGGCAGGGGAGGCTCTCCATCTCAGGGCCGCACTGCAAACATCTCTACAAAGTCCCTTTGCCATGTGAGGTGACATGTGCTCAGGGCCAGGGATTAGGACATGGACACTTGTCGGCTCCATTCTGCGACCACAGCATACTTGAGCTTCTTAAAATCACGGTGGTATTTCATGCAAGCAATACGTTTGCATTTTTGAACGTATGCAATGAGATAGACACATAGATTTTTCCACGGTTTTAACTTAATTTAACTTTTCTTTAAAATATTTTTTACTTTTCAATTACAGTGGACGTTGGAGATGACATCAGTGTCAGGTGTGTGCACAGTGGGTAGACATTTATGGAGTTTATGAAGTGGTCCCCTTGAGGCGTCTACTACACCTCTGACACCACGCTAGTCATTACAGCATTATTGACTGTATTCCCTGCGCCGTACCTGACATCCTCATGACTGCTTTCAGGATTGCCAATTTGGGCTACTTCATCCCTTCCCCTTTCTCACCCCCCTCCAGCCCCTCCCTTCTGGCAGCCTCGGATTTGTTCTCTGCAGCTGACTCTGTTTCTGTTCTGTTTGTTCATTTGTTTCTTAGATTTCGCATGCAAGAGAAATCAGATGGCATTTGTTCTCTGTCTGACTTATTCCACTTAGCTACCTGCCCTCTGGGTCTCTCCGTGTGGTTGCAAATAGCAAGATTTCATTCTTTTTTTTTTTTTCCTTTTTCTGATTTTTTAGATCCTTGCCGGAGGTTATGTGTATTGATCGTAGAGAGAGGGGAAGGGAGGGAGAGAGAGAGAGACAGAAGCATCGATGAGAGAGAGAAACATCGATCGGTTGCCTCCCGTACCCAGCCCGAATGGGGATTGAACCTGCAGCACAGATGTGTGCCCTGACCAGGAATCGAACCCATAACCGTTCAGTGTATGGGATGCTGCTCCAGCCCACTGAGCCACACCAGCCAGGGCAAGAGTTCATTCCTTTTTATGGCCGAGTAATATTCCATTATATATTATATATATTCCATTCCAATATTACACACACACACACACACACACACACACACACATACATGCACACACACACGGGTGGGCAAAAGTAGGTTAGTAATAATAATCAATAATACAATAATAATGCAAAAAAAAACCTCTGTGTTTCATGTACTCACAACTGTAAATCTACTTTTGGTGTGTGGTGTATCACATCTTTTTTTAAAACCTTACTTTGATTGTTTACACTATGACAGAGGTCCCCATTTCCTCCCCCTTCCCTACCTCCACCGGCCCTGCCCTCCCCCTGGCCACACTGCGGCCTGTGTCTGTGGTTACGCACCTGTGTTCCTCCGTTCATCTCCTTATCCACTCGTCACTGATGGACACGCAGGGCGCTCCGATGAACAGAGGGACGCACGTATCTTTTCAAATTCCTATTTCGGATTTCTCCAGATGAATACCTGGAAGTGGAATCCTGGCTCGTCGAGCGGTTCTATTTTTAACTTTTTGAGGAATCTCCATACTGTTTTCGGAGGTGACTGCACCGATTTATAATCCCACCAACAGTGCACGAGGGTCCCTTTCTCCACATCCTCACCAACGCTTGCTGTCTGCCGACTTGTGGGTGACAGTCGTCCTGACAGGTGTGAGGGGACATCTCCCTGTGGTGTTGGGCATTTCCCTGATAATCAGTGATGTTGAGCATGTTTTCCTCTGTCTGCTGGCCATCTGTACGTCCTCTTTGGAGGAGTCTGTTCAGGTCCTCTGCCCCTTTTTGAATAGGATTGTTTGGTGTTGAGCTGTAGGTGTTCTTTACTCTATATTTTGGATATTAATCCCTTAGTGAACGTATCATTTGCAAATATCTTCCCCTGTTCAGTAGGTTGCCTTTTCGTTTTGCTGATACTTCCCTTTGGGGTGCAAAAGCCTTTCGGTTTGATGTCATTCCATATGTTGTCTTTGCCCAGAAGACACAGCCAAAAGCACCACTGAGAGCAATGTCCAGGAGTTTGCTGCCTACGTTTCCTTCCAGGAGTTTCATGGTTTCGGGTCTTACGTGGACGTCTTTAATCCATTTGAGGTCATTTTTGTGTTTGGTGTGAGAAAGTGATCTAGCTCCCTGTGCTCACTGTGTCTGTCTGTCTGTCCGGTATTCCCAACGTCTTTCATGCTCAACGTTTCCATCTCATGGACCAGTGACGGTTGGCTTAGACGGTTACCCCCATTTTATTTCATTTTTTATTAAAAAATTTTTTTTCTTTATTGATTTTAGAGAGAGAGAAAGTGAGAGGGAGAGAGAGGTAGAAACATCGATGAGAGAGAACATCGACTGGCCGCCTCCTGCATGCCCCCCACTGGGGATCGGGCCCACAGCCTGGGCGTGTGTCCTGACCGGGAATCGAACTGGCGACCTCTTGGTGCATGGGTCATGCTCAACCCCTGAGCCGCACTGGCCGGGCTGTTACCCCCATTTTAAAGACAGAAACACCGATGCCCGGAGAAGCTGAATCTCTCCCAGGATCACCTTGCCCGTAGTAAGGACCAGGAGGGGCTCCCAGTGTGGGCCGCATTGGCTCTTGGGAATTGGATCTCGTAGAGACAGACTTCTGAGGCCCCCGGTACCCAGGGAGGATGGGGGTCACTGAGCAGAGGGCTCTGGAAAGAGGAAGGAGAGGTGGGTGGCTGCGTCTGGGATTCAGATCGAGGGGCCGACTCGACCCAGCTGGACCTCCGTCGTCATGGCAGCAGCGGAAGCCAGAGCAGGAGCAGACGGTGTCCGTGTTCCCGGGGCCACGTCCCCCAGCCCAGCCCAGCAGGGAGCGACCTGTGCTGGCTGAGCACCCCTCCCTGGCTGGCCGCGGGCAGGGCTCTCCAGGGAAGCGCGAGTTCCAGCCCGAGCCGCACCGAGCCCCTTCCCTTTCTGTGTCCTGTTGGCCTTTGCACGGACGAGGAGGCGCACCGCGGAGGTTCACTGGGAGCAGGGGTGGTGCTCTTGTGAGCTGAGGGCCCTGGGCTCGAGGGGGGCCTGGGTGGAGGACTGGGTGCCTTGCGCCCCACGGGGTCCTGATGGTCAGTGCAGAGCCTGGGGACTGTCCAGCCATCACAGTAAGGAATGACCCTCGGTGGGCCTGGGACTTGCAAATCATGGGAAGTCAGACCAGTTAGAGGGGGACCAGCGGCCCCTCGGCAGGTGGCCCCTGCCATTTGGTGGCCGAAGTGGGAGGCAGAAACACGCTGGCTCGGCACAAGGCCTCAGTAGGTGTTCGAGCAGTGAGGAGGGAGGGCGCCACCTCAGAAGGACCCTGGGCCCCTCCCCAACCCGCCGCTGACCGCCAGGACCACTGAGATCAGCATCCAGGCAGCCGGGGGCTGGCGCAGCCTCACACGCAGCCCCTGTCTCCTCGGCTCTGTCCTGTCGTGCAGATGGAGCCAGGGAGCCGGACGAGGGAGAGAAGCAGCGACCCTTGCTGGGCTGCGGGCCGCTCGCCGACCCCTGCTCCCGGCTACTCTCCCTCGTCTCCCACAGCAGCCAGCCACCCCAGGGCTTCCCGGTCCCTGCAGGCACCCCCTGAGCAAACCCTGCCCCTCGTTGTCCCCGGGGACAGGAGGCTGAGCACTCAGGAGGCTGCGGTGCTGGGTGCGAGGACAAAAGCAGAAGCAACTCTCCAGCTTCCGGGGTCCCTCGCTGCCTGTGATCGTAAGGCCGCCCCAGCTCCACCGCCCGTGACTCCCCCATGGCGACCGTCCTCGTGACTCATCCAACCGGCCTCACCCTCTCTGTGCCTCAGTTTCCTCACCTGGAAACCGAGAATGACGATGACATCTGCCTCGCTGGGTTCCTGGGGTGACTCGGTGATGGAAAGGCATGGAGTGTACACAGTGGCGCCCGCCCCACGGAAAGTGTCAGAAGTGCAGCTATTATTACAATGACTGTCACTCACAGTGTTAAAAAGACCACGTCATGGTGTTTGAAGGGCTTAGACGGAGGCAAGGCTGGGCTGGGGCCCTCACTGTCCCACTGGTAGATGCATGTCCTCCGGGCGGCAGAGGGCCTGGGACGGTGGCTTCACCTTTCGGAGCCTCGGTCTCTTTGTCTGTAAAAGAGGTATAGTACCCGTCATGCGAACTTCAGAGCCACTGCGGTGACTCGGGGAGACAGCGTAATAAGGCTGCTGAATGCACTGTACCCAGCAGGGGGATTGCTTCCTCCTCTGGCTGGAGAGCAGACTCAGGACTGTCCCCAAGGGGCAGGGGGGACTCCAGTGAATAGTTGTGACCTGCAGAGGGACCGACGATGCCAGAACGTTCCACAGGGACACTGTCTGCTCTGATCGGACGGTGGGAGGACTTGGAGCAGGACTTCTGGCCTTCCCCAGGCTCCCCAGGGCCAGAAGTGGGGCGGGGCGGAGGCAGGGGGTCGTGGGGCAGGGCCCTGCCCGGGACCCTCATGCTGGGAGTGAGCAGACACGCTGGCAAACGTGAAGGGCCCGAATGGGCTTTGCTGTGGGTGGGCCCCAGGGGCTGGACACAGCCTCCCCGGACCTGCACGCCTGCCCGGTCCGCGTCGAATGCTCTGTACTCTCTATCCTTTGCCTTTACGGCTCTTACCACCGTTATAAATATGCAGTGTTTCGTGATTATCGAATATTTGTCTCCCTCACTAAAATGTACGTTCCCTGGGAGTACAGACCGTGTCTGAGCCGTGGGACCCTGGGGCTCGGAGCAGCACCTGGCATGTAGTCAGCACTCAACAGCTTCTTTTTGTTGTTGTTTTTTTCTTTATTGATTTTAGAGAGAGAGGAAGGGAGAGGGAGAGAGAGAAACATCGATGAGAGAGAACATCGACTGGCCGCCTCCTGCATGCCCCCCACTGGGGATCGGGCCCACAACCTGGGCATGTGCCCTGACCGGGAATCGAACCGGAGACCTCTTGGTGCAGGGTCGACGCTCAACCGCTGAGCCACACCAGCCCGGCAACAACTTCTTGAGGACTGAGCAATGATGGGAGTGAGATCTCACTTAGCTTCCATTCTGTATCAGCCGTTATGCTAGGCTCTTGACACAAAGTAACCATTTGAACCTCACAGCGCTCCCATGAGCTGTCCGGTCATCGCAACCCTGTTTTACAGGCGAGGAAACCGAGGCACGGGGAGGTTGAGTAACGCGCCCGGGCTGGCACAGCCGTCCGCTGGCGAAGCTGGAGTCAGACCCGGCCGCGCGGCTCGGAGTCCTGCCTTCAGCGGGGCCAAATGTCGGCTCCCCAGGGGGAGCGGGGAATACACCATGTTGGCTACATGTGACGTTGTTGCCTTTGGACAAACGCGTGTGGAAGGGAGGAGTCACCCGCGTGACTCCACAGATCAGAGCAGAGCACACCGGCCCCTGCTCATCGGGAGGGGGACGGGGCTCAGGGAGGGCCTTTCGGAGGAAGCCTCTGTCCCAGTCGGCGCCTGCGGGCACTGAGAGCACTCCGGGGCCTCTCACTGGTGGTTCCCGGGCCCCTCTCTCTAGGATTACGGAAGCGCATGGGTGCAGAAAGCCCTGGTCTTTGCTTCCTCCCAGGCCTCTGTGTCCCTTAGAAGCACCTGCAGATGGGGTGAGGGTGGGCGGACCCCTTGGCCTTTGCAGGAGCGGGGAGGAAAGGGAGACTGGAAATGCTTCTACTTACCTGGTTCCTGCCACCTGCCACGTGGGTGCCCCAGACGTGCCCCTTTCCTGCCTGATACCCACACCCCTGTCAGCTCTTCTCTCCTAACCGCTGGGTTCCTGGTGGGGCCTGCTCCCTCTGGCCAGCCCTCTGCGTGCCGCGGTCTCCTGCCCACCGCTCTCCTTTCCCAGGAGCCTTCCCACCGCGGGACAAGCAGACACCAGGACACGGCCTCTGCTGTCCTCTTGGCAGCCGGGGGCAGCTCCTTCCTGGGCTCCAGTCCTCCAGGGTCGGGCACCTTCAGCACAGCCCCGCAGCCCTGGGCACGGTCGGTTCTGTTGGCCACGAGTGCAGCGCGATGAGGACGGAGGGCCAGAGTGACAGGTGCCGGGCGCTGGTCTGTGTGGCGGGAGTTTCCTGTGGCAGAGGACTGCAGGGACGTGAGTTCTTCCTTCAGGGAGCACAGGTGGTGCTTGGAGAAGCCCTTGTTCCCTGACTGTGAGGGGTTCATCTCCAAGGGACGTGTGAGAGGGGCACAGGAGGGCCTCCGCGCCGTCTGCGTGTCCGTGGAGAGTGGGGACGGGATGGGTGTTCTGCAGAGCTGTGGGGTGCGAGCTGGGGGCCAGAGCTGAACTGCTCTGGGCTCTGGAGGGAAGTTGACTGTCCTTCGGAGTCCTTCTCTGCCCTGTGCCCTCGCCCACCCCTCAGGGCTCAGCCTCACCCCGCGCCGGTGGGGAGCACGCCTTCCAGGAGCATCGCTGTGGATCGGGTCCGGCTCTGGCTGGAGGAAGGAAGCTGCTGGTATGAAAGCAGGTCGTCTGTGTTCTGGTCTTGGCGTCATTGCGGACGTGAGTTACGTCTGCACAGCTTCCCTGAAATGTCGGGGCGGGGGGCTATGCGACCCCCAAAACCACCTCCAACTTTACAATTTCAAGAAGGTGGAGCTGCGTGGGAAGCCCCTGGAGCTCTCAAACAAAAACCACCCCCGGGAACATGAACTGGAAAGGCCGGGAAGGAAAGTACCCACTCTGTGGTCGGCACAATGCCAGGGGCTTCACGTGTGTTATCTCATTTAGTCCTCACAAGAACGGTTTTCGTTGGGTTTTTTTTTTTTGTCCTCACCTGAGGACATTTTTTTTTCCCATTTTTTGTTCAGTAGAGTGGGAGGGAGAGAGAGGAAGAGAGAGAGAGAGAAACATCGACGTGAAAGGGACACATCGAGTGGCTGCCACCCGCACGACCAGCCAGGGCCGGGGACAAACTGCAACCGAAGTACATGCCCTTAGAGGGAACCGAACCCGGGTCTCTCTGGACCGCAGGCCGACGCTCTAACTGCTGAGCAAAACCGGCCAGGGCTGTTGGTTTGTTTTTTAACAGAAGAAACTAGAAAGACCGAAGTGTTGCTCAAGGTCACAGACTACAAGAGGTAGAGACAAAATCTGAAGTTGGGGTGTGTAACTCGAGGTCTGTGCTGGGTGCCCGGCTTGGAGACAGGTGGGTGTGGGTGGGGCCGGGCTGGGGCGGCAGGTGTCTGGTGGTTGCGGGAGTGAGGACACACACTTGTCCAGGGCGGACACTGTTCTAGTTCAGGGACTCTGACTCCCGGGGAGGAAGGAGGAAGCCAGCAGAGGGTGGGGGCTGGTGTGGGGTGAAGGCAGTGAGGACTGTGCAGGCTCTGAAGGAGGTGGTCAGCAGGGTCCCGGGGAAGGGAACATGGGGGGCTGCTTCCTGGCCCCCAGAAGTGTGAAAGTGTGTCTGTGAGGGCTGCCTCGTCCTGCAGGCTGCTGACCGGAGGACCGCCCGCGGCTGACCTGCCCCACTCCCTCCAGGCCCCCGGGGCACGCCCCACAGGACACACAGGCCCAGGCATGCTCTGTCGTCCTCTGTCACTCGCCCAGTCTCAGACACAAACAGACCTTTACCCTGCTCACTGACAGCTCTTCATCCCCGGGTGCCCTCCTGTTCCCAACCCCACCCACATCCAGTGTGCGCGCGCGTGTGTGCATGCATGTGTGCATATGTGTGCATGCATGTGTGCATGTGTGTGCCTGTGTGCGCGCGCATGCATGTGCCTGTGTGCGTGCATGTGTGTGCGTGTTGTGTGGGGCATGTGTGTGTGTGTGCGTGTGCATGCATGTGCCTGTGTGCGTGCATGTGCGTGTGTGTTGTGTGGGGCATGGGTGTGTGCATACATGTATATGTGCGTGTGTGTGTGTGCATGCATGTGTGTTGTGTGGGGCATGCGTGTGTGCGTGCATGGGGCGGCCATTTCCCCCCTCAGCCTGCACAGGGCCCTGCAGTCTGTTGGTCTCTCCTGGGTTTGCACAAACACCCCCACGATCTGATCATCTTTCTGTTGCGTCTCCTTTAACACAAACATCTATCTCCCTGCTTCTCGGCTGCGTGTCTGCTGGTCTTTCTTTCCCTTCAACCCTGTGTACAACTCTGGGTCCCAGAGAACCCCATTACTCTTCAAAGGCTATTTCTCCTCTTCTTTTCCTTTTCACTGTTTTTTATTATTATTTTCTGCAGGTTCTCCCAGCCTGTCCACAGGCTTGCAGGCCCCTTCTGGAAGTGGCCCTAGGAGCAGCTGGCCGGGAATGGCCATGGGGGGGGCGGGCAGGAAGGGAAGGTATGTTTGCTTTGGATTCTTTTCTGTGCACGTGTTTGCCCATTCGCACGGTGTCCCGTGGATCCCAGGATGCCATCCAGCACGTGGCTGGGCCTTTCCCACCCACGCAGAGCGGGCAGACCACGGGCCAGGAGTCGGAAGGCCCGGGGCCAGCTCCGGGGAAATCAGTGTCCTCGGCGGGTACCAGAGGGGTTTGAACTGGCCGGCTTTGGCTTAGTTCTAAACTGTTGAGACTCTGGAAGACGCCTACTTTATTTAGAATCTGTCTGCACCCCGATCGTTCCGATTAGTCTTTCTGTCACGTGTGTGTCTGCACACACATCCCACACGCAGATGCTCACGTGCCACCCCTGGCCGTCCAGGTACAGCTTAGCTGCTCCCCGCTTTCTAGGAGCTCCCCATCCCCAGGCCCAGCCCCCTCCCCTGTGGGGACTGCAAGCAGAGGGGCCTGTGCATGCATGTGAGTGGGCTCACACACACACGTGCACATGCATACACATGCAGGCACACACACGTGCACATAAATACACACACACGTGCACATACATACACATGCAGGCACACACGTGCACACACACACCTGCAGGCACACACGTGCACACACGCGCAGGCACACGCGCGAACACACATGCACACACGTGCGCATACATACACATGCAGGCACACACGTGCACACATACATACACACGTACACACACACACACACACACACACACACACACACACACCATTTTCAGGTGCAGCTCTGGGCTGGAGTACCTCCCGATGACCCAGGGACTCACCAGCCTCTCTGTCTGTCCCCTAAGAGACCTGGATCCCCACCTTGTTCTTGCTGCTCCCCCTTCTTGACCACAAAGAAAAGGGAGGTAGGAGGAGCCCAGGAAGGCGGTGGAATGAGCCTGGGACCCTGGAAGGTCAGAGCCGGCAGGAACCACCTTCAGTTCACTTAAAGCACGGGAGCTTGGCTCTGACCAACTCTTACTGACAACAAACACAACCCACTACAGCTGCAAGCTGAGGGTGAGAAGGCGGGGCGGGCGACCACGGGTCAGCACCCCTGCCCTGTCACCACCCCTCCACGCCCCTGTGTCAGCGGCTTCCCAGCCCTTTGGAAATTGACAGATGCAGCTCAGATTCCCATCATCTTGCCCCCGGCTTCCCCAGGGAGGTGCCTGGACCAGAGGCTGCGCATTCCCTGCAGGTTTATTAGAAATGCAGATTCTCAGGTCTCGCCTCAGACCCGCTCAATCAGAATTCTGGGGACGGCCCAGCAGTCCATGGTCAGGTCCTCCAGTGACCCTGATGCAGGCTGCCGGTGGGAACACGGGCGGGTACAGCCCCTGCTTTGCAGACAAGGAGCTGAGGCCTGGAGCGGGGTGTGGCTCCCCCAGGGCCTCAGGGGGTGATGTTCTCAGGCTGTGACTCCAGGCCAGACCGCCTGGCAGTCCTGTGAGGTGTGGGGTTCCTCTGCCCCGGGCTGGCATGAATGAACCCCAGGGGACAGGCCGGGTTGGAGCTCCTTTCCTGCTGGGAGGCAGCCTGGGTGGTGGCACGGAGGGCAGCCCTGGGTCTGCACAGGAGGAGGCCTGTGCCTAAGGGGCCCACTGAGGGCAGAGCCTTGGGGTGTGGCTGATACATCTGAGGAGTCTTCTTGGAAGAGGTAGACTCCAGACGGCAGGACTTGAGGAGACAGAGTGGTGCTTGAGCACAGGGCGTTGTGAGGGAGTGGGGAGGGCAAGGGGGGCCTGGAGGGGGAGAACTCAGAGGTCCCCGGCTGGGAGCATGGCAGGGGAGGGCCGGCACAGGCAGGTGTGTGTGTGTGTGTGTGTGTGTGTGTGCAAAGGAGAGCACACTCAGCTCAGCAGCCCTGCCCGGCCCCGGCCACCTGGAGACTTTCCTGATGCATTAGGGAGCAGCCAGCAGCTCCAGCCAGCTCGTCCCTGCCTGCCACCTGTGGGGGAGGAGGGGGCCTGGAGCCGGGCAGCTTTGAGAGGCTGTGCAGCTTCTCCACAGAACCGGTCTGAGGAGGTTTCAGAGACGACTTCTGAGCCACAGCCCTTTCATGTGCATGAGATCCTGGCTTCCCAGGCTCCAAAGACAAACAGAGGGATTTAAGGGTTTTCGTCCCCTTCGGAGTCATTTCGTTCTGAACGTGAGCTGTGGGCGGGGGGAGGGGGGCAGAGCTGGCGGAGTGCCTGGCCCCTCCAAACCCACAGCCCCAGCGGGGCCTGGCTCCATCCTCTCTGCAGGGCCCCAGCTCCGCACCGACCCCTCCCCCGGCTGGGGCAGCAGGTGCGGGGCTGGGGGGGGAGGGGCAGTGGCCGCACCGTCCAGGTCCTGCTGGACTGTGAGTTCGGGGAGGACAGGACCCAGCATTTTTGTTTGTCGTTATCTCCTGTCAACGTAAGAAACGTTCAAACCCGTGAAGAATTTTGTGAGTTTATTTCAGCCACGCTGTCGACAAACACCGGGAAGAAAAACCTCAACGGGTGGAGATAACGCCCCGGAGAAGGGCAGCTTTGCACCACATTTTACACGCGACAGTACAAGGAGAAGGCGGAAGTGGGTTCCACGAAATCCATCGGCAGAGATGAGGGAGGCGGGAGAAAGCGCAGCGGGGGAACCTCTGGGATTGGATGAAAAGTGAAATGATAGACACGTCCTTCTTCTGCAGAGGTGGGGACAGGAGAGCTAACAGTCAGCAATTAACACGATAATAATAACAATGAGGGGATTGTGGTTTCCGCCCGGGTGCACAGCTTGTGCCCTGAGGGGTGTGACAGAGGGAAGTCACCCCACATTCCAAAGGCCTGTTATCTCAGATGCAAAGAGACAACCGGCCCCATTCAGGTGAAAATTGACCTTTGTCCGGGAAGATGCCGGCCTAGGTTACCTGCCATAAACTGCTTTTAGTGAAAGGGCTTTCATTTCAGACCATCCTCTGTGGTCACTTTAGGTCTCTGGGCTTGCAAGGCTGCCACACAGGCCTCCCCTGAGCTTGTCGGGTCAGCAGGGGCCCCTTTCCGTCCACCTCCCCGCAGCAGGTGCTCAGTGACTGTCCTGAACCAGCGAGGGAACGACGGAATCCGCGCGCGGCTTTGCCTCTGCTCCCAGACCCACTTCCTGCCTTCCTGGGCCCTGCTGCGGCGCCGGGAACTGCATTTCCCAGGCTCCCTCGCCTGTGTCTTCTGCACGGGTTCAGCCAATCAGAGCCGCAGGAGAAAGGGGGCGCTGGGGGGAAAGCCAGGGTGTCTCTTCCCTTGTCTGACTGCAGCTGGGCGCAGCATCTGTCTCCCTCCCTCTGCCAGCCTGTGCCAGCTCCCTCTGCCAGGGCCGCGGTGGTTCAGCCTGGTGGCCTCGGCTCCTGGCACTACCTCCTCCCTCAGCCTCAGGAGGGGGGCAGTTCCCTGCTGGGGTGATCTCGGGGTGACCTGCCCTTCTGTTACCTGTACAGCCGAGTCCCTGATTTAAGTCCTTGCCTTCCCGGGGGCTCAGTGGGGTGCACGAGCGAGTGTGCTGAGTGTTCCCTTCAGAAAGAAGATCCGAGCAGCTTCCACCTGCCTGGGCCCTGGAGTCTCCCTGAGGTGGCGCCCTGGTTCTGGGCAGGACACCCCATCGCACCCCGAGGTCCATGCCTCTGGCACGGAGATGCTGGGGAGCCGAGGGGACGCCTCCCTCTTAGGCCAGTGCTGTCCACCCCCTGAGCTCGACTCTGCAGTTGGAGCAGGAGATGGGTCAGGGTCAGGGTCAGGGTCAGGGTCAGGGTCAGGGTTAAGGTCAGGGTCAGGGTTAAGGTCAGGGTCAGGGTCAGGGTTAAGGTCAGGGTCAGGGTTAAGGTCAGGGTCAGGGTTAGGGTCAGGGTCAGGGTCGGGGTCAGGGTTAGGGTCGGGGTCAGGGTTGGGGTCGGGGTCAGGGTCAGGGTCAGTGTACGGGTTCGGGTTAGGGTCAGAGTCAGGGTCAGGGTTAGGGTCGGGGTCAGGGTTAGGGTGCAGGGAGGACAAGTCACCTGCGCCGGCCAACCCTGTGTGGCCTTTTAGTCTGTCTCCGTGGAGGCCGACAACGACCCTGTGACCCTGTCGGTCAGGTCATCTTCGTCTCGTCTTAAGGAGGAGGAGACTGAGTCTAAGAGCTTAAGTGACCTCTTTGCCCTTGATAGCCGAGGGGTCACTCAGTCTGCGTGCTGGTCTCGCGCTCGGGCCTCTTTGCCCCCGCCCACCTCTCTCTTCCTGCTCACTCTGAAGGCTCCCACCCTCACCCGTGTCCACATGGTCTGCCTGCCTCCAAGTTCACCTCTGCCAACACATCCTCACCCCGCCAGGGCCATCTTCTAAGGAAAATGGAGCCACTTAAAACCCTGCCGGGCCCGGCCAGTGTGGCTCAGTGGTCGAGCGTTGACCCGTGCACCAAGAGGTTCCTCTCCGAGAGGCCTTTCCCAGCTCTCCTGCTCCAGACGAGAGGCCCTCCCTGCTCCCGACGCACCCTGTCCCCTTGTCCTGTTCACCAGGGCGTTGCCAGCACCAGGTCACCTCTCCTTGCCTCCTGGACTGCAGTTCCCCGAGGGCAGGAACCAGCTTTCATTCCTACATTTATTTCCAATTGCTCACTGAGCACTAACTTGAGGCCAAGCTCTGTGCCCGCCGCCGCCGGGATCCTTCGTCCGTGTCCCAGAGTGTGTGTTCAAGTGTGAAAGAATCGATCACACCGGTAACCATAGCAATAAAGGAACACACCCATAAATATTTAATTATAGATTATGAAGGACGAGTCAAGGGTGTGATGGCCTCGGTGTCTGGTACAAGGAGGTAGTTAACGAGTGCCCCAGCCTACACCAGGGTTTGTGGCTGTTGCTGTATTTAGTGCGCTGCCCTCTCTGTGGGCATGTTGGCTCATGCCGGTCTTCGAGCTCCCTGTGGGAGGGACTCTGCCAGCTCAACTCCTGTCTGCACGGAGCAGGTGTAAGGTAATGTCGGCTGAGTTGGACATGGAATTGCACCCCTGGGCCTTCCCATGGCAGGAGCCCAGACCCCTGGGCAGTGGGGCCAGAGCTCTGGACATGGCGCCCCTTCCTTTCCCTGAACCCCTCCCCCTGGCCAGGGAACACAGGAAAGGGGAGTCCTTTTAAGTCTGTTACTTACGGGCTGTGTGACCTTGATTATGCCATGTAGGCTCTGGAGTCTCGATCGCCTCACCTGTGAAATGGGGATAACGACAGTATCTCTGTCACCAGTTTGCTACGAGGAGGTTTCCGTTCACACACAGGCCATGTTGGGGCATGCGGCACAGAGCAGGTGCTCTGTACATCTGCACTGTTATCATTATTGCTATTTCTCTTATCGTGATAACCACTTCAACGGCAGTTCCCAGTGAACGCCTACCGTCATCTGTACCCCACACCTGGCTCGGTGCCCTCCGGCCTGGCATGTGGCTGGGGTCCGGCCTTTTTTCTTGCGGGGACGCTCTGGGTAACTGGGGCTTCATTAAGGCAGCTTGGCTGGGGTGTGATTAGGGGCTGCTGTGAGTCAGCTGATGGCCAGGGTGGGGAGAGGACTGAGGCGATGGAGAGAGAACGAGCAGGAAGCTTCCAGTGCCCGGGGCAGGATTTCCAGGCTGGACCTGCCCACTCTGTTCGACAGGACAGCCGAGGGCAGGGTGAGAAGCCCTTCAGTTCCTCCCAACGTCTCTGGCAGGTCTCACCAGGACTCTACCCTAGCACCAGAACTCCAGGTCTACAGTTATCATCATCCATCCATCCGTCCATCCATCCGTCCATGCATCCATCCATGCATCCATCCGTCCATCCATCCATCCATCCATCCATCCATCCATCCATCCATCCGTCCATGCATCCATCCATCCATCCACTCATCCATCCATGCATCCATCCATCCATCCATGCATGCATCCATCCATGCATCCATCCATGCATCCATCCATCCATCCGTCCATGCATCCATCCATGCATCCATGCATCCATCCATCCATCCATCCATGCATCCATCCATCCATTCATTCATTCATCCATCCATCCATGCATCCATCCATCCGTCCATGCATCCATCCATGTATCCATCCATCCATCCATGCATGCATCCATCCATCCGTCCATGCATCCGTCCATGCATCCATCCATTCATTCATTCATCCATCCATCCATCCATCCATCCATCCATCCATCCGTCCATCCATCCGTCCATCCATCCGTCCATCCATCCATCCATCCATCCATCCATCCATCCATCCATCCATCCATCCATCCGTCCATGCATCCATCCATGCATCCATCCATGCATCCATCCATCCATTCATTCATTCATCCATCCATCTGTCCATCCATCCGTCCATGCATCCATCCATGCATCCATCCATGCATCCATCCATCCATTCATTCATTCATCCATCCATCAGTCCATCCATCCGTCCATTCATCCATCCATGCATCCATCCATCCATCCATCCATCCATCCATCCATCCATCCATCCATGCATCCATCCATGCATCCATCCATGCATCCATCCATCCATGCATCCATCCATGCATCCATCCATCCATGCATCCATCCATCCATCCCTTCCTTCCACAAATACGAGGCTGGGGTCAAAGTAAGTTTACAGTGTGGGTACATGGAACAGAGTTACTGAAGCTACTGCTATAATCATGACCTGCAAATCCTTTCCTGTACAAACACTGTAAACCTACTTGCTTGCCCATCACAGCCAGCCTGCTCTGTGCAGTCCTCACGTTAAGAATGGTTTCTGCATTTTAAAAGGGTCAGTCATAAAAAAAAAATAAAAAAATCAAAATCAAAGATTAATAAGATTAATATGATGCAGAGACATATATGGTTTTATTTTTTACTAAATAATTTTTTTCTTCATTGATTTTAGAGAGAGAGGAAGGGAGAGGGAGAGAGAGATAGAAACATTGATGAGAGAGAACATCCATTGGCTGCCTCCTGCATGCCCCCCACTGGGGATGCGGCCCACAGCCTGGGCATGGGCCCTGTCTGGGAATCTAACCAGCGACCTCTTGGTGCATGGGTCAGCGCTCAACCACTGAGCCACACCGGCTGGGTGACATATATGGTTTTAAAACCTGAAATATTTACTCTCTGGTGTTTTCCAGATAGTGTTTGCTGACCCGTGGTACAGAGGCCACTGTCTGCCCCTCCATCTCCTCACCTAGGAAACGCAGAGTCTGAGTCAGATACCCCCAGGCTCCTTCCTGGTGTGAAACGATGATTCTGCTTCCATCGCTCTCGTCTCTGTCCTGAGGTGCACTCATCCTGTGTCACCAGCAGCCCACAACGCCCACACCTAGCAGGTGCTCAGCCCATGTCGGCTGACGGGCGCTGCTGGGACAGTAGGGAGCGCCGAACTTGTCTGTCCCTGCACAGCTGTGTGAGCTCGGGCCAGCGGTTTACCTCTCTGAGCCTCAGTTTCCTCACCTGAGAAATGGGGATAATAACTGAGCACCTACTTCCTGGGGTTGCAGTAAGAATTAAAGGAGGAAATTAAACGTGGAGGTGGTCTGTGACTTCCGCAGTGCTTTGCAAACACTATTGTTACTACTGCTGTTACAGCTTTGTTACTTTGTTCTACTCGATACAATGTAACTCGTAGGGCGGTTCTGTTAGGAAGGTTTGGCTCTTGAAGATCAAGGCAGGTTACAGAGCGGCCCATCAGAGAGGCCCCCAGTGAATGGGCTCAGTGATGGGGTGTCTGTGGTGTTGGGGCACCTCCTGCTAGTCTCGGCCTCCTCCTTCAGGTGTGAGGGCTGACAGACTGGCAAGGAGCTGTCAAAATAAAGGGAAGGAACAGTTTGTTAAGGCTTGGGGAGGGTGAACTCCCGGAATCTTGATTCCTGATCATTCCCCAGGGCGAGTTGGGGCCAGACCCACACCGCAGCTCAGGTGCCGGCCTCACCATCTGTTCACGGGGAGGGAGAACTCGGCTTTCCCGCTCTCAACGGAGGGTCGCCGGTGCCAATTCAACGCCAACAGGAACCCCCAGTTTGGGGTGAGATGAAGAAGGAAACCTTATTCAGTGCAAAAGAGCTCAACTGTGATGCAGCGGGGCTGTGAGGCAGCCCCAGGGTCAGACCCCGCTCCGGCTACCCGTTCCCGTCGGGACATCCACGGAGTCTCAGCTCAGCAGGGACATGCCGCCTTCGGGAGGAAGGAAGAACACACAGTGGAAACCCCAGGGGAGCTGAGTATGTGGACAGGAGTCCCCACCCCTGGTCCCTGATTGCTCCATCCTCATGCAAATGAGGACTCCAAATTATGCAGTTTGATTGGTCCAAGAGGCACTGTCCTGATTGGTCACAATAGAGCCACTCTGATTGGTTGGAACTGCACAACTCCGATTGGAGAGGGAAAGCCTCAGTCCCATTGGGTGAAATAGGATTCCAGGAGCTCCTTTATCAGGGCTGGTTCTTACCCCAAACACAGGGCGGGTGGGGGTCCAGGGCAGGCGGGCAGTCCAGGCCAGGGGTGTGGGCAGGCAGTCCAGGGCGGGCCTCTCCGGAAGTGCCGCTGCAGAAGGCCGCTAGGCTCTGCTTTGTAAAATTTGAGCTCTGTCAGTCACTAGGAGCCATTCTGAATAGGTGTCTTGTTTATTTTTTCTTTGCAGGGTTCACACTGCACACCCTCCTCGTACGGCCCCAGGCTCCAGCCTCATCCCTTCGCACCCTTGGTTCAGCATTTTCCCCTCTGTGTCCAGGTTGTTTTCCACAAGAGCCCTGCGCTGTAGGGATATGGCTTATCCATTTATAGATAAAGATACTGAGGCTCAGGGAGGTTAAGGGACTTGTCCAGAGGGAGTGTGGCATCCGGGATGCGGTCTAGGTTCCTTACTTCCAGGGCTCTTTCGATCACACCCAACCGTCTTTCTTCGCCTGCCCCCGTCATGCCAGTGAGTCTGTCGTCTCTGTGCCCGCTCCCACTCTGTCCTGCCCTCCCTCTGCCCCCGCTGGCCCACAGGCCGGAGAATCCCCGTCCCCTGCCCTCCTGGGCTGGCAGGACAGGGCGTCCCCTGCGGTGGGACTCCGCTGTGATAACAGGCGTGGGCCCCTCCTTGCCTGGCCCTGACCCCTAGTCTGGGGTGGAGTGGCTGGGGAAGGGCACGGCGGGGGTGCCAGGAGGCAATGTCGGGTGCAGTCACCGTGGCATGGAGCATCTGTGCTGCCAAGGGGCCCGGGTGTCACACCGCATTACGCGGACACTTGGAGCCCACTCCCTCTGGCCAAGAGATCAGCTGCTGCCCCCCTCCCTTTCTCCTGCTGGATGCCACGCTTGGGGGTCCAGTTTGGAGCTCCTGGGTGCCCAGCCTGCCGGAGGTGGCCCTGCCTGTGAGCTCAGTGTTCAGCTGGGGGCAGGAAGCTTTGACCCTCAGCAGCTCCCTCTGCCTTCCCAGCCGCCGGGTTCCTGTTTCCTGGTTTGGTGGGAGAACCCAGGCTTTGCCACCCTGTCCGTCTTTCTCTGTAGGTGAGGCTCTGCTCGGAGGGGGTGCCAGGCGGAGGCTGGATGCAAGAGTAGATTGCAAAGGAGAAGAATCGCAGGCCTTGCTCCCCCAAGAGAGGAGACCCTGTGAGGCGGACAGGGAGACCTAGTAGCCCATCAGCGTGGCTCCCTTCCTGCCTCACTCATCTTCAGTCCGTCTCTGGGGCTCTCCCCCATCCCCTTTGCACCGTCATTTGGTTGAGGTGGGTGGGTAGCAAGGGTTAGCAGAAAGCGTACCCGTCTACACTCCAGAGGAAGAAAGTGCCTTATGGGGGGGCACACAGTTCTGTGGGGTGCCAGCATGAGGAGTCAGAGGTGGGGGATAGAACTGAGCCCCAGAGCCTAGGGGCTGAGCTGTGTCCATCCCTCTCTTCCTAAGGCCCCCTAACTATCCCTCAGGGTCTGGCCGGAGTCTTCCCAGCTCCATTACCCCACCCCTGCTCTCTGCTCACCCTGACTCTGGTCCCCCCTGTGCCCTGCCCCTACCCTCATTGCATCCATTAGGCTGCGGACACCCTCGTCCTTCAGTGGCTCCCCATTGCTCATCGTGGTCCAGCCCTGCGTCTCCCTTGTCCCTGTGCTGAGGCTGTGCCCGGGCTGTGTGAACCGCGGCAGCCCAGACACACTGACTGTTCTCATCTCTGACCTTGGGGCGTGGTGGCCCCTGCAGGACGGACCAGTACTCCTTCATCACCTGGAAGGATCTGCTCATCCTCCCTGTCTCCTTGAAGCACCTCAGTGAGGCCTCCTCTGGCCTCTGTTCCTGTGGAATGCCACCCAGTGGGGCACCCATCTCCATGGGAACGACCAGCTGCATATAGTTTGGCTGTTTGATGTTTCTCCTTGACTCTTGACAGTGAGCAACGGAGTGTTGAGACGATGTCCTAATCCCCTTGGGACACTGGTGATCTTTAAAAATGTTTGCAAAATGCTTGAATTGATGAGCAGGTCAATGCCTAGGGCCGTGGGAGGGGTGCTCGAGGGGTCTTCCCCATCCTCGTTCCTTCCCAGTGTCCCCCACACCTGCCCACGGGACCGGGGAGTCAACCTCAGTGCCCCCAGTCCAGGATGCCCGTGCAGGGAAACCAGGTGTTGGGCTCCCACAAAAACAGTACCATCTCCAAAGAGCCTCCCTCAGGCCTGGCCCCAGCCTTCATTCTGGGCTGTGCCCCTGGACAGCCCTCTGTGAGACTTCTACTCAGTGCAGCCTCAGCCCAGCCCAGCCCCTCTCAGGAGCCAGCTGCAAGCCAGTGACTGCCCCTCCCAGCCTCGCTCGCCACTTCTAGGGGCAGGGGCGGGAAGGCTGCGGCCGTCGGGGTCCTGTCTGGGGGTGCAGTGGGCAGGGCTCCAGGAGAAGGTCTGCTGTGGAGGCCGAGGCTTGTAAAATGTTCTCCTCTCTTCCCCCTCATGAATTAATTAGAGAATTGGCCATTCCTTCTCTCCCTGGTTGACCTGACGAACATTCACTGCACTCCTGCCTTGTGCCAGGTGCTGTCGCTGGGCCGGGAGTAGGAAGAAGTGATTTTGGACCAGAGAGGGAGGCAGACACACAACTAGCCACAGCGAGACGAGCCAGAGTGGTGTCAAGGTTGGTACTGGAGCCCCGGGCTGCCCAGGGGAGAGGACAGCCGACTGGTGGAGGTCAGAGAGGACCATGTCCTGAGGCCCAGCTGCTTACACTGGGCAGGAGCCAGAACACCCGCACCCACCAGGTGCTCCAGACCCCATCCCCCGACAGAGCCCACAGCCTCTCCACCTGGTGGCTGCCGCTCCAATCCCAGCATTCTCCTCTCACCTGGTGCTGCCGTTGCTATTCTTTTTCGATTTTTATTAATTCATTATTGTTATAGATGTTTCTCATTTCCCCCCGCAGACACCCTCCTCCTGGTCCCAGCCTCCCCTCACAGCATTGTTGTCTATGTCCACTGGTTACACATACGTGCATATAAGTTCTTTGGTTTATCTCATCTGTCCCCACCGCCCCCCTCTTCTGAGGTTTGTCAGTCTGTACCTTACTTCTATGTCTCTGTGTCTATTTTGTTCATCAGCTTATTTTGTTCATTATATTCCACAAATAAGTGAGATCATGTGGTATTTGTCCTTCTCTGACTGGCTTATTTCGCTTAGCATAGTGCTCTCCAGGTCCCTCCATGTCATCTCAAAGGATAAGAGATCTTTCTTTCTTACAGCTGCATAGTATTCCACTGTGTATATGTACCGCAGTAGTCCTTTTAATATTTCTTGCAGTGCCAGTTTGGGGCTAATATATTCCCTCAGCCTTTTTTTTTTTTTTTTTTTTTTTTGGTCTGGGAAGCTCTTTATTTCACCTTCTATTTTGAATGATAGCCTTGCTGGATAGAGTAGTCTTGGATTCAGATGCTTGTTTTTCATGACCTTGATTACTTCATGCCATTCCCTTCTGGCCTGTAGTGTTTCTGTTGAGAAGTCAGCTGAGGGCTTTATGGGGGTTCCTTTGTAGGTAACCTGTGCTTATCTCTTGCTGCCTTTAGGATTCTCTCTTTGTCTTTAATTTTTGGCATTTTAATTATGATGTGTCTTGGTGTGGGCCTGTTTGGGTTCTTCTTACTTGGGCCTCTCTGTGCTTCTTGTACTTGTATGCCCTTTTCCTTCACCAAGTTAGGGAAGTTTTCTGTCACTATTTCTTCAAATATATTCCCTAACCCTTGCTCATTTTTTTCTTCTTCTGGAACTCCTATGATGTGGATGTTGTTACGTTTCACATTGTCCCAGAGTTCTCTTAGGCTGTCTTCCTGCTTTTTAATTGTTTTTTTCTTTTTGACTCTCTGATTGGGTGATTTTTTCTGTCCTGTCTTCTAATTCACTGATCTGGTCCTCTGGTCATTGGCTTCCTCTACTCTGCTGGTTATTCCTTCCAATGTGTTCTTTATTTCTGCAATGCCGTTCTTCATTTTCAATTGGTTGATTTTCAATGTTTCTACATCTTTACTCATGCTGTTGAGCTTCTTCATTATCATTACTCTGAACTCTACCTCTGATAACTTGCACAACTACATTTCATTTATCTCATCTTCAGTAGAGTTCTCCTGTTCTTTCATTTGGGGTTTGTTTCTTTGTTTCACCATTTTGGCTGTCTCAGTGGGTTTTGGAGACTGCCAAGTTTTCCCTGTGGGTGTTGGTGTTCCGCTGGTTGGGGCTCCCTCTCCTGGGTTTGGATGAGTGTGGGAGGACCCACGTTAACACCACTGTCAAGCCTCACTTTCCTGGGTAGATTTGCAAGCCAAGGAAAGGTTCAGTTATCCTCAGGCTTTTTGCCTGGAGACTATTAGTCCCAGTTACTTGATGAGTCTTGGGTTGTAGCTTGAAACGGAATGAAAAATCCCTCAAGTGTTCAGGGTAAGAGGATTTCCCGAGGGTGGGGCAGATGCTTGCTGGCTGTTAATGAGCTTCAATTTGCATTTCTGTGGCCTGGTCGGGTGGAGTTAAATTCCTGAGGGAGGGCCTGTTGCTTCTCCCCAGGGCTCTTTGAGTAACATGGCTATTGTCCTGTGAGGGAATGATTCAGCAAAAACCTCCCGTTGCCCTCTCAGCTCTACAAGCTCCTGAGTCTCTCCACACAGTTCCAGTCCAGTCCGCCCTCCCTCTGCTGGAGCCCCAGGTGAGTGGCTGTAGCTAATTTAGTGCTCTGTCCCGGCCCTCTGCGCTGTGGCACCGGATTGGGATGTTAACCCCGAGGGAGCTGCTCACAGCTAAGACCACTTCTGTCCATGGGCTCCCAGCCCGCCCTCTTGTGCCTCCGTGGTTCCTACCAGGTTCGATTTTGTGTCCTTTTCTGTCCCTGGTTATATGGGTCCTCTCCAGCTGCTTTTCTATTGCTTTCCCCCGACAATTTGTCTTTATTTTAGTTGTAAGTCCAGTTTGGTCCTGGGAGATGGTCTGTGTAGCTTCCATTCACTCCACCGCCATTGTGGAATCCTCCAAAGATTATTTTTAATTAACTTTCATGCTTCCTATGCCAACTCGAGCTGATAATGATCAATTTTGTTTTTATAAATTAAGTCTAGAGCTCACAACAGTGGAAATGGAGAGCAGTTGTTCTCCGTCTTCTGCCGTAATCCTTTCTCCAGTGTTTGTTTATCCATTCATCTGTTGATGGACATTTGGGTTGTTTTCAGAGGTTGGTTATTATAAATAAGGCTGCATAAACATATATGTACAAATTGTTTCTCTTTGGTAAGTACTCAGGAATGGAAAGGCTGGATCTTATTTAACTTTTTAAGAAACTGTCCACAATGTTTTCCAAAGTGGTTGTGCAATTTTGCATTCCCACCAGCAGTGTGTGAGAATTCCAGTTCCTCCACATCTCAGCAGAAATTGGTATGTTCGGTCTTTCGATGCTTAGCTACTCTAATAGCGATGTCATGGTTTCTCACTGTGGTTTTAGTTTGCATTTCCCTAATGATGAATACTGTGAAGCATCTTTTCATGTGCGTCTTTGCCATTTATGGATCTCCTTTGGCGAACTGTTCAAATCTCCCACACCTCCTTTTAACACTGAGTTGTTTGTTCTATTATTATTTAGTTGTGGGATGTACTTTTTATATTTTGGATACAAATCCTTTATCAACTGTGTGATTTGCAAATACTTTCTCCCAGTCTTTGGTTTGTCTTTCCTTCCTCTTGGTGTCTGTCCTAGAACAGCAGTTTTCAGTTTTGCGGAAGCCTAATTTATCAGTTTCTTCTTCTATGGATCATGCTTTTGGTATTCTATTTAAGACATCCTTGCCTCACCCTAACCCTTGGTCTGAAAGGTTTTCTTCTAGATGTTGCATCATCTCAGGATTTACATTTTTAGGTCTCTGATCCATTTTGAGTTCAATTTGGATTTTGCATTTATTTTACAGGTTAATTTTGCACTTTGAGTATCTGGTATGAGGTCTGGATAGAAGCTCGCTCTCCCTCTCTCTCCATACAATATTCAATTATTCTAGCACCCTTTGTTGAAAGACTCTCCTTTATCCACTGACTTGCCTTTGCACTTTTGCAAAACATCAATTGACCTGACGCGTGTGGGTCTATTTCTAGTCTTTCTAGTTTGTTTTATGGATCTGTTTCCCTATTTGGATGCTGATACCACAGTATCTTAGTTCCTGTAGCTTTATAACGAGACTTAAGTCAGGTAGTGTGAGTCCTTCTTCTTTTTTTTCTTTTTCAGAGTTATTTGGCTCTTCTAGGTCTTTTGTATGTCCGCATAAATTTTAGAACTGGCACACCGATTTCTTAAAAAACAAAACAAACAAAGCAAGTTGCTGTGGTTTTTTATTGGGATTGCATTGAATTTAGATACATTGAGATCTTAACAATATTAAACCTTTCAATCCATTAACAGGGTTTATCTCTGCATTTATTTTGGTTTTCTGTACTTTCAGCAATATCTTATAATTTTCAGTGTACCAGTCTTGCACACTTTAGATTAGATTTATCCCTAAATATTTCATATTTTATAATGCTGTTCTAACAGGCATTTTATAGGTTAATTTCCAATTGATTGATGATGTGATAGAGAAATACAGTTGGCTTTTGTATACTGAGCTTGTAACCTGCAACCTGCAACTTGTAATCTGACAGCATTTTTTTGGGTAGATTTTTTTGTATTTTCTGCATAGGTGATCATGCCATTTGTGAATGAAGGTTGAGCGTGAGCTCGGTTAGTGATTGTGGAACGGACGGATGCTGTGTTCATCTGTGTAAGACACTCAACACGGACATTCCCACTCTGCACCCTGGAAGCTGAGGCTTAGCAAGCACCAGGTGACCTGATAAGGGGCCGGTGCACACGATGCCGCTCTCATGCTGTGTTCTCTCTGGACAGACACTTACTTGGCAGCCACGTGTCCGAGCCATGCCCGTGGGGAACTGGACAGAGGGTCTCCGACCTCAGTGCAGGGGCCTCACTCACAGAACTTATCAGATGGGTCAGGACTCTGCGCCTCTAACAGCCCAGTGCATCATCGAGACCCCGCTGTGCAGGGCAGGGCCCATGCAAATGCAGGGGCAGTGAAAGGTCCGTCCTGCTCAGTGACAGAAGGGCGCTTGGTGTGGACGGACTTAGCAGCTCTGAGCTTTCAGGGCCCCAGCCTTGGAGGGTCGGGCATTGGTACACATGTGCAGACGAGCCCCAAGTCAACCCCCTCAAGTCCCTCTTCAGGGCCAGTGAGTTATTTATTTATTTATTTATTTATTTATTTATTTATTTAACTTTTTTCTTTAATAATTTTAGAGAGAGAGGAAGGGAGAGAGAGAGATGGAAACATCGATGAGAGAGAACATCAACTGGCCGCCTCCTGCATGCCCCCCACTGGGGATTGGGCCCACAACCTGGGCATGTGCCCTGACCGGGAGTCAAACCGGCGACCTCTTGGTGCAGGGTTGATGCTCAACCACTGAGCCACACCAGATAGGCATGGCCAGCGATTTATTTATAAGATATTCTTTCCTCCTCTCCTCCTGCTTTTCAAGTGCCCAGAAACAGGGCCAGTGCTATTTCCTGCTTTGAACGAAAGGATGGACCAGAGAGGTCTTTCAGTCTCTTCTTAGATGCGGCCCCAGAAAACCCCTGCTCCATCCAGCCCCATTCCTCACTTCCTGCCTGGTCCGTGGGTGTGGGGACCAGGAAGTGTGGGAAGGGCGACCGAGAAACAGAAGTCCTGGGCTACTTACTAGGGAAGCGTAATTGGCAGACGCCCCTGCTCCGGGGTTGGGTACCTGCCTCTTGGCATGCCCAGGGCAGTGGCACGAGCCAGGTGGAGAGACGCGAGGCCCCGGGACTGGCCACTGGGTCTTCTCACCTCTGGACGTTTTCTGGCTCACCCACCACCTGTGTGGACCAGTAAGGATGGGTCCCTGTCGGGGGAAATAGAGGGGTTGGAGGGTACCTGCATGGGGGACGCTCTGCCCTCACCGCCTGGGCCTCGGTGTCACCGTGCATGAGACTCGAGCCGTGACCCAGAAGGGGCAGCAAGAGGAGGACAGGAGGGAGCACGCAGACGGAGGAGGGGCAGAGGGCAGGCGCTGCCCTAGGTGCCAGGGTGTGCCTGTGGAGGTGGAGAGGGCAGCCTCCTGGGGCAGTTACGCCACGCACGGCTGGGCTGTCCGCTGGCCCGGACGCCGGCAGGATCATTTGCATGCCATCACCAGACTGGCTGGGAGAAGCAGAGGGCACTTGTCCCCTGGGGCGGTCTCTGCCCTCCTGTGTTGGCACAGGGCTGCCCAGATGCCATTGCCTTCACGTGGGAGGAGGTCGCGGCGCTGTTTCTCTTCATGGCCGAGTCTCAGTGACTGGGGCCAGGAGGAGGGTCGTGGACGATTCCCCAACAGTGGAGAAGGCAGGCCACTGGCGCTGGCGTTAGAATGATGCTGGCGAAATCCTACCAGGAGGTGCTACTGGGTGATGTTTTATCTGGTTGGAGGTTAGTGTTCCTGCCCCATTTCTGGGTAACAAAGGACCACACACTGACCCGTTTAAAACACACACTCTTTCCCGTCTGTTGGATTCTGTGAGTCAGGGGTTCAAGCACAGGCTCGTTGGCTCTTTGCTGAGTCTTATAAAGCTGACATCTAGGCGTTGGCTGGTCTGTGTTCCTTTCCGGAGCAGAGGGTCCTCTTCCGAGCTCATGGTTGTGGGCAGAACCCAGCTCCTTGCAGCGGTGGGGCCGAAGGCCCATTCCCTGGCTGGCTGTCATTCAAGGGCCCTCTGGACTCCGAGAAGCTGTGCAGATTCTTGTTTTTTCTTTAATATTTTTCTTTATTGATTTTAGAGAGAGAGGAAGGAAGAGGGAGAGAGAGATAGAAACATGGATGAGAGAGAACATCGACTGGCCGCCTCCTGCACGCCCCCCACTGGGGATCGGGCCCACAACCTGGGCATGTGCCCTGACCGGGAATCGAACCAGCGACCTCTTGGTGCAGGGTCGCCGCTCAACCACGGAGCCACCCCGGCCGGGCTGAGCTCATGTCTTTAATGTCACCAGAAGAATCTCCCTTTTTCGGGAAGGGCCGGTTCCTGTTTTGTGGGACTTTGCCTGATTAAGTCAGGCCCACCAAGGTGATCTGCCTGTTAATGAGCTCAAAGTCAACGGATTGGAGACCTTACTTACCTCACCCCACCATATTCGGGACTCTCCCCACACTTCAGGGAGGATAGTTGTGCGGGGTTTACAGACAAGGACGCAGGAATTCGGGGGCCATCGCAGAATTCTGCCCATCACAATATTTAACAACAGGAGAGAGAGAGAGAGAGAGAGAGAGAGAGAGAGATTGTTAAAAAATGTATCTTCATTGTTGAAAGTATTACAGATGTCCCTCCTTTTGCCCCCATGGACACCCAGCCTACCCCCGAGAGAAAGAGATTTCATAGGAGGGACGGTGAACACAGACAGCAGTTGTGAAAAGCCCACCTGCAATTCCATTCTGTCTGCTCTCTCCTTTCTGGCTGATAATGCAAACAGTTGTCAATTCAGAATTTCAATATAAACAGTGACTGTTGCACGGATAGGGAGCAAAGAGAATCTTTGCTGTGTTTGCTCCTTTCTTGCAGGAAATTGGCGGGAACCCGCTCAGCCCATGACGTGCTGTTGGCCATCTGCTGGGACGTGCAAACAGACTGTTGGAGCGGGCGGGGGCTCTGGGAGCCAGTCACACACGGATGATGACACTGAGGCCCAGACAGGAGAGGTGACTGTGCAAAGTCACACAGCTAGTTTTGCCGGGAACCGACCGACGCCTACTCACCCAGCAAGGGGGTCCGGTGTGAGGAGGGAGAGGGCAGGTGCGTCCTAGGCCGTCCCATGCGCTTCCCACTGTATCAGTTTGCCTGGTTACATTGTTGCTGCCCCCTAACGGGACCTGGCTTTAAAGAATCTTTAGTGTGCAAGACATTGCATAGCAGTCGCCTTCTTTGTCCCGCTTGGCCGCGGGGAGCAGGCAGAGGGGGCTGTGGCCTGAGCACAGATGGGGCGGCAGCAGGTGCAGGGGGCTTTGCAGCCGGCAGAACAGCCATGTTCATGCGTGTGCGTGTGTGCGTGTGTGCATCCGACTGAGATGAAACCCTGAAAGCAGACCGCGACCTCGCCTCCTCCTCCCCCGCGGTCACAGCCTGCCTGTCTCTGTGTCTCTCCCATCCCGCCCGTCCGCAGCCTCGATCACGGCACAGATGCTGACTCACAGGTGCAGGCTCCCAGGGAAGGTGATTAATGATGGCAGCTGTGGTCCTCCTGCCTTCCCAGCCTCCCTGGCCTTGCTCTCCCCCCTCCTCCTTTCAGTTCCCCCGTCTCCACCTTCCCGTAAGAAAACCGTAACCCTGCAAAGCGTGAGAGGGGAAGAGAGGAAAATGGGGCCCCTCTGGAGTGGCTGCTGGGCCGGGCACTGGGCCAGGCCCTTTCGTTTGTTTGCACTGACAATGCCCGTAGAAAGATGCGCCAGGCTGGGATGCCAGGAGGGGTGTGCTCTTACGGTGCCTCACAGAGGGCAGTGCCAGGCTGACTGTCTGTGGACACATGGCCGTCTTTCGGCACAGGCGTCGCTTACGTTGGCTCGGACGTGCGTGTTGTCAGCCTGCCAGGTCCGAGGCCCAGCCCGAGCCGACCCGGAGCCTTCAACGTGGCGCCTTAGCAACCACTCGCTCCCCCGCGCGGTGAGATGGAGGCCCGAAGGACAAGGGACTTGCTCAAGGTCACATCAGACTGGCCTCTCCTGATTCCCGTCCTGGAGTTCGTTCTCCCCTCCCGCTTCCGTTTCTCTGGCTGCACTTCTTTTATTTTATTCCTCACCCGAGGATATTTTTCTATTTATCATCAGATAGAGTGGGAGGGAGGGAGAGAGAGAGACAGAGAGAAATATCGACGTGATAGAGCCACATCGACTGGTTGCCTCCCACATGACCCGACCAAGGCCAGGGACGAACTGCACCTGAGGTACGTGCCCTTGACAGGAATCGAACCCACGACTCATTGGTCCGCAGGCCGACGCTCTAACCGCTGAGCCAAAATGGCCAGGGCTCCGGCTGCACTTCAGTTCTCTCTGGAACCAGGGACGGCCATCGAGAGGTTCAGAGCTCAGGAGAAAGGGCGAAGGAGGGCCAACGTCTTTAGTGAAGGAGAGTTAAGGCACGCAGATGCCCCTCCCGGCACCCACCTCTGAGGGGCCTACCCAGCTCCTTCCTTGAGTGACAGCTCTTGTATTCACAGTGACGAGAAGGGGCTGCCAGCCTGCCGAGTGGCCGGGGATGCGGCCGAGCCTCTGCTCCAAGGGACCTCCGTACACGGACCGTTTCCTAGTTCTTCTCATTTCTGATTCGTGTGACGTGACGGGGGCCTTCCCTTATGATTTTGGGGGACCCCAGGAGTCCCACAAATGGATGGAAGATCCAGCTCAGAAGGACCCAGGCTGGTGTTCCGGACTCTGTTGGCTTCCTGTGGGTCAGGCCGGCAGGTTTGGGGAAATGTGGGCCCAGCCCCTCTCCCTGCTTCCTGCAGCCTGGCCTTCCGTGAACTTGGCCGAGGGAGAAGTTCGATCAGAGGACACAGGACGAGAACGCACGTCTGGCGGGTCTGAGGCCATGGGCTAACGGGCACCATTGCATTGAGGAGTGTTCAGCTGGACGGTCCAGTCGGCGGTGTTTTCTCCTCTTGGAGAGGCCAGTCCCTGCGTGGGTTCAGCACCACGGACAGGATTCAGGACCCGGCTGCCGTGGCAGGAGGCCCCCTCCTGCAGGCCTCGCCGTCCAGCAGTCCATCCCTGCCGCAGGCTGGCGTGTGGGCTGGGCTTCCACGAAGAGACTCTCAGAGAGCGCCCAGGACGGTCAGCAGAGCCGAGGGAGCCCCGGGGCTGGGCTGTTCCTCTGGGGGGGGGGGGCTCCTGGACCTGCCGTCGGCACTGCAGCCGCTGAGTCTGAGGAGGTCAGTGCACAGGCATCGTATCTGCCTGGTTGACCGCTCGCTGCGAGCTCCCTGAGGCCGGAGCAAAGGACGTCTTCTTCCCTGCATGCCCTGCCAACAAACGGAGCGCCTGGCGCATGCGGGTGCTCTGAGAGGATGGCTTATTGACGGATTTCGAGGAAAGAAGTCACAGGGCGTGAAGGCTAGATGGGACCTTGATGGGAACAGAGACAGGACCCTGGGTAATCCTCTGTGGGAGATACCATCCCTGCCTTTCACTTTCTACTGCCCCCTCCTGCCCACCACACCGGTCTCCCCCGTGCACCCCACTTCCTACACCATGGGCACTTTCCCCTGACACGTTCTCACCTCTTGTCTGTCCTTCTGTTTTCCCAAGGCTGCTACCCACCCCTCCCTGACATGGACCTGACTCTGCCATGCGCCCCCTCTTCTAACCTCACAGGGCCCCGATGCCCCCCAGGTGGCCCCACAGTCGACTCCGCATCACCCCCGCCCTTACACTGGCAAGGATTTTGCATTTCATGTATGTGTGTCTTAGGTCTGTAGGGATGGCATCATCTAAATAGTTTTTTAAAGCTTAATAATATATTTTATGTGACCCAGTAGCAGTTTGTTAATGTGTTCAGTGTTTAAAACATATTAATGAGCCCAGCCGGTGTGGCTCAGTGGTTGAGCGTCGACCCTGCACCAAGAGGTCGCCGGTTCGATTCCCGGTCAGGGCACATGCCCAGGTTGTGGGCCCGATCCCCAGTGGGGGGCATGCAGGAGGCGGCCAGTTAATGTTCTCTCTCATCGATGTTTCTATCTCTCTCTCCCTCTGCCTTCCTCTCACTAAAACCAATAAAGAAAAAAAAAATAATAATGAGGTAGTACATTCTTCTTTTCAGAAGTCCATGGTGTATTTTACACTGTGGGTACGTCTCACCCACAGCAGTCGCCTGTCCCATGCTCAGGGCCCCCGGGCGGGGTGGACAGCATGTCTGAACAGCGTCTGCTGCGGAGAACGGGTCACCTGAGGGCATGAGCACCGCGCACCATCGGAGGTCTTCCCCCTGGGTGCCAACAGCTCAGCGAGCCCCTGAGAGCCAGTTGGGGTTCCGGCTCCGTCTCTCCTGTTCGTCACTCCGGGACTGTCATCGGGACTGGTCCTCTGTGTCCCTGTCACCTCCTTCCGTAAAAGGTGGGGGTCGCTTCGGCTTCCTCTCTACGGCGCCAGAGGCTCTGACCTGTGATCTCAGCTTCCCCACAAATAGAAGGCGCTACATTTCCTTCCGCACGAAAGATTTCAGCCTATGTGGCCCCACAGTCTGCATCCCCTGTGCCCCTCCCCACCTCCCCCATGAGCTGTCCTAGAATTGTCTGCGCACGGCTGCAGCGGGGGCCTCGGGTGGGGCTGAGCTCTCCGTCACTGGAGCTGGCCGAGGCTGAGGTGCTCGTGCCGCCGGGGTCGTGCGACGGGGAGCCGGCATGAGTGAGGGGAACCGCAGGGAGTCGACCTCCCACCTCGAGAGTCCACGGTTCCGTCCACGGTTCCGTCGAGCTCCTGGGTGGAAGCAGACAACTGGAGGATCCCAAGAGACATAAAATGCCGTCTCTGGCCTCACAAGAGTTCAGTCGTAAAGATAAGACAGACAGACGGGAATCTAGAAAAACTAGGAGCTGGCACAGTGCCCCAGAGGACTTGGGCCCCGGGAGCAGCAGTGAGGAGGACCCCCCTTGGGCAGAGCTCGGTTCTGCCCCCGCCCATTTCCTGGTTCCCCGGGCGCCCTCTTGGGTCACCCAGTGCCAATCCTGCTCTGGGCAAAGTCTCCCTGTGTCTTCACGGGGCGTGAGAGGGGCAGCAGGGCACAGGGGTGGGGGTGGATTCGGAAGCCAGGTCTCCCGAGTGTGAGTCCTGGCCCATGTCTCCGGGGTGACCTTGAGCAAGTCAAGCTCACTGAGCTGCCTTCCCTCTTCCCCGCGAGTGGGCTCATACGGCACCTGCCTCGCGGAGTCATCGCAAGGGTGTAAGGGCTGAACAGTTGTGCCCGGAACTTGAGAGAGTGCGGGGGATACAATGTTGCATAAGCATTTGTCAAATGAAGTCTGTGCATGGCCTCATTGCCCCGACTCCGACTGTCCTCCTCCGGAGGGGTCTTGGTGGCCAGAGTGCCCTTCGTGAAGGAGACCGAGGGCTGCGGAGCTTCAGGAGAGCGCGAGGCTGGCCGCCGTCCTGGCACGTGGTGACCTTTCAGTGGCCTCGGCGTCTTGTTTCCAGCTGGTTCTTAGCTAAACCCTGCGGCTGTGTTCCCCAAGCTGCTGCGACGTGGCTTCTGCCCGTCCCGTCCTTGTGCAGCCCAGCTCTGAGGACAGGCCTGACCCTGGCCTCCTTCTGCTGGGAGGGAGGGTGACCTCCTGCCCGGCCTGTCCAGGTCTTCTCAGGGCCTGGGTCCTCATGTTTCCGCCTGGACGGTGTCTTCCTGCTCAGGGACATCTGATCCCACTGAGATGGCGGGATGCTGGGAAGACAGACCGGGCTCTTGACTTCCCTGTGGCCTTGGTGGTCTGAATCTTTCCTTGGCCTTTCCCAGAAGGCTGTGCGCCATTCATGCATCTGGTCGCGGGCGGCTGGCCCTGGGTGTCCTTGTGAGCTCGCCAGGCGGCTCCAGGCCTTCAGGTGGGTGCTTTCGCCCCGCCTGAGCGTCTGCCCTCCCTCCTCCCAGCTGCCGGCTTGTCCCTGGGCTCGGCCGGCGCCCGTCTGAGCTCCCTCTTCACTTTCCGGATGGCCTCTGTCCCTGACCTTGAATAGGGAACCCCCGAGGGCAGCAGGAAGCCCCTCTCCTCCCCTCTGTCCCCGTCTGCACAGCTCCAGGGAAGCCTTCATTCTCTCTGCCGAGCTGGTGATCCTTGCAAGTCGGGGCTGCTGGACTGCGGGGGCCCCTCCCCCAGCCAGGGAGGATTCCCCTGCACAGGGCCCTCAGGTGCAGTGATGCACCGGAGACAGGCCGACACAGAGGAGGACGGAAAGAGACCCTGAGAGAGATACAGAGAGGAATAAGGCAGACACGGACGCTCAGACGGACAGACGGAGCAGAGACGGAGGGCGTGGTCAGGCAGGGAGTCACTGGCTAGTGTCACAGAGTCACAGAGTCAGAGCTGGGAGGGACCTCGGGGATCTCCTAGTCGGTCCTGCCCTCGGCAGGTGGGGACACAGGCGGGTAGGTGACTTCAGACCCTGCCGCTAGAGCCTCGCACCGGCATCGTCCTAAACGAGATGATACGTGACGAAGTTTGTTTTGGGGGCTCCTCCTCCAAGAAGTGGCCCAGGATTTCCTCCTGCTGTCTGTCACCTACACACCTCCCGAGACGCCCTCACACTGGAGACTGGCAACCATTTCCCAGGGCATTTCACTGCCGGGAAAGGGCCCAGAGAAGGGGCGATCCCTGACCCGCAGCCACCACGAGCTGCCTGCCCCGCTGTGTGTGAGCCTGGGCCGCGGCGGTCGCTGTTCAGGGCTCCTGCAGAATACATGTGGGAACTCAGGGCCTGTGGGGGAGTTGCGATCTCATGTCCTGAGGGGGAAGGGGTTTCCTCCTGGGTCTTGGTGCTCGCTGTGTGACGGTGGCCAAGTCACTGTACTTCTCTGAGCCTCAGCTGTCCAATCCATTAGGCAGAGATCGTCCCCTCCTAGGAGCGAGGCAGTAACGAGACAGAGTGAGTGTGTGTGGTTTACACGTCGCTGTAGAAAGGGGTTAGCCCCCCCGCCCCCCACGATTTCCCACTCTCTCCTTCCACAGTGTTCTGTCCCCTGGAGCTCCCAGGGTCTCTGCTGCTTCCTTGGCTCAGAGCGCGGACACTCCTCCTGTCTCCTGGGAGAAGTCACTGTCCCCTTGGCTGCTTTGGAGAGATGCCCATCTTCTTCGTTTTTTTAAATCCTTATTTTTCTATTTATCTACAGATAGAGTGGGGGAGAGAGAGAGAGACAGAGAGAGAGAGGGAGAGAAACATCGATGTGAGAGGGACACATCGACTGGTTGCCTCCCCCACGACCTGACCAGGTCCGGACACGAACCTCATCCGAGGTCCATGCCCTTGGCCGGAATCGAACCCAGGACTCACTGGTCTGCGGGCCGACGCTCTAGCCCCTTAGCCACACTGGCCAGGGTGAGGAACCCACCGTCTTGCTCCCCTTCCTTGTGCATTTTTCTTCTCCCGCCCTCTGCGGAGTCCCCGCCAGCCCCTCTCTGGGTCCTGCACGGCCAGAGGCTGTGGGGGGCTTTCAGCCTTCAGCGAAGAGCCTCCCCAGAGTGAGAGGGGGTACCCAGGCCCACGGCTGCCCAGCAGGTCGCCTGGCATGGGGCGGAGGCCCGGCTCTCCCTGCTGCTCCGGGTGGTGGGCACTGCTGGGTCTCCCAGGCTGAGCAGTGGCAGTGAGAAAGCCGGTCACCCCACCCACCTCCGCCCAGCCACCCGGAGGGCTGGGCGTGCCCCTGAGCCTTCAGCGGGCTGCGGGCTGAGGTGCCGGCCTGCAGAGTCCCATCCGACCTCCCGAGGTGCTGAGGAAACCCGGGAGGCACCTCATGCCCCTACGGTGGTGACCTGCTACGTCGACCCGCCACGTGCCAGCCTTGGGTGCTCCAGGCTTCACAGCGTCCCACCTGGGTGCCCACCTTCTGGGTGAGAGGACGTGACGTCTGCGGGGCCACAGAGGCAGGCGGGGGAGCCAGACCGTTTCCGCCCATCCCTGGCTCCAGGAGTGGGCGCAGCTGGCCCTGGTGGGGCAGGCAGCAGGCACGTCCCTGTGTGCTGGGGGTTCCCCAGCTGCTAAACACCCGCAGGGCTAACGGCTGTGGGGCACGTTCATCCCGGGCTTTCGGGCGTTCGCTAAGGAGGCCGACTTGGCTTGGTCGCAGCCGGGAAGTGAGGCAGGAGGATGGGTGGATGACCCTCAGAGTGCCCCTCCTGTGAGGTGCCCGCTGCAGGGGAGCGATCTGGATGGGCAGCAGAGTGTCCTCCTTAGATGTGGGCCAGCGGCTCATGGCCCAGGAGAGGCGGGTGCAGACCTGTGCCCCCACGAATTCAGTGGACCCCACCGCCGCCCTGTCTGCAGGCTGACAGGTGGCTGAGTCGGGGTTCTGGGGACCCCAGTGGACCAGGCACTTGGAGGACCAGGATCGGGGAAGGACTAAGAGAGCTGGCCTGGCCCCTCCCTCCAGAGGTTCACGTACATGTCGGCCGGGTCTCAGAGCCCGGGATGTCTGTGTTCTGTTCCAGCCACGACATTTTGCAGGTGAAGCCAGGGGGCTGGACCCTGGACCTGGGAACCTCCGCTTGTGGGTTAACAACACATTCACAGAAAACGGCGTAGGTAAACGTGGGCTCGCCTCCTCCCACAGCCACATCAGAATTGCAACTAAACTACAGAGCAACCATCCTTCAGAACCGCCGGACACTGAGCTGAATGGAAGTCCTACAGCCACGAGATTAAAGAAGAACCACATGGAGACTGGGAGGAGGGCGGAGGTGGGCAGGCTGGTCCCACACCCACGTGTGGCGGATAAAAATCAGGGGGATACCTCGGCTGGGAAGGTCCTTCTGAGAAGTGAGGGGTCTCCATCCTACACCAGGCCCCCAGCTCAGGGTTCCAGTGCCAGGAAGAGAAGTCCCATAACTTCTGGCTGTAAAACCAGCAGGAACTGAGACTGAGGGAGGCTGAGGCTTCTGGAGCCCCAGGCAGCTCCTCTTAAAGGGCCCGTGCACGGACTTACTCGGATGCGCGCCTTCTGGGTTCCAGTGCTGGGGAGGCAGCTTGAAAGGCACGAGAGACATACGGGGAAGAACTGAGTGGTTTGGCATCAGGGCGAGAGCTGGAGAGGCAGCTTTCTCCTGGACAGACTTGCTGGTGGAGGCCGTTGTTCCTTTGGTGAGCCCTTCCCCCACAAGGCCGGCACATGGGCACCATATCTGGGACTCCAGCAACCTGGCTCACACTGTTTGCCCCGCCCTGGTGACTCCCTGAGGCCCAGCCCTGCCTCACCCAACTGTCAGGCCCACCCAAGCTGTTTCTCGTGGCTTTACCACAGGATTGGCCTGTCTTGGATCCTGTTTCAGATTTTCCTAAATTCTCTCAAACAAGTAGCATCTGGTCTCAGCGAGCCCTATACCTCTCATTAAGTGGCCCCAGACCTGGCACTAGAAGCAGCCAGCCTTGGTTCACAACTTGGCTTTGCCTGGGCACCTCCAAGCCCAGCACAAGAAGCAGCCATCTGCAGATCACTTTGTAGCTTATGCCAGGTGGCCCCGATAGAACACAGGCAGTGGCTGACCTTGCCCCAGAGCCAGCACACCCAGTGGACAGCTTCAGACCACATCGAAGCACCACCACCCAACCACCTCCACAAGTGACACACTCAAGGAGTGGACTCAGTGGGTACCAGAGCCCTGCTGAAGTAAGTCTTGCTCTGTGTGGTAGACCCCTGCACAGCTGATCCTCCAAGGGAGTCAGAGGTCAGTGGTCAGTGGGCACAGCCCGTCCTCGCAGCTGATCAGCCTGAGTAAATCCCTCCCATTGATGTGCCAACAGCAATCAAGGCTCAATTACAACAGAAGGGTGGACAGTCCACATGAGGGGTGCACCTCGAGGGCCCAGCTGGAGTGATCAGGGAGGCTGTGCCACTGGACCCCACAGGACACCTACAACAATAGGCCACCCTAGGAAGCCTAGGAGACATAGCAACTCTACCTAATACATAGAAACAATCACAGGGAAGCAGCCAAAATGAGGAGATGAAGAAACAAGTCTTAAATGAAAGAAAAGAACAAAACTCCAGGAAAAGAACTAAATAAAATGGAGATAAGCAATCAATCAGATGCAGAGTTCAAAACACTGGTTATAAGGATGCTCAAGGAACTTAGTGAGACCTTCAAGAGCATAAAAAAGAACCAGTCAGAAATGAAGGAGGCACTAACTGAAATAAAGAATAATTTACAGGGAATCAATGTAGAGTCGGTGAAGCCAAGAAGCAAATCATGGGTTTGGAATACAAGGAAGCAAAAAACACCCAATCAGAACAGCAAAAAGAAAAAAGAATTTTAAAAAATGAGGACAGTGTAAGGAGCCTCTGGGACAACTTCAAGCGTGCCAACATTCGCATCATGAGGGTGCCAGAAGGAGGAGAGAGAGCAAGAAATGGAAAACCTATTTGAAACAATAATGACAGAAAACTTCCCTAACTTGGTGAAGGAAACAGACATACAAGTCCAGGAAGCACAGAGAGTCCCAAACAAGATGAACCCCAAGAGGCCCACACCAAGACACATCATCATCAAAATGCCAAAGGTTAAATGCAAAGAGAGAATCTTAAAAGCAGCAAGAGAAAAGCAGTTCATTACCTACAAAGGAGCTCCCATAAGACTGTCAGCTGATGTCTCAAAAGAAACTTTTCAGGCCAGAAGGGAGAGGCCAGAATTTAAAGTGATGAAAAGCAAGGACCTACAACCAAGATTACTCTATCTTGCAAAGCTATCATTTAGAATCAATGGACATATCAAGAGTTTCCCAGACAGGAAAAAGCTAAAGGAGTTCATCACCACCAAACCATTATTATATGAAATGTTGAAGGGTCTTCTTGAAGAAGAAGATAAAAAATATGAACAAAAAAATGGCAATTGATACATATCTATCAACAATTGAATCTACAGACAAAATGAACAAGCAGAACAGAAACAGACTCATAGATACAGAGAACTTTTTGTTGGTTGCTAGATGGGAGGGGTGTTGGGGAATGGGTGAAAAAGATGAAGAGATTAAGAAGTACAAATTGGTTGTTAGACTGATGAACCTCAAAGAGAAGGCGGGAGGGGGGCATGAAGAGATAAACCAAAGAACTTATATGCATATATGCATAACCAATGGACACAGACAATTGTGTGGGGAAGGCAGGAGGGGGTCAATGGGGGAAAAATGGGGAACATCTGCCATCCATTCAACAATAAAGATAAGTTTATAAATACTGAAACAAACAAACCAAAAACAATGCATTCACAGAAAGAGGAACGAGACTGAGTTTTATCAGAGGGGGTGCCCCTGGCCAGGTCTATGGGCATTCGCCCCCTGGCCCAGGCAAGCTGTTTGAAAAACCCCTGAAACAATATTAAACTGTGTAAAAGTCCACGTCCCACCCTTCCCCTCCCCTAGCACCTGTCGCCATCGACTCAGCCAAAGCTGCTAACCCACGCTTCCTGTTTGGCAGATGGGAAACTGAGGCCCAGAGAGGGGAAGGAGATTTTCTGAGTTAACAACAGGACAAGAACTGCAACCCAGGCCTCCTGGATCCTCAAGAGTTTTTCCATCCACAGCCTCCTGCCTCCTTCATTCCCCCATCCAGAATGTCCTTCTCTACCCTGTGAAATCCTGCCCACGCTTCAAGGCCCGACCCGTCTTTTCCACGAGCTACCAAGGCCCTTTCCCATGTGTCCTTGAATGAGTGCTCCCCGTAGCCATCACGGCCCCTGGACTGACTGTGAGCTCTCTGAGCACAGGGGGGCCTTGTTTCCAAGTTGTACCCAGTTCAGGGCCTGCGTATAGAAAGCGCTCAATGAATGTGTGTTGAACGAGCTGATGAATAACTCAAAATCCTTCCTGAATTTGCATCGAAAGAGGGCTGTGGTTTCTGTTGTAGGAATTCACGTTGCTTTAAAGCCAAAGGATGCGAGCTCACGGGGCAGGAGGGAGCCCACGAAGGAACGAAGCTGCATCCTCACGTTCTCTTGTTCTCCATCCAGGCCCTCTGCTTCGTCCGCCTTCTCGTTAGCATCACTGCCAAGGCCAGCGCCTGTGCCAACACCAGCCCACTCAGGCTGCCTATCCTGCCCAGAGGGACTGAGAGGGACATCATCTCCCATGGTGTCAGACTCTATTTCCTGTTGCTGCCAGGACCCTGCCCCAGGGACAGCAGGAAGGAACGGAGATGGCCACGCCCAAAGGAAACAGTGCAAGAGGCACGTGCCACCTTCGTTTCTCTGGGTTCCCTGAGCTGAGAAAGTGTGCCTGTGAATGTGACAGTCACCAGGGGGCCGTTTCCTGGTGGCGGTGCAGGAACCACGGTCCCTCTGGCTCCCCTCTGTCAGGTCTTGGGCGTGATATCTGACTGCCTAAAAGAAACCACTCGTTTAGGGAAAGGACACTGACCCTGAATGCAACGCTGTCTGATGGGACTGGCGGCCAGGAGAAGATCCAGGTCTTGGAAGAGGTGAGAGCCACCCAGGGACCCAGAAAACGACCCTCCCTGCTTGTGATGCCTTTCTGGGTGCGACCCTGCAGCGGCCTGTGCCCCTTCCCTCCTTATTCTGCAGACCCACTTTCTCCACTGCCCACGGACACGTGCCCCCCAACTAGCTCCCCTGAGCCTGCCCCCGTCTCCCCTGAGCTCACCCCCGTCTCCCCTGGGCCCCCCCCACCCCCACCCCCATCTCCCCTGAGCCTGCTCGGACCACCTGAGGCCCAGCTCCAGGCCCAGCCCCAGCCTGACTCCCAGCCTCCGAGACCCTGCTGCCGAAACCTTAAGGAAGACCATCTGTCTGGCTGTTGGTCAGCCAGTGACTTGTCCCCTGCTGGGCCAGGTGTCCACTTCTGACCTAATTCTGTGAGGCCCGCAGGCGGGGTAGGTGGTATCTGTGCGACCTTCCCGGGACAGTGCGTGAGCAGGTGTGTCAGGAGGGAAAGCTGGGCCAGGCGGCCTTCACCTGGACACCCTGAGTTTTGCCCCAGGCCAGCCGCTTCTGGGAAGGAGTCTCCTTTCCACACCGTGAGCATTGTCAAGGGGGCACCAGGCATTTTCTGTGACCCATGAGGGCAGAGGTGGAGCCTGCGCCCTCAGCTGCAGGCCGGGCAGCATCCTGTCGACCGACGGTCCTTGGTGCCAACTCATTGCCAACCAGAACCTCCAGTCTGGGGTGCAGCGCAGAAGGAAACGATATTCGGTGTAAAGGCTCAGTCATGATGCGGCACGGCCGTGGGACAGCAGGGCCCTGGCGCGGCTCACGGGTGTTCCAGCTCAATTGTGGGACAGCGCCCCCTCCGGCCGGTCCGCTTTGCTCCACCTTCTCTGCTCGGCTGGGCTGTGGGGCGACCACGTGGAAACGCAGTTTCCAGGCTTGTGTGGAAAGGGAAATGCACTCCCTGAGCCAGAGAGGAGCTGACTTCTACACAGAGAAGTCCCTGCCACGGGTCCCCCCTCCTGAAAATGGGGACCCCGGATTCTCGTGGTTTAATTGGTCCGAGAGGCACTCTCCTAATTAATCCAAGTGCAGCTGCTCTGATGGGTTGGTGACGATGTCAATGGATAGAGCTGCACGGCCCCCATTGGTGGGGAAAGGCTCAGTCCTGTTGGGTGAGATGAGACTGATTTCACGAACTCTTTTTTTTTTTAATCCTCACCTGAGGATATTTTCCCATTGATTTTTATTTATTTAAAAAATATTTTTTTCTTTATTGATTTTAGAGAGAGAGAAAGGGAGAAGGAGAGAGAGATGGAAACATTGATGAGAGAGAACATCGATTGGCCGCCTCCTGCATGTCCCCACTGGGGATCGGGCCCACAACCTGGGCATGTGTCCTGATCGGGAATTGAACCGGCGACCTCTTGGTGCATGGGTCACGCTCATCCTCTGAGCCACACCGGCTGGGCAGGAGGCAGGGATTCGCATGAAAAAGTGGAAGTCCAGCGGGAAAAGATTCAGGCCAGAAACCAGGTTTAATTCTGGTTCGGCATACTCACGAGTTCCTGTGGAAACTGCACAGTGTTTACCCCTTCGGGCCTCTGCTGTTCCGTTTGTGAAACGGGGCTAATAGCATTGTTCTGGTGCGTTTACAGGATCGTTACAAGGGTCAGATGGCACCATCAGCATGGAAGTGTCTCATAAGCAATAAAATACTATGAATGTAAAGATTAAAATGTGAGGGTTAAAAACAGGCTGTGATAAATTTATGCTTTATTCATAATATGAGCTAGAGTCAAGCCTTGCTATCACGGGCTAATTCGGGCGAGGGGGAGTCCGTTAGAGCCGAAAGCCCGTTACATGATAAAGTAGGTTTTCCTAATGCGTGTATTAAAAAATTTGACCTATGAGTTAATTTACCCGGTCTTACTTATGCAGACACATTTGTGTCATTAAGATGAGTGTGTATGAAAAAGTTTAATTTCACAGAAAAGTTTCCTATATGGATTATAATAATTTTAGATTTATACTGAGTAGGTCTAGGAAACGCTGCCATCACCCATCACCCCAAGTAAACAGGTGCACACGGCGGGGGCGTGGCTTAGCACACCTGGGAACACGGATGACAGCAGAACCAACTACCACGCGAGATGTGGCGTGATCACATGCCACTCGTTCCCCCGAACACTGCTCACGGGCGGCAACTCTTGGATTTAAATATGTCGACTACAGTTGTGGCTATGTAATATTTATTTATGTCGGCTAAATGACTACAGCGTTTTTTTTCCTCCCCAACATACGGCCTGTTCGCGAAAATTTATTAAAAATAACAGCGAGTTCATAATGCAAAATCACCTGCTAATTGAACGATGAGCAAATCCTGGTTAAAGGCATTTAAAAATGAACGGGTGCTAATGTTCACCTGTGACATACGGGCTGGAAATGTTGTGTTAAAGCTGAGGTCCGTTACATCGAGCCCCGCGAAACGGCGGGCTTACTGTACCATTTGGGGGTACTTACCTTACTTAATCCTGACGGGGTACTAGCGAGGTTGGTCTTTCTGTCCCCGTTGGGATTAGGGAGCCAAGGCTCAGGGGGGACAGACCCACCTGACGTCTGTGTTTTCCCACCCTCATTGCCGCCTCTCACCTGGGCCTGACATGAATGACGTACATCATCGAGGAACCCGGAGAAAGGGTGGGACCCAGGACTGTCCCTGGGCTCTGGCCCTGGAGTTCCTTCTGCTCTGCGGCAGCCCCGGGGGTCAAGATCCTGATCCCCCCTGCAGCGTGACTCAGACCAAAAGGCTGTGTCTCGGGGTACAGCAGGGGACAGGAGCACGGGGTCCGGGTGGCAGACAGACTCCGACCCTCTCAGGAGCAATCAACCGAGCCCCGCGTGAAGGAGAGAAGGTCACAGAACCACCGGGGGAGAGCTGGGCTGTGAGACGTGAAAAGCGGATTTGCAGGATGAGCTCTGGGTGACCACCTGCATTAGCACCTGTGGCCCTGCAAAGCCTGGGGTCACCCCTCAGGCAGACAGCCTGCCTCTCCCCTCCCGTTTCCGTGTAGGGATCGACTGGCCGCACCACCCACACCATCCAGGGCCGAGAGGCTCAGGCGGCCTCCGTCTCACCCTGCAATCTGCTCCCGTGCTCACCCTCTCCGCTCTGTGGGCCCGACGTCTCCATGCGCAGAAAGGATTGCTGAGAATTCTCCCCAGGCGTGCTTGGTTCAGTAACGTCAACAGGGGGTCTCATTGGTGCCAATTCAGCCGACAGGAATCCCCAATTTGGGGTGCGGTGAAGGAGGAAACGATTTAGCGCAAACAGCTCAATGGTGATACAGCGGGCTGTGAGAACAGCACACTGCGAGGCAGCTCGGCCCCGGCCCGGGACCAGGCTCCTCCCCTGCTGGACGGCTCTGCTCCCCCTCTCTGGACGGTGATGGTCTCCCTTTGCCCAGAGGAGACATGTTCCTGAGACCAGGCTGACGGAAAGGGGCAGTGCCTGCTTGGAGGTCGAGGGGACCCTACTTGCATGGGCAAAAGTCCCTGCCTCTGGCTCACCACTGGTCCATCCTCATGCAAATGAGGACTCCAAATCCTCGAAGTTTGATTGGTCCAAAGCAGAACAGAGCAGCTCTAATTGGTTGGAGCTGTGCAGATCTGATTGGGTGGGGAAAGCCTCCGCCCTATTGGTTGAAGTAGGATTCCGGGAGCTCCTTTATAAGGGGGGGCTCAGAGGGCAGGAATTCAGTGCAGGGAGACAGCTCAGACCAGCTTCTCTCTGTGGGGTGCGGTTTGTGTGAGAGGCCCCTCTGCAGAGAGGCTGCTAGAATCTGTTTTTTAAAATTTGAGCCCACGCCCAGCCGGTGTGGCTCAGTGGTTGAGTGTTGACCCATGAACCAAGAGGTTGTGGGCCCGATCCCCAGTGGGGGGCATGCAGGAGGTGGCCAATCGATGTTCTCTCTCATCGATGTTTCTATCTCTCTCTCCCTCTCCTTTCCTGTCTCTCTAAAAACCAATAAAGAAAAAAAAAAATTGAGCCCAGTTAGCCACCAGGAGCCCTTGTTAGTTGGTGCCCCTCCCCCCCTACGGGTTCACAGGTCCAAGGTGCCCGTGTGTCCAGCCTCATCCTGGTTCTTTGGGCTTGGGCCAGCAAGTCCATGCCCCTGACCTGGGCCCGTTTGCCCTTTTGCTTTTGAAAAAGAAGGTTCCTCTGCTTTTGCATGATCTTTCTGGGAGAGAAACCACTCTCTCTCCTGGGCATTCTTCTCTCCCAGCCTCAGGTCTACAGGGAGCCTCTGGGGCGGGGTGGGGTGAGGACAGCCACTGCAGGGGCGCTCGGGGACGAGGGGCGGGGCAGAGGCGGGACCAGGAGGGATGTGCAATATGCCTCTTCTCTGAGTGTGAGAAGTCCCTCGTTACTCATCGCTCACAGGCCCAGGCAAGTGCTTCTCCCTGGAGCCGGGAGCACCCCATTGCCCCCCCTGCTCACAGGGCTGGAGCAGCTGTCACCACCGCAGAAGGTCGAGAAGCTGCTGAGTCGCATTTCCCTCTCCCCCAAGTACCTGTCTCCGAAGATGAGTCATTCTGCTTCCTCCCCCGCCTTCCTGCCTCCTTCCCTGCCTTTCTCCCGGGTCACTGGGTCTGGCTGCTGGGCCTCTGGAGCGTGGCCTCCCGGGTTCCTCAGGGGGCCTGCACACCCCCTCCGGGCTGTGAGGTGTGGGGCTCAGCCTCCTTCCTTTCAGCTCCTGGAATAGCAATGGAGCCGCTCCTGGGGGTCAGGTCTGGGCCACGGAGGGGACACACCACTGTCGGGTGGACCTGGGATTACGCGCGACGCACCCAGGGACACGGTGAATTCTGAAGACAGTGTTTTGAGTGAAAGAAGCCAGACATTTTGAGTACATTCTGTGTTGCTCCATTTACAGGAAGTTCTGGGAAAGGCGAAACCAATTCACAGCGATGGAAATCAGAGCAGGGATTGCTGGGGGTCGGGGGAGGGGTGGGGGTGGGGGAGGGGTGTGCGGTGTCCACCGAATGGCCGAGGGGCCCCCTGAGACGATGGGAAGAGGGTGGGTGGTGGTCACACAGGCGTCTGTATTTGTCAAGATTCATACCTAAGATGCCAGAATGAGTGCATGTTGTTCTATGAAAATCGTGTGCAAAAAGTTGGTTTTTGAAAATAGCACTATTTTTTGGTCTTGACATGAGTCTAGTGTCTATTACCCCAATGAAGAGGCATCCCATTTGCAAAACAAAACGAAGAATGAGTTATGATTGGATTGTGGGTTGTTTAAAGCCCCCGTATGGGGACAGAGTTGGGGGAGCCAGCGAGGAAGTGGGGACTGCTGCAGAGCTCAGGTCAGGACAGCGTGGGGACCTTGGCGGTGGTGGGAAGAGAAGCAGTAGTGGGGGGAGACTTGTGCACCCCCAGGTCGGGACTGGAGCTTCCCCCCCAGGGTCCATGGACTGTCCTGGCCTTCAGCCGGGCGTGGCCAGGGGTGGAGCCTGTGGCCAGGGGTGGAGCCTGTGGCCTGGGGTGGAGCCTGTGGTCCGGGGGTGGAGCCTGTGGCCTGGGGGTGGGGCCTGTGGCCTGGGGGTGGAGCTTGTGGCCGGGGGTGGAGCCTGTGGCCTGGGGGTGGAGCCTGTGGTCCGAGGGTGGAGCCTGTGGCCCGGGGGTGGAGCCTGTGGCCCGGGGGTGGAGCCTGTGGCCTGGAGGTGGAGCCTGTGGCCTGGGGTGGAGCCTGTGGCCCCAGCGAGAGGACGGGGTTCTCCGAGGGGCAGCCTGTGGGCAGACGGCTCCCGCGGCCCTGCCTGGCACACGCGTGAGCTGGGTGAGCCCAGCCGCACCCTTCCTCACACTCACACTGGGCTGCACCCCCACCTGCTGCCACGTGTGAGGCACGTTCAGACTCACACTCACTGATCCCCAGCCCCCCACGCCCCAGGCCGCCCTGAGGGAGGACCCCTTCGACCGGCTTCCTTCCTCATCGGCCTGTGACTGCAGCCGGGTGGCAGCCCTGAGCCTCGTGGTCCCGTCTGTGCACGGCGGACCCGCCCGGCGAGGGGTGAGGGGGTTCGCCCGTCCCTGCCCCTGCGCGTCCTGGGCTTGGGGGAGACGATTCGCACTTCCGGTTGGCGTTGGCGCTGCTGCATTCAACACTCCGAGATCAGCAGGGGCGCAGCGGGAAGGGGGAGTCACTTCTCCTTGGGCTGTGCACGCCCTGGGCACCCTTCCTGTCCTGGGTCCCCGCGTCCGCGTCAGCCCCACCTCCCCTCTGTGGGCTCTCCCCGGACCTGCCCAGGAGCCCAGTCTCCCCTTGCTGGAGTGGGCATCGCAGAATGCACCCCGAGCCCCTTTAGGCGGGTGGGCCTGGGTGCGCAGAGTGAAGCCGCCACCCTCCAGGGCCGGGCTCCCTCCCTCGGCCCATCCTGAGCCTCAGGCCCGGTCCCCAGGAGCCAGGCCAGCTCCAGCCCTCCCGGGAGGCCCAGGTAATGAGCTCAATTAATCAGCTCAATTAGCACCTTCTGGTTGAGCGGTCAGCTCAGAGCCTACCCAGCCTGTGTGCCAGCCCCTGCCAGGCAGGATGGCAGGAGCAGAGGGCCTGGCGAGAGTGACTCCCTGCCCTGGACTTGCTGGCACCGGGAGAGGACGCCGGCTGCCAGCATGGGGCACCTGGGCCTCCGTCCTGGGAGAGCGCCCACTCCACCCTCTTCCCTGCCGCCCTCCTCCCTGCTCGGCCAGACCGCCTTGCCAGCAGCCTGGCGCCGAGTGGCCGGCTCCCGTGGCCCTGGTGCGGACCCAGAGGTCCCGTAGCAGGAGGGGGGCTGGCGTTCCCTGTGCGCTGGTCCCTCCGGGTGGGTTGCAGGTCTTTCCACAGTCTTCACCTCCTTTGGGTCACCACGCCATCCTCTGTAAACAGCGTGGTTCATGTCCTCACTTCACAGATGAGGAAAGTGAGGTGCTGAGGGGTGCAGTGACCTGTTCAGGGTCACACAGACGTGATAGTCCAGACAGGAGAAACTGGGGCTTGGCCCTCTGCCTGCTGCCCTGCGGTGGGGGCTTGTGACTCTCCCCCGTTAGAGAACCCCAATACCTCACAAGATACCACCTCACACAGGGACCCCCTTCGTCTCCCAAGGCCGAACCTCCCGGGCTCCCTGGCTGGAGGCCTAGCTCGGGATCAGACAGCTCCAGGCCCCTCCCCGCCCCCGGATCTCCCACCCATGGGTCCCAGCCACCCCGACTCTGCCCCCCGAGGCCCATGTGCACCTGGACACCACCCCCCTCTTCCCACACCTCGCTGCTCCAGGGGCCGGTGCCAGCCAGCCCAGGGCCGTGCCGTGCCAGGGGAGGCCCGAGGCTGGCGAGCGGAGCTCCATTCCGGCTCCTGGGGCATCTGGGAGCTGTGTGGAGAGCGAGGCCGCAGAAGGGGTGCAGCCACACGGGCAGTGGGGGGACCTGGGGGTCTCGAGCTTCCTGGGAGAGGCCCTGGGGGGGCAGGGAGAGGAAGAAGCGGGGATGATGCCCCGGCTTTCACCCTGTTTCACACTGAGCAGCGTGAGAGGGTTTTCAGCAAGGCTGTTGGGGTGCGCTTGCCGAGGTGTCCCCGAAAGGCACGCCGGCTTCCTGGTCACCAGACACGGGAACGCGACCCTGTTTAGAAAAAGAATGAAGTTTAAGATCTCGAGACAGAATCATCCTGAATTATCTAGGAGGGCCCTGAATTCAACGACACGTGTCCTCCTAAGAGACGCACCCGGAGGGACACGGACAAGGACGCAGAGGTGGAGGGACGAGCCCCAAGCCGGGGAAAGTCTGGAACCACCACAGACAGGAGGAGACCAGGAAGGAGCCTTCCCGAGCCCCAGGAGGGTGTGGGGTCCTGCCGACACCTGACTTTGGGTTTCTGGTCTCAGGACAGTGAGAGAAGACATTTCTGTCGCCGCCCAGTCGGTGGCGATTTGTTATGGCTGGGAAGCTGTATCACGTGCTTAAAAAAAGAAAGAGTTCTGATTCTAAAAGGAAGTGTCAAGGTCTCCTATCTGGTCCAAACAGACCCAGGAGGGTGACTTGGTCATCACAGGGGCGGGGGCAGGGCTGGGACAGAGCCCACCTCACACGGAGGCCCCCCAAAGGCGAGGGGCGCCACAGGCTGGCCCCAGCTGGGGTCTTTGCTCATTTGCCTTCGGGGGGGGCCCAGGTATCCTTTTCCAAGCGTGCGGAGGAAGAGGGTGAAAGGCCTGCTGGGAATGCCAGCTGGACCTGTGCTGTGCCCGGGCCCAGCGTCCAGATGACCTCCTGCGGGTCCCCTGAGGCCCACGGACGTGGAGGAGCCTGCACTGTCCAGGGGAAGCCCAGAGCCTTCCTGGCTGGGTGGGATGGGCCGGGCCTCCGAGACCCTTCTGTCCCTGGGTGCCTTCTGGGGCACCTGTCTCAGGGTCCCCATCATCCGTCCCGGTACGGGCACCTAAGCCGTCCTGTAGCCCCTGAGACTCACCCGGCCTCTGCCCCGCTCCGGCACACCCGTCCCCTCAGCGCCCTGCTCACGGCGTCTGTGTGGGGTGAGCAGGAAGCCTGGCTGTTTCCGAATTGGGGGGTGATTCAGAGGCTGGGGGAGGGGGACCAGGCACCTCTCCTCCGCTGTGCCTCCCGGGGGAGGGCGCCTGTGTCCTGACGTATTTCCCGGGCCCCTCTCTCCTCCCAGAGCCTCTCCTGGATCAGGTGGGCGTCTGGGCTGGGACGATCCAGGTTCCCAGGGAAGTGGGCGAGGAGGAGGGTGTGTGGCCTCGGGCGGCATCAGGACGGTGGACAGAACACGGACCGGGAGCCGGGGGCTGGGGCGGTGACCTCAGCTGGTGGGTGACCTTGGACAAGGCCCTGGTCCCCCCTGGGCAGTGTCCTCCGGTTGGATGGAGAGGGGACACGGGCTGAGCTCTTTCCGAGGCCCCTCCAGCCCTTGCCCCCTGTGGCTCAGACCAGGAAACCCAGAAAAGGGCCCCCGTGTCCGAGTCCCCCTTCTCCACCGTCCCTGGGGGGCAGGCTCTCCCGGTCATGCTGGGCCTTGTGGGGACAGCGGGGCAGAAGGACAGGCCCAGCGCTGACTGTGCCCTGGGGCGGCCCCTCCTCGCTGCGGGTCTCGTCCCGCCACCTCGCTGTCCGTGCTGGTCTCTCGGCTGGGAGCGGCTCTGTCCCCCAAGAGCTATGACAATGACAGTAATAGCCGCCCACGAGTTCTGGGTGCTGCAGGTTCCGTCCACGCGGTCTCTGATTCTCATCCCAACGCCGCCCGGAGGCGGTCACATCTCCATTTCATTCGCAGGGAAGGGCGGAGCTCAGAGACGGTCAGTGTCTTTTCTGAGGCTGCACAGTTGACAAGTCCATAGAAACCTCGTCCTTCTAGGGCAGCACCCAGCTTCTCCTCAACAGCCTTGCAAGGGAGGGCGGGGCAGGGGCGGGCGGGCGGCAGTGCCCAGCCCGGGGTAGAAGCTCCAAGTTCCCCTGTTGGCATGATGCTCTGAGTGCTGCCACCCCCCAGTGGCAGGCTGCTCCCTGTGTGGGCTGGAGAGGGGCACAGAGGGGTGAGCCAGGGCCCCTGCCTGGCACAGGTGGGGGATGGGGCACAGAGCAGGTGAGCCAGGGTCCCTGCCTGGCACAGATGGGGGACGGGACACAGAAGGGTGAGCCAGGGCCCCTGCCTGGCACAGGTGGGGGATGGGACACAGAGGGGTGAGCCAGGGCCCCTGCCTGGCACAGGTGGGGGATGGGACACAGAGGGGTGAGCCAGGGTTCCTGCCTGGCACAGGTGGGGGACGGGACACAGAGGGGTGAGCCAGGGCCCCTGCCTGGCACAGGTGGGGGACGGGACACAGAAGGGTGAGCCAGGGCCCCTGCCTGGCACAGGTGGGGGACGGGACACAGAGGGGTGAGCCAGGGCCCCTGCCTGGCACAGGTGGGGGACGGGACACAGAGGGGTGAGCCAGGGCCCCTGCCTGGCACAGGTGGGGGACGGGACACAGAGGGGTGAGCCAGGGCCCCTGCCTGGCACAGGTGGGGGATGGGACACAGACCAGGTGAGCCAGGGCCCCTGCCTGGCACAGGTGGGGGATGGGACACAGAAGGGTGAGCCAGGGCCCCTGCCTGGCACAGGTGGGGGATGGGACACAGACCAGGTGAGCCAGGGCCCCTGCCTGGCACAGGTGGGGGATGGGACACAGAAGGGTGAGCCAGGGCCCCTGCCTGGCACAGGTGGGGGACGGGACACAGAGGGGTGAGCCAGGGCCCCTGCCTGGCACAGGTGGGGGACGGGATACAGAGGGGTGAGCCAGGGCCCCTGCCTGGCACAGGTGGGGGATGGGACACAGAGGGGTGAGCCAGGGTCCCTGCCTGGCACAGGTGGGGGACGGAACGCAGAGGGGTGAGCCAGGGGCCAGACGGTCCCTTGCGTCTGGGCAGCCTTGGGGCCTCCACTCCAGTCTTGAGGATGAGCTGTGTGCCCTGGATAGAAGTCATCAGACCCCGACTCTGGTCGCCCCTCGCCCCCTGGCTTCAGTTCCCCACCTGAGAGGCCCACATGGTTCTTCCCACACGACTTCCACTCACCCCGACCTTGGAGGTGCTGCACCCTCAGCCTGTGGGTCATGCCAGGCACCCCTGGGGGACGCTGGGCTGCCCACAGCTGAGCTGGGACCTGGCTCCCAGCTCTCCCCTCTTCTCACCTCATTCTTTATCCAGACCCCAGCCCGCCATGGGCTGAGGGGCTGTGCCCTTGGGGCCGCCTGGGTGGGGTGGAGTGGGCAAGGGGGGTGAGGAGAAGCAGGCAGCCCCATGGCGGGGCCGTGCAATGACCTGGGCCCTGGAGACGAGGTCCCTGGGGCACCCACAGGCATGGTCCCATGTGTCCTCCATCCTCAGACCTCAGATACTTCCCCAATTCCAGGGATCCGCTAGGCGTCCTGCCTGGAGGCGGCACGTGGGGATGGGGTGGGTTTGGGTGAGCTGCGTTCCATTGCCTGGGTCCCCAGGGCCACTGCCCATGGGATGTTGACAGCTTCCTCAGCTGCCGAGGGGCCGGGTGGAGGTCAGAGGGCACAGGGAGCAGGGGTCAGGCTGGGCTTGAAGCCTCCCCCGGTGGGCTGGCCGCTGTGTGAGCGGGTCTGTCTCAGCCAGGGCACCCCTGCCCCTGGAGAAACTCCTTGCTCAGTGGCAGGCGGGGTTGGGGCTGGGAGGGCCAGGGAGCTGCCGTGCCAAGGACCACAGCTGGCCGCCTGGTGCCCGCTCCTGGGCCCTGCTCCAGGCACCTGGCAGCTGGCAGGGTGGAGGTCACCCAGGAGCACTTCCTCCTCCTCCTCTGTCCTTCACACGGGGCCCAGCAGAGGGAGGTGGGAGTGCTCCCACCCTCAGCAGGAATGGGGAGTGGGTGTGTGGGGGAGGATAATTCAGGGGAGACTGTCACTCCAGAAACGGGGAGGCGGAGACCGGCTCAGCCCCGCGTGGGTCCGGGGGCGGGTCCTCTCTGCATCCCTGCCTGAGGACTCGGCTGTCCCCAAGGGACAGGGACTGAAAGGTGATCTCTGGGGGGCTCTGCTCTCCTCAACGGCCAAGTGAACCGACAACAATGTCGGATGACAGTTCTTAGATTTTCTTGGTGATAGATCCCTTGAAAATCCGATGACAGTAATACACCCTCTCCCTGTTCACAGGCTCACGTACGCACACGTGTGGACATCAGTGCGTGTGCACACATATACATGCTTGCCTGCTATTTGTGGGAATTCATAGACCCCCTGGAAGGCTCCCCTCGGTCCCCAGATTCAGAAGTCCTCCACGAGGTTGCCTCCAGTGTGGCGGCACCGTGCGGCCTGGCGGGCCTGGAGCCGGGACGGCCGGGGCGTCTACAGGCCTCCGGCTGGGGCAGGCATCCTGGGTGGACCCCGCCCGGTGCTGCTTTTCTGAGGGCATCCACCTGACCGCGGGCTGGGATGGGCACATCTCTGTGGGGCCCTGCCATCTGCCACGAGGGCTGTCCCCTCTTTCCAGCTGCACCCCTTCCGGTCCCCTGTGCTCACTCCCAGCGCCCCCTTAAGTCCCACAGGCCACCTGGTGTGCGTCGGGGGCGCCCGGGGCCTGCCGCCGCCTGTGCACTGCCCTGGCATGAGGAGAGCCCTCTGTAGGCGTGAGAGTGGGTGTGAGACTGTCACGTCTCAGGCGTGTCCCCGCAAGGCAGAGCCTGCCCCGCCTGCTCTCGTCCTGCCCTCAATTAGAGGCAGACATTGCCGGGCTGGACATGTTGACAACAGTCCTGGTTGACTGAGCTCAACACGCTCTCAGCGACATCATCTCCTGAATCTTTGCGAAGGGCGGGACGGTCACGGCTGTCTCTGCAGACGCGCTGTGTGCCCCGAGCTCCTGAATTCCCACGACATGCTGTGTGCCCGCGCAGAGACGGAGGGAGGCGCCTCGGATGGCACGGAGGGCACGGCCTGGGCAAGAGTCAGCCAGGTCCTTCTGCCCCAGCGCCTGTCCCCTGATCACACTGCATCCCGGGAGCCTGGGTGGGCACCGGGGGGACGGAGTTCACACTCAGCCGCACTCAGACACCCACAGGCTGTCCCCCTCACGGCGGTGCCCACGACAGCAGAGGGGTGACGTTGCCCACGACAGCAGAGGGGTGACGGTGCCCACGACAGCAGAGGGGTGACGGTGCCCACGACAGCAGAGGGGTGACCGCAGGGCGGAGGCAGAGCACTCTCCTTTTGCACGTGTGTGCGTGTGAGCGTGCGTGCCTGGGCGTCTGCGTATGTGTGTGCTGTCCATGGAAAATGTGCTTGGAGACTGAAGCAAGTGTTCCGACTGGATGCCACACAGCCTGTGGTGCAGAGGGGAGAGGACTGGGGGCGTCTGGGAGGCTTCCTGCAGGGCCACCAGGAGTGGAAGTGCTGTCACCACAGGGCTGCCTCTGAGGCGGGGCGCCGTGTGCCTACAGAGGCAGGTCCTGCACGGCCCTGCCCCGGGCTCTGCTGGCTGTCACTCCAGCCTCAGGTCCTGGTTCCTCCACCCGGTTCTCTTCTTTCCAGACCTTCGGTGCGTGCACACTGGAAGGGCCCGGGATGGGCCAGACACCTGCCGGGGAAGCTGTGGCTTCCAGGTTGACGGGTTTCCTCCCTTGGGGTGCTCAAGGCAAATGTGGGAGGCAGTCGTTGGGGCCCCTGCCTGGTGCTGTCCAGACCTTCCCAGCCCTCTGACAGCTGGAGTCTGCGTGCTCCTCACTGGGGCGAGATGGGGGGGGGTGGAGCTCCAGATGTGCCACTGTCCCAACATCTGCCTAATGCACCCCGTAGGCACGCCTGCCCCCAGCAGGGCCCACCCCATTCCCTGGGCAGCAGCAGTTTCCTGCCCCAGGGAGGTTGATCCTGCTGTGTGTGCGTGTGTGTGCACATGTGTGCATGTATGTGTGTGCATGTGTGTGCACATGTGTGCATGCATGTGCCTGCGTGTGAGGAGAGGAAGACGGAAAAGGTCTGGAAGCACCGCGGTGTGGGGACATGAGGGGAGGAAGCATTCGTGGGGGCAGGGAGCGGCCAACATGGAGCTGGGTCGGTGCCCCTCTGACTCTGTCCCTTTGCCTGGCCCCGAGGTAACTGCCACAGCCCCAGACACAGCAAGGTGGGCCTTTGACCAGCTGCAGTGTCTGAAACCCAGAGGCTCCACTCTCCCTGCCCTCCGACTGATGTCCAGAACCTCTCTGGAAGCATGTGCTACAAACTGAGGGGACAGGAGGCCCCATGGAGCCGGCCTGATCCCCACAGGTTCCAGCCAGGGAAGGCCCCCAGGCTCTAGGGCCCCAGAACTAGAACTGGTCCCCTGGGTGTGTGTTGGAGGCCTGGCCAGGATGCTTCCCAGCCCAGTGGGTGGCGAGGAGTCCTGCTCCTCACACCCAAGAGCACACAGCGGTGGCTCGGCAGGGAGGGCGGAGTGGGGCGGCCCACCCGGAGCGGGTGCCACTGCTGTGTTTGCTTTGGCTCCTCTGCACAGCACAGACACCATATGCTCTGGCCCGTCCTGCGGCCTGCTGCTCTCTGCTCTTCACTGTGGTGACACGGCGGGTGCCGGGCTCAACTGCCCCTTCCTTCGTGGAGACCACGTCTCTCCTGACCCACTGCCACGTCCCCAAGGAGAGGACAGGGGTTGGGGTACAGGGCTGAGGGGAGAGAAGCTACACAGGAGGGGCAGCGAAGGGGTGGACAGTGGCCTGGCACCAGGAGTCTGGAAACTTGAGTTTCCCACGAGCTTGACTAGGACCTTGAGTAACAGTATCATTCATTCAAAGGTACTTACTATACAATGTAACAGGATAGAGATGCTAATTTCACCATGATGGCAACCATGTTACACTATTTAATGTATCAAATTAATATACCGAACACTTCAAATGTACACAATGTTACATGTCAAATGTATTCCAATAAAAAAGTACTTACTGTAATTCTTAGCACTGGGGATGCAGCAGTAACGAGAAAGGGAAAAGCCTGTCCTCCTGGAGTGAACTGGCCATCGGCCCTAGTACACAGGTTCTCTCTCACTTTACAGACGAGGAAACCAGCTCCGAAAGGAGGTCGTGTACCGTGGCCACTTCCTCGCAGGTCCCGTGCTCTGCTTGGCCTCGGTTTCTCCTCTGCAAGTCAGACTGGAGGATCTCCAAGCCCTTCCACCTCCGATGGTCTATGCCAAGGGCATGGGACTTGCAGGGAGGACGTCCCTGGCACAAACACTTGCCCGACGCTTGGAGGAAAATGAAGGGAACGTCTTGGCTCTGGTTTGGAGCGGGCCGGGGAGGGGCCACAGGGAGAGGACAGCAGCGTGGAAAGTCGGACACTGCTTAGTGGCTTATTCTTTGGGAGCCAGGCCCTGAGCTTCGAGGAGGTTCTCTCATCTTTGCATTGACAACACAGTGCTCCAGGAGTTCTGTCTCCATCCTGCAGACGTCCTGCAGTCCTGCGTACTGTGTGACTGTTCAGCCACGAGGCCCAGGCCCCGCTCTGGCTTGTGCGCTAGACCCAGAGGGGGGAGCAGTCTTCAGGATGTCGTCTGCCTGAGGAGTCTGCAGCCACTCCAGTCCCTGCCGCCAGCCCGCAGTCCAATTTCCAGGCCCTTTTCTACCTGCGTTGACCAGGGCGGGGAGCTGCCTGGGATCCCCAAGGGAGAGGTGTGTCAAAGTCCCAGGTGCCCCGAGAATGTGCAGGGAGGCCTGTGTCTACCAGGGACCCACAGCTGAGCCGCTGAGAAGGGGCCCTGACGGCTCAGCTCGGGGGGCTTGTAGGTGAGGCTCAGAGGCAGGGCTTTGCCTGAGGGTGAGGAGGCTGGGAGGGTGTGCAGGGGAGACGGGAGGCCCTGGGAAGTGAGGGCTCATCACTGACCTGTTCTGCAAGATCGGATCAGAGCACATAGGCTCAAGCCACAGTAGCAGGTTAGACTAGAGGGAGGACTTCCGCTAACACGCTTGCTGTGGCTGAACCGGGGGAAGCTATCTTGGGCAGACGGACAGATCTCCCAACCCCTGTGCTGATGAAAGACCAGTTCAGCCTGGGAGGAGCCCTGGAATCCGTGACCCCAGGACAGTTCTGACCCCAGGTCCCAGATCTCACCTCTCAGTGCACTTCCTGCCTGTTTGTCAGGAGGGACCAGTGCTGGGCAGACACTCCTGCAGCGAGGGGCACAATGACCCTTCCTGCCCCTCTTGTGGAGAAAGTCCCAAGGGGTGTTCTAACCTCCCTCCCCCGGCCTTTGACTCCTCTGTGCTCTCAGACAGCCCAACCCTGTGGCAGTCCCTCTCCTGCCAGGTCTGCCGGCGGCATGCACCTGGCGGGGAGTCCCTTGGTACCCCCACACCCCCGCAGGGCCTTGGGAAGTGTATTGCTGTAGCACCGGGTCTGAGGGGTCGGGGTGGGGGGGCAGGACTGCCGGGGAATTGGACTCTGGCTGTCTGACAGGTATGCTATTTCCACTGCCCTTGATTTATTTACCAAACAGTGCCTGGGGCCCCAGAAAGCTTCTGAAAGAGAAAGAGAGTCAGTGCTCTGAGGGATGAGGTGGCCTCTGTGCCTTGGGACAGGGAGCCTGGCTAGGAGGCGGGGCCCCAGAGGGTGAGCACCGGAACTTGGGGTCTGGCCGGGGGTGGGGGGATGGGGAGGTGGGGGGTGTGGGGGGGTTGGGGTCAAAATCCAGGGAGGGCCCGGGCCTCAGAGATGGTTTGGGGGAGGGGTCCTGCCATGTCTGCACAGAGGGAAGAGGGGGACATGCAGAGGAGGAGGAACCCACAGGAGGTGGGTGGGCAGAGCAGGGCTGCCAAGCCTGGGTGGCACCTTCCCTGTGTTCTCACAGGTGCCTCGTTGGCTGACACGCCTGTGAAGATAAGGAGAGTATTTGGGCTCCAGGCCCATCTCGGCGACTACAACCCGGGTGACCCCGGGAATCCCCGCCCCTCCCAGCTTTCTTCTCGTGGTGAATGGTGACAGTAATCCCACTTGTTGGGGCTCCCGTGAGATAGAATGACCTAAGGGTTCTTCACCAGCAGTAAACACACAGCTTTTAAAGGTGTTTGTGGATGGATAGAGAGAAAGGCAGTGAACGTTCCCGAGTGGGTCTCAGATGTGGGGCGGTGAGTCACGGCTGGTCGTGGGGACGGGAATGCCTACAGGGAGTCTGGGGCAGGCGGGGTCGGAATGCAGGTGTGAGACTGTGTTGGCTCAGGTGGACTTGCTCTGAGTGAGATGAGGGAACTCCTCGGAGGGGCCTTTGGCTGCTGTGGAGAGGCTGGGAGTGTCTGCGAGTGATGCCCTTGTGCACATGTGTGTGACGTTGAGATGAGCTCCCTGCAGCTTTGACTGAGCAAGGTAGGGATGCCTGGAGCGAATGCCTGCGTGTGTGTGAGGGTGTGTGTGCACAGAGGTTTGAGAGTGCACAGGAGTGTGTGCACAGGGGTGTGTGCACAGGGTGTGTGTATGCGCACAGGGTTGTGTGTGTGCACAGGGGTGTGTGTGTGCACAGGGTGTGTGTGTGCACAGGGTGTGTGTGTGCCCACAGGGGTGTGTGTGTGCACAGATGTTTGAGGGTGCACAGGAGTATGTGCACAGGGGTGTGTGTGTACACACAGGGGTGTGTGTGCACACAGGGGTATGTGTGCACACAGGGGTATGTGTGTGAGCACAGCTGTGTGTGTGTGTGTGTGCACAGGTGTGTGTGTGCACAGGGTGTGTGTGTGCGCACATGGGTGTGTGTGTGCCCACAGGGGTGTTTGTGTGCACAGAGGTTTGAGGGTGCATAGGAGTATGTGCACAGGGGTATGCGTGTGCATAGGGGTGTGTGTGTGCACAGGGGTATGTGTGTGCCCACAGGGGTGTGTGTGTGCACAGGGTTGTGTGTGTGCCCACAGGAGTGTGTGTGTGCTCACAGGGGTGTGTGTGTGCACAGGGGTGTGTGTGTGTGCACTTGAGTGAGTACATGGGAATATACTGACACCATATCTATTCCTGGACTTTTGTGAGCCAATTACCTGTTTTACTTTCTTGCTAAAGTCCGTTTGACTTGGTTTCTGTCCTCTGCAAGGCAAAGAGTTGGCCAACGTAGAGAGGAGACACAGGCTCTTTGAATCTGTGTCCTCATCTGGAAACGATTTCTCTAATGAACACTGCAAGGGTGGGCACTGAAGGGTGATGCCCGGAGGCCCCACAGGAGGGGCAGCGATTACGCTGGTGCCGAGCTCTTGGCCATCGCTGTCTCCCTCGGCCTCTCGAGGTTCTTAGGACGGTAATGGCCGTGCTCCAGGGGAACACTCCCAGAGAGCTGGTTGGCCCCACCCCGGCTCACTTTCCACCGTGTTGTCCTGAGCCTTTGGCTTCGTTCCTGAGGGTTCTGCTAACGGGGAGCCCCAGCAGGGCATCTGGGGGACGGGGAGGCAGTCAGAGTCGTCATTCCAGTGGCCCTGCAGGATGGCCTTGGGCTGTCCTTCCTTTGACTGAAGGTCTGAGCTCCTCAGGTGCTTCCAGGAAACCACGCCCTCCCTTCCGGCCTGGAGGTGGTCACAGGTCTGCCTTCCCTTTCATGTGTACACACGAGAGATTCGGCAATGTCCCTTTGCTGGCCCTTCCTGATTCCCCCAAACTGTGTGGCTGTTGCTACCCTGTGGACACTGACGTTGGGGGCCCGCCATCAGCTAGTCACACCCGGGACCTCCCTCCCTCCCTCCGAGCCCAGGTGAACCACACTTTAACCCCAAAGCTGGACCACACCCCTGTCCTCCCCCCCACCCCCCGTCAGAATTCCTCTCCCTTCCAGTTCCCTGCACATGGCGAGGGTGGTGCTGGGCACCTGTCCCATCTCCCCGCGGGGTGCAGGGACCATGGATTATTCTGCTGGTCTCTCCAGTGCCCACCACCCCTGCCTCCAGCCGCTCAGCCCCCCCGCCCCAGGACGAGGCTGAACTCAGTGACCACAGGCGCCTCCGCACCAGCTGTGACCTTTGCCTGGAGCGCCCCTTTCTCCTGCAGCCGCCTGGGAACCCTTCATCCCCTGGGGCCCAGCTGAAGTGCTGCCTCATCAGGAGTCTTTACTCGTCCACCGCTCTGGCTCTGGGGGGCCTTCCCTGGTCCCCAGCCGCTCCGACCTGGCTCTCCAGGAGGCCACGAGTCCTCAGAGCAGGACTAACCCCTGCCGTGCCTCTCCTCACGGTCAGGCACCGCCAGGCTCGCCCTGGGCTCGCAGCGGATGGCACGACGCACACAGCGGGGCCACCCCGCTGCCTGAAAGCATCTCCTCAGGGACGTGTCATCTCCCTGCTGTGCAGTGCGCTGGCCCCTGTGACTGCTCGGTGCCCTGGGGGTCCGTCAGGACAGAGCTGCCTCCGAGGGCACTGCTGCTGCTCGCCCCGGGGGTGGGGGTCCTCCGACGGCAGGGGCGGCCACGGGCCTGGATCTGAGGGAGCCTGGTGTGTGGGACGGTTCCCAGACAGCAGGGGTTAAAGGGGGAGCGTGGGAAGAGCCCATGACGAAACGCTCTGCATTTCTGTGTCTGTTCAGATAAGGACCTGAGCTTCGGAGAGGCCCAGCAGCTTCCGGGGGTCACGCCGTTAGGACGAGCCTGGCGTGGACCTTGGGGTGCAGCCGCAGGGCAGGCAGAGAGGGCCAGGGGTCCTTACAGGTCCCCACCCCAGCCACTGCGCCCTCGAGGTCCAGTTCCCTGGCTGCCTGCGGTGAAGGTTTCCCTGGGCCACCCTGGCACGGGGCCTCTGTGCCGGAGCTGGGGGACCGAGGGGAGGGTCCTGTGGCCAGGCTGGGGCCAGAGAGGTAGGGGAGCAGCCTCTGACAGCTGGAGCATGGGTCACCCCCCGGGGAGGTGGCACTGGGTCACACAGCGAGGGGCTGGTAGCGGGCCCTGGGCATCTATACGGCCCCCTTTCCCTCCATTGCCGTCCTGCCCCTAGCACATGCTGGGCTCAAAGGGAAGAGGAACTTTGGACCAGAACACTTGGGCTCATGTAGAGTTGCCAGGACCTGACTAAAGGTTCTGATCAGACAACTGCACCTTGGGTGAGCTTCCAGGGGACCCCGGCTAGGCTTTCCGCCACCCCTGGGGCCACCGCCCCTCCCGTCCCGTGCCGGCAGCCTGGAGAAAGGCAAACACAAGTCCCCAGGCCAGAGGAAGGAGGGCAGAGGACTTGCTCTTTGCTCCCAAACCTACTTCAAATGACACATTTATAAACCGAATGAAGAGACATGTCAAGGTCACCTGCTGTTTTAGATCTCGGTCCACACGGAGCTCCAAGCTGGCTCTGGGGGAGGAGGGGCAAGGGAACCCCGGGCAGCCCAGAGGCTGGGGCTGGCACTGAGCCTGGGCGCCCCCCGCCCCCAGGACCCTGCCGGCTCTGTGCCCAGCGGATCCACGCGCACTCTCGGCCAGCTGAGCCCTAGCAGCTCCGTGTGTTAACCCCGGGTGGTGTCGGGTGGCTGCTACCTGCTTTCCGTCACCGGAGCTGAAGGCGGGAGGAAGTGGAGCTGGGAGCGGATGGGGGGCCTGGGACTCTCTGGCCAAGCAACCAAAGGCCTGTGCACCACACCCCCTACGCAGGCTCTTCTCTCGGGGACAGGGGCCCAGCCTGGAGGCGGAAGAAACCTCAGCTCTTCCCTAACGGAGCTCAAGGGTTGGGGTGCCAGGAGACAGAGGGCTCTCTCTCATAAGGAGCACCTGAGAGGCGCGTTGAAGGCCAGGCATCCTGTGTGGCAGGGACCTGGGGGCCACCGCAGCAGAGATGCTCCCCCCACGCCCACTCCACGCACTCACCTCCCCAAACCTGGAAGCGCACGGCAGCCGACGGAGAGCGGAGGTGCATTGGCCTCGGCCCGCCCCCCCCCCCCCCCCAGAGAGCAGGGCTGCGGCTTGAACCCCAGCAGTGTGGCTCCAGCGTCCACACCGGACTTGCACTAGTAAACGTCTAACAAATGTTTGTTGAGTGAAAACCTGGGTGTTTTTTTTTTTATCCTCACCCGAGGACAGTTTTGCATTTATCTTCAGACAGAGCAGGAGGGAGAGGGGGAGGAAGAGAGAGAGAGAAACATGGATGTGAGAGAGACACATCGAGTGGTTGCCACCTACACGACCCCAACCGGGGCCGGGACAAACTGCAACCGAGGTACGTGCCCTTAGCGGGAACCGAACTTGGGACTCTCCGGTCCGCGGGCCGACGCTCTGTTGAGCCAATGGCCAGGGCGACCTGGGTGCTTTTAAAAATGCAGGTGCCTGGGCCTCACCCCAGATCTACTGAGTCAGAACCTCAGGAGCAGGCCCTGGCCTTTGCATTGTTTACAGAGCTCCCGGGGGGCTCTCGTGAGGGGCCCAGGTGGAGAAGTCGGAAGTAGAAGAGACTCGTTGAGGCCCTGAGCTGAGTGGCGGGTGATGCCTGAGTGACGAGGGTCCGTGGACTTGGGCTTCCTGGGGCCTGAGCAGGGGCTGCAGGCAGGGGAGAGAGGAGGTGGAAGGAAGGGGCAGGGAGTCCCAGGCAGGGAAAAGGGCCTGAGTGAAGGCTCGACGTAGAGCTGAGCATATTTCATTCATTTCTGGAGAGAAGTTAGACCCATGGAGAGAGAGGTGCCCCAGGCCTGGGCCTGAGCTCTGGAGAGGCGCAGAGAGGCCAAGGGAAGCTGCTACCCTGTAGCAAATCCAAGAAGACTTCCTGGAAGAGGAGGAGAATGGGTTTCAGGAGCTGGTGGGATGGAGGGCCTGGTGTCAAGCAGTGAGCAGAGGTGAAGTAGCTGTGTAGCCCCGAGAGCGGCCACCTGGTGTTGGGTTGGCACACGGGCATCAGGAGCCAGCAGACCGAGGCCGGACTCCCCGCTCTGCCATCTCCAGCACTGAGCCAACCTCAGCTCCCCATTTACAAGTGGGGGTAAAATACCAGTTGCTGCCTGGCCGGTATGGCTCAGTGGTTGAGCGTCGACCCAGCACCAAGAGGTCGCCGGTTCGATTCCCAGTCAGGGCACATGCCCAGGTTGTGGGCCCGATCCCCAGTGGGGGGCATGCAGGAGGCGGCCAGTCGATGTTCTCTCTCATCGATGTTTCTATCTCTCCCTCTCCTTTCCTCTCTCTCTAAAATCAATAAAGGGAAAAGTGAAAAAAAAAAGACCAGCTGCCTTTCCGAGTGAGTAAGGAGGGAGGAGAATGTCTGTGAAGCTGCCTCTCAGCGGGGGGCTGTCACGCAGACACAAGGAACTGGGGTCGCAGCTTCACAGATGCCTTTGAATCCCCACCATGTGAACCCCCTGTGTTCTCTTCCCCACCGTGCAACCCAGAGACAGTGACGAAAGCGTCATCGTCTGAAACACGAGGGTAACCCCACATCACCATCTGGTCGCTGTGGGCGAGGGGATGCCCCTGGCGCATGGGGCTCAGTCACTGTCACTGCTCCTTCCTGGGAGGGGGCCGTCCTGGTGGAAAAGGGACGTTCAGATCTGGCCTCTCCCCTGCTCTGCGGCCTGACCCAACCTCCTTCCTGGGCTCAGGCTCTGTGAATAGGAAAGTGGGTGCTTATGGGAACCCCTGGATTGCTGGAGAATGCGCAGCAGGGGACGGGCATGTGGGAGGTGTTCCCGGGGACGGTCAGCCAGGGTGGCCGGAGAAAGGCAGCAGGAGCCAGGGGCCGCGGGGCAGAGAGGGGGTCTCTGAGGAATGGGAGGCAGGACAGGATGGGAAGGAGCCCCCATCGCACGGCTGATCACATCTCTGCCCGCCAGGGGCTGATCCTGCCCGGCCCTCCTCACCCCGAGACAGCCCCAGCCTGCCCTGGTCTGGGCCCCGCCTGGCAGTGTGGATGCCCTGGTCTGGGCCCCGCCTGGCAGCGTGGACGCTCAGCAGACAGCTTCATGGACACAGACGGGACCAGCGCCCTAATCAACACCACGTGAACCCCCTGTGTTCTCTCCCCCACCCCAAGCTGGGGAGGGTGGGAGGCTTGAGGGGGACAGGGAGATGGGCTCCAGCACCGAGCCCCCCTTGATGAATGTGTGATCACTGGCCAGGATGTGGGGAGCCTTCCCAGCGTGGGTGGGGCCTCCTGGGCTGCCCAGGCCAGAGGGAGGGGTCTGCGCTGCCTCCCACACAGCCCTGGAGTGAGGGTGGGGGGACACGCCCAGGCTGTGGCTGGGGCTCCTGTCTGAGTTCTCTCCCGTGTGGGACTCCCTTTCTTCCCCCAGTTCCCGGGCGTGAGCCTGTGTCTGGGAGCCAGCACTCTGTCTGCTTATAGGTGCCAGACCTCACTCCCCGAGTGGCCAGGGAGGTGCCGAGTGCCTGGGACCGGGTGAGGCCTTTGCTGCCCCTGGTGCCCTGCCCACGGCCTCTTTGGGGCCAGCTTCTAGCCAGCCTCGGGCCCACGCACCCACCACACCCAGAAAGGTCTGGGCGCCTCCCCAATGCCCTTGGGCTCAGCCCCTGGGAGGCCCCCAGGGACGAGAACTGGTCCTAGTTTCGGCTCTGCTTGACCTCAGGTGGGTCAGTTTATCTCACGGAGCCCCACTTCTCTCAGTTTGCAGGAGGGGATCACCTCTGCCTCCTGCCCCGCCGAGGTTCCCGAGGGCGGAAGGTCCTAACGCCTGAATGCCCAGGAAGCCTCAGCCAGGGAGCGGCTCCAGCCCGGCTGCAGCTTCCAGACCTCGTTACGCCAACCTGCCAGCTTCCTGAGGGGAAACGACCTAGGCATGAAGGACTTGGCGCCTGTGGGGCCTTTGAGGGCCTTCAGGGAATCAAGGGTCCCTTCGGACTGGACACCACACCTCACCTGTCCTCTCCCAGGCCTGTGCTCCCAGCCCAGGCGTCCGTGGGGGTCTCTGCTGCTGAGGGTCAGGGCGGGGGGAGGGGAGAGGGGTGACCACAAAGCGTGGCTGGACCACGGTGTGTCCATGGCCCTCCCTGGACACGGGATTCAGCACGACTCCTCACTCCGCATCCAGACTGTCCCTGGTCGTCCCTCCTTATTCCTCTCCCCAAGCCACCCAGAATGTCACAGCTAGGTGAGACCTTAGATGACAGGTGAGATCACCCGAATCAACTCCAGGGCGGCTGCTTTCTGCGTCATGCCCCGTGGCTTGCAGACTGGATTCCTGCGGCCTTGGGGATGCCACGAGGTGCTCTGGTGCCTGGCCTGGGTCATGAAGGTAGGTGGTTAGGCCCTTCCCCCTCTTTCCCACCTGCATTTAATTTAATTTAATTTATAAAGAATAGTTCATTGATTTTTAGAGAGAGAGGAAGGAAAAGGGAGAGAGAAAGACAACCATCGACGTGAGAGAGAAACATTAATTGGCTGCCTCCTGCATGCGCGGGGATGCAGCCCGCAGGTGCCCCGGTCAGGAATCGAACCAGCAACCTGTTGGTGCACGGACGACGCTCAGCCAGCTGAGCCCCCCAGCCAGGGCTCATCTCCATTTCAGTCAAAGACACAGCCTCCTCCTTGATCTGCATTTCACTTCTGAGGAAGATGTGTGACAAGCATGATTCTGCTGCAAAAACAAACAACAAACCAACTAACAAAACAATATGAAAACTGCTGCCCTGCATCGTACCACATTCCCCCACCTGTCCCCCAGCACCTGGCCCCCAGCACCTGTCCCCCACCTGTCCCCTACCTGTCCCCCAGCACCTGGCCCCCACCTGTCCCTCAGCACCTGTCCCCCAGCACCTGTCTCCTAGCACCTGGCCCCCAGCACCTGTCCCCCCATCTGTCCCCCAGCACCTGTCCTCCAGCACCTGTCTCCCCACCTGTCCCCCAGCACCTGTCTCCTAGCACCTGGCCCCCAGCACCTGTCCCCCCCATCTGTCCCCCAGCACCTGGCCCCCAGCACCTGTCCCCCCACCTGTCCCCCAGCACCTATCCCCCAGCACCTGTCCCCCAGCACCTGTCCCCCACTTGTGTCCCAGCACCTGTCCCCCAGCACCTGTCCCCCCACCCGTCCCCCAGCACCTGTCTCTCCCACCTGTCTCCCAGCATCTGTCCCCCAGCACCTGTCTCCCCCACCTGTCCCCCAGCACCTGTCCCCCAGCACCTGTCCCCCAGCACCTGTCCCCCCACCTGTCCCCCAGCACCTGTCTCCTAGCACCTGGCCCCCAGCACCTGTCCCCCCACCTGTCCCCCAGCACCTGGCCCCCAGCACCTGTCCCCCACCTGTCCCCTACCTGTCCCCCAGCACCTGGCCCCCACCTGTCCCTCAGCACCTGTCCCCCAGCACCTGTCTCCCAGCATCTGTCCCCCAGCACCTGTCTCCCAGCACCTGTCCCCCAGCACCTGTCTCCTGAGCCCTGACTGTTCCCCCCAACCCCCCCACCCCCGACTGTCCTCACCGGCCCCGGATGATGCCGAGTTCTCCTCTCAGACTCCCCTCTGCAGGCCTGCCTCTCTTAAAACCACTCAGCTCTGCGAATAACCAACCCTAATGCTAACCTGTGCCGAGGATAAATGGGAGAGCCCTCCAGGTGCCTGCTGGAGATGGTACCTTAACTGGCTTTCAAGTTCTCGGGGAAGCCAGCTGGGGAGTTGCTTCTGTTCGGGGTCCTTTGGGGGCATCTTACCCCCCACCGTGAACTCAGACGCCTGCCCTGCTGTGCCCTCTTCCTGGCTTCGCACTGAGTCCTGGGACTGTGAGGGGGACAGCACGGGGAAGGGGGCCGTCAGTGCGTCAGGGAGTGAGGGGAGCCTCCTAGCCTGGCTCTGCCTGACCTCGGGCAAGCGCTGGGCACCGTGCCCTGACAGCTCCCACCAGTGGGGTGAATGGGGCGGAGGACGGGGCCCTGGCGCTCACTGGGCACTGCTCTGGGTGGGAGGCCTGGGCATCATGGGGCACCCATTTCTGACCTGGCACCTCCTGGGCTTGTGTCTGGCTTATCTCACTTAGCATAATGCCCTCAAGGTCTCTCCATGCTGTCCCAAAGGTAGGATTTTCTCTTCCTCGTGGCTGAATGACATTTCCTCGTGTATATATAGCGCACACGTTCTTTGTCCATTCATCTGACGATGGACACAGGTTGTGTGCCCGACTCTGCTGTTGTGGACAATGCTGTAACGGAGATGAGAGTGACGCTCTCTCTTCGATGTCCCGACTCGTTTCCTTCAGATAAATACCCGCAAGTGAGATTACTGGCTCATGCGGTAGTTCAATTCTTTATTTCTTTGAGGAACTGCCGTACTGTTTCCCTTAGTGGCTGCACCATTTACATTCCCATCAGCAGTGCAAAAGAGTTCGTTCCCTTTTTCTCCGCATCCTCACCAACACTTGTTACTGCTCGTCTTTTCGATGATAGCCGTTCTAACGGGAGCGAGGGGACAGCTCATTGTTTGCTAACTGCATTTCTCTGATGATTCGTGACGTGGAGCACCTTTCTATGCACCTGTGGACTATTTCGCATGTCTTATTTGGAAAACTGTCTTTGCATTTTCTCTGCTTATGTTTTAAAATCTTTTTTTTTTTTGCTATTGAGTTATATGAGTTCTTGATGTATTTTGAATATTAACTCTTATCAGATGTATGATTTGCAACTGTTTTCTGCCATTCCTGAGGTTGTATTTCCATTTGACGAATGTTTTCCTTCTCTGTGCAGAACTTTCCAATTTTGTGTCGTCCCACCTGTTGATTTTTGCTTTTATTGCCTTTGCTTTTGGTATTAAACCCAAAAATCATTGCCAAGATGTCAAAGAGCTCACCCCAATGCTTTCTTCTAGGAATGTTATGGCTTCAGTCTCAAATTTAAGTCTTTAATCCATTTTGAATTTATTTTTGTGTGTGGTGTGAGACAGTAACGCAGTTTCCTTCTTGTCCTGGCCAGTTTTCCCAGCACCTTTTAGTGAAGAGACTCTTCTTTCTCCATTGTACGTTATTGCCTTCTTCTTCTTCTTCTTCTTCTCCTTCTTCTTCTTCTCCTTCTTCCTCTTCTTCTCCTTCTCCTTCTTCTTCTCCTTCTCCTTCTCCTTCTCCTTCTCCTTCTCCTTCTCCTTCTCCTTCTCCTTCTCCTTCTCCTTCTCCTTCTCCTTCTCCTTCTCCTTCTCCTTCTCCTTCTCCTTCTCCTTCTCCTTCTTCTTCTTCTTCTTCTTCTTCTTCTTCTTCTTCTCCTTCTCCTTCTCCTTCTCCTTCTCCTTCTCCTTCTCCTTCTCCTTCTCCTTCTCCTTCTCCTTCTCCTTCTCCTTCTTCTCCTTCTTCTCCTTCTTCTCCTTCTTCTCCTTCTTCTCCTTCTTCTCCTTCTTCTCCTTCTTCTCCTTCTTCTTCTTCTTCTTCTTCTTCTCCTCCTCCTCCTCCTCCTCCTCCTCCTCCTCCTCCTCCTCCTTCTTCTTCTTTCTCCATTGTACATTATTGCCGCCTTCTTCTTCTTCTTCTTCTTCTTCTTCTTCTTCTTCTTCTTCTTCTTCTTCTTCTTCTTCTTCTTCTTCTTCTTCTTCTTCTTCTTCTTCCTCCATTGTATATTATTGCCGTCTGCTGCTGCTGCTGCTTCTTTTTTTTAAAGAGTTACCTTCTTTTTTTTTTCTTTATTGATTTTAGAGAGAGAGGAAGGGAGAGGGAGAGAGAGATAGAAACATCGATGAGAGAGAACATCGATGGGCCGCCTCCTGCATGCCCCTCACTGGGGATCGGGCCCATAACCTGGGCATGTGCCCTGACTGGGAATTGAACCGGCGACCTCTTGGTGCAGGGTCGGCCGCTCACCCACTGAGCCACGCTGCCGGGCGGATGGCACTGTTGTTAAAATGGAAATGGTCGCAGTGCTTCCCAAGTGTAGCTCCAGAAGTGATGGGACTTGGCAGCTGGTTCAACAGGCCGTTCGCTTCCCAGTCCCATGCCCCTGACTTACGATTCTGAATTTTGAGAGCGGCCACGCATGACTCTAGAATATGGACTTCACAAGCCTTCAGATATCCCCTTTGCAATGTAAACTCTGAAGAATACATCTATAAACACGCAAATTCACAAATTAAACTCGAGGCAATCACACCTGCGAAGCCAGCATCCGCGCCTAGGAACAGAACGTCACCGGCCCCTGAGTGCCTTTGCCCCTCCAGCCTCCTGCTTCCCCCCACCACGGTGACCGCCATCTGGCTTCTAACCCCACGCATCGATTTTGCTCTTACTTTTAAATTTTATAGACGTGAAATCATAACGAGGTACTCATTTGCATCTGGCAGAATTTCCCTCAGCAGTAGGTAAATCTGGGCAAACCTTCTTCCCTCAGCACGAGTTCAGAGGGTTTTACTGTATGTGGCTGTCCGTGTGTATCCTCTCTGATGTGCGGTGTTCCTGCATGTGGCTATACCCAGCTCATTTATTCCTTCTGCCACCGGCGGGCATCCGATGGTTTCCTGGTGTAGCGTTGTGACGCGTGCGCTGTGCCCGTTCTCGGGGCACGCCCACACGCGTCTCTGTTGGAGCAGGACGGCCAGGTCCGGGTGTGCACCAGCGTCCAGCTTCAGCAGGTCCTGCCGTGCAGCAGCCGCTGAGACAGCTCCGGCGACCCCCCTCTTGGCCTTCACACTGCTCAGGGGCTGGATGCGTGTCCCGCCCAAACGCACCTGCTGCCGCCCTCACTCCAGGTGCCTGCATTGGGAAATGGGGTCTCTACAGAGGCAACGCAGGTTAAGTGAGGTCGCCAGAGAGCTGGCCCGAGTGCGAGCTCTCTCCCCTCCCCGCCACGCATGCACACATGTGTGCTCTCTCCCCTCCCCGCCACGCATGCACACAGGAGAAGTCACGGGAGGACAGGAGAGAAGGTGGCCATCTGTGACCCGCGGGGACAGCCCTCACTGACACCAACCTTGCTGGCACCTTGCTCTTGGACGTCTGTTCTCCAGAACGGTGAGAAAATGAGTGGCTGCGTTTAAGCCACCGAGTCTATTCATTTCGTTACGGCGGCCTGAGCCGTCTGATACATCACCTTGGTGCACTTCCCTTCCTTTGCGCGGGAGCCGGGCTCACGACTCTCCCCTGGCAACAGGCAGCGGCAGAAGGCCGCCGGATGTCGCGTCTGAGATTAGGTCAGGAACACACTGCGGCTTCCGTCTCGTGTGGTGGCTCAGTTGCCATCTCGAGAGCTACCCCATGAAGGCGTCCACACAGCAAGGAGCGGGGGGAGGCCTCCCACCCCGTCAGCTGCTGAAGGAGAACCAGGTCCTGCCAAGAATCAATAATCACGTGGGCAAACTCAGGAGCAGACCCCTCCCCAGTCAAGCCTTCAGATGAGACCACATTTCTGGCCCACAGCTTGATGGCAACCTCATGGGAAATCGGAGCCCGAGAGCGCCGCCTGCTGGCTGTATGTGTGACCCACAGACACTGTGGGATAGTGAGGGTTTGTCTCGAGCCGCTAAGTTTTGAGCTGGTTTGTCCGTGGCGATAGGTGACGTGTGCATTCCCACCAGCGACGGCGCGAGTGCCAGTTGCTCTGCGCACTTGTCAGCACTTGGTATTGTCTGCCTTCTTTATTTGGGGCACCCTGGGGGGTGGGGGGCAGTGTCGCTCTACGGTTTCGATGTCCACGTCTCTGATGCCTCGTGAGCTGAACACCTTCGTTTAACCGGCCATCTGAGTGTCCTCTCTGGTGCCGCGCTTTGTTCAGGCCTTCTGCCCACTTTCCTTTTCCCACTGGTCGCTGAGGATTCTTCTGACATTCTGATGATGAGTTCTTTCTTGGACGTCTTTGCTACAAACGTCTTCCTCCGTCTTGTGGCTGGCTGTTTCCACTCTCTACTTTCAAAGTGTTAATTTTTTCCTTCAAATTGGCAGAAAAGTTACAAGAGTCAAATTAGAACAAAGAGTTCTAGTGGAGTCTTTACCCAGATTCACCTTTTGGTAGCATTTTACCTCATTTTCTTTGTAATTTGTATTCTTTTCCAATACCCCCTCTCTCTCTAGACACACACATGCACACGCACGCACGCACACACACGCACGCACACACATGCACACACACACATGCACACACACATATGCACACATGCACACACACACGAGCACACACGCACACACACGAGCACACACACGCACACACATGCACGTACACATGAGCACACACATGCACGCACACACATGCACACACGTGCGCACACATGAGCACACACGAGCACACACATGCACACACACATGCACGCACACATGAGCACACACACGAGCACACATGCACACACATGCACACACATACACGCACGCACACATGAGCACACACATGCACACACCCACATGCACATGCACACACACCACTTTTCTGAACCATGAAGCTGCGTGCATGATGACTCTTCACTCCCAGACAGGTTAGTGTGTAAGCCTATGTTTCTTAGAAACGTTCCCTTACGTGACAACGCTACAGTTACCAACCTCAGTCCATTTAACATTTATACAACACTTTCACCTACTCTAGTTTCTGTGTTCTCATGTTTTCCAGTCAATCTCATGATGCCCTCTGTGCCATTTTCCCTCTTCCAATACAGAACCCCATCCTGGACCAGGTGTTGCTCCTGGTCGTCCTGTTTCTGTGGTCTCTTTCAATCAGGAATATTTCCATAGCATTTCCTTGTCCTCTACAACACTTTGAAGAATGCAGTCTTCCCCCCCTCTCCCCTTTCAAACAGAATGCTCCTCATTCTGTGTGTCTGATGTTTTCTTATGATCAGAGGGAATAATGCATCAGCCGTCGGAACAGTATATGAATGAGGGTGTGTCCCTCTCTGGCCCCACAGTTTCCCTGCTCCTCACTGATAGTGTTCATTTTGATCACCTGGTCCAGGTGGCATCCAGTTTCCCCACTGCACAGTCATGATACTTTTCTTTGAAACTAACAAGCAACCTGTTCGTTCATAAAGTATATAAAGGGATACACTTTAAGGCCGTGCAAATCTTTCGCTTCTCCTCAAAATTTCCCCTGGATTTAGCATCCATGGGTGATTCTTGCCTGAACGAATGTTTACTACAATGGCTACAAAAGAGTGATTTTCCACCTCCCTCTCCGCCCCCGCCTTTACCCATCGGCCCTCAGCACCACGCTGCGAGGGGCAGCCCTCCCTTCCAGGCGTCTGAATTGGATGTGATTTAACGTATAGGCTTCCTTTTATAGCCAATGCCTTTTGTGTCCAGCTTAAAAAAAACGTTTTTTTGTGCTGATTTCAAGCTCTTGAAGATATTTTCCTTTGTTTTCTTCTCAAAGCTTTATTCTATAGACCTTTGACATTTAGTCCTGTGATCCATCTGGGAGTGATTTGCGTGTGTGTGTGTCTGATGTGCGCTGGGGTCAAGATGAACCTTTTTCCATGTGGGGATCCAATGAACTCAGATGATTTTAACTAATAATTTTTATTTACCCAAGAAATATATGAATGTTTTTCCCCTTAACAAATCCCGAGACATTACAGTTACGGCTAAGTCCCCTCGGCCGTCCCTGCCTGTCAGAATCATTCTCCGCTCTCTGGGAGGGGGGGGTCCTACAAGTAACCACTGCTACCACTTGTGACATCCTTTCGGACTTGCCCCTGCAGCGTTTGCACACTCGTGTGCACTATTATCTGCCTTCTTCATCCCTACCACAGCGTGACCTCGTGGGGATCATCCTGAAACTGTCTTTTTGGACCCAGCACGGGTGTCTTTTTGTGTGGGACACACAGGTCTCCATGACTCTTTTAAACCGGTCCCCTGAAGTACATGTTATATATGTCCCACACCGTCGATGCACATCTTGTGTAGTCCTTTGTGGATTTTTACCTTGTTTCTAATTTTCCGTTTTGCCGCGCCAGAGATTTTTACGTGCACTGTACGAATCGCTCGCCGGCCGCGCCACCGTTGTGGAAATCCAGGCACCCCTCAAGGGAACCCCTCTGAGAACGAGGTGAGTATGAAGACGTGAGTCTGGAAAGCACCGGGCTCTTCCTAGGTTTAGGACAAGCCAAAGCGCTCGGAGTCTGGGTGACCTGCCCGGCTCCCACGGCGAGCAAGGGGCAAACAGGTGGGACCCGGGACCCAGCAGCCTCCGTGGCTGGACTCTGATAACTAACGGGCGTCGTCAAATATCGGGGCCTGCTCATCGCCTCTCTCCTCACCTCCAGGGAGAGGCACCTGTCCGCCCCCGTGTGCCGTGGTCTCCCCGGAGGGGCCAACCCCACACTCCAGTTCCAGAGTCTCCCTCCTCTCAGCCTCCCTGTATTTACTTATTTTCCTTATTGATTTTAGAGAGAGAGGAAGGGGGAGGGAGAGAGAGATAGAAACATCGATGAGAGAGAACATGGATTGGCCGCCTCCTGCATGCCCCCCACTGGGGATCGGGCCCACAACCTGGGCATGTGCCCTGACCGGGAATGGAACCGGCGACCTCTTGGTGCAGGGTCGACGCTCAACCACTGAGCCACACCAGCCGGACTCAACCTCCCTATATTTAAAACTCCTCTGCCTTCAAAGGTCCCCCTGGGATGGGCAAGAACAAATTTTGAGTCGAGAGAAGCTCCGGCCCTCAAATCACAGGTTGGGTAAAATAATCAAAGAATCTGTGTCAAGGGTGGCCTGGTCCTCGCTGCTCAGTGTGACTCCCACTTGAGGACACAGCTCTAGAACACGGTTTGGGAAGCAGTCAGCGTGTGCTGGGTACGATCCTGTTCTACAGCATCTTATCAACCCTCAGGACACGGGGGATGAGGGACTCAGACGGGCCTCTCCATGACTATCGTTCAGACCATTATGGCTCTGAGAGATTTTAGTCCGAGGTGACCGCACCTCATCGGGGCAGCCCCCCTGGGGCAGAGCCAGGGACGCGAGCTTTGCTCCTTGGCACCGGAGGGAGGAGAGGGCTCTCACCTGCCTCCTTGCCGATCCACAGGCCACTGAAAGAAGGCAGGAACAAGTCAGCGCAGCAGGAAGGACTGAGGTTAGACTTCAGGAGTAACTGCTTACTTCTAGAAGAGTCCAGAGGCTGAGGCCAGGACACCTTTTTTTTTTTTTTTTTCTGGAATAACTTTAAAAATGAGGAAAATAATAAAAAATTATGACTAGGACTTTTTAGTATTGATCCTAAAAGAACACTGATAAACATGAAAAAATGCTCAGTCTCACTGGCAATCAAAGTAATGTGCACTGACACAATGAAATATTATATTTGCCATCAGAGTAGCGAAGATTTTTTTTTTTTTTAAAAAGCATAATACGGCCAGTGTGGCTCAGTGGCTGAGCACTGACCCATGCACCAAGAGGTTACCTATTCGATTCCCAGTCAGGGCACGTGCCCAGGTTGTGGGCTCGATCCCCAGTGGGGAGCATGCAGGAGGCGGCCAATTGATGTTCTCTCTCATCGATGTTTCTATCTCTTGCTCCGTCCCCCTTCCTCTCTAAAATCAATAAAGAAAAAAATTTAAAAAAAAGGAAAGAAAAGCATAATACCCGGTGCTGGTGAAGATGAGGTGAAATTGCACTTTCAAGTATTACTGGTGGGAATGACGGTGAGCACAACCTTTTTGGAAGACAATCTGATGATATTTATTGAGGATCTATTTTTTGTCAAGCACTAGGTTAGGAACTGGGTGCATAGTATCGATGGGAGTTAAGTCCTTGCTCTCACAGGGCATACCATATAATAGGGGAAACTGAAAATTAACAAGTAAAAATACAATTAAAATTTACAAAAAAGGGAGCTGGAGATGGGAAGGGAAGTCAGTGAAGGCTTCTCCGAGGAGGCAGCTGTGAGCTGAGTCATGCATGATAAGAAGGTGCAAGACGCAGGAAGAGGATAAAATGGTCCTGACACAGGAAATAGCATGTGCAAATGTCCTGTGGTGAGCGGGGTCTTGGATGAGCTGAGAAGAGGCCAGGGAAGATAATGTGGGCGAGAAGAGGGGAGCGGGAGTGCATTGGAGAAGGGGTGGGGAGTGATGCTAGGCGGGTGGGGGTGACTGGACTTGCTGTCCTTGTTTTATGAAGAGGCTCCGGCTGCTTTGACTTTGCCTTGGGGTGGGTAAGAGAGGAGGCAGGAAGGGCAGTCACGAACCTTTGGCAGCATTGCAAGTGGGGGGTGTTGGAGCTTGAATGAGGGCCTTGGCGGGGAGCATCACGTCTTACAAAGGGTTAAACTCTTTGGGCCAGCAGCCTGGCTCTGGGAACTCGTCCCAAGGCGGTCCTTGGATGCATGCAGAGACTCTCACAGAAATACACTCATTATGGTCTTAGTTCTAAAGACAAAGACCTGGAAAGAATATAAACGTTCACTACGAGGGGACTGATGAAAGGATGGTCCCTGTACAAGGGCTGCCGTGTAGTTATGAAAATTACTGTTTTAGAAAAATATGTAATAACACGAGGAAATGCTTATGTTGTATCTTGAATAAAAAAAAAATCAGGATACAAGACTGGATGTATATTATGACACCTATTTGAAAAAAAGCAGTATCTGCCTTCCTTTCTATCCGAAATAAACATCGAAATGCCATCGGTAACTCTCTGGGTGACCTGTAGGTGAGTTTATGTTTTTTCTATATTTCAGTGTTTCCTAAGTGTCTTACATTAAGCACGTACTTCTATAATTTAAAATATACAAAGCCCGGCTGGTGTGGCTCAGTGATTGAGTGTCGACCCATGCACCAAGAGGTCGCCGGTTCAATCCCGGTCAGGGCACATGCCCAGGTTGTGGGCCTGATCCCCAGTGGGGGGCATGCAGGAGGCGGCCAATCGATGTTCTCTCTCATGGATGTTTCTATCTCTCTCTCCTTCTCCCTTCCTCTCTCTCTAAAAATTAATAAATAAATAAAAATTTAATAAAAATAAAATATTCAAAGATTATTTTGAGATACAGGCGTACCTCGGCAGTACTGTGGGTTCGGTTCCAGACCACCACAATAAGCCCAGGGTTGCGATGAAGCGTACCCTGCCCTTGAGTGAGTTACGTGGAGGTTTTGGTCTCTCCGGGCACATGAAAGTTATGTTCATGCGACACTGTGGCCTACTGAGTGTGAAATAGCATTCTGTCTAAAAATATAATGCACACACCTTAATTAAAAAACATGTTATAGCCCTGGCTTGTGTGGCTAAGTGGTTAGAGCGTCGGCCCGCAGACCAGAGAGTCCCGGGTTCGGTTCCCGCTAAGGGCGCGTACCTCGGTTGCAGTTTGTCCCCAGCCCCGGTTGGGGTCGTGCGGGAGGCAGCCACTCGATGTGTCTCTCTCACGTCGATGTTTCTCTCTCTTCCTCCCTTTCTTTCTCCTGCTCTGTCTGAAGATAAATGCAAAAATGTCCTCAGGTGAGGCTAAAATGTCCTCAGGTGAGGCTAAAAAAACAAACAACAAACAAAAAATATGTTACAGCTGAAACATGCCAGCCATAGTCTGAGCCTTCAGTGACTCGTAATCGTTTTGCTGGGGAGGAGTCTCGCCTCGATGCTGATGCTGCTGACCGATCACAGATTATGTATATAGTATATAGTGTGTGTGTATATATTAGGGGGACCGGAAAGTAATGTCGTTAAAGTAATGACACGGTAAGGGCGGAAGTGGAAGCAAATCCGTGTCAGACAATCGAGGAACTGTCAAACACTCTTAACCAACCTTGGTCAACCATCCAAGAACATCTGCAGCAGATTGGTACAGTAAGCAGAGCAGGTGTTTGGGTCCCGCATAATCTGTCCGAAGAAAACAAAGCTAACCGGTCCACCACATGCAATTTATTGCTTCAGGGACACAATACAGAAGCGTTTTTTGATCACTTGATCACTGGAGATGAAAAATGGGTCCTCTATGATAATCCAAAACGCAAAAGGCAGTGGCTCTCTCCGAATGAATCGCCACGAAGTACAGCTAAGCCAGGTTTACACCCCAAAAAGGCACTTTTGTGTGTTTGGTGGAGTATTCACGGGGTTGTTCATTTTGAAGTGCTGAAACCTGGACAAACTGAATGCAGACTTTTACTGTGAACAATTGGATCGAGTAAATCAATCTTTAATTGAAAAGTGCCCAGCGATTGTCACCAGAAAAGGCGTTATTCTGCAATATGATAATGCAAGACCGCACTGCGCAAGACGAACCCTGGAAAAAATTAATGAATTGGGGTGGGAGGTATTGCCTCACCCACCATACTCGCCCGATATTGCACCATCGGATTTCCATTAATTCTGATCGCTACAACATTTTCTAAGTGGCAAAAAATTTGAAAATTTGGATGATGTCCAAAATGTCATCTCCAGATATTTTGCTCAAAAACCAATTGATTTTTATCGATCCTGCATTGAAAATTTTCACACTAGATGGCAAAAGGTTGTTGATAACAAGGGTGATTACATCATTGATTAAAAATAAAAACTTATCTGTTTGAATTTAATGTAAAAAAAACGACATTACTTTCCAGTCCTTCAAATATATATATATATATATATATATATATATATATATATATATATATATATATATATATATATAGTAACACACATATATAGTAACACACACATATATATGGTAACACACACATATATCGTAACACATATAATACTAATGAGAAAGTTTGAAATATTGTGAGAATTACCAAAATGTGACACAGAGAAACAAAGTGAGCAAATATGGTAAAAAAATGGCATCCATAGACTTGCTTGACACAATGTTGCCACAAACCTTCAATGTATAAAAGACACAGCATCTGTGGGGTGCAATAAAGGGACGGGCAATGCAACAAGGTGTGCCTGCAACACGGTGAGCCTCTGCAGAGGCGGGGCAGGTTTGCGAGGGAGAGGGCGGGGGTAAAGCTGCACTTTGAGTGAAGGGAGAGTGTCAGGCGGTGTCCAGGGCAGCAGAGGTCAGCTGCTCCCCTCGGAGCCTGAGCCCTTCCTTCCTTGAAGATGCTCCTAGAACCAGCTCAGCCTTTTCTCCTCCTGTTGCCCCCCTCTTCTGAGGTTTCTCAAAGGCCCAATAGTGCTGTCATGCGTATCCTGGCTGTGCTCAGGTCCTTCGGCGGCTGGAGAATGCAGATGCTTGGGCCCCACCCCCAGGTTCTCATCGTCAGACTCCCCCCGACTCCCGGTCATCTCTGTCCCTCAATGAGCCCACCTTCCTGCACAGGGGCCCTGAGTGTGCCTGTCAGGGGCATGCACTCTGGAGCCAGACGCCCCCCTCAGTGCCCGGGGCTGTAAATGGGGTTTCAGCGGTGCGCCTTACAGAGTCGGGGAGCAGGCCTGAGCGAGAATGCGTACAACCCTCGGAATAGCGCCTCTGACCAGTTGGTGGCTGATATCATTCCCACAGTTACTCAGGCCAGAAACGCAGCACCCTGGATTCCTCCTTCCCCTCATTCCAGCATCCAAGACATCAGCAAATGCAGAAGGTGTCTGTTCCTAACCCCGCAGCGGTGCCCAGCCCGAGCGTCCGTCATGTCCCTGCAGTCCAGCCGGCATCCCCACCACACAGGGACTTCCTCAGGTGACCTCTGGCTCTGTGACTCCTCTGCTAGAGGCTGGAATAAACCCCCTCTTCACCATGGCCTGTGGGGCCCTATGGAATCCTTCAGTGAAAAAGAAATGGTGCAGCCCGGCCGGTGTGGCTCAGTGGCTGAGCATCAACCCATGCACCAAGAGGCTGCCAGTTCGATTCCCGGTCAGGGCTCATGCCCAGGTTGTGGACCCGATCCCCAGTGGGGGGCACGCAGAAGGCGGCCAGTCGATGTTCTCTCTCATCAATGTTTCTCTCTCTCCCTCTCCCTTCCTCTCTCTCTAAAACCAATAAAGGAAAAATAATTAAAAGAAAAAAAGAAATGGTGCCCTGGCCGGTTTGCTCAGTGGTTAGCACATGGGCCTGTGGACCAACGAGTCGAGGGTTCGATTCCGGTCAAGGGCACGTACCTCGGCTGCGGTTCGTCCCCGGCCCTAGTCGGGGTTGTGCGGGAGGCAACCAGTTGATGTGTCCCTCTCACATCGATGTTTCTCTCTCTCTTCTTCTCTTTCCCACTCTACCTGAAGATAAATAAAAAAATATCCTTGGGTAAGGATTTAAAAAAAGAAGAAGAAATGGAATTTTGAACGATGAAACATTATTTTTGCCATTAGATGAGCAAAGGTCTTAAAATAAAAATAATACCCAGTGTGGGTGAGGATGGAGTCAAACTGCCCCGATCCTTGAGAAGCCCCTGCTCTCCCAGCATTTTGGGGTTCGGGAGGGATGTGGGCAAGGAGACGAAACAATCCTCAGAGAGGAGAGGACAAGGTCCGCCTGGGTAAGGCAGGCCAGAGAGGGAGGGTGTCAAGAAGGACGGTGGTCTCCTGGGTCAAAGGCCTCTGAGAGGTCCAATAAGATAAGGACAGAGAACCTCTGTGGAGTGGTGGGAAGTCACCTTGTGAAGAAGACAGAGGAGAGAGAACCGGTGAGTGAGTGGCGATAGCAGTGTGTATGTGTGTGTGTGTGTGTGTGTGTGTGTGTGTGTGAGAGAGAGAGAGAGAGAGAGACTGTCTGGAGATGGTGAGGAGACACCAGCCTAAGGAGAACTCTGGGAGGTAGGAAGAGCTTTCTGGGGTGCGAGGGGTGGGGCTTGCCTGATAAGGAGGGTCCTAAAAGCCCAGGCGCAGAACCAGGAGACAAGAGGAATCGGGGAGAGAAGAGACAGGAGCCAGAGACAGTTGCTGAATGTCCCAAGGGGGTGGGGGCTCAGCTTAAAAAACTTCAGGAAAAAACGAAGGAAAACACCTGAGTTAGAGGAGTTAGGTTGTAGATGGCAATCCTGCTGGAGCCTTCGTAATGGCCTTGGGAAGTCGGATCGCTGTGGCGTTAGGGGAAATGTCATTCTCGGAAAGGACGTCCGGTCACGCACCTGTTCAGAAATTCTCCACAGGAAAAGTGAGCTGGTGAGGTGAGAGCCCCCCACAGGAGACGACCAACCCGTGTGCGTGCGTGTGTGTGTGTGTGTATGTGTGTGTGTGTGTGTGTGTGTGTGTGTGTGTGTGTGTGCTTCTCCTGTCCAGAGGGCAGGAAGGGAGCCTGGGCCCTTGTTTCTGAGCCGATGTGTTGAATCGGGTAGTTGGGGAGGAAAGATGCGGAGATTTGTTTAGGGCTCAAACACAGTGAGAACACTTTCAGGTTTGGGGTTTTGAAGGGTGAGCATGTGGGGAGCTGCATGTAAGAAGATTCCTGTTTCTGCTCGTCTGTGTTTCACTTTCATGTCTACATCCTGCTTAGAGCCGCTGCCCTGGGAAGCCTTCCCTCTCCGTACCCCAAGGGTGGGCGTTCACACTCCAGTATCCTGGCGCAGGGCTGGGGAACCTTCTTCTGCCCAGGGCCATTTGATTTATAACATCATTCGCACGCCATACAAATTCATCAACTTAAAAATTAGCCTGCTAGCCCGGCCGGTGTGGCTCAGTGGTTGAGCGTCGACCCTGCACCAAGAGGTCACCAGTTCGATTCCCGGTCAGGGCACATGCCCAGGTTGTGGGCCCAATCCCCAGTGGGGGGCATGCAGGAGGCGGCCCGTCGATGTTCTCTCTCATCCATGTTTCCATCTCTCTCCCTCTCCCTTCCTCTTTCTAAAATCAGTAAAGAAAAAAAGCATTAAACAAAATTAGCCTGCTGTATTTGGTCAGGCCAATTTGGCGAGGCATGTGATGTCAGCTGGCATTGATTCCCAGGCCTTATACGGCCCGTGGGCTGGACGTTCCCCAACCCTGACTCGCCTCTCTGGGCCCTGATTTCATCAGCAGCACATGGAACAGGATCAGGGTAAGCCTGGGTCTTGGAGTCCCTGGTCCGCGTGCCCACAGGTGCCTGAGCGTGGGCAGGGCCAGGGCACACACCGCGAATGTGCCGCGGACCTTGGTTGTCAACAGGAGGTTATAATAGGTCCTTTGTATGCGTTGCCTCATTTAATTTCACAACAATCCCATCCTTATTTTACAGACGAGGAATGGAGGCTTCCAGATGTTAAAGGAGTTGCCCAAGGTCAGTCTGGCAAGCAGTGGGTGAGCTGTATTTGATAGTCCCCTGCCAAGGAAGCCGGGCCAGGACCCTGGAGAGGGCCCAGCACAGCCGGACTCCGCTCAGCAGGGGCCTCGGAGCCGCTCCTTCCTCCTGGTCTCCTGCGCAGCTGCCTCTGTGTTCTCTGTCCCTCCCAGTCTCGGAAACTCCCAGGGATCAAGGGGATTTGCCGTCCTTCTCTAGGTCGAGGGCTGAACGATTGAATTCCTGCAGGACCAAGTGGTGACCGAGTGAAGTGGGATTGCTGACGACCACCCACTGCTCAGGGGCAGCCGCTCCTCAGCTCCGCCCACCTCCTGGGAACAGGGCACCTGCTGTTGGAACCTCGGATCCCCCAGGAGAAGCTGGAATCTCTTGATTTTTAAAAAACATTTTTGTTCTTTATTGACTTTAGAGAGATAAGAGGGAGAGGGAGAGAGATAGAAACATGGATGAGAGAGAACATGGATTGCCCCCCACTGGGGATCGGGCCCACAGCCTGGGCATGTGCCCTGACCGGGAATCGAACTGGTGACCTCTTGGTGCATGGGTCGATGCTCAACCACTGAGCCACACTGGCAGGGCAAAATATATAACATTTTAAAAAAAGGAATTCTAGAAGTAAAAATGCAATCGTTGAAATTAAGAATGTGATGGATGGAGAGCCATCAGGTGCGTGAGACGTGTTTGGGGACTATCCGTGGGTGAAGGGACCACGCAGGGCAACCCCTTCTGGAGGAGCCTTTACCGGAGGGGCCTGGGAGGTCAATTCCAGCTGCGCTTTGACCGAAACGACACTGGGGGGTAGTGGACGCTCTGGAATAGAATAGAGTGGGGATCAGAGTGTCTCCAGAGCACCCCAGGGCTCAGGAGACAGCCCCCAATTCCCTGTGACCTTCGCCTGGGATCCTCCTTCCTGGAATCCACCAGGACGAAGCTTTGAGCTTGGCTCCAGTCCCATGGACGAGTCCCTTCCCTCCTTCCTTCCTTCCTTCCTTCCTTCCTTCCTTCCTTCCTTCCTTCCTTCCCTCTTTCCTTCCTTCCTTCCTTCCTTCCTTCCTTCCTTCCTTCCTTCCTTCCTTCCTTCCTTCCTTCCTTCCTTCCTTCTTTCCTTCCTTCCTTCTTTCCTTCCTTCTTTCCTTCGTTCTTTCATGTTCCCTTCTGCTTGCCTTCTCTCCCCTCTGATGCAGGGATAAAGAGGGGAGAGGGTACGAGTGCACACCCTAAACTATTTCAAGAAACACTATGATTATGAAAGATGTAAACTTTTAGCCTAAACATACCAGCATGTAAGTGCCTTTGTTCCCCAGTCCTCCTTCTTCTCTCTCCATCCTCACTCCCTGTCCTAATCAGTATCACTGAGAACTGCCCTGGGGGCAAGTGCAGAAACCACGGGTCTCTTCATCAGCTGAGAGGAGACGGGGGTGGGGGGGTGGAGGAGTGTGGGAAGGTGTAGCTGCTGGAGAAGGAGGCTGGGGCACGTGGCATTCACTGCGTGCCCTGGCCAGTGTGGGTGGGCAGTGAAACAGCTCGGGGTTCTTGCTCCTGAATGGTGAGCCGCTTCCCAGCACTCTCAGCCTCAGGTAGACTTCCTCTTCCCAGCAGATGTTTGACGTAGAGTTTATTGATTCCATTTGCCAGAATATTTTCCTTAAATAATTTCGAGTCTAATGCAAACTGTGTGCGCCCGTAATGGCTCTAGCTGGCTTTGTTCGTCTGCGAAACCAATCAAGTTATTTGGATGAGATGAAATTGAACCCAGAGGCGTACGGAGAGGGTGGCTGGAGCTGTGGGCAGGGAAGGGGGTCCGGGCCTGATATAGACGAGCCGGAGGGGGGAGGACACTACGGATAAAGAGATGGAAAAGGGAGGGATAAAGAAACATGGGAGGGGAAGGAAAGGAAAGGAAAGATAAAGAGTATGTTGTGGTCTGCTTAGAGTTTTGTGTATCCTTGGACAGAAGGGTGAACTAAGCCTATGAATGACCCCAGATTACTTTGGAGGCTCCAGGTCCAATTTCTTCTTGGTCTCATTCAGCCTTTCATGGAAAAGCAAAAGGGCCATGTGTGTCGAGCTGCGTCATCCGCTCCCCAGCCTCAGTCCACCCTTCTCGCACTGTGTCGCAGCCTGTTATTCGAGGGAGACTCAGCTCCGGCTTGGTCCCTAACTGGCTTCGTCCATCACGGTAGTCCGGTCCCCAGTGGTGGCTGAACAACAGGCGTGCAGCCCAGGGCCAAGCCAGCCGAGGCAGAGGATTCTCCCGGCTCAAACAACTGGCTCAGGAGCCACCGTGTCCCTGAAGGTTGTCCAGTCAGAGAGAGTGTTGACATTTGTGTTAGCAGGTGGGGTTAGAAGAGCCTCTTATCTCCTCCTGATTAAGAAAGCACAGGGTCCCAGAACGGCTGGCAGCCATTTCGGTACCATGGGGGGACTCATTCTGACAATGCAGCTTCTGTATCAGGAGGGCAGAGTGGAGAGAATCATAAAAAAATTAAGGTGAGGACAGAGGTCCAAGATGGTGGTGGAGTAGGTGGACGTTACGCTCACCTCCTCCCAGGACCACACTGGAATTAAAATGAAAATATAAATCAACCTGAATAACCAACTGAAGACTGGCTGAGAAGTCTTGTGAGCAAGGATTTACAGGAGAAGCCACATCGAGACCGGCAGGAAGGGCAGAGACGTGGATGGAGCTGGCCACACACCCACCTGTGGGGTGACCCAGGGGGAGCGCTCAGCTGCAAAGGTTTCCCAGGGGAGCATGAGGTCCCCAGCCCTTAGCTCCAGAGCCAGGAACAGAGCCCATATCTGGCCGTGAAAATCAGTGGGGAGTCTGGCCACCAGGGAGAGACCGGCGTTTGCAGAAACCCAAGTTCCTTCTTGAGAAACAGCATACAGAATCCTGTTTGCAGGCACTCGCCCTGGACCCCGGCAGAGGGAGGGCAGGTCGGAGCGAACTAAAATTATGCCAGGAGAGACTGGTCATATGGCTCCTTGGACAGAGCCGAGGACACAGCCACAGTGTCCCTGTGCTGAGTCCCTCTCCCACGCCGCACACAGATGCACTCCCTTCTGTATGCATCAGCCATGGGAAATGCAATGGCACCACCTTCCCAACTCCTTGACCCCCACTTTGGAGCTTGCAGCCTTCAGAGGAGTCAGCGGCTGGGCCCAGGGTGGAGAGGTCCCAGGGGACTTCGGGGTGTTAGGGGTTGAGTTGTGTGGCTCTGGGATGCGTACTGTTTCCTGCTCCCACCTTCCATGAGCTTGACTGGTCCCACCTCCTCAGGGAAGAGCCACTGACCCACCCTCCTAACTCTCAGCAGCCCCACCCTCCTGAGCTCAGGCTCTCTGGGAGGTCCAAGCAGAATCCAGACAGATGGAATTGGGTGGCTCTGGGACAGGGGTCATTTTTCCAATACACCCCAGTGGGGTCCTGCAGGAGACGGCCAGTCGATGTTCTCTCTCATCGATGTTTCTATCTCGCTCTCCGTCTCCCTTCCTCTCTCTCTAAAATCATAAAGAAAAAAAGAAGGCAGAGGAGAGCTTACCAGGAGGCTCCTTCTCAGGCCCTCAGGGTAGAGGTGGGGTGCGGAGGTGGCTGAGATCTGGACTGGCTTCAACCTTCCAGGGAGCAGCCTTGCTGGGGGGCCTGGCCTGCAGAGTGGGCTCTGGGGGCTCCTGCCTGGTTACTGTTGACACTTCACGTGGGGTGTGTGGGAGCCGAGGCCACGGCCCAGGGTCTCCTGGGAGCACAGAGGTCCAGGGGACCTTCCACAGCCCCCGGTGGCAGTGTGAGGAGCAGCGGCTGGGCCCTGGCTGCTGGGGACTTATTTTCCCTCCGATCATCCTCCTTTTTGGATGCTACCTGTCATAGAAGGTCAGGGAGAGGGCTGCCGGATAAAGTGTAGACACCTGGTTAAATTGGAATTTCAAATAAACAACAAATAATTGTATTGTAGAAGTCTGTCCCAGCCATATTTGGGACACACTTATAGGAAACAATTATTTATCGTTTATCTGAAATTCAAATTGGACTGGGCATTCTGTGTTTTTAGTTGTGACATCTGACAGCATTTTCCAGGCATTTCTCCCGGGGCGCTGAGCTGTTTCCTCACAGGGTCAGCACACACTGCAGAAGGAGGCTTTGTACCCTGAGCCCGGGCTCGCTGCCCTGGGTCCGTCCTGGGCGTGTGTGAGCCACTGCGGGAAGTTACCTGGGACCATTGCTGTGGTCAGTGCCTTCCTGACACTAGTCACTGTGGGGAAAGGGCTTCATAAGCTTCCCATTCTGAGTTCAGGCCAGTCCAAGGTGGTTCGGGAAGAGAAGATGCTGTTGGTAGAGAGGGAAGAGGCCCAAGCCAGAGGGAGCCCCTCCCAGCTCAGCCTCTTGTGGACTCCGTGAGCTCCTCGTGGACTCCTTGAGCTCCCTGTGGACTCCGTGAGCTCCCCGTGGACTCCTTGAGCTCCCTGTGGACTCCGTGAGCTCCTCATGGACTCCTTGAGCTCCTTGTGGACTCCGTGAGCTCCTCGTGGACTCCTTGAGCTCCCTGTGGACTCCGTGAGCTCCCCGTGGACTCCGTGAGCTCCTCGTGGACTCCGTGAGCTCCCTGTGGATTCCGTGAGCTCCCTGTGGACTCCGTGAGCTCCCTGTGGACTCCGTGAGCTCCTCTTGGACTCCTTGAGCTCCCTGTGGACTCCGTGAGCTCCCCGTGGACTCCGTGAGCTCCCTGTGGATTCCGTGAGCTCCCTGTGGACTCCGTGAGCTCCTCGTGGACTCCTTGAGCTCCCTGTGGACTCCGTGAGCTCCCTGTGGACTCCTTGAGCTCCCCGTGGACTCTGTGAGCTCCCCGTGGACTCTGTGAGCTCCCTGTGGACTCCGTGAGCTCCTCGTGGACTCCGTGAGCTCCCTGTGGACTCCATGGGACTCCTTGAGCTCCCTGTGGACTCCGTGAGCTCCCCGTGGACCCCATGGGACTCCGTGAGCTCCCTGTGGACTCCGTGAGCTCCTCGTGGACTCCGTGAGCTCCCTGTGGATTCCGTGAGCTCCCTGTGGACTCCGTGAGCTCCTCGTGGACTCCTTGAGCTCCCTGTGGACTCCGTGAGCTCCCTGTGGACTCCATGGGACTCCTTGAGCTCCCTGTGGACTCTGTGAGCTCCTCGTGGACTCCTTGAGCTCCCTGTGGACTCCGTGAGCTCCTCGTGGACTCCGTGAGCTCCCTGTGGACTCCGTGAGCTCCCCGTGGACTCCTTGAGCTCCCTGTGGACTCCGTGAGCTCCCTGTGGACTCCGTGAGCTCCTCTTGGACTCCTTGAGCTCCCTGTGGACTCCGTGAGCTCCCCGTGGACTCCGTGAGCTCCCTGTGGATTCCGTGAGCTCCCTGTGGACTCCGTGAGCTCCTCGTGGACTCCTTGAGCTCCCTGTGGACTCCGTGAGCTCCCTGTGGACTCCTTGAGCTCCCCGTGGACTCTGTGAGCTCCCCGTGGACTCTGTGAGCTCCCTGTGGACTCTGTGAGCTCCTCGTGGACTCCGTGAGCTCCCTGTGGACTCCATGGGACTCCTTGAGCTCCCTGTGGACTCCGTGAGCTCCCCGTGGACTCCATGGGACTCCGTGAGCTCCCTGTGGACTCCGTGAGCTCCTCGTGGACTCCGTGAGCTCCCTGTGGATTCCGTGAGCTCCCTGTGGACTCCGTGAGCTCCTCGTGGACTCCTTGAGCTCCCTGTGGACTCCGTGAGCTCCCTGTGGACTCCATGGGACTCCTTGAGCTCCCTGTGGACTCTGTGAGCTCCTCGTGGACTCCTTGAGCTCCCTGTGGACTCCGTGAGCTCCCTGTGGACTCCGTGAGCTCCCCGTGGACTCCTTGAGCTCCCTGTGGACTCCGTGAGCTCCCCGTGGACTCCGTGAGCTCCTCGTGGACTCTGTGAGCTCCCTGTGGACTCCGTGAGCTCCCCGTGGACTCCGTGAGCTCCCCGTGGACTCCGTGAGCTCCTCGTGGACTCCTTGAGCTCCCCGTGGACTCCGTGAGCTCCCTGTGGACTCTGTGAGCTCCCCGTGGACTCTGTGAGCTCCCTGTGGACTCCGTGAGCTCCTCGTGGACTCCGTGAGCTCCCTGTGGACTCCGTGAGCTCCTCGTGGACTCTGTGAGCTCCCTGTGGACTCCATGGGACTCCTTGAGCTCCCTGTGGACTCCGTGAGCTCCCCGTGGACTCCATGGGACTCCGTGAGCTCCCTGTGGACTCCGTGAGCTCCTCGTGGACTCCGTGAGCTCCCTGTGGATTCCGTGAGCTCCCTGTGGACTCCGTGAGCTCCTCGTGGACTCCGTGAGCTCCCTGTGGACTCCATGGGACTCCTTGAGCTCCCTGTGGACTCCGTGAGCTCCCCGTGGACTCCGTGAGCTCCCTGTGGACTCCATGGGACTCCTTGAGCTCCCTGTGGACTCCGTGAGCTCCCCGTGGACTCCATGGGACTCCGTGAGCTCCCTGTGGACTCCGTGGGCTCCTCGTGGACTCCGTGAGCTCCCTGTGGATTCCGTGAGCTCCCTGTGGACTCCGTGAGCTCCTCGTGGACTCCGTGAGCTCCCTGTGGACTCCATGGGACTCCTTGAGCTCCCTGTGGACTCCGTGAGCTCCTCGTGGACTCCTTGAGCTCCCTGTGGACTCCGTGAGCTCCTCGTGGACTCCGTGAGCTCCCTGTGGACTCCGTGAGCTCCCCGTGGACTCCTTGAGCTCCCTGTGGACTCCGTGAGCTCCCTGTGGACTCCGTGAGCTCCTCATGGACTCTGTGAGCTCCCTGTGGACTCCGTGAGCTCCTCGTGGACTCTGTGAGCTCCCTGTGGACTCCGTGAGCTCCCCGTGGACTCCGTGAGCTCCTCGTGGACTCCTTGAGCTCCTCGTGGACTCTGTGAGCTCCCTGTGGACTCTGTGAGCTCCTTGTGGACTCTGTGAGCTCCTTGTGGACTCCGTGAGCTCCCTGTGGACTCTGTGAGCTCCTTGCTCTGCTGCTTGCCCCTCCATTAGCTGGGTTGGCCTCCCTCTGCCCAGCGACATCAGCTATTACTTCCAGTCAGACTCCCTTTCCCCTGCCATCTTTCAGGGGCTCTCCTCAGCACTGGGGCTGCTTCCTGGCACAGGAGCCAGGAACTTCCAGCACCTAAATCTTACTCCCCAGAGCCCCGAGGAGCCGTGTGACATGAGAGTGAGTTGGGGTGAAAGGAAACCCCGATATTCCAGCATTCAGCACGTTTGAAATGGGGAGCCCAGCATTCTGAGTGCCCTGGCTGGGGCTCTCTGCTGCTTTGACCCTTTCATTGGAAAAAGCATTGACCTCTCCTCAGCCTCTCACCGCTCTGGGGTCAGGGTGAGGTGAGCAAGGGGTGAAATGCATGAAAATAGGCCAACGAGCCTGAGACACCACCTGTGCATTAGGTTGCCGGAGGGGCCCTCGCAAGAGGGTGAGACATCACAACCAGCAGAGCTCATTGCACACCCCACTGGGCTCGCCCCAGACACATTTAAATACATTCATCTCTCTCCCCGGTGCTGCTTCCCACGGTTCACGCTCGGGGCTCCGGACCATCTGGTTTTAAATGAACCAAGTGACGGGACTACCGCTTCTTCCCGGAGAAGATTCCGGAGGCCACGGCTCTCGGTGACAGGCCTGCTCCAGACCACCAGACCTCACGGAGTGCCTGTGGCGTTTTCTTGGCCACTTCCTGTCCCTCCCCGTTCCCGTCCTGGACCAGCCTCCACGGCCTCTGGGCCAATTCATGACCCTCCACTTCCTCAAAACCTGCTCAAAGCGGTGTCTTGTTGGGACTGTGTGGCGTTAGCGGTGCCCCTCTGAGGCCGCCCGCACCCTCCACTCCACCCCTTGCTCATGTCTCCCGGTGGGCGCTGCGGGCTTTCTGTGTCTGTCCCCTCGTCCCCTGGCTGCAGACTGTCCCAGAGCTCACCACTCATTTCCTCCTCTTTGTGCTCAGTCTCGGCTCCTTCCTCAAGGCTGCTCGCTGCCCCCACGGCTCTCCTGCTGCCCTGTGGGTCAGAGTCATTCTTTTTTTTTAATTGTTTTTTCTTTATTGATTTTAGAGAGAGAGAAAGGCAGAGGGAGAGAGATAGAAACATTGATGAGAGAGAACATCGACTGGCTGCCTCCTGCATGCCCCCCACTGGGGATTGGGCCCACAACCTGGGCATGTGCCCTGACCAGGAATCGAACCGGCGACCTCTTGGTGCATGGGTCGACGCTCAGCCACTGAGCCACACCGGCCAGGCGGTTCAGAGTCTTTCATAAGTGGATTCCTTAGTCCTTCCTTCTGCCCGCTCCCATAGCCTGCCTGAAATGACCAGACGGCCCAGGCACCTTGAGGGAGCACCTGCTGACCACAGATTCTTTGAGATTTGACTGGTCAACCTGAGGGACACAAATATCGATCAGATATGCGAGGTGTCTCCGAGAAAGATGGAACTGGAAGACACGGAGAGGTCGGATTTTCGGTGTCCCCTCTCCCTGTCCCTTCTGAGGGGCAGAACCAAGATCGAAACCCGAACCTTTGAACGTGAACCCATCCAATTCCCCACCCTTTTAAATCTCAGCGTAACAAGCTTGGAAGGCAGCACTGGGTGCAGAGCTGACCCTTAAGTACTGATCAGAGGTGGGTAACCCACATCCTTCTTGCCAACCGCAGCGGGAGAGGCTCTCTCTGTCTGCTAGATGCTGAGAGATAATAGAGGGGCTGGCGGAGAGCCAGACCCGCCTCGCCGCTGAATTAAGACGGGGCAGCTGCCTGCATGTCTGTCTAAGGTGGGTGCTGAAATAGCTCCGGAAATGTGGCGAGCTGGAGAGCTGTGCTCCTCCTCGGGGTGGAAATGTGTGGCTGGAGGAATACAGCGATAATCTTCTGGGGGTCCAGAGTGAGGCTTTAAGGGGGATGTTTCAGTAGCAACAACTGATGAGTCTCTCAGTCACCTTTTGGGGTGGTTGCCCAGCTGGCGGCGGGCCTCTGCCTGTGCTGCGTAACCGCAGAGTGCACACTGGTGTCGGAGCTAACCTGCTGGGACGTCGAGGAGAGGCCAGGCCAGGCCATGCCCCGAAAGCCCCCTCTTTGGCTCTTCCCTCGTGCAGCCCTGGACCTCGCCTTGAAGTGCGTGTAGAATAAACACCAGCTTGAATGAGGATTCACTGTGACCCTGTGTGGGGCACCCTTACATTCCTGCAAATCTCCGAGGATCCTAGTTCTCATTCTTTGTTCTGTAATCTCCAGCACTTCTCCGCCTTCATTCTCCCTGCTGAGTGCAGGTGTCAGCCTTCAGGAGGAGACCTCCCTTCGCCCAGAGCCCTCACCCACCTGCTCCGCCCAGATAGGCCCCCACGGGCCCCCTGCGTCCCAGCCAAGCACACCAGCTGCCTCCCCGCCTCCGCTGCTCCCCAGGTCCTAGTAGCCACTCTCGTCAAAGCCGACGAAGGCCTTTGCACCCTCTCAAGGACTCTCTGGCAGTATGCGATGCTGTGACCTGTCCCTCCCCTGGAAGACACTCTTTTCCCTTGTTCAATAAGGTGTCTTGAGGTTCTCTTCCTTTTCTGGTTGGACTCTCCCCTTGACTGTACTGTCTCTCTCAAGAGTGTGTGTGTGTGTGTGTGTGGGAGGTATTCACTCCTAGCATCAAATGTCATCTTGATGTCAATTTGTTCCCTTACTATTTCTTTATTCATTAAACAGATATCTGTGGGTCACCGATATGTACCCTTCTGGGCCCTGGGATAGATGATGATGAGACCCAGCTCTTACGGAGCTTACACCTAGTACGTGTGCATGTGGGAGGGTGTGGGAGGTGTCTCATAAGCAAGGTGATAAACCAGGGAGACACGGATGGGCGCAGCGTTGAAATGTGGTGATGAGATGAAGTCCTGGGTGGCTGCTCTCAAGGGAGGACCTGCCAGGGATGTTGAACTTGAAGGTCTTGTGACAAATACACTTAAAGACGTCCAGAGCCCTGGCTGAGTAGCTCAGTTAGTTAGAGTTTTGTCCCGATACACCAAGGTTGTGGGTCAATCCCTGATCGGGGCACATACAGGAATCAACTAATGAATGCATGAATAAGTGGAACAACAAAACGATCTCTCTCTCTCTCTCTCTCTCTCTCTCTCTGTTTCTCTCTCCTTTCCTTTCTCTCTCTCAAAATCAATAAATTAAAAAAATATAAAAATGAAGAGATGTCCAGAGGGGGTTGGATAAATAAATCTGGAGGCCAGGAGCACCACGAGGGTGAAGACACAGGGCTGGGATGCCCTCAGATGCTTTTGCAGAGACCCACGTGACGAAAAGGGTGACGGTGAGGAGGAAGTAGATGCTGAGCCCAGAGAACAGCGGGAGCAGGGAGGCTGCCTGAGGAGCAGAAGGAAGGCCCGAAGGAGCAGAGCAAGGGAGACAGGAGGGAGCTGGGGTGAGGAGGAGCTCACACAGAGCTTCCCAAGACAGGCGAGATGTTGGCGTTTAATTCTAAAAGCGAGCAGGAGTCACTGGAGGGTTTTATTGCAGAGACACGGTCTGTTCATTGCTGTGAGGGACATGGTTTGTGGAAGGCTGGAGCTGGCGAAGGTGGGAAGGAGGCAGGTAGGTACTATTGCGTTGCTCTGGGAGAAAGACAGAAGCGACTCTTAGCAGGTGAGGAGAAGGGGACACTTGGGCCCCCCTGCTGTGGAGAGAGGATCCACTGGTCAAGTGATGGCTTAGATGTGGGGGGAGGAAGATTCAGGAATGTTTTCCAGTTTGCCTTAAGCAACAGGACAAATGTCTAGGCTACACACTGAGCCAAGAGGACAGAGATGGAAGCAGGCTATTTCTGGATGAGGGGCACGGGGACTCTGTATTTCTAACTTCACCTTAAATCTGACTGCAACTCAACCCTGTATCTTCACCCTCGTGGTGCTCCTGGCCTCCAGATTTATTTATCTGACCACCTCTGGACATCTTTTCATTTTTACATATTTTTAATTTATTGATTTTGAGAGGGGGAGAGAGAGAGAGAGAGAGAGAGAGAGGGAGAGAGAGAGACTGTTTTGTTGTTCCACTTATTCATGCATTCATTAGTTGATTCCTGTATGTGCCCCGATCAGGGATTGAACCCACAATCTTGGAGTATCGGGACAGAGCTCTAACCAACTGAGCTATTCAGCCAGGGCTCTGGACGTCTTTAAGTGTATTTTTCACAAGACCCTCACGCTCAACATCCAATCAGCCAAGCAGGAAATCAATTTGGGATTCATTCTCACTTCCTCCTTGGTCCAACTTTTTATATCCACAGAGTCCCCCTGTCCTGTCAATTTGGGCTCCTAATGTCACCGGAACCCAAGTTCGGCCGCCTGCCGCCACAAAGACTGAACTTATGAGACGGATGCTGGTGGAAAAAGAAAGCGGTTTATTCAAGTGAAGGTAACCCGAGGAGATGGGGTCTCCACATCTCAGAGCAGGCAGAGGTTTTTTATAGGGAGGGGGAGGCAAAGCAGAACAAAGAAATCAAGGGGAGAGGGTTGAAAGCTTCTCGATGTGCAGCCAGCCCAGTACATTCTGATAAGGATCTTGAAACTAGTCAAGTGATGGTCTGGTGTGCATCATCTTGGTCTTCTTCATCCTGGTTCTACGTCATCCTAGTTCTAGGGTTGAAGGTCAGCAAATCTCCCAGGACTGGGATGACTGAAGGTCATAGTCTGCATCTTCTGAAGTTAGTTCCCAAGGTTCTTATACAAACATGCTGTTTATCTACAAGCTACATATTACTCAGAGTCAGTGTTTACAGAAACAGTGTCCAAAGAATGGTGGGATGGGTTACAATTCCCACTGTTACCCTAATGCTGCTGGGCTGGGAGCCCATCCTGCACTCCCCACCCCCACCCCACCTGCTTTCACAGGGCCGCTCTCCACTCTGCAGACTCAGTGATTTATTTTTTCAGCACATAAAACTAACCACGCCATTTCCTTTCTCAAAACTCCTTCAACGACTCCTCCTTACCTTAAGGACAAAGTCCAAACTCCTCAGCTTTCCTGTCCCCTGCCCACCCTCCATCCTTAACTTCTTCCACATCTGTGTACCACCTGCTCCAGCCAGCAGATACTTGCAGTTCCCTAGACGAGAGGTGTTCCTTCATGCCTCCAGGCCTTTGCCCAGGCTGTGGCTTTTCCTGGAATCCTATGCCTCCTTCATTTTTCCATCCTATTCACCTTCCAAGAACATGCTTGATTAGGACCCTTAGAAACCTTCTCAAAACTCATCTTCACCCTGTCGTAGGAAGAACCCAGACCTGCAGGAAGCTGACCTGCCCCAAATCATACTCACGGAACACGCTCAAGAAGCTCGCTTGCTCCACATTTCCTGTCTTCATCAACGGCCTCATCGACCAGACGTCCAGGGCAGGAACCCCCACTTCTCTCCCAGCCTCCCCAGTCTCTCCACCATTCAACCAGCCATCAAGTCTGAGCCTGATGAATTCTGACTTTCAAGCTTGTCCCGTTTCTGTTTTGCAGGTGAGGAAACTTGCTCCCCGCCAGCTGAACTCCTCCTTGGGAGCACTTCCTGACTGTCATGAAGTAATCATTTGTGAAGTTTAAATCTGTCCACCTCCCTGTCTAGGCTGAGGGACCAGGAGAGCAACGCTGTGTCTGCCTTGAATACCACGTGTCTCTAGCATCCAGCAGCACCTGCCACATGTTTCCTGGATGCTTGTCCAAGCCCGTCACAGGGCTGTGGTCCTCCCACCTTCCCGTACCTCACCTGACCACCTGCACTCCATCCTTCAGATCCTCTTCCAAAATACCTCCTCCTCCAGGAAGTTCTCCTTGAGTCCCGGATTAAGTCAGCTCCCTGAGTTCTACGCTCCACAGCACTAAATACTTCTCCATTTTCGCACTTACCAGAGTGGACCGCAAATACACACTTGCCGATGTCTACCTTCACAAGGCCGGGGCTGCATGTGAGTCCGGACACGTCTGTTTTTTGTCACTGCTGTGGTCTCAGTGCATTCCCAGAGCATGCTCGGTGCTGTGTAAATATCTAGCGAGTATGAATGGACCATTAAGAGTAATGGCTGAGCCCGGCCGGTGTGGCTCAGTGGTTGAGCGTCGACCCATGCACCAAGAGGTCACTGGTTCGATTCCCAGTCAGGGCACATGCCCAGGTTGTGGGCCCAATCCCCAGTGGGGGCATGCAGGAGGCAGCCAATCGATGTTCTCTCTCATCAGTGTTTCTCTCTCTCTACCTCTCATTTCTTCTCTCTCTAAAATCAATAAAAAGGGAAAAAAATTAAAAAAAAAAAGAAAAATGGATGAGGAAGGGGTTTCCCAATGGCTGCACTCTACCAGTGGTTCTCAGCCTTCCTCAGGCTCCTCGTACCTGTCATTGGTGCTCGACAGGGATGATTCTGAGATGTTTCGGGTGCTGCAGGGATGTGGCAGACTCTTGGTCGGCAAGGAGAAGACCTGTGTAGTTTAGGGATGCTCAAAGTAAACTTGATACCCCCCCCACCACACACACACTCACTCAGTCACACCCAGGGGCACCGAATGGTCCAGGTTTGTGGCACTGTTGTAGGTGTATTAGCTGCAGCAGGTGTATCTTAGACTGTGAACTTCCAGAGAAGGAGCTGGGCCTACAAGAGACTCTAGAAGGGTCTGAGTACTTAAAGGAGCAGAAATGAACCCACGGCGATCTCACTACATCCTCAGAGTGTGTGTCACTGAGCTGGAACGGGGGGGAGTGTTCAAGGACCCTCCTGTCCAGACGGCTCACTCCAGGGAGGCTGCGGGAGGACGTGAGTCCGCAGTCTCTGTCTTCTCTGTGCAGCTGTAGGCACAGGTGTCCTATCCTTCCTGGGTCCTGGTGTTGGAAGAGCCTTCAGACTCTGTGACTTGGTTTCCCGTTCAGAGCCGGAATTCTCCCAGCAGCCTCCCTGGCTGATCTCACAGAGTTGGCATCAGAAGGGACCTTAAGCACCCAGGCCGTTCTCCGGCCTGATCGCAACCCTTCAGAGATGAGGAGCACGACTCTGCGATGTCTCTCCGCGCCCGTCTCCCCCTGGAAGGAAGGAGTGGGTTAGTCAGCGGCTGGCCAAGGCTGAAGGTCACTGTGTGTGCGGTCTCCCCCGTCGCCCAGCTCTGACTTACCTCAATGTGGGTCACCCCGAGGACAGGAACATTTGGCTGCTGGGGGAAAATCCTTTTTTCTTGTGCCTTTCAAAAAAAATGAGTCATGATTGGTCTAAAAATAGCCTGTGGAAGTCAGAAGGAAGGAACACACACACACGCACGAACGTTACAAACACTCTCGAGTATCTAATTATAGGAAAATGGAAATGCTTTGGCTGACTGAGCTTCCAGCGACGCTTTTGTACGTCCTTCGAGCCAAACACTGAGCAGGGAGCGTGAGATCCAGTACATATTGCTCATACATGTTCAGATTCAGAGGCTCCGAGTCCCTCTCTGAGCGGTGGACGGCTGCCGCTGGCATTCCTGAGCCTGGACCGGGACGGCGCCCCCCTCTGCTGTTTCCGAGGCAGCCCCTGTCGCTGCTGCTCGGTCCGGACACTGAGCGGGCACCCTGGGTGCTGGGAGCTCTGAGAGGGCACTGCGTGAGGATGTGCAGTGGACGCTGCAGGGGCCCGTAGGAATTTAAAAAAACAAAGAAGAAATCACCCTGGGTTCACCAAGAACGCGTGCAGCCGAGATGACCTCCCTGCAGCCCTGCAGCCTGGCAGACGCGCTCCGCTCACCACGCACCTTCTGGAGGAGTTCTTGGGGACCAGGGGGGAGCTGTGGACGGGCCAGCAGCTGAGTTGGACGGCGAGGGGGTCACAGTGAGCCGCAGCGGGGTGAAGATGCCAGGAGGGCCCAGGGCGTCTCAGACGACATCAGGGAGGCCCCGAGCCAGCGCAGGCGGTGATGGCGTGCCCTGCGCCTGGCGTGCCTGGACCACATGCGGATCTCTGCCTGCCAGTCTGGGAGCCACAGCTGAGCGGGGACATTGACAAGTACGATGGGCTGGGGGAGGGGACCGGATGCCCAGGGTCCACATATTGTGCCATGTGAGCCGTGGTCCGGGGAGCTAGGGCTCTGAAGCCTGTAGAGAGACCCTCTAAGTGCGTCCTGACAGCTGTTTTCAAACATTTAGGCCCTGGCCAGTTTAGCTCAGTGGTTAGAGCGTCGGCCCATGGACTGGAGAGTCCCGGGTTCGATTCCCGCTAAGGGCATGTAACTCAGTTGCAGTTTGTCCCCGGCCCCGGTTGGGGTCGTGTGGGTGGCAACCAGTCGATGTGTCTCTCTCACATCAATGTTTCTCTCTCTCTCTTCCTCCCTCTCTCCCTCTCACTCTATCTGAAGATGAATGCAAAAAAGTCCTCGGGTGAGGATAGAAAACAAAAGAAAACAATAACACGTTGAGAGGTCTGCCGTGGACGACCGTGTGGAACCAGTGAACGCAGTGTCAGGAACGTGGCGCGTGGCAGCAAGACAGATTTCGTTTTGGTCCCCGGGACACCGACGAGAAGGGGGCAGCTCTGTGCCCTGCGGGAGCGTCTGCCTTCGGCCAGGTGCGTGGGCATGCGCCCCGGAGCCAGGCCTGGACGTGGGGCTTGACCTGTTGCATTCGGTTCTCCACTTTTCTGGCTGAGCAAAAACAAACCAGACCTCGGGCCCAGCCAGGTCGAGAGCGGAGGGCGCAGAGGTGAGTGGGGCAGTGTCCTTGTACCCGGGAGCTTGCTCGAGTCGGAGATGATGTGTCAGCAGCGACTGTCCATACGAGGACTTCGCGGCTGCAGGGAGAGCCTGGCCGGCTGCCCTCCGCTCCGCGCTCGCTCGCTCGCTCCATGCCCTGGGGCAATCGTGGCATCTCTGCGCTCCAGGTGTGGGGCGGGCATGGCGTCTGCAGCGCACACCAACCAGCTGGGAAACTGCCCCAGGCATCGGTGGCAGGTGCTCTAATGCTGGGGACACGCAGGTCACTGGAAAGCAATGACGGAGGTGAGAAATACTGCGTGTGACCTGTACAAACAGCTTCCGTTTTCTACGGAGGCTGAGGAGGGTGGGTGGCAGGGAGACTGGCCAGCTGGGAGGCTGCGGCTCTGAGTGGGAGGGAGAAATGCCAGTGGGCTGAGGGCAGTGGGAGCTGAAACTCGGGCATGGGTGGCAGTGGACAGACAGGAGGGCAAGCCTCGCCCTGTGGGATGAGGCTGGAGAAGCAAAAGCCCACCTCTCGGCACCAGGTTTTGCAATGGACTCTCCTTCTGGAGGGTGGGGGATGAGCGGCCACGGTTGTCACCTTGGACCGTGAGCTCTGACCATTGGGCCGGCGACCTGAGGGGGAAGGCAGGCCCGCTGCAAACCCCACGGGAGGGGGGCAGGCTCCTGTCTCCCCAGAAGCTCAGGAGGCGGGGACCTTTGGGGGATCCCAGCTGAGCAGGTCTCGCCCACGGCAGTTCCTCTGGTCGGAGTCCCCCCTCTGCCAGCAAACTCCCCGCCCGCCTCCCTCCCTCCCTTTCCCGCTGCAGAGAGCAGCGTCAGGGAAATACTGAGGTTGCCCGCTGGGCAGTGCCCGCCCGGCAGGGTGGAGAATGAAGACAGGTGACTGCAGCCGAGAGACAATTTGGAAAGGGATGAATGCCGACAAGTTACTCAGGGCGATTTGTAGAGCGCGCCGAGCCCCATCATCGCCGCGTCCACGGGCCTGTGTGAATGACAGTGACGGATGGCTTGGGCCGGGCCCCTCACTCTGCTGCTCCCTCGCTGGCTGATCGGCTTGGCTTGTACCACACCCCGGGGGGCGGTGGGTGTGCCCTGTCTCCTGGAACCTAGTCTGAGCTGGGCCTTGGACTTGGGAGGGGGACTCAGTGGGGAGAAGGGGGCAGGGCCGGTGAGGGGACTGGGGAGAGAGTAGGAGAGAGAGGCCGCGGAGGGTTTGGCGCTGGGGACCTGGAGGCGGGCCTAGAGCAGTGGGGGGCTGCTGCAGCAATGCATTGATTTGATGTAGCGGAGATATCGGGGCAGAGAAACAGAGGGCAGGAGCCTGCAGTCCAGCCCTCCAGCCCGCCTCCATTGGCGGCCGTGCCCCCCACGTGGCCTCAGGGTGCTGCCCAGCATGACTGCTGATGCGTCCTCAGGGATCTCTCCCGCACCCTGTGTGCCCACGGCCTCGCCAGGTGCCAGCAGGTGCCATTCTGTCACCATCATAGTGGGGATCCCCTGGATGGAGGAGTTACAGTCATCGGGGGGTAGGTGGGGCTGATCCCAGGCTGAGTTCAGGACGTCCAACGTGAGGGGAGTGTGGACGGGAGGACCCTCGAGCTGGCCGGAGGAAGAAGGGGCCCAGGAGGCCGGCTGCGGCAGAGGGGTGGAAAGATTCCGAGGCTTTTCAATGGAATCTTTCCACCCCTCTGCCGCAGCAGATCAAACGCTGCAGATTTAGGGCAAGGGGAGACTGTACCATCCCCGAATGCCTGCGGGAGCAGAGAGAGAAGAGAGATTGGAGGAGGAATCTGCTGCTGTATTGGAAAACGCATCAGGTCCAATCTGGGGAGCTTGGGTCTCTGCTCCCTGCAGGGTACAGGCAGGAACACTGGGCTGCTGAACCCTGAATTAAAACACCAACAACGATGTCGCCCGGCTGGTGTGGCTCAGTGGTTGAGCGTGGACCCTGCACCAAGAGGTCGCCGGTTCCATTCCCGGTCAGGGCACATGCCCAGGTTGTGGGCCCGATCCCCAGTGGGGGGCATGCAGGAGGCGGCCAGTCGATGTTCTCTCTCATCGATGTGTCTATCTCTCTCTCTCCCTCTCGCACTAAAGGACTGTTTAATGTGCACTGGTGCTGTCCCAGCCGAGTCACCTCCAAAGGCTGAGCCCCGAGCCGGGTTCCAGCACCTTCTATAGTTCCCGCGGTTGGCGGATGTCAGGGAATTACAAAAGCCACGGGCGGGGTCTCTGCACTGCCTAAGGGGCTGCGCCTGGCTTGCCTCCTCAGATCCTTGGGGCCACCTTGGAATCCGGACACGACCGCGGGGATGAGAAAAGGTTTTCGGTAGAAGCCGTACGGGATTCCAGCTTCTCCAGGACCGAGAACCCTGGGAAACGGAGAAGACAGAAGGAGCCCAGAGCTCAGAGTCAGAAAGATCCAGGATCGAGTCCCAGCCGAGCCACCTGCTAGCTGTGGGACCTTGGGCGGGTAATCTCGCCGTTTAGCCTGGGCTACCTTACCTGCATCACACTCTGCCCGAATCCCGAGGCTCGGACATGGTCGCTCCTTCCTTCATGGACCTACCTCCCAACCCCAGGACAAAGCCCACCAGCCTCCTGGGCCCCCTATTTTCTACCTTCTGGGCCACTGACTAGGACAAAGAGATGCATTGACGTTTCTTCCTTAGGCAAGTTCCTGGAGCGCCACCGTCAGGGTCCCAGGGCTGCGGGCTCAGGAATTGTGTCCTCTGCCGCTCCTGGTCTGGCCAAAATGCCCCAAGATGGCTCACGGGCCCCAGATTCTGCCCCCGTGCCTGGTAGGTAAGCCCAGGCCTGATGGCCACAGCCCACTGTCCACAGGCTGCCCCTGTGTGTGCCCGGAACGCGGGTGCCGCCCGGACACTGCCGGCCAGCCAGCCCCTGAGGCCACGCAGGGGCCACACTGGGAGCAGGTGGGCTGACTGCAGGCCCCAGGGTCCTCGGTTTCTGCCAGGTAGCAGGCATGCGGACAGTCCATGGGTTTGACTTGGCCTCTGGGCTGGAACGCTTCCTCCCCCTCCCCCTCGAGCCCATTGCGTCCACACTCCGTGCTCTCGGCCCCACGGGAGTCGCAGAGAGCTCAGCGCTGGTCATCACGCCTCGGGATCCCAGGCCCAGTTAAAGGTGGTGCCCACCATGGGGAGACCTATCTGGTTCGTGGGGTGCCTCTGCCTCAGGACACATGGGTGTGTGCCCAGACCCTGGCTCCAGACCCAGCTAAGTGCCCAGTGTGCACACCCACGCCTCAGCTGACCCAGTGCCTGTGGCACACCCTGCAACTTCCGGACCGACCTCATTCGCAATGACTCCGTTCACTTCTCCTTTCTTGAGGGCTCACTCAAGAAAGAGACCAGCCCATTCCTGGGAAGCCAGGGAAGCAAAGAACTACCGTTTTGAAGAAGTGCAGTAGCTCAGCGGAGAGATTGAACGCTGCCTCTCGTTGGTTCAGGTGTGGGGGCTCTGTGGAAGGGCTTCCCAGAAGTGGTAACTTTTGAGTTGGGCCTTGGCGGGTGAATAGGAGTTTTCCAAGTGGAAAACACAGTGAGAGGTGGAGACAGGCGCAATAGGCAGAGAGAACTGCACGGAAACAAAGGCTGAGGCACACGGAAGGGAATATGAGCAGCCAGTCTGATGCGTCTGGAGTGTGAGTCCGGTTCTGAGAGAAGCAGCTGGAACCCAGATGGAGAAAGGTTGTGAAGGACTTTGCGCCCCAGCTGAGCATCCCATCCTCCGCCTGTGGGTCCAGGGCGGCCACAGGAGGTTTCTAAGCAGGGGAGGCAGCATGGTCTATGCTCTGCTGTAGAAAAGCCCAAGAGGAAGGTCTGGCCCTGGCTTTCTTCTCCGCCCCCGCCCTCCTGTCATGCGTACCTGTTCTGAGCCACCACCCAGACCAGAGAGGGGCTGCTGGACAGCTGCAGAGTGCATGCGAGATCCCCGCCCCCGCGCTGCCCCTGCCCAGGAGGGAGGCCGCCGGCTCGAGAGGGAAATTACAGATAAGAGAGGAGCAATGGCCAGAGCACGACGAAGGGAAGGCGGGAGCTGGCAGAGAACACACCAGAGTGTCCAGACAGAATCAATCACCGTCACCGCCGGGAGAAAAAGATGGGATTCATTACGGAGAGGGTGAACCGGGCGTCACCCAGCCTGCCCACTGCCCGCCGCGCAGGGGGGAGGACTCAGCTCGGCGAGCGCTGGCGACAGCAATGTCAGAGAGACGAGGGGGAGCCGGGCGTCAGAGGGGCAGAGAAGGAGGCAGCGGGCACCCGAGCTGAGACCCGCAGCGAGACCGAGGGTCACAGTCAATGGACGAGCAGAGGGACAGGCACAGGTGGCATTTGACTGGTGGTGCTGTGCCCAGGTTCTAGGGCCAGGGGTCCAGAAGGGTAGGGACGCCTTATTCTACATGGAGCTGGACCAGATCTAAAGCTGTTGACGGACTGAATGGGAAAGAGAAAGATAAAGGCACAGAGAACAACACAGACCGGTTCTATAGAGACCTGTTGGAGGAGAAGCCACATCTTCTGGGATGAGGGCTGACAGCTGAGGATGTTCACACCAACCACCTTGGCCTGAGCGAGGAGAACCAGGAATGGGCCACCTTGCCCCGAGCGAGGAGAACCAGGAATGGGCCACCTTGCCCCGAGCGAGGAGAACCAGGAATGGGCCACCTTGCCCCGAGCGAGGAGAACCAGGAATGGGCCACCTTGCCCTGAGTGAGGAGAACCAGGAATGGGCCACCTTGCCCTGAGCGAGGAGAACCAGGAATGGGCCACCTTGCCCTGTGGAAGGAGAACCAGGAATGGACCACCTTGCCCCGAGCGAGGAGGACCAGGAATGGGCCTCCTTGCCCTGAGCGAGGAGAACCAGGAATGGGCCACCTTGCCCTGAGCGAGGAGAACCAGGAATGGGCCACCTTGCCCTGAGTGAGGAGAACCAGGAATGGGCCACCTTGCCCTGAGTGAGGAGAACCAGGAATGGGCCACCTTGCCCCGAGCGAGGAGAACCAGGAATGGGCCACCTTGCCCTGAGCGAGGAGAACCAGGAATGGGCCACCTTGCCCCGAGCGAGGAGAACCAGGAATGGGCCACCTTGCCCTGAGCGAGGAGAACCAGGAATGGACCACCTTGCCCTGTGGAAGGAGAACCAGGAATGGGCCACCTTGCCCTGTGGAAGGAGAACCAGGAATGGGCCACCTTGCCCTGAGTGAGGAGAACCAGGAATGGGCCACCTTGCCCTGTGGAAGGAGAACCAGGAATGGACCACCTTGCCCTGTGGAAGGAGAACCAGGAATGGGCCACCTTGCCCTGTGGAAGGAGAACCAGGAATGGGCCACCTTGCCCTGAGTGAGGAGAACCAGGAATGGGCCACCTTGCCCTGAGCGAGGAGAACCAGGAATGGGCCACCTTGCCCTGTGGAAGGAGAACCAGGAATGGGCCACCTTGCCCTGAGCGAGGAGGACCAGGAATCTGACTCCCAGGGGGGGGTCCGTGGAATGAGTACAGAGGACAAAAGTTCCGTGTCCCAGGCCAGGGCTCACGGTCCTCCTTCCCATCCACCTGGGGCAGGCAGGGCAGAGCCCCCCCCACTCGGGCAAGGACATGGATGCTTAGGGAAATGTCGTCTTCAGGCCCAAACTGAAGATGGAGATGCTATCAGGTCCCAGGGGGCTGTGCTCCAGGGCAGCGCACCTGCAGACAGGCTGGGCAAGGGGCAGGCTCACCATCGGGGTGAGTGAGGGGATGAGGCTGCAGCTCAGACCCAGGACAGGAGCTCAGGGAACAGGCTGAGGCCCAGGGTGTCACAGTCATGGCTACTTCTGAGGGAGCATCGCGGTGGAGTGGCAGGTGTCCTGACGGGTGGGCAGAGTGAAGGAGGGCGCAGGCAGCCTCGGGGTGGCCTGGTGCTGGCCACGGGATCCTAGCCCGAGGCAGGCAATCTGACACTAGCAGGGCAGAGGCCTGAGCTTGGAGAGACCAGGGTTTAGAAAGTCTGGCCAGATACCTTGAACACCAGGAGCAAAGCAGTCTGGATGTGGTCAGTCCCAGGGCCCAGGCAGACCGGCATGGGGACTGTGATGGTGTCACCATCAGGCCAGAACTGCCAGGATCCCCAGCCCGAAGTCTGGGCCTGGGTCCGGGGCAGAGTGCAGGTGGAGGGAAAAGAGGAGGGTGGAATGATAAACCCCGGCCTTGGGACGAGGAGGGTTGCGGAGGCCAGGGCCCAGGCGTGTCCGGGACCCAAGGTCCTGGCCCTCAGGTCTGCCGGGATCTTTTCCACCCCAGGGCTGAGTGCTTTCCGAACTATACTTGTGGCAGCTGTGGGCAGGGCTGTGGGGGTGCAGGAGGCCAGGAGGGTCCTCTGGCTGGGACCCTGTGACTCCTGTACAAGGAGGTGGGCACCTGCCGGGGTCCGTCTGGAGCCCACTGCTCTTGGTGCTGGTGTCTGAGGCATGCACCTGTTAGGCCAATGTGACATCCAGGCCCTGGTGTGCGCACCTGGACGGGACCACAGTGACCTGTTCGTCACCCTCTCACAGGTGGGGGGTCCCGTGAATAACAGTCACTGGGGGTGCTTACTGTGTGCCGACCTGGGCTCCATGTCGTACCTGCGTCGTTGCACCCGGACTGCACCCCAGCTGACCCCGTGTCCGTGTCAGGGAGGAGCCGACAGGTTCCGAGAGACAACGGAGCTGCCCCAGCACCACGCAGCCTTGAGGTCCCAGAACCAGGACACGCACCCGGGCATGCCGGCTCCAGAGCTTAGACCCTGAGCCTCATTCGGCTGTTTTGTCTAAGGAGATCCCTCGCCCTTCCCATCCCTCCTTCTCGAAGGTGTTGCAAAGGCCCTTGGAGCCACTGAGTCCTCCCAGCTCCTCGTGCCCCGGAACCTCCAGGCTCTCCGCACAGGCGGCCAGCCCAGGCCCACCAGGACGCTCTCGGGGAGGGAGAGGCTTTGATCCTAGGCCTCAGCACGGTTAGGGTGAGGGTGAGGGTTGGGGTTAGGGAGGACAGGGGAGGGGAGTTTGGCTGAAAGCAAGCTGACTCCAACAACAATCTGGTTAAACAGGGAATCGGTCAAATGTAACTGTTCTGCTCCGTAACAGTGTGGGTGCCAGGGGTGTGTCCTGTTCTGTGCTCATGGTAGAGAATGTTCAAGCCCAGTCCCCACTTTTCAACCACTGCAACCGCCACAGGTCCAGACAAGCCCCCTCGTGGTCCCGGGGACCCCAAGCCTAATGCGTGCTTGGAAGGGCATGGACAGCCCTGGCCGGTGTCGCTCAGTGGTTAGAGCATCGGCCCGAGGACCAAAGAGCCGCGGGTTTGATTCCAGTCAAGGGTGTGTACCTCAGTTGTTGTTTGGTCCCCAGCCCTGGTCCGGGTCGTGCAGGAGGCAACCAGTGGATGTGTCTCTCTCACATGGATGTTCCTGTCTCTCTCTCCCCCTCCCTCCCTCCCACTCTATCTGAAGATAAATGGAAAAATATCCTCAGGTGAGGATTTAAAAAGAAAAGGAAGGGCAGGGACAGAGCGCTGCACCTCAGGGCCTCCGCACGCCCTTCACGCACCTGCACCAGCTCCCCCGAAGTGTGCAGGTCTGTCTCCTCACGTCCCATGCGGCCTTGCTGGGACGTCCCCCTCCCTTCTCTGAAAACCCCACTTACAATTGCCCCCCCAGCACCTCACTCTACCCCCTGCTGCCGTGCACTTGTTTCCTTCCACCTGTCTCCTCGGTTACTCTGCTTCTTCCCTGTGTGTTGTCCCCCTGGGACCCGCTGTGTCTGACGGGACGGCACCCAGACCCTCCCAGAGCCTTGTGCGTAGCGGGTGCTCAGATACCCTCGTACCCTGGACTAGAAACTCAGGTGTACCAGGGGATGGGTTTGCAATCTTCTTTTTTTTTTCCAATTTCTTTTTCTTTATTGAGGTTAGAGAGAGAGGAACTACTCTGTACTGTTTAGGGTGATATAAACGGTAGTAAAAAGGTGGGGAAAACCTAAATGTCCAGTAACAGTGATTAGTGGGAAACATGGACATTATTAGACAACACTATATGACAAGAGTCTGTTTCTGCAAACGACAATTGCAGATGCGTGACTATTTCTCTCATTATCTGGCGGAGGGTTTTCTCAGAAACACGGCTGTGGAGGGTGCTGCCCGGTGAACGGGGCCTAGAACGAGGGTGAGGGGACGCGGGGGGAGGGGAGCGCGGGGGGAGGGGACGCGGGGGGAGGGGACGCGGGGGGAGGGGAGCGCGGGGGGGGAGGGGGGCGCGGGGGGAGGGGACGCGGGGGGAGGGGAGCGCGGGGCGAGGGGGGCGCGGGTCGAGGGGGGCGCGGGGCGAGGGGGGCGCGGGGGGGGGGCGCGGGGCGAGGGGGGCGCGGGGGGAGGACGCGGGGCGAGGGGGGCGCGGGGGGAGGGGGCGCGGGGCGCGGGGAGCGCGGGGGGAGAGGGGCGCGGGGCGAGGGGGGCGCGGGGGGAGGGGGCGCGGGGAGCGCGGGGCGCGGCAGGTCTTACAGCTGTGCTCTCCGCAGAGCTTACATTAATCTGTAATGAACATCACAATGCATATTCGGACGCTGCAAGAAGACGATGTAATACCAACTCTGACCAGATTTGGTGTTGTTAAGTGTCTTGTTCTAGGTCACAAGACACTGAGGCTGTGGACCGGTCCACGGGAAGCAGTGAAACACACACAGACAAGAATCCCGAGTGTGCACGACAAGACAGCTCCACGTGGGTCTGCATCGGTGGACTTAGAATTGTTCCTCACGTTCTCCCTGCTTGTCTCTGTTTTCTGCAACAAGCATTCTTTGTCCTTCGATGAAAGAAAGAATAAACTCTGAAAAAACGAGTGAGAAAAAAGACCTGGAATATTTCAACGGGAGGTCCCCTCCCTGTTTTTAAACATTTCTTGTGTGTTTTCGATCTACTCTGGTTTTTGGGGGGCCGTGGTTTTCTAATTTTTATTTTGAAAATGAATGCTGGCAATCAACAGCTCATGTTTGTTTGGGACCCACTGGTCATCTCGAACAAATAGTCATCTCTGGACCAAATCCACAGCGGACGGGAGGAGGGCTTGGAGTGGGAGGTAAAGAGATCGGGGACAGACAGTGGAACAGAGAGGGAGTCAGGCAGGGCGGGCAGAGCGAGGGGCAGGAAGGAGCAGAAGAACTCAGAGAAAGCGTGGGATCAATGGGAAGAGGGGTCGGAGGGAAGGGCAGCTGTCCAGTGTTCACTGGGTCACTGGGTCACTGGGTCACTGGGTCACTGGGTGAATGGTGCACAGGACACTTGCCCTCACAGAGACACAGTGTGATGGGGAGATGAGTGATATACAATCTCCAGAGAGTGTTCTGAGTCATGATACAAAAAGCTCGGGGTGCTCTGGGGCTGAGACCCCCAGCCTGGCCGCTCGGCACAGCTGGGGTTCGCGGCAGGTGAGGGAAAGTGACCACGGCCACCCACCTGAGCTGGCCTCCCTCCTGGAGGGAAGGCAGGGTCCCTGAGCTTCTGGCCAGGTCTCCGCAGGAGGGCCTTTGTGGGGGTGGTGTGGTGGGGGTGCTCAGCCCCTGGTCTGGTCTCAGGGTCGCACATGCCTAGCGGTGAACGTGCACTGTTTTCACAGATTGTTGTAAATGGACAAAAATAGATGTTTTTTTTTGTTTTTAAATCATTTTTATTTTTTAAATTATTTTTATTAATTTGTTTTTGTTACAGATGTTTCTCCTTTTCCCCCCATTGACACCCTCCTCCCCATCCCCCCCGCCCCATCCCCAGCTTTGTTGTCCATGTCCATTGGTCATGCATACATGCATGTAAGTTCTGTGGTTTATCTCTCCATCCCCCCAACACTCCCTCTTCTGAGGTTTGTCAGTCTGTACCCCACCTCCATGTCTCTGGGTCAATTTTGTTCATCAGTTTGTTTAGTTCATTATATTCCACAAAAAAGTGAGATCATGTGATATTTATGTCTTTCTCTGTTTGGCTTATTTCGCTTAGCATAATACTCTCCAGGTCCCTCCATGTCATCTCAAAGGACAAGAGATCTTTCCTTCTTACAGCTGCATAGTACTCCATTGTGTATATGTACCACAGCTTTTTTATCCATTTGTCCACTGATGAACACTTGGGTTGTTTCCAGATCTTAGCTATTGTAAATAGTGCTGCTATGAACATGGGAGTACATGTATTCTTTCTGATTGGTGTTTCAGGCTTCTTAGGGTATATTCCTAGAAGTGGGATCACTGGGTCAAATGGCAGTTCCATTTTTAACTTTCTGAGGTAACACCATAGTGTTTTCCACAGTGGCTGCACCAGTCTGCATTCCTACCAGCAGTGTGCTAGAGTCCCCTTTTCTCCACACCCTCACCAACACTTATTGTTTGAGGATTTGTTGATGGCAGCCATTCTGGCAGGTGTGAGGTGATACCTCATTGTTGTTTTAATTTGCATCTCTCTGATGATTAGTGGCGTTGAGCATTTTTTCAGATGTCTCTCGAAAAATAGATATTTTTAAAAGGAAACACTTATTCACATGCTTTGCAGAAGATTGAGACATGTGCATTGCCCACATGAGGAAACACCTATCATCACTGAGATCTGGGGACTGGCGGAAGAGCCTGGGGTAGGGATTGGTGCGTTGGGTCCTGCTCCAAGCCAGGAGCGGGGTGAGATGGCCACTGGAGGTCCCTGCCCACCTGCCGGTTCTTAATCCACACAACTTGGCAGTGCCAGGCCTGCTGCACCCCGCTGCTCCCTGGCCTTCCTCGGGCCCTCCTCACAGTGAGGGATGGCGAGGGGTGAGCGTGGAGGGAGGGAGGGAGGCGGTTTCTGCTCTAGAGGCCTGATCTTAGTGTCTGAAGAAGACAGACACCCCCTAGGCCCAGGGACTCCTCGGAGACTGAAAACCACCAGCACCGTCCAGCTCCCCTCCCCCGTGGCCAAGGCCCGGGCCGGCTGGGCAGAGGGGAGCCAGTCAGCATCACCAGCCTCACAGGCACGAGCCCATGTGAGGACCCTCCCTGATCTCATGGAGTTCAGAGCCAACGGGAAAGGCAGACTATTAAATACAAATTGTGACATGGGTCCCAAGAAAGGGAGACACGATGAAGGAAGCCAAGTGAGGAGGGGCGGGGCACTGACGCCTGGGGGCAGGGCTGAGCCTGGGCCCTGGGGAGGCGCTGGGGCCGAGGGGAGCCTGAGGGTGAGCCAGGCGTGGGGCTGGGAGTGGCTGGAAGGAATGAGGGGTGGGCTGTGTGCGTGTGGTGTGCGCATGTGTGTGCGTGCGTGTGTGCATGTATGTGCGTGTGTGTGTGTGCGTGCATGCATGCCTCTGTGTGTGCATGCGTGCATGTGTGTGTGTGTCCTTCAGGGCCCCTGCCTGTGGCCGTCAGTAGGGTGCCCAAAGGTTCAGGCTCTGGAACCAGACCTGGACTCCTGTCTGTATCTCTCCTTGCCCGACCTCGGCCAAGTTCCTTCATTCTCACTCCGCTCCTCAGTTTCCTCCTCTGTCAGCTCCTGGCACCTACTCTGCAGGGCTGTCCACTTGGGTTCAAGGACCACACAGACGGAGAAGGGAGAGCTGTGCCTACGAGGGCGGGCTCTCAGCAAGCGCCGAGTGGTAACACCGTCACTGACGTTCTCATCCGTCAGGAGGGCATTTCTGGGAGGCTAAGGTGACGTGGCCTGCTCTATGGAAGCTGGGCCTGAGATCGCACTCCTGGCCCCCTGCCAAGCTGCCATCCTTACCCACTTGGGCATGTACCTCGGGGCATCAGGAAGGACATGGAAGCATCGCATAAAGGGGACTCAACACCCCCCTTCCTGTCCCACCCGGAGAAGCCCTGCCGGCAACTCGTAGTAGAAGGCAGGGCTCTGAGTGGCTGCTTCAATTTCCACTCTTCTCGGTATCTAGCACCAGAAAGCCACATGCTTTAAAACTGTCCCTGAGTCACAGAGCAGCCCAAAGAGACCACGTCCTCGATGACTACCCTCTGGGAACACCGTCAGTCACAGGGGGCGCCCCCTCCGTGCTCCCAGGCCAGTGGACACCAACCAGCTCGTGCTCCTATCAGGGACCCTGGGCTCTTCACATCCTGCCGTCTTATCACCGGAACCTGGGCTTTTCGGAGCTGAGCTCAGGGCGGAGACAGGAATCCCGTGGGTGGGCAAGAGCAATCCAGTGACTGTCCTTTAGAGAAAGGGATTTGGTGTGTCTCCCTGCCCTGCTCTGGGGGTGCCCCTCCAGGACGGTGAGGTCCCTTCAGACCCCCAGTGATGGGGAGGAAGTCTACTCCTTGGGCGTGATCCCAGGGAAGAGCTAGACTTGAGACAGCGTGTAGACTGATGCCAGGTCCCCACTGGGCGACCCGCCACCTGCCGACAGCCAAGCTTAGGGCTGGTCTGCTCTGCAGACGGAGCCCCCCCCCCCCCGAAGCTGTCTGGAGAGGGGCGTCCTCTGACGGGAGCTCCGGAGCCCTGAGCGCCTCCTTCCTGTCTCTGCTCTCCCACGGCCGCCTAGGCTGTCCCCAACACCCCTGTGGCACCCTCCTCACACACCTGCCTCTGGACGTCCGGACACCACCCTCATCACGTCCCTCGTGTGCACAAACCGCTTTTCCGACGGCTCCCCACTCCGTCTGGAATAAGGTTCAAACGTCTCAGCTTGGTGCTCACGCCCTGTCCGCTGTCCCTCCTGACTCTTCAACCTGACTCCGCAGCTCCGGGCAAACGGGTCATTCCTCCTTCCCCAGCACCATCGCTTACGTCTCAGTGCTCACTCACAACACTCTAAACGTCCCCCTCGATCCAAATCCTGCCCACCTGCAGGTCCAGTTCACGTCTCCCCTCCTCCACGGAGCCCTCCTTGACCACTCCCATCCCTGCTCCTGGCACGCCCGAGCCTGACCCGGCTCTGGCACTTTGTAGTTGGGGCTCCTCCTCGACGGGGAAGCCCTTTCTCTGAGCCCTGGACTCTGAGTCTCACAACGGCGTCCCTGTGTTTGCACGCCTCGCCCCACACCTGTCTCCACGTATCCAGGTATCTCCTCGGCTTCAAAGCTGCCTCCTCGGGTCTGTGGGCTCCGTGTACGTGCTGGGCAGGTGGGGAGCACAGGGAGCAGGTGCCGTGGTGTCTTCTCCTGCACATTGTTAGCCCAGAGCCTGCGACGCAGCGGACAGAAGACGCTGGCTCCGTGGATTGCTTTGAACTCAGTCGCCACTTCAGCAGCTTCCTGCCCTGCGTGGCCGATGACGTTCTCTCTCAGTCTGTCACCTAGTCCACAGGTGGTTCCTCAGCAGCACCGAGCAGGGCGTTGCCGTAACGCAAAACACGTGGGTGAGCCCCAAACTCTCCCCCAGGCGTCCTTGGAAGCTCCGTCTGGCCTGTGGTGACCTAGAGGGGGAACTGAGGCGTGCTTGAGGGAGGTGCCCTGGTCAGGGTCTGATGTGCCCCCTGGTGTGCGCAGACCCCGTATTTCCTTCACCCATTCCTCGGTCAGTGGACATCTGGGTTGCTTCTACATCTTGGCCACAGTGAGTCGCCAAGTCCAGCTCTTAGGACTGTTCAGCCTGTCGAGGGGGAAGTCCGCGCTGCAACATGGACGAAACTTCAGGACATCCTTGAGGGTAGATCTTATGTTATGTGCTTTTTTCCTACAACAACAGCAAAGAAAAATGTTCAGAGAAATTAAAACAGTACATCCATTTGTACAAAAACACTAAGAAAGGTAATAGCCCCTCAGCCCCGTCCCACACTGTGACCTCTGGCCCCAGCACTCTTCCTATTTTTTTTTTTTTTTTTTCCCAGGACCAGCTGCAAAGGGGCAGGTCTGGATTCTGAAATGGCTCGGAGCTTGGGGTGGGGAGATGTGGATTTCTTGCGTCTGCTCCTTATTCACTGTGTGATACTTGCAAAATATGTAAACTCCTTTCCCTGACTGTCCTTATCTTTGGAAACGGAGAGCGTAGGAATGCCAGCCCTGGTTGCCTCATGGTGTTTCTGAGAATCTAATTAGCTCACGGTGAATAATACACAGGTTGCCATTATTATTCCAGCGCACTTTCTAGCCAGATGGAGCCCGGGGGTCAGAAGCTACACGTGAATTAGGAGCCATTGAGAGCGCAGCAGAGAGGGGTCCTGGTGCCTGAGCTGCCTGAGGGGCGGGGCTTCAGGGAGGATTGGCGTCTGCATAGGTAACAGAATGACAGACCCTTCTACAGCGCTGAGTTTGTTCTCTGACATGAAAATCTGGGAGCAGCCACGGGTGTTGTGGGGGGACACAGGCTCACACGTTCCTCAGAACCCATGACCCTTCCAGCGAGGTCTTCTGACATCCCTATGGTGCAGCCCTGGCCTGCACTGCTCAGAACAGCCACCTCCATGGCCGTGTTCCAGGTGGCTCCCTGGAGAAGGGGACAACTCAGACAAGGGTGAAGGGCACACATGCCAGCTGTATTTTAAGTGAGAGTCTTGGAAGCTGCCAGATAATAATTCTGCAGAACTCAGTCACGTGACCACAATGAGCAGTAAGGGAGGCCAGGTTATGGCGTCTTTCTGCTGGCTGGCCGTCTGCCCAGGAAAATTCTATCACCGCCCCCCCCCCCAATTCTATTGCTTTGGCAGAAGAGGAAAATGACCATCGGAAGGAAAACCAGTATCTCTGCCACGGGATGAAGGAAGGATGAGGGGCTGGTTAAAATCCTCATATTTTCCTGTTGGTCCGAAAGCCCTTGATTACTGTGTTCCTTTGAGCCAAAGACCTGCAGAGAAGGTGACGGTTTGGACGTTTGGTATTTACAACTCGCTGTCACCTTCTCCATGCCCGCAGGCCACGCGGCCACCTGGATGCCCCAAATTTCAGCACGGAGAGTCTAGAAATGTGCAGTCTCACGACTCTTCTGCCTCAGAGGCAAAGGGACCGAATTATGCCTCCTGCTAAAACAGGAGATAAGAGGAGTGAGAAATGTTGTCTGGGACACCTGTCTCTAGCGGCCTGTCTGTGACCGACTGGACTCTTGAGGCTATCTCAGCACTAAGCTATGGAACGTAATAGTACCAGCCAGTTTACATATATTATTTTCTCTGTTTCACAGAAGAGGACGTTGAGAGAATGAAATAACTTGCCCAGCCACACAGCTAGTTAGTAACCGAGCCAGGTGTGAACTTGCCATCGTAGCTCATGTTCTGACCCTACACTGGACTCTGCCCCCACTCCTCCGCCTGTGTCCGCACTGCCTCCCCCTCTGCTTCTCTCGAAGGCTCCAAACCAGCCTTTTTCTGCACCAGAAGGTCCTTTCTCAAGCCCTGTATTCTTCCACATTCTTCCTAAAGTTTGCTTCTTCGAGGAAGTCTCCTTTGGTGACCCACTGGGTCTGCCCATGTCGGTGTCTTCCTCACGCCCTCAGCCCTGCGTCACGTCACTCCGCAGCTGCGGGTTGGGCCCTAGCTCACCTGCTTCTGCTGTAGGTGCCTGTGTATTTTTCATGTGTTTCTCTCCCATCTTACACCGTTTTAAAAATTTTTTTTCTTTATTGATGTTAGAGAGAGAAGAAGGAAGAGGGAGAGAGAGATAGAAACATTGATGAGAGAGAGAGAACATCGACTGGCCGCCTCCTGCATGCCCCCCACTGGGGATTTGGCACACAACCTGGGCATGTGCCCTGACCGGGAATTGAACTGGCGACCTCTTGATGCAGGGTCGATGCTCAACCACTGAGCCACACCGGCCGGGCCTCTCTTACAACTTTGACGGGAGCCACTGGGCTATAGTTGTAGTGCGGTCTCCAGATCCTCTTCTATTGCCCCGATACACCCCTAGTCTACTTTGTAACTTCCCTCCAACCCCAAACTACACTCCTTCAACCCTTCCCTCTCCCTCAACCCTTCAACCCTTCAACCCTTCCCTCTCCTCGTACAGCTCATCTCAGCCTCCCCTCTGGCTCCCACCTTGAACCCATGACGTGCAGGTCATCGCATGTGGTCAATAAAACTCGGCCATCAGGATTCTTTTCTAATTCCTGCCCCTTTTCTCCTCTCCTCTCTCAGCCAAGTTTCCTGAAAAAATGGTCTATACTTCTACTATCTCTTCAACTAACCATAGTTTGACTTCCGTCCTTGCTTACCTTGACCTTGTCTGGCCCAAGGCCGTATAGGTCGTCCATATTGCACAACGATGGGCCTCTCTCTGCCCTTATCTTCCTGTTACTCTCCTGGCATTTGACACTGTTCATCGATCCCTCCTTCTGAAAACTATCCTTCTTTATTACCATGACACCCCGATCTCCTGGTTCTCTCTAAACCTCTCCCACCAATTTTTCTCAGTCTTTACTTTGGGTTTTTGTCTCATTCTTTACGTTCCTTGCTCTCTGGGGCTCTGACCATGGTCCTTCATCTTACTGTGCACTGTCTTTGTAGGTGATTTAATACACACCAATTATTTTGAAAGTCACCATTGTGCTGTTGACCCTGATTTATTTATTATTTTTTAAACTTTATTTCTACTGTTGACATTATTACACTATGTCCCCCCTTTGCCCACCTCCACCAAGCCCCCGGCCCCTCTTTTTTCTGGCCATCACCACACCGTTTTCTGTGTCTATGGGCTTTTCATATATGTTCTTTGGCTAATGCCTTTACCTTCTTTCATCCGGCCCCCCATCTCCCTTCTTTTCTGACAACTGTCAGTCTGTTCCATAATCAATGCCTCTGTTTCTGTTTTGTTCATCAGTTTATTTTGTTCGTTAGATTCCACATATAAGTGAGATCGTATAGTAATTGTCTTTCTCTGACTAGCTTATTTCACTTAGCTTAAGACTCTCCAGGTCCATCCATGCTATCACAAAAAGTAAAATTCCCTTCTTTTTTATGGCTGCATAGTATTCCATTGTGTAAATGTACCATAGCTTTTTTATCCACTCATCTACTGATGGACACTTGGGCTGTTTGCAGATCTCGGCTATTGTAAATAACACTGTTATGAACATAGGGGTGCATATATTCTTTTGAATCAGTGTTTTGAGATTCTTGGAATATATTCCCAGAAGTAGAATCACTGGATCAAAAGGCAGTTCCATTTTTAATTTTTTGAGGAAACTCCACAGTGACTGCAGCAGTCTGCATTCCCACTAGCAATGTACTAGAGTCTCCTTTTCTCCACACCCTCACCAGCACTTGTTTGATGATTTATTGATGGCGGCCATTCTGGCAGGTATGAGGTGATATCTCACTGTCGTTTTAATTTGCATCTCTCTGATAATAAGTGACTTTGGGCATCTTTTCATATATCTATTAGCCATCTGTATGTCCTCTTTGGAGAAGTGTCAATTCAGAACCTTTGCTTACTTTTTAATTGGATTATTTGTCTTCCTGGTGTTGAGTTGTGTAAGTTCTTTATATATTTTGGAAATTAACCACTTAACAGATGCATCATTGGCCAGTATGTTCTCCCATATGGTGGGTTCCCTTTTCATTTTGTTGATGGTTTCTTTTGCTGTGCAAAAGTTTTTTAGTTTGATGTAGTCCCTTTTGCTTATTTTTTCCTTTGTTTCTCTTGCCCAAGGAGATGTATTGGCAAAATATTGCTACAAGAGATGTCTGACATTTTACTGATTATGGTTTCTTCTAGGATTTTTATGGTTTCAAGTTTAACATTTAAGTCTTTAATCCATTTTGAGTTTATTCTTGCATATGGTGTAAGAAGGTGGTCTAGTTTTATTATTTTTTGCATGTATCTGTCTAATTTTCCCAGCACATTTCATTGAACAGACTATCTTTATTTCATGTATGCTTTTGCCTCCTTTGTCAAATATTAATTACCCATAAAAGAGCAGGTTGATTTCTGGACTCTCTATGTTGTTCCACTGATCTATATGTCTGTTTTTATGCAAGTACCATGCCTTTTTGATTATGATGGCCTTCTGGTATATTTTGATATGAGGTAGCTTGATTCCTCCAACTTTGTTCTTTTTTTCTCGAAATTGCTGTGATTATTTGGGGTCTTCGTTACTCCATTATAATTTTGAAATATTTTTTTTCTAGCTCTGTGAAATATGCCATTGGTATCTTGATAGGAATTGCATTGAATCTGTAGATTGCTTTGGGTAGTATGGACATTTTAATAATGTTAATTCTTTCTATCCATGAACATGGTATATGTTTCTACGTACTTGTATCATCTTCATTTTCTTTCTTCAGTGTCCTATAATTTTCCAAGTACAGGTCTTTTACATCCTTGGTTAAATTATTACAAGTTTTTTTTTGTTTTTTTTTTATGGAATGGTGAATGGGATTGTTTTCTTAGTTTCCCTTTCTGATAGTTCATTATTGGTATATAAAAATGCAACTAATTTCTGAATATGTATTTTGTATCCTTCTATTTACTGAATTCATTCATGAGTTCTAGTAGTTTTTCAGTGGAATCTTTTGGGTTCCCTAGATACAGTATCATGTCATCTGTTATCCTTCATTTTGTTTATGTTGTGTATCACATTTTTTATTGGCGGATATTGTACCAACCTTGCATCCCTGGAATAAATTCCACCTGATCATGTGTATATTTTTTAAATGTATTGTTGGATATGGTTTGCTAACATTTTGTTGTGGATTTTAGCATCTGTGTTCAGCAGTGATATTGGCCTATACTTTTCTTTTTTTGTAGTGTCTTTGTCTGGTTCTGGAATTAGGACAATGCTGGCCTCATAAAACGAGATTGGGAGTCTTCCCACTTCTTGAACATTTCAGAATCGTTTGAGAAGGATAGGTGTTTTTCTTTGAATGTTTGGTAAAATTCACCTGTGAAGCCATCTGGTCCAGAACTTTTGTTTGCTGGGTGTTTTAATATTTTTTATCTTTTTTTTTTTTAATCACTGCTTTAATTTCATTAGTTGTAATCATTCTATTCAGGTTTTCTGATTCTTCCTGATTCAGTTTAGAAGGTTGTATGTTTCTAGGAATTTATTCATTTCACCCAGGTTGTCCAGTTTTTGGCATGTAGTTGTTCACAGTATTTTCTTACAATTTTTGTATTTCTGTGATGTTAGTTGCTACTTCTCCTCTTTCAATTCTGATTTTATTTATTTGCGTCTTCTCTCTTTTTTTTCTTGATGAGTCTGGTTAAAGGTTCATCAGTCTTGTTTTTCTTTTCAAAGAACCAGCTCTTGATTTCATTGATCTTTTGTACTGCCTTTTTAGTCTCTCTCTCTCTCTCTCTCTCTCTCTCTCTCTCTCTCTCTCTCTCTTTCTCTCTTTTTCCCCTCTGATATTTATTATTTCCTTCCTTCTATTTACTCTGAGCTTTGTTTGTTGTTCTTTTTCTTGTTCTTTTAGGTGTACAGTTAGATTGCTTAGTTGAGATTTTTCTTGCTTCTTGAGGTAGGCCTGTAATGCTATGAACTTTCCTCTCAGGACTGCTTTGGCTGTGTCCCATAGATTTTGGGTTGTTGTGTATTAATTTTCATTTGTTTCCAGGTAATTTTTTTATTTCTTCCTTGATCTAATTGTTAGCCCATTCACTGTTTAATAGCATGCTATTTAGCCTCCACATGTTTGAATGTTTTTCAGTTTTTTTAATGCAGTTGATTTCTAATTTCATACCATTGTGATCTGAGAAGACGTTTGATATGATTTCAGTCTTCTTGAATTTGTTAAGACTAATTTTGTGTCAAAACATGTGGTCTATGTTTAAGAATGTTTCATGTGCACTTGAGAATAATGTATATTCGGCTGCTTTTGGATGAAGTGTTCTGTAAATATCAATTAATCCATCCATTCCAGTGTGTCATTTAAGGTTGCTGTTCCCTTGTTGATTTTTTTGTCTTGAAGATCTATCCACTGATGTCAGTGGGGTGTTGAAGTTTCCTACTATGACTATATTGCTGTTGATCTCCTGCTTAATGTCTACCAATATGTTCTTTAGGTGCTCCTGTGTTGGATGCATATATGTTTACAAGGGTTATATTGTCTTGTTGGATTGATCCCATTAATACTATGTAGTGACCTTCTCTTTCTCTTGTTATGGCCTTTGTTTTGAAGTCTATTTTGTCAGATATAACTATTGCTCCTCCAGCTTTTTGTTTACTTGTTTGTTTCCATTTGCATTGAATAGGTTTTTCTATCCCTTCACTTTCATCCAATGTGAGTCTTTTGTTCTAAGGTGGTTCTCTTATAGCCCGCATATGTATGGGTCATATTTTCTTATCTGTTCAGTTACCTTCTGTCTTTTTATTAGACCATTTAATCCATTTACATTTAAGGTTATTATTGATGGGTACTTATTTATTGTCATTTCTTTCTTTCTTTTTAAAAAAAATGTTTTTATTGAATTTTTAAGGGAGAAAGGAAGGGAGAGAGGGATAGAAACATTGATGTGAGAGAGAAACATTAATCAGCAGCTCCCTGCACGCCACCTACGGGGGATTGAGCCTGCAACTCTGACCGGGAATCGAACTGGGACCTCTCAGTCCATGAGACAATGCTCAATCCACTGAGCCACACCAGCCAGGCACCATTTTTTTCTTTATACCTATCTTCCTCCCTCTTTCTTCCTCTCCTTCTTCTCCTCCTCCTCCTCCTCCTCCTTCTTCTCTTCTTCTTCTTCTTCTTCTTCTTCTTCTTCTTCTTCTTCTTCTTCTTCTTCTTCTTCCTCTTCCCCTTCCCCTTCTCCTTCCCCTTCCCCTTCCACTCTGCCTTCTCCTCCTTCTTCTTGCCAGTCCCTTTAACATTTTTTGCAATACTGGTTTGATGGTAATGAACTCTTTGGCTATTATTATTATCAGTTTGGGAAGCTCTTTATTTTACCTTCAATTTTAAATGATAGCCTTGCTGGATAGATTAGTCTTGGTTGCAGGTCCTTGCTTTTTATCACTTTGAATATTTCATGTCATTCCCTTCTGGCCTAAAGTGTTTCTGTTGAGAAATCAGTAGACAGTCTTATGGGAACTTCCTTACTGGTAAATAACTATCTCTCTCTTGCTGCCTTTAAGATTCTCACTTTGTCTTTAGTCTTTGCCATTTTAATTATGATGTGTCTTGATGTGGTTCTCTTGGGTTCATCTTGACTGGGACTCTCTGTACTTCCTCAGCTTGTGTGACTTCTTCCTTCACCAGGATAGGAAAGTTTTCAGCCATTATTTCTTCAAACAGGTTCTCTATTCCTTGCTCACTCTCTTCTTCTTCTGGTACCCCTATGACGTGGATATTGTTACACTTGATGTTGTTCCTTATAGTTTCCTCACTTCTTAAAATTCTCTTTTCCTTTTGTTGCTCTGCTTGGATGCTTACTGTTATCTTGTCAATCCTTTGCTTCATCTAGCCTGCTGTTGATTCTTTCTAGTGTATTTTTCCTTTCAGACATTGTATTCTTTTCTGATTGGTTCTTTTTTATGGTTTCTATGCATTTTTTAATGTTTACTATATCTTTGTTTAAATTCTTGCTGAGATCATCCATTATCCCCTTAAGGTCTTTGAGCATCCTCATAATCATTGTTTTAAACTCTGCACCTGGTATTTTCATTGCTTCCATTATATTTAATTCTTTTTGGGGGGATTTCTCTTGTTCTTTCATTAGAGGCATATGTCTTTGTCCCCCCACTTTGTCTCTGTGTATTAGGTAGATCTGCTATGACTTGCACACTTGTTATGATGGGTTTATGATGAAGGTGTCTTATGGGCTCAGTAGCACGATCTTCCAGGTCACTGGAGCTCCATGCTCCAGGAATGTTTCTTGTAGGTTATGTGCACCATCCTGTTGTAGTTGAGTCTTGAATGCTGTTAACCCTTTCATGGGTGGAGTTAACCCTCCAGGCTGGCTGACTATAAAAATAAACCTTGATCACCATGTATGAGACCCTCTGCAGGGGCTGCCCCCCAAGGTAGAGTTCTTCCCAGCAGTGTCTGGTGGCTGTTGGAATCCCCTTTTGGGTATGCCACTTGTTTGGTTAATTAGGTTGAATTCTTGTGTGGTCTAAAGTCCACCACTGGTTGTGTTGGTTCTGGGTCCACTTATGTGGGGTTCAGGTACAGGTCAGATGTTGTGTGTAACTGGCCTTGGGCTACCTGTCTGGAGCTATCACACATTTTATTGTTTGTGTCTGTGTCTACTGGACCTGGATGTGTGTGTGGAAGGGGCCAATCTGTGGGGTCAGCTTCCTCTAGTATAGAGCTGGGGTAGATATGGAAAAGGACTGAGGCCCCCTGAGGTACACCTCCACCTGTCAGCTACTCTGAGATTGCCTGGCCTTCCTCCAGAACCTTCCAAAGAAAGACTATAGAATGAGCCCAGGCTAGCCATTATCTACGGCCCCCTACACAGGTTGTGAGTTTGGTAGGTTGGGGTAACTGGAATTGGGAGGACAGGGCTAGTGGGTGCCCTACTTGGGGATCATGCAGTCAGGCATTCAATGAGGGAAAAGTGGCTCCTGCTTCAAAGCCAAACCACTCAGTCTCTACCAGAGTCTCCAGCTCTAGTGTCCCTGGGAGGGGCTCTCTGCAGGTTCAGGTTGTGTGCAGCCCACCATCCCCTCTGCAGGAGCAAGCTCAGCCACCTGGGCTCAGGGGGATAGATCCAAAGTGTCTTCCTTTGGGGGTTATGCCAACCCAGCTTGAAGTGCTTGTAAGCACTTCATCCCAGTCCCACACATTAGCTTCCAAGAGTCTCACACTGAATATGCCAGCTCTGAGCTATTCTCCTTTTTCCCTATGGAACTGAACCCAGCAGGATGGGGTGTCTAGGACTTGGCAGAGCTGATCCAAACAGTCTCCCATTAAAGGTGTTGCCTGCAAGCCTGTAGGAGGGGCCGGGTACTTCTTCCCCTCCCTGGGGTAGCACAGGCTGAACTTGTAAGAGAAATTGGGAAGGAAAAATGGCAGCAGAGCAAATGGAAGCTACACTGACCATCTCCCAGGATCAAACTGGAATTTCAATGAATATAAAGAAAAGTCATCTGGAATAACCAACTGAAGACCAGCTGGAGAGAACCCTTATAACCAGAGACATAAAGAGAAGCCCAAATCAAGCCTGGTAGAAGGTGCAGAGGCATGAGAGGGCTGGCTGGGTTCCCACAGGTGGCAGTTGAGGGCTATTTTAACTGTGAGAAGTTCTCTCTGAGAAGTCTGGGGTTTAAACCCTAAGCTGACTCCCCAGCACAGAGTGACAGAACAGGTAAAGGTGCCCACATAACACCTGGATGTGAAAAACACCAGAGCAGAGGTTCTGTCTGGTAGGGAGAGGTGCTGGGAACATGGGCACTTACCTGAAGTGCCAGCACAATAAATTGAAGCTACAGCCACTCACCTTGGGCTCCTGCAAAAGGAGAGTGGACTGGACTGGAGCTGCATGAGGAGAATTGGGGTTTGTGGCACTGGGGAGAGAGCTGGGAAGCAGGCCTATGATGAGTCATTCCCCCATGCCACATAAACCATTTTCTCAGGCAATCTTTTCCTATCAGAACGGCATTAGCCTTGGGGGGAGGAAGCAACTGCTCCACCCATCGGAATTTAACCCCACCTGTCTGGGAGAAGTGCAACCTGAGGCTCATTAACTGTCAGAGACTATCAGCCAGCCAGTTGGCAGAGCCTAGTCTCTGGGCGCTTTGAGCCTTGGGCCCGGGTTGCGGTCATTGAGTTTTATGGCTCTGGGGACTAAGTTGTGAAAGCTGAGGCCTGGTTCCCTGTGCTGAGCCATTAACCCATGCTGCAAAAACCATGCTTCTCAGGCAGAGTTCTCCCACCAAAGCAGCTATAGCCTGAGGGAGAAGCAATTGCTTCACTCACTGGAAATCCTCTTAACCTGCACACCAGGGGGAGTTTTCATTCAGCTGAGGGCTACAACCTGAGGCTCATTAAGTGACTGAGACTAACAATCACCCTGCTGGCAGAGGCTCTGGGATACTTGAATCTTTGCCTGGCCTGTGACTCTACCTAGGAGAGTAAGATCAGACATTGGTGTTTAGTTTGGTCCCTTCCATAAACATCGAAACACAGCAGAGGGAGCCACAATCTGTGGAACATTGATATCCACAGAGAGATTTTGGCAGGCTCCAAACCCTGCTGAGACAGCCAAAATGGTGAAATAAAGAAACAAATCCCAAATTAAAGAACAAGAGAATTCCCCAGAAGAAGTGTTAAATGAAATGGAGATAAGCAAGTTATCAGATATAGAGTTCAGAGTAATGATTATGAGGATGCTCAACAGCTTGAGAAAAGACATGGAAAAAATGAAAAGCAACCAATCAGAAATCAGGAATAACATAGCAGAAATAAAGAGCACATTGAAGAAATAACCAGCATATTAGAGGAAGCTGAGGATGGGATCAGTGGATTAGAAGACAAGGTAGAGAAAAATCACCCAATCAGAGAACCAAAAAGAAAAACAATTAAAAAACAGGAGGACAGTTTAAGAGAGTTGTGGGACAATATAAAACATAACAACATCTGCTTCATAGGAGTTCAAGAAGAAGAAAATGAGCAAGGGTTAGAGAATCTATTTGAAAAAATAGTGGCAGAAACTTACCCAACTTGGTGAAGGAAAAAGGCATACAAGTACAAGAAACACAGAGAGCCCCAAGGAAGAAGAACCCAAAGAGGCCCACGCCAAGATACATCATAATTAAAATGTCAAAAATTAATGACAAAGAGAGAATCTTAAATGCAGAAAGAGAAAAGCAACAGGTTACCTTTAATGGACCTCCCATAAGGCTATCAGTTGATTTCTCAACAGAAACACTACAGGCCAGAAGGGAATGGTATGAAATATTCAAGGTAATTAAAACATGGATCTGAAACCAAGACTACTCTATCCAGCAAGGCTATAATTAAAAATAGGTGAATTAAAGAGTTTCCCCAGTCAAAAAAAGGCTAAGGGAATATATTATCACCAAACCAGCATTTCAAAAAATGTTAAAAGGACTGCTGTAATAAGCAGAAGATATATATATATAGAGAGAATCATAGGCATAATAAATTAAAATGACAATAAATAAGTACATATCAATAATAACCTTAAATGTAAATGGATCAAATGCTCCAACCAAAACACACAGAGTAGCTGAATAGATAAGAAAGCATGACTCATATATATGTCATCTACAAGAGACCCACCTTACAAAAAAAGATTCACACAGGTTGAAAGATGGAAAAGATTTTTTCCAAGCAAATGGAAAGAAAAAAAAAAAAAGCTGGGGTAACAATAGTCATATCTAATATGAAGGCCATAACAAGAGACAAAAAAGGCCACTACATAATGTTAAAAGGATCTATCCAATAGGAGGATATAACCTTGGTAAACATATATGCGCCCAATATAGGAACACCAAAATATATTTACAAACTTCTGGAGGACCTCAAGGGAGAAATTGACAGCAATACAGTCATAATAGGGGACTTAAACACTTCACTTACATCACTGGATAAATCCTCTAGTCAAAAAATTAACAAGGAAACAGAGACCCTAAATGATGCACTAGATCAGATGGATTTAATAGTGTTTACAGGGAACTACAACCCAATGTCTCAAGAGCACATTGGACATTCTCAAAGATAGACCACATGTTAGGACACAAACTAAGTCTCTAAAAGTTCAAGAAGATTGAAATCATGTCAAGCATCTTCTCAGATCACAATGGCATAAAATTAGAAATTAATTACAATAAAAACACTCAAAAATATTCAAACACATGGAGGCTAAATAGCATGTTATTAAACAATGAATGGGTCACCAAGGAGACCAAGGAAGAAATAATAAAATTCTTGTAAATCAATGAAAATGAACACACAAAAACACAAAATCTATGGGACGCAGTGAAAGCAGTCCTGAGAGGGAAGTTCATAGCACTACAAACCTACCTCAAGAAACAAGAAAAATTTCTAATAGACTCTCTAACCCTACAACTTAAATAACTAGAAAGTGAACAAAATAAAAACCCAGAGTAAGTAGAAGGAAAGAAATAATAAAGGTCAGAGTGGAATAAATGGCATAGAGACAAAAAAAAAAAAAAAAAAGGAAAAGGTCAATTAAGCCAGGAGATGGTTCTTTGAAAGATAAACAAGATTGATGAAACTTTAGCCACTCACCAAGAAACAAAGAGGGAGGACCCAAATAAACAAAATCAGAAATGAAAGAGGAGAAGTAACACCCGACACCACAGATACACAAAAGATTGTTAGAAAATACTATGAACAATTATAGGCCAACAAATTAGACAACTTAGGCAAAATGGACAAATTCCTAGAATCACACAGTCTCCCAAAACTCAACAGGGAAGAGTCAGAAAACTTGAACAGACAAATGACAACTAAGGAAATTGAAGATGAAATCAAGAATATCCCAGCAAACAAAAGCCTGGGCCTGGGCGGCTTCACAGGGGAGTTTTACCAAACAGTCAAAGAAGATCTAACACCCACTCTCCTCAAACTATTCAAAAAAATTCAAGAGGAAGGAAGACTTCCAAGCTCTTTGTATGAGGGCAGCATAATCCTAATTCCAAAACCAGATAAAGACACTACAAAGAAAGAAAACTACAGGCCAATATCACTGATAAACATAGATACTAGAATGCTCAATAAAATATTAGCCAATAGAATCCAACAATATATTTTAAAAAATTATTCATCACAACCAAGTGGGCTTTCTCCCAGGGATGCAAGGCTGGTACAATATTCACAAAGCAATAAATGTGATACACCACATAAACAAAATGAAAGATAAAAACCATATGATCATATCAATAGATGCTGAAAAATATATGGCAAAATCCAGCACCCATTTCTGATAAAAACACTCAGCAATGTGGGAATAGGGGGATCATATCTCAATATAATAAAGACCATATATGAAAAACCTATAGCCAACACCATATTCAATAGGCAAAAGTAAAAGCATTTCCCTTAAGAACAGGAACAAGACAGGGATGTCTGCTTTCACCACTGTTATTCAACACAGTGCTGGAAGTCTTAGCCACAGAGATCAGACAAGGAGAAAAAATAAAAGGCATCCTAATTGGAAAGGAGGAAGTGAAACTGTCATTATTTGCAGATGACATGATATTGTACATAGAAAACCCTACATACTCTATAAAAATCTACTAGATTTAATAAATGAACTTGGCAAAGTAGCAGGATATAAAATTAACATCCAGAAATTGATGGCCTTCTTATACACTAATAATGAACACTCAGAAAGGGAACCTAAAAAAATAATCTTGTTTACCACTGCAACAAAAAAAATTAAGATACTTAGGAATAAACTTAACCAAGGAGGTAAAAGATCTTTTCTCAGAAAACTACAGGACATTGAAAAAAGAAATAGAGGAAGACATAAAAAAGTAGAAGCATATACCATGTTCATGGATTGGAAGAATCAACATCGTTAAAATGTCCATATTACCCAAAGCAATCGATAGATTCAATGCAATCCCTATTAAAACACTGATGACATATTTCACAGAACTAGAACAAATACTACAAAAGACCTGAAGTAGCCACATCAAATTTGAAAAAGAACAAAGTAGGAGGGATCACAATACCGGATATCAGGTTATACTACAAAGCCATCATAGTCTAAACAGCCTGGTACTGGCACAAGAACAGGCATATAGATCAATAGAACAGAACAGAGAACCCAGAAGTTGACCCAAGACATTATGCTCAATTAATATTCAACAAAGGAGGCAAGAGCATGCAATGGAGAAAAGACAGGGTCTTCAATAAATGGTGTTGGGAAAATTGGACAGCTACATGCAAAAAAAAAAAAAAAATAGACCACCAACTTCCACTATACACAAGAATAAATTAAAAATGGATATAAGACTTAAATGTAACTTGTGAAACCATAAAAATTCTGGAAGAAAATGTAGGCTGAAAAACCTCAGACATCACACGTAGCAGTATTTTTACCGATACATCACCTAGGGCAAGAGAAATAATGCAAAAACTGAATAAACAAGGATACATCAAATAAAAAGCTTCTACACAGCAAAAGAAACAAGCATCAAAATGAAAAGGGAATCCACTCCTGGGAGAACATAGTTGCCAATGATACATTAGATAACAGGTTAATTTCCAAAATATATGGAGTATTCATACAACTCAACAAAAGGAAGACAAACAATCCAATTAAAAAATGGGCAGAGGACCTAAACAGACACCTCTCAAAAAAGGACATACAAATAGCTAAGAGACATATGAAAAAATGGTCAACATCACTAATCATCAGAGAGAGGCAAATTAAGAGGACTAGGAGGTATCACCTCACACCTGCCCACAATGCCCGCCATCAACAAATCATCAAACAACAAGTGCTGGCCAGGGTGTGGAGAAAAGGGGACTCTAGTACACTGCTGGTGGGAATGCAGACTGGTGCAGCCACTATGGAAATCAATACAGTGTTTCCTCAAAAATTAAAAATGGAACTGCCATTTGACCCAGTGATCCCACTCCCAGGAATATACCCTAAGAAGCCTGAAACACCAATCAGAAAGAATATATGCACCCCTATGTTCATAGCAGCACTATTTACAATAGCTAAGATCTGGAAACAGCCCAAGTGTCCATCAGTAGACGAATGGATAAAAAAGCTGTGGTACATGTACACAATGGAGTACTATGCAGCTGTAAGAAAGAAAGATCTCTGATCCTTTGAGACGACATGGAGGGACCTGGAGAGTATTATGCTAAGTGAAATAAGCCAGTCAGAGAAAGTCAAGTATCACATACTCTCACTTAGTTTTAGAATATCATGAACAAAATAAGCTGTTGATCAAAATAGATCCAGAGACATGGAAGTAGGGAACAGACTGACAAACCTCAGAGGGATGGGGGTGGAGGGGTGGGAAGAGATAAACCAAAGATGTTATATGCACATACGCACAACCAGTGGATGCAGACAATGGTAGTGAAAAGCAGGAAGCGGGTGGAAGTGGGGAGGGGGCTCAATGGGGGAAAAAGGGGAACATCTGTAATACTTTCAACAATAAAGATTTAAAAAAAGAGAGATGCGATTTGCAACCCCCAACCCCACCCCCTGCAGTGTAGCCCTATAGCCCAGCACTTGCCAGTCTGGTTCCTGGACCAAAGCTTTCCCAGGAGGCCTGGTCCAATGGTTGCAGCTCTGTGTGGCACCCTGGTTCTCCTGTGCTGCTGATCTCAGCAGGGCGGGGCTGGCCAAGTGATTCAAGGGCTGGGGGCAGGGCAAGGCTGTGTGCCAGAGGTGGGGGAGACCAGCCCTCTTTCCCAAGCCACGCAGTTTAGTCACTGCCTGAGTCTCCACCAAAAGCCTCCCCGTGAAAAGAGGGTCTTGAAAGTCACTGCTGGGTGGCACCAACCGACCCCTCTGCAGGACCGGAATGCAGTGGCAAGGCATTGCCATTGGTCAGAGCCTGGACAACACACTGCCCAGGCTGATGCTGTAACACAAGTATTCGTCCCTGGGAAGGTGGGGTCCGGGTCTCCCAGGCAGACGGATTCCCCACTGATTTTCACCACCAGGGGCTATGCGGGCTCTTTATCCTGTCTCCTTGGTCTGGGTTGGGGATCCCTGTGTGGGGCTGAGACCCCCCCACTTCAAGGGGGAGGGATTTTGTAGCCTTGGCATCCCTCCAGCCTCTCAGCTGCCACCACCCCTGAGTGCAGGGCTCGCCCTCTTCGTGTGTCCACCCCTCTTCCCAGTCTCTGTAAATCCTTGCTTATTATTTTTCAGTTCAGCTAGACTTCAGTTGGTTATTCAGGTTGGTTGCTCTGTAATTTAGCCGTAAATCTGGTGTGGGGCCGGGAGCAGGTGGGTGTAGCTCCCACCTACGCTGCAGCCATCTGGGAATCCTCCCCAGATGTACTGACATTTCCTGCACGGGTCCCATTGCTGAGATCCAGACCTCTTGGCCACCTTCTTCTCTGGGTGCACTGTTACCTCGATCTCGGTATTTCTAAAACCCACTCACCATCTTCCCTCTACCCCCGCTCGACCTGCTGTCCCCCCTCACTTGGTCGGAGGAACCAACAGCTCCTTGGTCTTTTGAGTCAGGATCTGGAGAGCACCCTGGATCCCCCCTCTTCCCTTTCCACACACTCAGTCGGCCCCAAGTCCTGCCAAATCTGCATTTGCAATTTTTTCTTGAAGATACGTCTCTTCATCACCCCCACCTCCCTCGGTGACCACACAAAGCTCCCAGGAGACTCACCGTCCCTGGGGCTATCCCTCTCCATTTCCTTCCCCACCCACTGAGACCCTTCTAGTTGGGTACATGAGGAGGATGAACAATGAGCAAGCAATGATAGGTCAGGTGGTGATACATTCCATGAAGAGAATAATGAGAGAGAAGGAGGAACAAAAACTGACCCTGGACCAGTGCCGAGCTGTGTAGGGGCTCGGGGAAGATGTCTCTGAAAGTGGAATTGGAGCAAAGATATAAAGGAAGTGAGAGGGTACGCATTGTGAATATCTGGGGGTGAGAACACCTTCCAGACAGAGGGAATGGTATGCTTTCTGGGTTCGAGGAGCAACTGAGGCCACTGTGGCTGGAGAGCTGGGTGGTTAGCTTGCAGGCAGAGAAGTAGTGGGAAGGGCAGAGGCCATAGGATCTTGTAGGTCATTTTAAGGACTTTGGCATTGACTATGAGAGGGACGGGAGCCATGAGACGGTGGGGAGAAGAGGACAGATGGTACAAGTTTCACCTCAGAAGAAGAGACTTATGGGACAGAAGCATAAGGACCCAACAGAAGTCAAGTGCGACAGTTCTGATGAGAATGGGATGGTGATGTGGACCCGGACCGTGGGGGTGGAGTGGCAAGAAGCGGTCAGGTTTGGGAGACAGAGTCTGAGGACAGAAGGAGAAGAATCTGTGGCAGTTTGGATACGGAATTCTAAGGAAGAGATGAGTCAAGGTTAATTCCAAGGATTTGAATACCTGAGAGGAAGGAGTTGCTATTTCCTCATACGGAGAAGACAGCCAGAGGTTTCACCAGTAAGGGTGTGGTTTGGACTGGGACGTCTTCCTCCAAACTGATTTTGCAAGTGTAAAGTTCTGGGAGTGATTGTGGCTGAACATGTCGCTCCCTGCTAGAAGCTCTCTCATGCCTCCCCTTTTCCCCAAGGTCAGAGTTTACCCTCGCAGGGGCAGGAGGAGACTCTCAGCCCAGGCTGAGGAGACTGGAAAAGTCAGGGGGTCAAGCACAGTCCAAAGCCAAGCAGGAAGCAAGGTCCATAATGAAAGAAGAGGTTGTCCACACCAAAGGGCCCGAAAGCAGGATGACGTCAGTCTCTACCTATTCAGTGGTTCTCAGCTCAGTTTAGTTTTGTGTTTTCCCTTTACTGATTTTAGAGAGAGAGGAAGGGAGAGGGAGAGAGAGATAGAAACATGGATGAGAGAGAACATCAATTGGCCGCCTCCTGCATGCCCCCACTGGGGATCGGGCCCACAACCTGGGCATGTGCCCTGACCGGGAATCGAACCGGCGACCTCTTGGTGCATGGGTCGGTGCTCAACCACTGAGCCATACCGGCCGGGCCTCACTTCAGTTTTTATTACTTCTGAAACACCTTCCCCACCTTCCTGAGTAGGTTTGTCTCTCTGTTATGCACCTTAGCTCCCCCTTGTAGCCTTCTTATAATTGGCATTTAATATTTAAATTTTATATTTGTAATTTTAAAAAACTACATTGATATTACATTTGATATTTCTAATTTATAAGCACGCATTTGGCGACTGGATTCACGTGTGTCCCCTGTGTGAGACTGACAGTTGCATGGGGCAGGGACCATTTCCGTCTTGTTCCTGCCGAGACGAGAGAACGGGTCACCGAGCATGAGAGCCCGGGACCCTAGAGGCAGCAGGAGAGGAGCGGAGTGACTGTGGTCAGGAACGAACACACACCCACGACTGTTTTTGTGGGTTAGCCAAGGGGGTGTGTGGTGTGGGGACAGAGGTGGGCTGAGATAGGTTCCCAAGCTCGGCCTTTTCCTGGTCTGACTCCTTCTGCCATCAACTCTCGCTCCCCAGTCCCTTCCTCTGTCTCCACTTCTACCCGTATAACCCCAGGGGGCTGCTTGCCGCTCCCATATATTTGCTGTTTCATGCCCCTGAACTTTTATTCCTGCTCTTCTCTCTTCACCTTCGGTTCTTGTCCAAGGAAAATTATTGTTTATCTTCCAAAATTAAACTCAGGTGTCTCCTTCTCCAGGCAGCCTTCCACGGTGCCAGACTTTCACGCTTCCTTCTGTCCCACACGGACCAGGTCATTGTGTGTCAACGAATGAGCAGCCCTGTGGATGCAGGAGCGTGCCCTAGTCTTCACTACGCCCCGGTACTTAGCACACAGTGGTGCTTAATAAATGAGCAGATGCGTGCGGGAATAAAGGGCCCTCTAACGCAGACTTTTGGAAACAGTGTAGATTTCAAATAGCCGGTCTCGTCACCCCCTAACTATACTCGTAGTTGTCACACCGCTGGTCCTGACTTTTCTCCTGAGATGATGCAATGGTTGCCAATGGAATACGCTGGACACGGCCTCCCATCGCTCCCACCAGGAAAGTTGTCATAAGGCTCTGGGAGCTCCTGTCAGTGTCTCAAGGAGCCCAATAGAAGTCAGGAGCTGCCAGCACAGCTGATCCAGAACATCGGGGCCTCTGCTGTTAGCTGGGACTGTGTCAACGCAGCACCCTAACAGGGGCTATCTCCTGCTACTCAGGAGCGAAGATTGGCTGCAGGTGACTTCATGGGATCCCTGCAGTTTGTAGAAGGAAAAGCGACAAAAGGTCCTATGTTGGGGGACGGGGACCTGGGCTCAGACTCAGGACACATGAGAGCTTGCCATCACTGTCCACCCTGGTGACCCCCTGAGACCCTGCCCCACCCAACTCCCGATACGGCCCAAACTCCTTTCAGTGGTGTTCCTCACAAGCAGCCAGGCCTCAGTCAATGCTGCGGACTTTCCTAAAAATCTCTCAAGGGTCCACAAACCCCAAACAAGCAGCGGCTGGCCTTGGTGTGCCTTGTACCTATTGCTAAGTGGCCCCAGGCCTGGTACTAGTGGCACCTGGCTTCAGATGGCAGCAAAGCCACTTCCAGGAGCCTCCAAGCCCAGCACAGGCAGCCACCAACTTCAGATCATTTTATAGCTCCAACGATGCGCTCCTGGGCCAACATAGGCAGTGGCTGACCTTGGCCTGCCCTGCAGTTCCTTCCAAGAGGCCCCAGAACCAACACATCCAGGAACTGGCTTCAGACCACACCCAACCACCACCCAATTAGCTCCACAGATGGCACTCACAAAGGGTAGAGTAGGCTGGCACCAGCGCCCAGCCAAAATGAATCCCACTCCATGGGGTCAGCCCTGCACAACAGCTCATCAGCCGTAGTCACAGCCAGTCCTCACAGCCTGCACCCCGAGGGTCAGTTCCTCTCACGACATGCCAACAGCAATCACGGCTAAACACCAACAGCAGGCACACATGACCCACAGGAGGGACACCTCGGAGCTCCTGGCTCAGGTGACCAGGGCCCCAAAGAACACCCACCACATACGGCCACCATACCTGGACTAGGAGACACAGCAGCTCTACCTAATACGTAGGAACAAACACAGGGAGGCAGCCAAAGTGAGGAGACAAAGAAACATGTCCCAAATGAAAGAACAGAAAAAACACTTGAGAAAAGTAACTAAAGGAAATAGAGACAAACAACCTACTAGATGCAGAGTTCAAAACACTGGTTGTAAGGATGCTCCATGAACTCAGGGGAGGAGTAGATGAACTTAGTGATAAGATACACAAAAAGATTATTACAAAAGTCAGATGTGTAGAATGCAATAACTGAAATGAAGACGATATCAGATGGAATCAACAACAGATAAGATAAAGCAGAAGACTGAATCAGCAATTTGAAAGACATGTAGCAGAAACCACCCAAAAGGAACAGCAAAGCAAACAAACAAAAAGTAAAAGAAGAAAAAAAAAATAAGGATAGCTTAAGGGACCTTTGGGACAACATTAAGCATGATAACTTTTGCATTATAGGGCACCAAAGGAGAAAAAAGAGAGCAAGGTATTGAAAATCTATTTGAAGAAACACTAACTTCCCTAACCTGGTGGAGGAACTAGACACACAAGTCCAGGAAGCACAGAGAGTCCCAAACAAGATGAACCCCAAGAGGCCCACACCAAGACACATCATCATCAAAATGCCAAAGGTTCAAGACAAAGAGAGAATCTTAAAAACGGCAAGAGAAAACCAGTTAGTTACCTACAAGGGAGCTCCCATAACACTATCAACTGTTCTTTCAACACAAACTTTGCAGGCCTAGGGAACAGCACAAAATATTCAAAGTGATGAAAAAGAAGGGTGTACAACTGAGGTTACGTGACCCAGCAGGAATCAAAGGAGAGATAACGAGCTTCCCAGATAAGAAGAAGCTGAAGGAGTTCATCACCACTGAACCAGTATTACAAGAAATGTTAAAGGGACTTCTTTAAAAGAAGAAGAAAAAAAGGTAAAACATATGAATAATAAAAATCTAACAACTAAATATATCAATAATTACTCTAAATGTAAACGGTTTAAACACCCCAGTCAAATGACATAGGGTGGCTGAATGGATAAGAAAACATGACCCGTCCGGCCAGCGTGGCTCAGTGGTTGAGCATCGACCCATGCACCAGGAGGTCGCCAGTTCGATTCCTGGTCAGGGCACATGCCCAGGTTGTGGGCCCAGTTCCCAGTGGAGGGCATGCAGGAGGCGGCCAGTTGATGTTCTCTCTCATCGATGTTTCTATCTCTCTCTCCCTCTCCCTTCCTCTCTAAAAAAAATCAATAAACACATATTTAAAAAAACCACACACACACACACACACACACACACACAGCCCTAGAAATAAAGTTAACCAAGGAGGTAAAAAAACTACTCAGAAAATTATAAAAACGTTGAAGGAAGAAATGGAAGAAGCTACAAATAAATGGAAACATACTTCGTGCTCATATATAAAGAGTTAATGTTGTTAAAATGTCCACACTACCCACAGCAATACAGATTCAATGCAATTCCTATCCAAATACCAATGGTGTATTTCACGGAACTACAACCAATATTCCAAAAATAATGATATGGAACCACCAAAGACCCCGAATAGCCACAGCACTCTTGAGAAAGAAGAACAAAGTTGGAGGGATTGTGCTACCCGATATCAAACTATACTATAAGGCCACAGTAATAAAACAGCCTGTTCTGGCATGAAAACAGGTCGACGGAACAGGATGGAGAGCCCAGAAGTGAGTCCATGACAGAGGAGGCAGGAATACACAGTGGGGTAAAGATACTTTCTTCAGGAAGTGATTTTGGAAAAACTGCAGAGATACATGCAAAAAAGTGAAACTACACCACTTTCTTATACAAGGAACAGAATTCATTCAAAATGGATCAAAGACTTCAATGTGTGACTCAGAACCATAGAACTCTTAGTGGGAAACACAGGCAGTAAACTCAGTGACATTGCTCTTAGCTATATATTTTTTTTTTTTTGGCTCTGTCTCCTCAGGCAGGGTAAACCAAAGAAAAAATAAGCAAATGGGACTACATCAAACGGAAACGTTTTTTTCACAGCAAAAGAAAACCGTCAACAGAACAAAAAGACAACCTACTTCACGGATGAAGATATTTGCCAACGATACATCTGATAAGGGATTAATATCTAAAGAAGATAAAGAACGCATGCATTTTAACACATACAAAAAATGATCCGATTAGAAAGTTGGCAGAGGACCTGAATGGTTATTTTTCCAAAGCAGACACACAGATGGCCCATAGGCACATGAGAAGATGGTGAATGTCACTCATCACCAGAGGAACGCACATGAAAACCACCATTAAAATCACACCTGTCAGTGGCTATCATCAGTAAATCAACAAATGAGTGCTGGAGTGGACGAGGGGAAGGCCGTCTGCACCGGGGAGGGGTGGTGAATTGCTGCAGCCACTATGGAAACAGCGTGGAGATTCCTCAAAAAATTAAAAATAGAACTATACTCTATGACCCAGCAATCCCACTTCTGGGCATTTATCCGAAAAACCCAAAACACTAATTTGAAAGGATATATGCACCCCTATGTTCACTGTAGCATTATTTTAAAAAATTTTTATTTCTTTGTTGATTTTAGAGAGAGATGAAGGGAGAGAGAGATAGAAACATGGATGAGAGAGAACATTGATTGGCCACCTCCTGCATGCCCCCACTGGGGATCGGGCCCACAACCTGGGCATGTGCCCTGACCGGGAATCGAACCGGTGACCTCTTGGTGCATGGGTCAATGCTCAACCACTGAGCCACACCGGCCGGGCTGCAGCATTACTTACAATAGCCAATCTATGGAAGCAACCTAGGTGTCTATTGATAGATGATGGGATGAAGAAGAGGTGGTATATTTACCCAACGGAATACTCCTCGGCCATGAAAGAAGAAAAGGAACTCTTACCATTCGCTACAACGTAGACGATCGGGAGGACGTTATGCTGAGTGGAATATGTCAAACAGAGAAAGACACACACCTCACGAGTTCGCGTCTACGTGGAGCCTGAAAACAAAGTACGCGAGTGAACAAAATAGAGCCAGACTCACGGACACGGAGGACAGACTGACAGTTGCCGGAGGGAAGCATCTGGGGGTGGGGTGGGAGGGGAAGAGGCTGAGAAGTACAGGTCGGCAGTTACAAAGCAGCCAATGTTCTGCCCCCAAATTTCCAGAGCAGGTGCCGAGGTCAGGGCACACGGAAGCCTGCTCTGTGCCGGGAGAGCCTCGGAGACAGAGAGTCCTCTGCCTGTCTTCCCTCCGACCGCTCAGTCCATTCTCTATTTTATTTATTTATTTTTTATCCTCACCCGAGGACATTCTTGCATTTATCTTCAGACAGAGCGGGAGGGAGAGAAGGAGGAAGAGAGAGAGAGAGAAACATCGATGTGAGAGAGACACATCGAGTGGCTGCCCCCCACACGACCCCAACCGGGGCCGGGGACAAACCAAAATTGAGGTACGTGCCCTTAGTGGGAACCGAACCCAGGTCTCTCTGGACCACAGGCTGACGCTCTAACCGCTGAGCCAAACCGGCCAGGGCTCAGTCCACTTCCTAACAGAAGCTTGGTCTCTCCTCCCCACCTGGGAGAAGGGCACAGGACGGACCTGTTTGCTCCTTCGGGGCTGTCCGACAGTGGCAGGGCCCCACCCCACTTTGAGGTCTCCCACGGCCCCTCCACGTCACCGCAAACGTGTGCACCTGTCAGTAAACTGGAAGGTAAAAGAGCACTTTCTGCTTCTGAAATCGTCACGGCCGCATCCTGGCACGCCAGCTTCGTGCTTCGTAAATAGAAGTGGAAAGGTGTGGGTGGACTGTGTCGCCTGATTCAGCACCCCTGTGTTCCATTCGAGGGCGGGATAGCGGACCCATCTTCATCTCGGTCTCTGAACAAAACGCAGAGGCCTGGAGCTGGACGAACGTTCCTCGACAGCGCGATGAGGGGAAAGCTGGGTGCTGGGCGACGGGTGGGCGCCGGGAGCCCGTGGTCAGGGCTCTGTTTTTGCAAACAGCATGCAGCCTCCTCTTGGCTGTAAGTGTGTTTGATTCCTGTCTGCGGGGACTCACGCCTGTATTTCAACCTCCGTTCATTTATCCCCAAAATAGCAGCATGGGCCCCCATATCCAGGTTTGTCGGGAAACATAGGAGACCCCTGGCCCTGTCCAGCCACACGGCAGGTGTCCAGTCAACATCAAAGCTCATCCTGGGTTTCTATCAGGATGTCCACGCTGGCCAGACACTGGCTTCTCGGGCACCCCGCCCTCCATGCGGCCCCCCACATGTCTGCAGCCCTCTGTGGGGACACAGACATTGGGGCAGCTCCCCCCAGGGGTCACTGTCACGTTGCATCTCTCTACTCACCTGTACGTTGGGCCTTCCTTCATGAGCAGATGCTTTGTGGGACCTTGTCCTCAGTGCCCAGCCCAGGGCCTGACCTGCGTAGGTGCTCTTTAGGGACTGAATGTTCCTCACCCCCAAATTCATACGTTGAAGCCCTAACCCCGAGGTGATGGTGAGCGGAGCTGAGGTCTTTGGGCGACCATGAGGGTTAGATGAGGTCGTGAGTGTCGGGCCTTCCCGTGGGATTATCGTCCCCTCCCCCACCACGTACACCCAGCAAGACGGCTGGCCCCCCAAGTCCGAGAAGAGGCCTCAGAATGGAACCCCCCTTGCTGGCTCCTTGACCGAGTCTTCCCCGCCTGGAGAACTGTGAGATCACGTCTGTGCTGAAGGCCCGGTGTGCCATGGTTTGTCACGGCGGCCCGCGCGGACTGCTCGGGCCCTGAGCTGGTGCTCGCAGGCGGGGAGAGCAGGGAGGCCGTGAGAGGCCCCCCGTGAAGCAGGCTGTGGCTGAGGTGCCAGAGCTGACCACCATCCTCTCCTCCCACCCCAGGCCAAGTTTGTGAAACTGCTGTGTGACCCTCAGTTTCTCCTCCTCGCGGGTGTAAAAGTCAGACGCAGAGACATTGGCCGGGCTGCTGGAGGCTTTCTCCAGAGGGAGCTGTCCGTGGGCTCGTGGGAGGAAGGGCTGGGCTGATTTCTTCCCATTGACCCAATGCAGGCGCTCCACTAACACCTCTCAAGAGCTTGGCGAGGGCCTGAGGAGGTCTCCAGGTGACAGGCTGGGGCCGGGCCTGCGGCGGCTGGGCAGACGGGGACAGGTGGCCTGCAGTGCTCCCCTCCTAGACCTCGGCCGGGCGTGGGGCGCGCTTACCTCCTCTGGGCTGGCGGACCTCACGGGGTGCCAGGCTGGGTGTGCCCTTGCTGTGGACTTGAGGAGAGGAGGTCAGAAGCAAGCAGGAGAGGAGGTGTCGTCAATCTCAAGGGAATTGTAGGGGAGCCCTTGACGGGAGGAAGGCGTTTGGAATCGGCCACGCTCCGAGAGAGAGCATAGTTCTACAACGAACACCCCCCTGTCCACGGCTCGGGGCTCCAGCGGGAGCACCCCTCAGCTGCGGGATGCGAGGTCCAAGCTGGATAGGAACTGGGGCTCTAGTATACTGGCCTGGCCCAGATTTACCCTGAAGGTGTGAGGTTTTCTGAGAGGTTCTCCAATGGTCAGGAAAGAATGTGTGTGAAGCCCTGGCCGATCTGGCTCAGCGGTTAGAGCGTCGGCCTGCGGACCAGAGAGACCCGGGTTCGGTTCCCGCTGAGGGCACGTTTGTCCCCGGCCCCGGTTGGGGTTGTGTGGGTGGCAGCCACTCAATGTGTCTCTCTCACATCAATGTTTCTCTCTCTCTCTCTCCCTCCCATTCTGTCTGAAGATACATGTAAAAATATCCTCGGGTGAAGATTAAAAAAAACACAAAACTGGTAAAATACGGGTCAAGAGAAAATAAAAGTTATTTAAAAAAATTGCAATGGAAGCAGGGACAGAACCATGCCTCTTTCCCCTTCAAATGCAAAAACAGGAGCCCCCAGAGCCTAAGGGATTTCCCCATTCGGAAGCCAGGCGATGCTGGGTGAGAATCTGTACCCCATGGAGACCCCGGGGACCAGAGCGTCAGGGCTGGGGAACTGTCAGGAGCTGCAATCTCAGACCACGTGACTTCAGAAGAAGCTGTGACCCACCCTCCCTCACCTCCCATCCTGCTTTCTCTGAGACAGGACACGAGACAGAAGACATCAGAGAGAACACAGGCTGAGGACCAGCTCTGGGGTCCGTGGCCGACTCGGGCACATGTAAGCCGGGTCATCAGCTCTGCCCTGCGTGTGCTGACCGCCTGCTGTCTGCTCTGCAGGTCCACTGCCCGCCTTCCCCTCCGCTCTGCCCCTGCCCTGCCCCGGCTTCCCCCTGCCACATCCCTGAGTGTCCTTGCTCTCTGGCCGTGCATTGGGCTGGGCCTTGGAGGCAGCTGCAGACGATCAGGATCACAGAGCGGTCAGGTGAGGGTGTTTCCCCCGGCTCCTTCCCTGCAGCACCCCACAAGCTGGCTGTGTGTCTCAGCCAAGGGCCACAGCTCCTGCTCGGCAGCCCCTGCCCCTGTCCCAAAGGACACTCTCTCTTAGTGCCTGTGACTGCCCTTTGTGGGGTCTCTGCAGGCCAGGGAGGTGAGATCCGCGGCTGTGGTCTGAGGACTTCGCGATCCTTGATTCCTTCCATTAAATCCTGCCCGCACCTTGCAGACAGCGCTCACCTCTCTTTATAGAGTGGATTTCAGTGTGTTATCGTCCCCCTTGGGTCCCCAGGTGACACCACGGCCCTAAGGATTCAACGAGGTCACGTAAGTGCCTGACACAGCCCTGGGCACAGAGGAGGGGTCCCCGAGTGCTAGTCTGTCTCCCTCCCTGTGGGGGAACGGAAAGGGCTGCCACAGGCACGACATGGGAGACGAGGCCCAGTGGGGAGACCCCTGCTCCGAGCTCCCGTGCCGTGGTGTTCCCCACGCTGAGGCTGGTCTCAGAGCCTGAGGTGGGGTAGGTGGCAGGCGGCGGGCAGAGTGGAGGGAACCTCTCAGACACCCGCTCTTCAGGGTTTCTATCTTCAAACGCTTCAGCTCCTCAGGTCCCGCCCTCCTTCCCCGGGCCACCCCAGGGTGACACACAGCCGCCCGCCCCTGTGGCTGTCCCTGCCCCACCCTGTCTCGGTGGCTTAGCTGGAAGTCCAGGGGGGCCAAGTGACCGTGTGTGCATTTGAGGCGCAGGGTGGCAGGGATACTTCACTGTTCATGCAGCCGGTGAAACGAGGCCCAGAGAGGAGACTCGAACCCAACGTGACCTACTCCCCGACCAGGTGAGATTCCCCCACAGGCTGTTCGGAGCAAGGAGATCACCATTTGCTTTTCTCTTTCTCTCCGGCTCTCTGCTGTCGGCAGCACGGAAACCGAAGACAAGTCAAGATTTTGGTTGGATCTCATCCAGGTCAACCTCCTGAAAGAGGTGGGAGGGAAGAGGGGTCATCGCGAGTGTCCTCTCAGTTGACCGGGGAGCGTGAAGAGGAACCCCCATTCGGGAGGCCCAAGCCTGCCCCAGAGCAGTCCTTGATCTTTCTGCGGGGGCTCTGACCCGGCTCCCTGCCTCTGTCCCTGGGCACAGAGACTGTTTTCCCCTCTTCCAGCCTTTGGGTGCCTTGGCAGCAGAAAGGATTTTAGTTAGACTTTGAGAAGGACTTCCCTATTCTCCCACCGAGAAGCATATGGGACAGGTTTGTGTTCTTCCAAGAAGACCATGGTGTGGGTCAGCTTTCTATTTCTTTTTTTTTTTTTTTTTTTTAATCCTCACCCGAGGACATTTTTGCATTTATCTTCAGATAGAGCGGGAGGGAGAGAGGGGGGAAGAGAGAGAGAAACATTGATGTGAGAGAGACACATCGAGTGGCTGCCTCCCGCACAACCCCAACCAGGGCCGGGGACAAACTGCAACCGAGGTACATGCCCTTAGCGGGAACCGAACCTGGATCTCTCTGATCCGTGGGCCGACGCTCTAACCACTGAGCCAAACCGGCCAGGGCTCTATTTCTTTTTCCCCCCTTTATTGATGTTAGAGAGAGGGAGAGGAAGAGAGAGATAGAAACATCGATGAGAGAGAACATGGACTGACCACCTCCTGCATGCCCCCCACTGGGGATGGCCCACAACCTGGGCATGTGCCCTGACCGGGCATCGAACTGGCAACCTCCTGGTGCAGGGTTGACACTCAACCACTGAGCCGCACCAGCCGGGCAGCTTTCTGTGTCTTGCCGTTGTATTTAGGTTGAACCAGCCCCACTCCTTCCGTCGTGTGTTTGTCTCCCCTGGTTGTCTACAGGCGTCCCTGACGCGGAGCCCTCGCCCCTGGAGCACGGCCCTCGAGCCGGGAGTGGAGTCCGCCGTGTCTGGGAGGCGACAGTAGCATCGTTTGGAAAAGGCGCCATCTGTCATCTCTGGCCTTTCACCGTAGTGACAGCATGTATGTCCCCGTCAACTGCTGAGGAATCTGTCGATGATTTAATTAGCCCATAACTCCAGCCAACCCTCCCCTGCGAGGGAGCAACAAGCAGCCTCTCGGGCTGAGCGGCCGCAGCGAGAGCCTCCCAGGCTGGGGACAGTGAGGTCTGTGAGGACAAATGAAGGACGCATGACTCATGCCTCCCTTTCCTGTCTGGGTCACGGGAGACCGGCCAGTGTGCTCAGAGGGAAAATAACAACAATAACATGACAACCCCCAGAGGGTGTTCCGCGTACCCAGAGCTCCCTCAGACACCACTCAGGCAGCGCTCTGGACCTCGGTGTCTCCGTCTATGAAATGAGATCACTGGGTTCCCTGATCCCCGAGGTCTCTTCTCTGTCTCGTCCTCCTGTGGGTATCGTGATCCTAATAAAACCCCCGTTTTGTGATGGGGGCTGGTGGCCCTGGCTTCCTTGTATCGTTGAGAACGCAGAGGAGGAGAGAGGAGAGAGAGCCCTGCTGGGGCCAGGCCTGGAGCCCGGTGAGGCCAGAGGAGGAAGGAGACGAACCTCGACACCTGCCTTCTTAGTCCGCAGAGATGAGCGGCAGGAGGGGGGTCAGGGGCCTGCAGCTGCTCCTCTGTGCCATTCTGAAGGGGGGGGGGTCTGCCTTATCGCCCCGCAAGGGGACGTGCTGGGAGCTCCCCTGGGGAGTGTGCACCAGAAATCTGCACCTGAGTGTCCATGGGCTCTATTCTCCCAGAGCCCTGTGGGAGATGCTCCATACACGCTTGTCATGAGTGGGTGAGTGAAAGGGCCTGGGTCCCTCTGACCCCAGGCCCCCACTCTCGGTGCCCCTGCCCCCCTCTGCAGGGTCCAGACGCAGGGGACACGGGAACATTGCCAGCAGAAGATATCGGGCCGTGAAGGATCCTGAGATCCGGAGAGAATTCTTCTCCGTGTGGCTCCCCATTTTTGGGGGGATGTGTCTGAGTGCCCCCTGACTTCCTGCTCCTTCCCCCACTTCCTCCAGTCTCCTCGGTCTGTGTGTGAGCGGTCTTCTGCAGGGAGGGCCGTTCCATCTGGATTTCCAATCTCGTCTGGACTCTCTGCTGCCGAAACGCAGGACACAGGTGTGGGGCATGCTACATCAGCGATCACCGAGAGAAGGCAGTCCTGTTAGACAGCAAAGCCATGACGGGCATCTAAACGAACGAGTCCAGTCACCTCAGAACCCGCTAGTTCTCTTGGAGCAAGCCGGCCGGTTCCACCGGTGGCAACCCATAGTCCTTCTCAAGCCCAGCCAAGCCCTGGGCCCACCCCACCCCCTTCTCGCTCTTCTTCCAGGCCCCAGGTGTGGCCACAACCTCTGTCCCTTGAGGTTTTCCCACCTCAGGCTGGTTCCAGTACGAAGTCTCCCAGCCCCTCCTCTCTGCTGCCTTCCAGAGCCGGCACCAGAGCCCTCTCCCTCCCGGGGGTCACCGCTAGGCCCTGTGGGGAATAGAGGGGGTGACAAGGATCCCACAGTACCAGAGGCTCCCACGTGGGTCCAAGAGCCACGTTCCAGACCGCTGTGGCCTCCCCCCCGTGCGATCCCCGAGTCCTGCCCTGTGGCCACCAGTTTCTCTGTCACCCAAAGATCCGGGGCCTGGAAACAACCGTGCAGCAGAGGGGTGAAAACTGGAGCCCCCTGCAGGGCCCCCAGCAAAGGGGCCTCGACTTCCCTCCCCTTCAGGATTCTGACACCCGGGTTCATGGTCCAGATCTGTGATCGCTGGAGACTGCACCACGACTCGTGTGTGTGTGTGTGTGTGTGTGTGTGTGTGTGTGTGTGCGCTTCTTCTGGAAAGGGTTCTCATACCGTCATCCGTTTCCTAAGCCCTTTAGCCCAGGAATGTGCCGATCCCTGTGGGAAAGGCCCGAGGACAGAGTGGGCAGAGACGGCTTAAACAGCAAATAAGAGTTTGGAAGTTTTTTTATTTTTTGCCTTAAGCCCTGAATCACCTTTTCTTGGCCTGGGTGTGGGTCCTCTTTTCTGGTTTGCCAAGTAGGGTGATCCTCGGTACCCCATTTTCTCATACAGGTGCACGGCCAGAGTTAGCCCGCCCCGGGTCAGAGCCTGAGGAAGCATGGGTCACGGTGCAGCCCTGGCGTCCTCGGTGCCAGCCACCATCACAGTGGGGCCCCAGCCCACCCTGAGCACCCAGCAGGCACACTGCACCCCCCAGAACAACCTCAGTCCCCGACCAGAGCCTGTGGTCTCGGGGAGACCCCGATGAGGTCCCTGCCAGCCAGCCTTTGGGTGAGGACCTGGGACAATGTGTTTATCTGCCTCCAGTCTCTGGGTATTCCAGGAAAACGGGCCGAGCTTCTTGGTGTCACTGAGAGCACGGAAGGACCACAGCTGTTCAGCCCGAGACTGTCCGATCTTTGTTGATTCACCTAATCTACTCGGCTAATTATGCCCATGGCCCTCTCTTGTTGTCCCTTCCTGTCAGTGTGGCACTTCCGGAACTCTCCAAAGAATTTCAAGGACTGGCTGGGTCTCTTGGAGAACACCCCATTGTCTAATTACGATCCTGCCCGGTGATCGGATTTCCTGAGCTGAGAAGGCAAATTCATCTCATGCCTTTCAGCCTGGATTTCCTCAACGGCGTGTCCCTGGGGAGCTGGGGTCTTGCTCTCTTCCCTCTGCCTGAAAGCATCAAGAGTGTTCCCAGTTTAGTCTCTCCCAGCCTGAGGTGGGCTTCTGTGTTTCAGGGGTACACTTGTATTCAGGCTCTGGAGGGAGGGCGCTGGACGCTCCCGGAGTAGCTCCGACAGGTGCCCCGGGCAGAGGCCCTCAGGACCATCCTTGCCGGTCGGAGTCCTGCTGGGAAGAGATGAGAGGACAGACCATGAACCACGGGCTCTGAGTCTCAGAGGGTGGGTATGTGGGGTGATGGCCAGGAGTCACAGATACTGCCCCCTGTCGCGCAGCCTTCTGGCTTTGTAGGAGTCACCGGCTGGCTCTGGAGGGGTTCTGGCTGCGCTGTGCCCTGGCTGTATTCCCATGGGCATGGTGCCCCACTCAGATCCTTGTAGCTGGTCTGGTACACGCACCCCGGCTGGTGTCAACATTGGCTGCTCGCAGCTGCCCGCGTCTCTGGAGAACCCGCCTTCGCCAAATAGGAGGCACCGAGCCCAGAGGGTAGCCACGCTGTGCCCTTGTCCCCGTGCCTGGCCAGCAGCCAGTGACTGACACCAGGGCACAGCAGACCAGTCCCCTGGCCTCCGGTCAGCCCGGCTTGGGGATACAGCCCTTGCTCCTGAGCTCCCAGGAGGACCAGACCACGTCTCCGCTCGGTTCCCTGGCTGTGTCTCCCGAAAGCAGCTCCCAGGAACTCATCCTACTCCAGGGGTTGGTCGCACGTGGGCTGCTTGTGTCTCTGGGCTCTGACAGGCTCCCCCGCAGCTGGGCTGTGCAGGGGACGCACCGGTGACCATCAGGACTGGCGGCAGGCAGGCAAGCCATTCGCAGTCCCGTGGGGACTCCCTGTCGCCCTCCCCCAGCCCCAGCAGAGGACGGGTGTGGCTGGGAGTTCCTGAGCCCGCAGACGCCTGGCGGGCCGGTGGCGCTGATAAGCCGCTCTCGGAGGCTGCTCTGAACCGTGCCTCTTAGATCCACAGGGGTCCAGACGGAGCCCTGCAGCCGGACCCCGCTGAGCACATCGAGCCCCCCAGGAAAAAAAAAATTAAAAAGAAAAGGCCTGGGGCTGGCTGTCCGGAGCCGCACGGCTCAGCCCGCTCACGGCCCTCGCACGCGCGGTGCCCTTGGAGCCCCCGTCCAGGCTCCGCTCGAGTGCCGGTCAGGTCCTGGCGCCGACTGGCCCCGGCTTCTGCTCCTGTTGGCAGCGTTTATTACCGCGAGGGGAGCACAGCGCATGTCTGGTCTCCGTTTTGCTGATGGATGGAGCAAGCCCGAGCAGGAGGGTTTCCTGAAGGTTACATTGTTGCTCTCCTGTTACTGGGTGGGAAGGCGTGCAGGCTCGGACAGCACTGGTAAGGGGCAAGGCCCTTAGCCCCTCTGACCGTGGCTTCCGCTGGAGAAGGACACACCTCTGGCACGATGAGAGCACCAAATGACGGGACACACACAAACGCACCCGCAAGGCAGGTGCTCAAATCAACACTCATTGTTGCTTTTCACCGGAGCCTAAAGAGTTCTCACGATGGTCCGGGGAAGGAGAGGCTACGCTTTTCTCTGCGGAATAGTCTCGTCTTCCTTGCATCAAGGTCAAGAAACTCGTGCGTTCAATCATGATGTCTCTTGCTGAAAAAGAACTGATTGATGCTGGCTTCCAAAGCGACCTCCGACTAAGGCCGGCGTGTTACCAAGTATCTCGTACACACTCCACTGTCTCAGCCTCACCGTGGCTACGGGCTGGTACTGTTGTCATACCCACTGGACAGGTGAAGACACTGAGGCACGGATATCCCCCCGGAGAAGCTGACCTGCCACCTGTCATATGCTTCTCCTCTCCCCCACCCACGTCGACGGGAACAGAAATCGGGCGCCCCGTCTGACTGTACCCCTTCCTCAAAACATCCGGGTGGACAGGGAAAGCCTCAGACGGGACGGGTTGGCTTGCACATCTCACCTCCCCGCTCCAGACCGGGCTCTGCCCATCAGGCCGTTTTCATCCATCAGGGCAAGCGACGTCCCCAGTCCCCCGCTGTCCCGTGGAGAGTGTCCGTCCCCAGGGGCGGGGCGCTGGTGTCTTCCCGGGCGTGAGGCGTGTCTCCGTGGGGCACTGGAGCTTAGGCAGGGGGCACGGGCCGTGCAGGCTCCCGACTCAGGCCCCAGCGCAGTGCCAGGACCGCGAGTGCCTCGTCTGTGAAATGGGCACGAGGAAAGGCTAGCATCTGTGGGGAGACGGGGAAGATCCACGTGTCCAAGGCAGAGTGTGGTCCACGCACCGTCACGTGACTCGGGCCAGACTCAAGGTGTGAACTGCCTTTGCTTTGCTGCGTGGCTCACCCGTGCATTCAAAGGAAGACCCGCTTGTATGTTCAAAACAGCCGTCAAGCTCGGTGCGTCAGTCTGCGCCAGGCGAGAGGAGGAGCGGGGAGGGAGGAGGGGCCTAGAGGCAGCGGGCAGTCCTGGCACCGGGACAGCGTCCTCGCGCTGGAGAGCGTGGCCCTCTCCAGGTGAGTCTGCAGAGAGAGGAGACTTTGCTCAGCTGGCAGCAGCCAGGACCTAAGGGGCACACTTGACACTTTATGTATTCATTTATTTTTATTTTTTAATAATTTTTCTTTATTGATTTTAGGGAGGGAGGAAGGGCGAGGGAGAGAGAGACGGAAACATGGATGAGAGAGAACATCGACTGGCCGCCTCCTGCATGCCCCCCACTGGGGATCGGGCCCACAACCTGGGCATGTGCCCTGACCGGGAATCGAACCGGCGACCTCCTGGTGCAGGGTCGACGCTCAACCACTGAGACACACCGGCGGGCGGAACACATCCCCTTAAGCCTGGAAGCAGAGATGAACACACTGCACTGCTCTTTCGCTTCAGGCATTGAAGACCAACACCCTCAGCCACTCCATCAAAACCGACCCACGGCAGGTACCAGGCCCACAATGGCACTTCAGTAAGAATAAAATGAATCAAACAGGGTGTGGGCTCCCCCCACACAACCGTTGTATTGCTGCTAGAAAGCTGTGCTCTTAATATGCTTCACCATCCTTACTCGTTAAAACTGCATGCAGTCGCTGCTTACACAGCTTGTCACGTGGGCCCGCGGGAAACACTGGGCGTCTCGGGCTGACGTGCTCCGGCCAGCAGATGGCTGTGCCCACACGGAGTGGTGTCAGCTCGAGGAGGGGCAGCAGGGCCGATGGACCCCAGAGGCCTGGCGGCTGAGCCAGGTCTGCGGTAACGCCAAGGCCTCAGTCAGCCGCAGAGCCTGGAGAGGTCACTCTCACATCGAGTGGGGGCCATTGTCTCCTCCGCGCAGCTCCCGCCCTGCCTGGCCTGCGGTGACTTCTGGGTCTCGGGCGCCCTGTGGGGTTCCCAGCACTTTGCTCCTGGGCCCTCTGGTTCCACCTCTCCCGGCCTCCACTGTCGTCCAGGTCTGTCCCCTATGTCAGCAGCTGCCGATCCTCTCGCCTACCTCCTCTAGTCTCCTCGCTGAGCTCCCCTCAGGACGTTCACTGTGTGAGGGGAGGTACCCTTTGATGTCCACAGCTCTTCCACGATCCCGTCAAAGATAGACAGCTGAGCCGACAGCCGTTTTTACGGTTGGAAGCTAAGCTCACGGGCAGAGTCTGCTCCAAGAAGCAAAGCCTCGGAGGATTCATTTCGGGCAAGGGGCTGACATCCACGCTTGCTCTGCCTCGTGTCGTGCAGACAGAGCGCTGTCCTACAGCATGCTCTTTGGGGTTCGGCTGACGCACTTTCAATAACGGGGAGACACGCGAACCCCGAGGTCCGGGGCCACAGCCAAAGAGTTGACAGCATTGCAAACATTTGTTTCTTTTATAAATTTTTTTTTCTTTATTGATTTTAGAGAGAAGACGGGAGAGGGAGAGATGGAAACATGGATGAGAGAGAACATCGACTGGTCTCCTCCTGCATGCCCCCCACTGGGGATGGGCCCACAACCTGGGCATGTGTCCTGACCGGGAATCGAACTGGTGACCTCTTGGTGCAGGGGCCATGCTCACCCACTGAGCCACACCGGCTGGGCACAAACATTTGCTTTGATGTTTCCTATTTTGTCTTTATAGTTCATGAAAGGGGTGTATGCTCTCCAGAATAACTCCACCTGTTCAATCTAATCCGTTACCCTGAAATCTTTGGGTAACATGTACGCTTAGAAGAATGTATACCTCCCGCCATATCACCAGGATCAGAGTTCCCTGTGTGAGAAATATAGACGTCCATTATCACAATTAATTTTCCTGGGGAATGCGGTCCTACCCATCATGCCGGTGAGGAGAGTGACTCCCAAGGTGAAATGACGTTTTGAGATCATCCAGGGCTTATATTAAAAGTTTAGTCCCGCCTGGCCGGTGTGGCTCAGTGGTTGAGCGTCGACCCATGCACCAAGAGGCCGCCGGTTCGATTCCCGGTCAGGGCACATGCCCAGGTTGTGGGCCCGATCCCCAGTGGGGGGCATGCAGGAGGCGGCCAGTCGATGTTCTCTCTCATCGATGTTTCTATCTCTCTCTCCCTCTCCCTTCCTCTCTCTCTAAAATCAATAAAGGAAAAAAATAAATAAATAAAAGTTTCGTCCCAAATCCCCATGCCTCCCTCTCCCATGAGAAGGAAGTGCTCGCTCCCGCCGGCACGACAAACACCCTGGATTTCTAAGCTGCTCACGATGCCCCGTTTTCCAAGGGTGTGGCAGGTGCCGCCCCCCTGTCCCTGCAGCAATGGGGGCTCCTGGCCGGTCTGCCACCAAGAAGCAGCGGCTGCAGTTCGGAAGGAAGGGAGCCTTGACCTCCCTGGGCATACAGCTGGACAGCAGACCCAGCTGCTGCCTCCAAGAACGACAATGGTCAGAGTGACAGAGGGCTGGGCAAGCTGGGTGCTGTTAGAAAAAGGGGCGTCTGAGAGCCCTGGGTGCCCTGCCCGGGCCGAAGCACGCCCCCATTGTTCTTGGCGGCCTAGGAGCAAAGCACCACGCAGGAGGTTCTGGCTCCCGCAGGGTTAGGAGCCACTCCGACCCAGGAGGCCGGCGAGAGGCATCCGTTCAGCCTCTGATTTCCTCTCTGGCTCGTCCCCCACACCTCCTCCCGTCATGTCCCTTGGTCACCCCAAAGCTCCCACTCTCTCCGTCACCCTTCTCAGGGCTGGCTGTCGCTTCTGCCTGAAACAGTTTCCCACGGTGACGGCCTGGCTGAGCCCGTTTACCCGGCAAATTCAGTTTGAGGGCTGCCTCCTCTGGAAAGGCCTCCCCGACCACCCCGGCCCGGGCCAGGCAGCCCGACTTTGTGCCCTCAGCCTTCCCCCCCATCACAGCTGCGCATTCCACTCCCCTGTCCCCAGCCCTGGACTTCGAGCTCCCGGAGGCCCCGATTTCTTCCGTAGGGTGCCAGATGGCGAGGGCTGGGTAAATAGTTTGGGAGTAAATGACCAAGACGTGCTACTGACCTGGGCCCCAAGGCGAAGGCAACTAGATTCCATTTTATGTAGGCCCCTTGGTTAAGGCGACTAAAAGACTCCATTTTATCACCCATAGACATTCCTCGATATTCTTCCAATAACAGGTTAATTACCCCTAGACGGGAAGGAGTTTTGCCTAAGATTATAGTTGACCCATGAAATGGGAGGCATTTGCAGTTTCCTGAGTATAGGTATTTGCAGGTATTTGTGCCATCGGTGAATAATGCTAATTTTGACTTCTGTAGTCTCTGTCACTCCCACTATTGTACTGGTCCCCTGAGGGGAGGGGGCAAAAGGAGGAGGGGGTTTCTGTCTTTAAAATGGGATGAGCAAGGAGAATCGGGGCTGTTGATCTGAGGGGAAACTATGCCCTCCGCAGCCCGCCGGCGAAATAAAGTGCTCCTTTACAATTCGGCCGTGCGTCTCTGGTTATCTCGCCGTCAGGTTACGACACTGCCAGGTGGGACTTGGCCAAGCAAGATGGATGGGAGTGTGCCCCCTATAGCAATGACGGCTGCCTTTCACTGACTGCGGGCTGTGGGCCCAGCCCTGTGATAGGCAGGGACATACGTCAGCTCCCCCCGGCTCAGCAGCGTCATACCCATTCTACAGATCAGAAAACCTCCGTTTGCCCAAGGCCACAAGACAAAAGGGGCAGCAGAGACAAGATTTTTTTTTTTAATCCTCACCTGAGGATGTTTTCATTGATTTTTTTTTCAGATAGAGTGGGAGGGAGGATGGGAAGGAGGGAGAGAAACATTGATGTGAGAGAGACACACAGATCAGTTGGTTGCCTCCCTCATGACCCGGACTGGGGCCGGGGATCAAACCCGCAACTGAGATCCGTGCCCTCGACTGAGAATCAAACCCATGACTCTTTGGTCTGTGGGCCGACACAGAGCCAAGATGGGAACAGGGGTCTATCGGATGGAAAAGTCTGTGCTCTTAGCCAGAACGGAGCTCAGGTAGGTTCCCAGTGGCCTTGGACGTCCCACGGTCTCCAGCCCGAGTTGGACTTGCTCAGCCGTTTGCAGTCACGCCAGGCAAGGCTGAGGAGCCCGCAGTCCCCGCATCTGCCACGAGCATCTTCCCTGGAGCCGCCTCAGCTGCAGCGTCAGTGACTGCAGTGCCCGGTGCCCCTCCTCCCTCTCATGTCTCCCATCCCCGCAAGTTCCCGGCTCCACCCACCATGCCGTGGGAGAGGCAGAGAGGACCACTGATCTTGTGGGATCCCCGGTCTTCGTGTGTGACAAGGAGTGGATGTGTTGGTGAGCTGGCTCCTCCTGGCCGAGGCCACGCAGGGCCTTGTCCTGTCTGCAGGAGCCCTGAGGCTAATGCACAGCCTTGCAGGGTCAGTCCCCAATTCCAGAAGCCAGCTCCCTGGGGAGTCTGGTGGCAGGCACTGAGCCCTAGTCCTGAGCACAGGCCACGGCGTCTGAGCTGGTACCCCCTGAGGCAGATGAGAGGAGGACACTGTGCCTCTCACCCCTGTCCCCCCAAAGTCACTGGAATGCTGCCCTCCTTGGGGACCACTGTCCTGTGCTTCCGTAGAGGGCTCCTGAGCCAGCAAACCTGAGCTGCTCCTAATACCCTGCGCTGACACCGGGGGTGCCGTGGCCTGGGGAGTCTACGTGGCAGGTCATCAAGAACTCACTCCAGGTCTCCTCTGCACTGTGGTTTGGGGGTGTCCCACCTGTCTGGAATGGCCCCCTTGGTGTCGTTAGGACAAAGCCACTCTGAAGGATGACCGGCTGTGCTCCGGGCTCCCCGCCCTCCACTCCAGCAGGGGGCAGCTGTCTGCAGGGGCGGTGGGAGGAGCGGAGACAGAAATGCGTGATGGGTTTTAGTCGACAAAGGGACTTCCACGATGGTTGCAGTGGGGCTCCGAGCTGAGGACAATGGGTGACAAGTTCCTGCATGTGAAGAGAGGGGCTTGTGCTGGACATTCCCCAATAGACCCCTCTCCTGCCATTCTTCCCACCTGTCCTGCCAGGCTGACTTCCACGGATGGCATGAGCTGGCCTCCCTTGACCTCAGGCTTCGGGCTGAATTCAGCCAGTGGGAGGTGCCCACGGAGGTCCCAGTGCAGGAGGAGAGAGGCCAGGGTCTTTATAGGGTCCTACGGTAGGCCTTCTTTAATGTTTTGAGGATTATCATACTGTTTCCCATAATGGTTGTCCCATTCCACATTCCCACCTACAGTGCACAAGGGTTGCCTTTCCTCCCCACCCTCACCAGCACTTGTTATCTCTTGTCTTTTTGATAACGGCCACCCTAACAGGTGCGTGGTGACGGCTCACGGTGGTTCTGATCTGCATTTCCCTGATGATTTGCTGTACCTATTGGCCGTGTATATGTCTTCTTTGGGAAAATGTCGATCGAGGTCCTTTGCTCGTTTTAAAAACTGGGTTATTTGCTCTTTTGCTGTTGAGCTGTGCACTTGAAAGCTGCTGAGAGCTCGCAAGCATTCTCACCACATGCTCGCACACAATGTGAGGCGATGCCTGTGTGAATCCCCTTGACCTTGGGACCCATTCTGCAATGCACTTGCGTGTGTCATCCTCAAGTACACTTACACAGATACAATTAAAATGGTCAGAAGGGGGAGGTTGCAGGATCTGCCTCCCGTGGGTGGGCAGGGGTATGGGGTCGAGAGGGCAGGGTGAGAGAGCAGCTTTGAAAGGCAGCAGTGAGGGAAAAGGCTATTTTCTGATTTCACGCCCCCTCCCCCAGTCCAGCCATTTACATCTTCGGGATTCTGCAGGACTAGAGACTAAATAAAACTATAAAAGCAAGGTAGTTCTCCAACACAGCTTGCAGAGAGCTGGTGGTGATGTTAATACAAAGTTGAAGGCAAAGCCACAGGTCCACCGCCCGCACCTCAGGCCACACCTGAGGACAGATGGTAGACGGGCTCCCTGTCCGTGCCCACAGCTCTCACAGCTCCTGCCAAGTGGGGCTGCGTGGGCACCCAAGTCAGTGTGTGCCTTGGGCAGGGAAGAGAAGGACTTGCCTCTGGGAGCTCACAATCCATAGCACAGTGTTGACCGTTCTCGAGTTAACTCGTGGAGAAGTTTCTCGGTTTGTTGATATTAATGGGACAAACGAAAAAATCACATTGGAGGGATTACTGGTCAACGGACCCTTCGGTTGAAGCTCCAGTATTTCCTAAAACTATGAGCAGAATGAGGTTCGAGCAAATTCTTACATTTTTCCATGTTAGTGATAATTCACAAAACACATCTGATGAAGACAGACTGTATAAAAGTAGGCCTCTTTCGGATTACTTTCTTCCAAAATGTCAGTCTTTGTGTGGACCTAAGCAGGAGTTATCCCTAGATGAACGAGCAGCGAAACCAGGTATATTTGCAAACATGTTGCAAATTACACGTAGGTGATTGCTACAGTACACCACACCAAAGAAATCGCTACAATATATAATATGTGTAACATATGATAAGTAGCAGATATGTACACAGTTTCATTTACATTCATTATGTATAAATAAAGCATCCTGAAATTTATTTAGATTGTTTCACTTTCATACGCAATTACGAAGAAATAGCCGGTGACATGAGATAACTTGTGCGTAAAATTGCCGGTCAACCATGTGAGAGGGATACTTGATCATATCTGTTCCTTGATGGCTTTGAAATCATTTCCTTTGTCTCCTTGAGGTAGTCAGCTCCTGAACAGAGTCCTCAGCAGGTCATCCCTCACACGCTTCCGGGGCCCCTGCCACAGGCCAGGTCCTGCTCTGGCCACCGGGGCCACGGAAATGTCCTGAGTCACACACACAGCGCCTCGCCCGGTGGAGCTCACGGCAGGCACACAGTGAAACCCTGACTGCACAGAGATGACGGACACAGAGCAGACCCCTCCTGGGGTGTGCAGTGTCTCTGCGAGGCCTTGGATTGCTCTGGGCTGGCTTCGTTCGCCTTCCTCGCTGTGACTGTCGAAACAGCTCTCAAACGCCTGCTCTGTACCGGGTGTGGGGGAAACAGCAGTGAATGGGACCAAGCCTCGCCTTCGGAGAACTTGATTCCTGGCGAGAGAGGAGGGTACGTCGACCATGAAGGGCGATCGCAGGTTCTGGGTGCCCCGCTGGGAGCGAGCTGGGGTGCAGCGGAGGCTGGAGAGCACCGGTGGATCTGCCTGGGTGTGGGGAGGCCCTGGACGGCTCTCTCTGAGACGGGGAGGAGGGCGCTGCAGGTGGACGGAGCAGCTTGGGAACTTCCCGGAGCTTGCTGGGGGAAGTGAGGGGCCGGGCCGCGGATACTGGGCCGTCGGTGGTGGCCAGATCCTGCCGGTCGTACAGGGTTAGACGTTACTCTGTGGGGAAGGCCTACCGGTCTTTGTTTAGGGCAGCATGGTGTCAAAGCCGCTCTCCGGAAACACGCTCCTGGGGCCGCGCGGAGCGTGGGTTAGCAAGCAGGCCCGAAGGTGCAGAGGGGCCAGGAGGCTGTGGAGACGACGCAGAGACAGGGTGCAAGTCCGGAGCTCGGGAGCACTGCCCGGCACTAACAGCCGAGCTGGGAGACATGGAGAGGGAGGCCTGAGGAGAGGCCCCAGGGCTCTGGCCCGGCTGAGGGGTTGGTGCACAGGTGAGGAGGCCTCGTTCCACCTGGCCTCGATCTGGCCACATTCCTGCCCCAGAGCCCAGGAGAAGGTGGGATAGCACTCTGCTCAGAATCAGCCGGGCGGGGGCCCCTTGGCCCAGGGTGGGCGTCATGTCCCCAGCCAGGACCCAGACAGGCGCCTGCCTGGCTGAGCTCAGATTCCGAGCCCGAGGCTGCAGCGGGGACCTGGAAACCACATTTCCCTCTTTGAAAGCTGCTTTTGCAAACAGAGTATTCTTAATCGAGACGAGACGACCTCTAGGTCCGTGTGTCACGTACAGGGTTCAAGGCTCCCCATGGTGACATTCTAATAGCCGGGGGCCTGGGGAGGAGGCAAATCACCTTCACCTGCCCTGCAGCGGGGGATTCTCCTCTGTCAGCAGTGATGGGCTGTCACCCTCTGTCTCCCACTGTTCTTCTGGCCCCTGCTTGTCCCAGTCGGACCCCTTTGGGTACTCACGCTTTCTCTCCAGTTCTCTCTTCCTCTGGTGGCACTCTGACTGGCTAGTGATCTTTGTATGACGGTATGGGGCTCATTCGGCTGTTCCGTCAAAGGGAAATTGAATCTAGAGTTTTAGTCTCGCAGTTGGGAGAAATAGTCAAATGAATCGAGTGGGAAAAAAAGCCGGGGAGTCCCGCTCAGTGGTTTGTCGCCCTGCCGGCAAGATTAAGTCACCAGAGAGGGCTCAGCCAGGGCAGACCTTGGAAAGAAAGGGAAGGAGATAAAGAATGGGGCTGGAGGAGCAAGGGAGGGGAAGGTGGATGTGGGGTGGGCCGACTGCCTGTCTGGGGACCCCCTTGTTTACCCCCAAAGGTGGACCTCGCTGTGTTCCAGATGGACAGATGGACAGATGGACAGGGAGGAGTTTCTGTGGGAGGACATCTATGCAAACATTGGCTTTTCCCTGCTCCTGGGCCCTTAAACACTGTCTGAGTTAACATCTTCCTTCTCTGCCTTCTGCTGAATGACTCTGAGCCCCGTGGGATGGCGGTGTTCCTGCTGGGCACCCCAGCTCGGGTGACGAGGCGCCTCCCTGGGCCACAGAGGGCCAGGTGTGTACCAGAGCCTGGCGTGCGATGTCACCATGACTGTGCCTCCTTTCCGTTTGGCCGGGGTGGGCTCCTGGAGCCTGGGCTGCAATAGTGACGGATAAGGACCAGCCGGGGTGTCTGTCACCTGGATATAAGGGGATCTGCTCTCAGGAATTCTGAAAAATATTTTATAAAGTGGTTCTGCCGTCCAAGACACTCGAACCCGGCTTACATCTGCTTGGTCATTAATTCGATTTATTTTCTCAGCCAGCGTGATGCTCTCCGTCCTCGACCTCTGGAAATGCTCGCCGGGTCCACCCTGACTGGGGGTGCTCCCTCTCTCCCCTCGGTGTGCTTCGACCTCTCAGTAGCTCCTCTGCCCCGAGTCACGGGGCGTGGGCTCCCCGCACACCGAGAACACGACTAGTCATGTGGGTTTCCCTCGGAACACTGTGGTGCCTGGGTTGGAGTGTCTCCCGAACCCCAGCTTTCTATCCTCAAACGAGGACCGCCTCCTCTCAAGGGGAGCTTCCTCATGAATGGTTACCATGACGACAGGTCTCCCCTTGAGCTCAGAGGCATTCCTCCTGCCTCTCAGTCTCCAGGCAGGGGTCCTCCAGCCCAGACAGGAGCCCAGGACCTGAGCCACCTGCCCGCAGCCCCGGGCGGAAACGGAGCACCCCCCGCTGTTCCAGACCTCCAGCTCCCGCTTCTCGTCCTTGGCCTCTCCCTGGAAAAACAACATTTTCTTTCCCCCAAGAAAAAGGAAGACGCCCAAATTAAAAAGGAAAGAAATAAGTCAGAATAACCTTCCGTCTTAACTCAGGTCCTTTGACGGTTTCTCCCACCCCCACGGCCAGGCAGACACCTAAGGGCCCTTCTGCGGAAGATGTCGGCATCTGCTGTGAACGCAAGAGATGTGTCCTGAGCCTCTGTGTGACCGGGGCGTTTTCCTTGTCCAAGGAGAGTCCTGGTCCCCGCAGAGGGCCCTGGGCTGTGGTGGTCTCATGCCCTCACCTCCCGAGGGAGCAGGTTATACAGATTCGTGTCCCATCTCCAGCTCCCACCAGCAGGCCTCTGTTCCACAGACACTGTGATCGCAGGACTGGTTATTTGGTAATCGATCCGGTGCTCTGGATGCGCCCATCATCGAACCAGAGGACTTGCAAAGGCCAAGGAGCAGGTGCGCTCCGCTGAGTGTCAGGGGAGGGGCCTGTTGAATCCCAGGCACACCCTACCTTGATAAGGGGAGAAGAAAGCCTGTCACGATTCTCTGTGGGAGCTGCCAGCGCCCTGGGCCCGCCCGCCTCCGCGGACCAGCAGGTGGCATCCCAGGAGCCGGAGCGGCGGGCGGTCTGCCTCTGGTCTGCATTCCTGACGTGCAGGGTGTTGGTGGCTGGGTGAGGACCAACCGTCCCAGGAACAGCAGGCTCGTGACCACCACAGCTCTGACGGGGCCCTGGTGTGGCTTCATCGTCCGGTCGTTTGAGCATCTCCTGCCTTCAGGCCCAACTGCACATAAAGTGGTCGGGAAGCTGGGTGTGGGGGCCAGCGAGTGGGGGGAGCTAGCTGGCTGTCCGCCTAGAGGTTTCTGGGGAAGGGGTTCACACAGCTCCCTGCAGTCCTGTGCCACAGCGCTGGGGCCCTCCCGAGATGCCTGAAGCTGCAGATTTAGCAAAAAAAAAACCCACCCCAAAAACCCAGATGGTCAGTGTGCTCCGAGCAGATGGCTTGGAGGTAGCAATGCCTGGGCAGGAGCCCATGCCGACCCCTCCTCACAGGGGACCATGTCCAGTGCCCCAGCCGCCTGGCCCTCAGGGCCCCCGAGCCCATTCGGGTCCTTGAGAAGCTCCCTCAGGAGACTTGCTCTGCGGTGAAGCTGGGCCTGCTGGGCAGGACCCACTCTCCCTTCCCACAGGGGCGGGGACCCCAGCTGGGGCTGTTGCACCAGTGGGACCAGTGAGGGGCACAGCTCCAAGAGCAGGGCCTGGACTGGGCATCAAAAGCTGGGGAGACATCAGGTGAGGTACCTGGGAGAGACCCATGCAGACAGACTCGGGGTCTGAAATCAGGAGTAGACCAGGAACACTGGCTGTGGGACTGAAGGACTTTGGACCTGAGGTCCCTGCGCCCTTCCTGCTGGCATCCAGAGCCCGGGGTGGGGTGGTGGGCGAGGCTGGGACCGCAGGTGACATCAGAGCCTTCAGCTACAGAGGGAAGAGGGGTGCTGAGGGAGGGGCAAGGAGCCACACAGGCCGTTTTGAGTCTGTGCCCAGGCTGAGAAAAAGCCCAATGAGCCAAGACCAGATTTAGGAAGGAACTGGTATATTGGGTTCACTCTCTGCAGCTTTGCTCTGCTTGGGAATGTGTGTAATTTTATAAGTAATGCATCAGTACATTCTCATACAAATTCAAAGAACACGAGTGGAACAAAAACCTCGTTATCTCTCTCCACCCCTCCCTGTCTCCTCCCTCGAAGGAGATCACTGTTATCGGTAGACACAGTGACAGGCATGTAAGTAGAAACAGATAGATCGATGCTAGAAAGGCGATAATAGATAGGTAGATAGATAAACGACAGGTAACTAGATGATAGATAAATGGATGTATATGGTTTGCCTTTCTCACTGGACAACCTTCCTTGGTGTGATTTCCACGCTAGCGCGGAGGGTCCACTCCGTTCTTTAATTGTTGCATGGTAAGTGGTACCAGAGTTCAACTGTAACTCTCTGCTTATAATATTTATTACACTGTTTTTCTTTTCTTTCTTTTTAAATCCTCACCTGAGGACATTTTTGCATTTATCTTTAGATAGAGTAGGAGGGAGAGAGGGAGGAAGAGAGAGAGAGAGAAACATTGATGTGAGAGAGACACATCAATTGGCCGCCTCCTGCACTCCCCCCACTGGGGATCAGGCCCACAACCTGGGCATGTGCCCTGACCGGGAATCGAGCCGGCGACCTCTTGGTGCAGGGTCGACGCTCAACCACTGAGCCTCACCGGCCGGGCTGCAATGCTCTCGTTAGCTTTCCGGTTCTTCCACCAGACTGGGTTCTTTCTAGGTCAGAACCGTCTTTTTCCTCGCGTCCTCAACGCAGGTCCTCAAATCGGTGTAACGAACGTCAGTGCGGAGGGGAAAATGGCCTCACTGTCTTTTCGTTTGCCCCATCCAGTGGTGGGCCTGTCTTCCCCCCTCTGTCCTGGGCTGGCCGGATGATCCACTTTGGCCAATAGAACGCAGCAAAAGTGACTCGGCCTGCGTTTCCTCCAGGCCCAGGCCTTGGGAGAGCTGGCAGCTTTCGGTCTGGCGTTTGCTGCCCTGCGGCCACCACATAAGGAAACGCAGGCCGGTCCCCTTGAGGGTAAGAGTGGAGACGGAGGTCGGGCCACCCCCCTTCCCAGCAATCCCACGATGCCTCCAGGCACAGGAGGCAGGTCCCGGGAGGAAGCTGGCCCCCAGGCAGCCCCCTGAGGCCCCGGGCAGAGGCCCTGGAGGGAGCTGGCTCAGGAAGGCGCCCGAGCTCTGACGCTGTGACCACAGGTGGAGCGGAGAGGAAAGGGAACAGCGCCTAAGGCAGCGTCCACGGGGCTGGAGGAGGGCGTTTTGAAGCAGGTGGAGGGTCCGCGTGATCGGTGAACACGGGTGTGACTCCGCCGTCCACTGTGAGCTGAGACACCAGGGACGCGGGTGCAGTGAAGATGTTTCAGTCAAGAAGCAGCAGCGGGCAGCTTGCCACCCCCGAAGGAGGGCAGTGTAACGTGGAGAGAGGCCCGGGCACAGCAACACGCCCACTTGCTTGCTTCCTACGAAGGAAAACATTCCCCAATCTGGAGAAAGCAGGAAAAACAGCCGAGAGAACTGCACCCGCGGTAGGAGGCAGAAAGAAGTGAGCTTGCTTGCTGGTATGTGTTGGGGATTTTTGATTCCCGGGCCGAGTGATTTCTCCCAGTGCTCAGAAGAGCGGCACACAGGGCTGCCCGTCATCTCAGGGCCGGCCCATCCACCTGCTGCCTGGGCGTGCTGACCCAGGGCAGCCTCCTACCACCGCCTGCCCTCGTCCCCCTGGGATCATCGGCTCTAAGGGTGGGGACGGAGGACGTATGTGTATTTGGCCAATGCAAGCATACGACTCACTAGCACCTTTGTAAACAATGTATCCACGTCTCTCTTAGAACCTTCCTGAGAATTCCAGGTGGGAGATGTTACTGATACCTCTCCCTTAGCGTGAAGACCCCTCGGGCCTGGAGAGGAGGGGACCCCGGGTACCCGGCCAGTGGCAGAGCCTGGTTTGAACACGGGCAACCTCACTCCTGAATTCACGCCTATAACTCCTCGGCTATGAAGACACGTAAAGATTTCGAACAAGGTCTACAGGTAGCCTCCTTCACACTTACTTGTGCGAACTGGAGCCCGGCTGGTGTGGCTCCGTGGGTGAGCGTGACCCATGCACCAAGAGGTCGCCGGTTCGATCCCGGTCAGGGCACATGCCCAGGTTGTGGGCCCGATCGCCTGTGAGGGGCATGCAGGAGGCGGCCACTCGATGTTCTCTCTCATCGATGTTTCTCTCTCTCTCTCCCTCTCCCTTCCTGTCTCTCGAAAATCAATAAAAAAAAAACAGAAAAGAACCCTGGGTAACAGAAGAGGACGATGGTGTCTCTAACTTCAAAATGGGACAGAAATGAGGTCCAGGAGACCCCTGTTGTTGGAAAAGCCCTAGCTCTGATGATTAACTAGACGGTTGTGAACACGTAGGGACACGGTGACACCAGGACACAACAGGGGCCAAACATGGGCCGAGCCAAAGTGATCTTGTTGATTTGCTGAGAGTGTGGCTGGGCAGAGATCAAACACCTGATGAACATCACCCCAAATCTACTCCCCCGGTGCCTGACTCAGTCGGAGGAGGCCTAAGGGAACCGAGCCAGTCAGGTTCGAAGACAGACTTGCTTAGAGCTTTGCTGAGATAGGACCCAGGGTCTTTCTCCCTGGCTGGAATCGGAGAAGTGTGTTCCCCAGCTACTCTGGCAGCCACCTTCTGAGCACGGAGAGAACCGGACTTAAGAAGCAGGTGCTGTGGACGGTGTACGGACGGCTAGAATCTGAGCCTCTGCGGAGCTCACGGAGCTGCTGAGTCGACCGACCCTCTGTCTCTGGGATTCTCGTTAGACCATGCGTTTCCTTATTTCCAAGACCAGTTTAATTTAGGGTTTTTGTGACCTGCAGGGAAAAAATATCCTAACTGACATAAAGAGAATGCCTTACATCTCCTGAACGTCAATTTCAGAAGGTTAGGTGACGGCAATTTCATCCTCATGGGGAAAAGGAAGAAACAAGGGCGAAGTAAGCATCATCACGGTTCACAGCCAGGGATCTAAAGTGGACCGGAGGCCAGGCAGGTGTGCCTGCAGAAGGGTGATCGTCTGTGCCTTTAAAAGCTCCAGCCCTGACTGGTGTGGCTCAGTGGTTGAGCATCGTCCCAAGCATCGAAAGGTTGCCGGTTCGATTCCCAGTCAGAGCACATACCTAGGTTGTGGGTTCGATCTCTGGTTGGTTGCGTAGGGGAGGAAACTGATCGATGTTTCTCACTCTTATTGATGTTTCTCTCTCTCCCTCCATCTCTCTCTCTAAAACACATATCCTTGGGTGAGGATTAAAGAAATATATAATAGTCTGGCCGGTGTGGCTCAGTGGTTGAGCGTTGACCCTGCACCAAGAGGTCAGCGGTCCGATTCCTGGTCAGGGCACATGCCCAGGTTGTGGGCCTGATCCCCAGTGGGGGGCATGCAGGAGGCAGCCAATCGATGTTCTCTCTCAGTGATGTTTCTATTTCTCTCTCCCTCTCCCTTCTTCTTGCCCTGAAATCAATAAAGGAAAAAAAATTAAAAAAAGAATTGTATAATAAAAAATAAAATGGGGGGATTAAAATGGCTGCGGGGTAACGGGAGGCTGAGTGCCCTTGCTCCCGCCACGGACTGGATTCACGGCTAAAATACTGCGCCATCAGCTTGAAAACACCAGAGAAGTGTAGCCGATGGGACCTACTTTCTCCAAGGAGCACAGAGACTGGTAAGAGAGGGGGAGTCGTGGGAAGGGGGAGCCCCCACGGGCGGAGCTGGTGCTCAGCTGAGAGGCCCAGGTGGTACCGGCTGCAAAGCGCCCTCCCCGTGGGAGTGTGGGCTCACCTCCACACGCAGGGATCCCGAACCCTGGGCAGCAGAGCCTGGAAGGAGAGCTTGTGCATGGAGCAGAGGGACCCAGGGGCTCAGTCAGCCTGGGAGGCAGGTCCGCAGCTTCTCAGTGACACACTGAGCCCAGTGATGGTGGCAGCCCGTGGGAGAGGCCCTGGGTCTGACTCCTGAAGGGCTGTGCTGCACTGTGTGGCTCCCGGACAGGAAGGGGCCTGAGGGCTGCACCCAGCAGCGACTCTGAGGGGCCCCATGCCTTCCTGAAAGGCACTGAGCAGGGCCCCCGACAGCAACCGGGCTGTGTGGCGTGGGGAAGGGGAAGGATCCTCCCACCGAGTGGGGGCCGGGACCCCTCACCCCACCTGGGAACCTGCAGGGACTGCCCGTCCTGAGGTGCCGGTGGCAGAGCTGAGCGGGGATTTGGGGCCCGCACTGAGGAGAGCTGGGAGTGTGAGCCCCAAATCCTCACTGCAGCTGAGTAGGGACTCTCAGCCCAGCTCTCCCGAGAACAGCGGTGCGGACAGAGGGGGGCCGACTTTGTAATCCTCCTGCCTGGACTGTGGAGGGGGTGCCGGGATTTTTGTTTGTTTTATTCCTGGATGGCACCCCAGGGCATCGCCAGGACAACTTGTGCTGGGGACAGAGCTGGGCTTTGTGATGGCATTGTGGGGGAGCTGAACTGGATGCCTTGTGAGTTCAGCCAGCCAGTCTCCCCCTTCTGCAGATTGGGAACACACCCCCCCAACAGGACACGGTGTGGACCAGCTCTCTGAATCCCTGATACCCCTGCTGGGTGCAGTGCAATGGGGGTCGGGAGAACAGCTCAGAGCAGGTCATTCCAAGAGTAAGACCCTCAGAGGGTACTGTCTGGGACCAGGAGGAAAGGCTTAGCCCCTCCTGAGGGCTGGGCAGGCAACATGCTCCCCAGAGTCTCTTCTGGTCAATCCCACTGAGCCCTGAGCAGCTGAAACTCCTGCAGAAGAGGCGGCAGGCAGTGTCCACCCTGAACCCGCACCAGGCCACCTTACGGGAGCTAGGGTGCAGTATGTGGTAGAGACAGGAGTTTGGCTTTGAAGCAGAGATTAATTTCCGCTCATTGAGGGCCGGACGCGTAATCTCTAAGTAGGGGTCCCAGGAGCCCTACGCCAGCCTGGCTCCACCCTAAAGACTGTCTTCAGAAGACACTGGAGGAAGGCCAGGCAACCTCGGGGGGGGTGGGGGGGAGTAGCTGGCAGGTAGACGTGCTCCTCGGAGAGCCTCAGACGGAGCAGAGACAGAACAGGACGCCAAGACCAAACCTGGACAGCGCCTGACATTGGCTGACACAAAGGTACCTCCCGGGAAGCCTGCATTCAGCATACAGACAGAGCCTCAGACCATGGCAGCTGCCAGGACAACCTTCACTTGGCTGGCTTTAAAAAAAAATATTTCTGTTTCGTTCTTTTTTTAATATTCTCTATATTTTTTTCTGCTTTAATATGATTGTTATTGTTAAGATTTTTGCTCCTTTCTCTCTTGTTTTATTCATATCAATTATTGGCTTTCTGCCTTTTCTTACTCTGTCTCCCCCTTTTTCTTTTCTATTCTTTCTTTTTCTCTGCCTTTCTCTCTCTTCTCTTTTCCTTTGCATAACTTTTTTCTTTGTCTTCTTGTATTTTTTTTTACTGTTTTTCTTTTCCTACTCTTTATTCTTATTTTTCCTCTCCCTTCTTGCCTTTCAGAATATTTTTTCTGCCCCTTTTCTCTTCCAGTATCCTCTCTATTTTTAATTTTCCTATTAGCAATATTATCTTTCTCTCTTTTCTGTTTATAATCTGTGCCTGCTTTTCTGTTTCCCAATTCTCTTTCCTTTTATGGTTGTTTTTGCTGTTATTGTGGGGCTCTTTGGTGCGTTCCTGTTTGCTTGGTTTTGTTGAGCTCTGTCAGCACCTGAACAACAGCTCACACACGTGGTGGTGTCCGAGCCTTGGTGAGGATCCTGAGAGGACAGCCCACCCAGGAAAGGGACAAACGACAATCGAGACCCAGCTGCAACAGGAGAGCCCATACAAACCACAGAAGGTCACTCCCAGAGCACACAGCTCAGCAGTGCCAGACCACACCACAGGGTCCCACAGGGCATTTACTCTAAAGCCCACCCCAGAAGACAGGGAGTCATAGCAAGTATATCCAATATATAAACACAAACACAAAGCGACAACTAAAATGGGGAGACAAAGAAACATCCCCTAAATTAAAGAAAAGGAGAAATCACCAGAAGAAGATCTAAATGAGGTGGAGGTAAGCAAAGTATCAGACATAGAGAGTTCAGAGTATGGTTATAAAGATGCTCAAGGAACAAATGAAAACTACAAGGAACTTAGAGAGAACTACTAGGAACTTAGTGGAAGCTCCATCAGCATGGAAAAAGTATAGAAAATATGAATAAGAACTAGAAAATATGAAGAACACTGTATCTGACATCAAGAATACACTGGAAGGAATTAAAAGCAGGCTCCATGAAGCAGAGGATTGCATAAGTGAATTAGAAGACAAGGTAAAAAACAAACAAACAAACAACAATCACAGCTGCAAAAAGAAAAAAAAATACTTAACAAGCATGAGGACCATTTAAGGAAACTTTGGGATAATACGAAACAGAACAACATCCGCATCACAGGGCCACCAGAGGGAGAAGAAAGTGAACAAAGGATAGAGAACCTGTTTGAAGAAATAATGACAGAAAACTTCCTAAGCTGGTGAAGGAAAAAGCCACACAAGTTCGGGAAGCACAGAGGGTACCAGTCAAGATGAACCCAAAGAGACCCACTCTGAGACACATCATAGTTAAAATGACAGACGTTAAAGAAAAAGAGAGATTCTCAAGGGCAGCAAGAGACAGTCAGTGATCTACAAGGGAGCTCCCATAAGGCTGTCAGTTGATTTCTCAACAAAAACACCACAGGGCAGAAGGGAATGGCATGATGTATTTAAAGTAATGTAAAGCAAGAATCTAAGACAAAGACTATTTTATCCAGCAAGGCTATCATTCAAAATTGAAGGTGAAATCAAGAGCTTCCAGACCCCCCCCCCCAAAAAAAAATTACTAAAGGAGTGAATTGCCACCAAAGCTGCAATACAAGAAATGTTAAAGGGACTGCTGTAAGAAGAGAAAATATAAAGGGGAACATAGACATAAAGAATAAAAATGACAATAAATAAGTACCTATCAATAACAAGTTCAAATGTAAATGGATTAAATGCTCCAATCAGAAGACATAGAGTACAAGGGACCCACCTCAAAACACAAGACTCACACAAGATGAAAGTGAAGTGATGGAAAAAAATTTTCCATGCAAATGAAAATAAAAAAAGCAGGGGTAGCAATTCTTATATCTGACAAAATAGACTTCAAAGGAAAGGCCATAACAAGGGACAAATAAGGCCACTACATAATATTAAAGGGAATGATCCAACAAGAGGATATAACATTAATAAACATATATGCACCTAATTTAGGAGCACCTGAATATATTAAAAAGCTCCTAGAGGACTTTCAGGGAGAGATGGACAACAATACAGTCATAGTAGGGGAATTTAACACCCCACTGACATCACCGGATAGATCTTCCAGACAATAAATCAACAAGGAAATAGCGACCTTAAATGACACACTAGATCAGATGGCTTTAATTGACATTTACAAAACATTTCACCAGAGAGCTGCAGAAAATACATTCTTCTCGAGTGCACATGAGACATTCTCAGAGACAGACCACATGTTAGGACACAAACTAAGTCTCTACAAGTTCAAGAAGATTGAAATCATATCAAGCATCTTCTCGAATCACAGTGACATGAAACTAGAAATAAATTACAATAAAAACACTCAAAAACATTCAAACACATGGAGGCTAAAAAGCATGTTATTAAACAATGAATGGATTACCAATGAAATCAAGGAAGAAATAAAAACTTCAGGGAAACAAACGAAAATGAACACAAAATAACCCCAAATCTATGGCACACAGCAAAAGCAGTCCTGAAAGGGAATTTCAAAGCACTACAGGCCTACTTCAAGAAACAAGAAAAATCTCTAATACACTATCTAACTCTACAACTAAAATAATTAGAAAAAGAACACCAAGAAAATCCCAGAATAAGTAGGAAGGAAGGAAGTAATAAAGATCAGAGCAGAAATAAATGACATAGAGACTAATAAAAACAATACAAAAGATCAGTGAAACAAAGAGCTGGTTCTTGAAAAGATAAACAAAGTTGATGAACCTTTAGCCAGACTCATCAAGAAACGAAGAGAGAGGACCCAAACAAGCAAAATCAGAAATGAAAGAGGTGAAGTAACAACTGACACCACAGAAATCCAAAGGACTGTAAGAAAATACTATGAACAACTATATGCTAACACATTGGACAACCTGGGAGAAATGGACAAAATTCCTACAAACATACAATCTTCCAAAACTCAATCAGGAAGATTCAGAAAACCGGAACAGACCAATAACAACTAATGAAATTGAAACAGTAATAAAAAACTCCCAGCAAACAAAGGTCTGGGACAAGATGGCTTTACAGGGAAATTTTATCAAACATTCTAGGAAGTATTAACACCTATCATCCTCAAACAATTCCAAAATATTCAAGAGGAAGAAGACTTTTAAGCTCTTTTTAAGAGGCCCACATTATTTTAATTCCAAAGCCAGATGAACACACTACAAAGAAAGAAAATTATTGTCCAATATCCGTGATGAACATAGATGCCAAAATTCCTCAACAAAACATTAACAAATAGGATCCAGCAATACATTAAAAAGATCATACACCATAACCAAATGGGACTTATTCCAGGGATGCAAGGCTAGTACAATATTCACAAATCAATAAATGAGATACATTGCATTAACAAAACGAAGGGCAAAAATTACATGAATATATCAATATAAGCAGAAAAAACATTAGATAAAATTCAGCAACCACTTTTGATAAAAATGATAAGCAAAGTGGGAATAGAGGGATCATACCTCAAAATAATAAAGGCCATATATGACGAACCTACAGCCAACATCATACTCAATGGGCAAAAATTAAAAGTGTTTCCCTTAAGAATAGGAACAAGACAGGGATGTCCACTTTCACCACTCTTATTCAACACAGTACTGGAAGTCTTAGCCACAGTGATCAGACAAGAAGAAAAATAAAAGTCATCAAAATTGGAAAGGAGGAAGTGAAACTGTCATTATTCACAGATGACATGATATTGTACATAGAAAACCCTACTGAATCCACCAAAAAGCTATGAGAGTTGATAAATAAATTCAGCAAAATAGAGGATACAAAATTAATATCCAGAAATTGGTGGCATTTTTATACACCAATAATGATCTCTCTGAAAGAGACACTGAAAAAATACTTCCATTTACCATTGCAACAAAAAATAAGATGCCTAGGAATCAACTTAACCAAGGAAGTGAAAGACCTGTACTCAGAAAACTACAGGATGTTGAAAAAAGAGACAGAGGAAGATATAAACAAGTGGACGCATATACTGTGTTCATGGATTGGAAGAATTAATATCATTAAAATGTTCGTACTACCCAAAGCAATCTATAGATTGAATGAAATCCCTATTAAAATACCAACAACATATTTCACAGATCTAGAACAAATACTCCCAAAATTTATATGGAACTAGAAAAGATCCCAAATAACTACAGCAATCTTGAGAAAGAAGAACAAAGTTGGAGGGATCACAATACCGGATATCGGGTTATACTACAAAGCCACTGTAATCAAAACAGCCTGGTACTGGCACAAGAACAGGCATATAGCTCAATGGAACAGAACAGAGAACCCAGAAATTGACCCAAGTCATTATGCGCAATTAATATTTGACAAAGGAGGCAAGAGCATACAATGGAGAAAAGACAGTGTTTTAAAAATGGTGTTGGGAAAACTGGACAGGTACATGCAAAAAAATGAAACTAGACCACCAACTGACACCATACACAAGAATACACTCAAAATAGATAAGTGAATTAAATGTAAGTCATGGAAACATAGAAAGCCTAGAAGAAAACGTAGGCAGTAAAATCTCAGACATCACATGTGGCAGAATTTTTGCCGATACATCACTAGGGCAAGAGAAACAAAGGAAAAAAGTAAACACATGGGACTACATCACACTGGAAAGCTTCTGCACAGCAAAAGAAATGAGCATCAAAATGAAAAGGGATCCCACTGTATGCGAGAACACATTTGCCAATGATACATATGATAAGGGGTTAATTTCCAAAATATATAAAGTACTCATACAACTCAACAAAAGGAAGACAAACACTCCAATTAAAAAATGGGCAGAGGACCTGAATAGACATTTCTCCAAAGAGGACATACAAATGGCCAAGAGATCTGTAAAAATGGTCAGTGTCACTAATCATCAGAGAGATGCAAATTAAAACAACTATGAGGTATCACCTCATACCTGCCACAATGGCCGCCATCAATGAATGATCAAACAGTATGTGCTGGTGAGGGTGTGGAGAAAAGGGGACACTAGTACACTGCAGACTGGTGCAGCCACTATGGAAAACAATATGGTGTTTCCTCAAAAAATTAAAAATGGAACTGCCATTTGACCCAGTGGTCCCACCTCTAGGAATATGTCCTAAGAAGCCTGAAACACCAACGAGAGAGAATATATGTATCCCTATGTTCATAGCAGCACTATTTACAATCGCTAAGATCTGGAAACAGCCCAGGTGCCCATCAGTCGATGAGTGGATAAAAAAGCTGTGGTACATGTACACAATGGAATACTATGCAGCTGTAAAAAAAGAAGGAACTCTTACCCTCGGAGACGGCATGGAGGGACCTGGAGATGATTATGCTAAGCAAAATAAGCCAGTCAGAGAAAGACAAGTAATACATGATCTCACCTTTTCGTGGAATCTAATGAACAAGATAAACTGATGAACAAAATAAATGCACAAGCATGGAACAGACTGAGGAATCTCAGAGGGAAGGGGGTGGTGAGAAGAGATTAACCAAACAATTTATTACATATGCACGCATGCATGACTCATGGATACAGACAATAGTGTGGTGGAAGCCAGGGAGGGGGGTGGGGAGGGGTGGGAGCAGGTCGGAGGAGATCAATGGCGTCATAAAGGGAAGATATCTGTATTACTTTCAACAACAAAAATAAATTAAAAAAAATAATAATAATGAAAGGAGCTCCAGGCCGGCGGGATTATTCTTCTGGAATTCACTTGGACACGGCCTTAAATACCTCACATGCAGATTCCTACGCCTAGTGCATGTCTGGAACTCCAGACTTGGTAGAGACTCTCTTCAGCTTCTGAATTCCCAGGCCCGATGCCAGAGCCTGGCACTCTCGCTTCCTGGACGGACGTGACGTTTACCGATGTTGGCATATCTCCCTTGACTTTATCCCGTTCGACTCGATTGGGATTGACCATCACCCTCTACTTCTTTCAAAGTGAACCCTTGCAGTCTGGCCGGTGTGGCTCAGTGGTTGAGCATCGACCCATGCACCAAGAGGTCACCAGTTCGATTCCCGGTCAGGGCACATGCCCAGGTTGTGGGCCCGATCCCCACTGAGGGGCATGCAGGAGGCGGCCAGTCGAAGTTCTCTCTCATTGATGTTTCTTTCTCTCTCTCCCTCTCTCTCTGAAATCAATAGAGAAAAACAAATTAAAAAACAAAACAAAAAATCCCAACGTGAACCCCTGCAGATCAGTTTCAATGCAAACATGTGGCTGTAGCTGGCATTCGACACTTGAACCAGACATGTCTTCATAGATTGGTGTCCCCTGATAGGTGGTCTCTAGGGATGGTGCAGGATTCGGCTCTGCATCCTGGCCTGGCTTTGATCAACTCTTGGCATAGAAAGTCGTCTCCAGTTTGCAAACACTTCAAAGCTTCAAGTCTAGCTGAAGTGCTGGCTGACAAACGACACTTTAAAATAATCCTCGCAGGAGATCAGACTGTGGTTATCAGAAGTGGAGGGTGGGGGAGACCTGGACGAGGTTGGTCAAAGTATCATTGTGCAGTCGGAAGACAAAGAAGTGCTCGCGATGTCACGTACAGCACGGTGACTGACCCCGCCGTGTGATGCGGAGGAAAGCTGCTAAGAGACCAGATCCTCAGGGTTCTTATCACGAGGAGAAAGTTTTCCTTTTTTATTCTTGCTTTTCTTTTTATTGTGTCTACATGCAAGGTATGTTAGCTAAACCCACTGTGGTAATTATTTCATAACATATGTAATCAAAGCATCATGCCATATGCCTTAAAAGTATACAGTGATGCATGTCAATTATTTCTTTAAAAAAAATTTTTTTTTCTTTTTTGATTTTAGAGAGAAAGGAACGGAGAAGGACAGAGAGATAGAAACATCGATGAGAGAGAATATCAACTGGCTGCCTCCTGCATGCCCCCCACTGGGGACCTGGCCCACAACCTGGGCATGTGCCCTGACCGGGAATCGAACCGGCGACCTCTTGGTGCATGGGTCGACACTTAACCACTGAGCCACACCGGCCGGGCTAAATTATAGTTCTTATTACTAATAATTACAGTCAGACGGGGTTCCCAGTAGGTTCCCAGGTTCCCCGTCATCGTGGGGTCCAGCAGAAGCCGTGCATCAAGGCATCAGGAATGTTAGACAGGATCTGATGCCCTGGGCTGGAGGTTTAAATAGCTTATTTCTAAGACCGCCTAGAACTATAATTCTATGATTTTAAGTCATTGTGAGAGCCTAGACTTCCGGTCAGGTCAGCAGTCTACTCCTGGGATTGAATTTCCTTGCTGGCCCAAGGGCCGAGAAGTTTCACTGTGTGAATTACTGTTCAGCTATGTCATGTGTGGGCCTGTGCGCATCTGTGTGGTATGCAGATGCACAGGTGTGTGTGCACAGGTGTATATTTGCACATGTGGGAGTCCTTGTGAGCATGATTTTTTTTTCTTTATTGATTTCAGAGAGAGAGGAAGTGAGAGGGATAGAGAGATAGAAACATCGATGAGAGAGAACATTGATGAGAGAGAACATTGATTGGCCGCCTCCTGCATGCCCCCCACTGAGGATCGGGCCTACAACCTGGGCATGTGCCCAGACTGGGAATCAAACTGGCGACCTCTTGGTGCATGGGTCAACGCCCAACCCCTGAGCCACACCGGCCGGGCTGTGAGCATGATTCTGCACAGACTCATGCCCTACTGCAGAAAACACCCAGTTATCCATTTGACAGTGTAATTAAAGGGTCGATTCTGGCATAACCCATGGCATGTCAGCTCTCTGCCAAATTTATTCACAAGAGACACATGGCTCTGTTGATTTCTGGCAGATTTGTACTCGGAGGGAAAGCTTATCAATCGTCTTTAGCACTATCGATTCTTTCCAGCTGCCCAGGGTCAGACTCTAGGGCTGGGATTGGGTAGTTTGCGGTTAGGGCCCTAGCCTGGCTGGGGCTTTCGAAACCATTCTTCCAGCACCTGGAGTTTGGCTTTAGCCCCGTCCAGTGGATTTCTTTCTAGGCTTTTTGATCCCTTGAAGATGCTTTTTCTCGTCTCACCTGAGGCATCTGGGCCGATCTGTCACATCAGCCCCCTCCTGGAGGAAAAGCCTGTGACAGACACGTTGGTACTGAGCAGTCAGTACTTGAGGAGGCTCAGCCCGACCCGCAGGGTTCGCTCCCTCAGGAGCCCTGGTCTGACTGTGCTCTGTGGTCCGGCTGTGCTCTGCGGTCTGACTGTACTCTGTGGTCTGACAGTGCTCTGTGGTCTGACTGTGCTCTGTGCTCCAACAGTGCTCTGTGGTCTGATTGTGCTCTGTGCTCCAACAGTGCTCTGTGGTCCGACTGTGCTCTGTGGTCCGACTGTGCTCTGTGGTCTGACTCTGCTCTGTGGTCCGACTGTACTCTGTGGTTCGACTGTACTCTGTGGTCTGACAGTGCTCTGTGGTCTGACTGTGCTCTGTGCTCCAACAGTGCTCTGTGGTCTGATTGTGCTCTGTGCTCCAACAGTGCTCTGTGGTCTGACTGTGCTCTGTGGTCTGACAGTGCTCTGTGCTCCAACAGTGCTCTGTGGTCTGACTGTACTCTGTGGTCTGACAGTGCTCTGTGGTCCGGCTGTGCTCTGTGGTCTGACTGTGCTCTGTGCTCCAACAGTGCTCTGTGGTCCGACTGTACTCTGTGGTCTGACAGTGCTCTGTGGTCTGACTGTGCTCTGTGGTCTGACAGTGCTCTGTGGTCCGACTGTGCTCTGTGGTCCGACTGTGCTCTGTGGTCCGACTGTGCTGACCACCAGTGATGCAAGTGCTTGCAACTCAGCAGGAAAATAAGAGGCAAACAACTCAATAAGCATAAAAGGTGTTACAGTCACCGTGTGGAAGGGAGAGTGGGGACAGGGACCGGACTGAGTGAGCAATCCCAGCTCTGCAAGGACCCGTCTCCGTGTGTCTCTGCCTCTCCGAGGACAGGGGTAGGAGAGCTGGTCACGTGGGAACTAGGGTTCTATCTGGGAGAGGAGGCGTTCCTGGGGCTCTGCCGTGGGTCACTGTCTAATAAAAACTGTGTTCCCGAAAGCTTCCCCAGTCTGCTCTCAGATGGTGCCTTGGAGCAGCAAGTTAGAATGGTTACCATTGTCTTCATTTCGCAGATTCGGCCGGGAGAAGTCGTGTGACTAGCCTATCACCAGGTGGAATGTTCCAGAGCCAGGCCTTGGAGCCAGGTTCTGACATTCCACATCCCACGATCTTTCCAGCACCTTTGCCGGGAGCTGCTGTAGCGGATTCCTTTCACGCTGTGGCCAGTGTCTCCCCATCCCTCCTGCCTCTCCCACGCGTGGCTGGGCAAATGGCTATGGGGCTTGTGGATGGTATTTCCTTCGGCCACATCTGGTGTTTGTTGGCACCATGTACTACCTCTAGGGGCACTTCTTGAGCTTAGTCTAGTGACTCATTCCCGGCCTTGCTCCCTGCACAGCCAAGTCCCCCTGGGAATGCCACCTGGGCAGCCCTGGCCCTCGCACGCTGGCCACTCCCCGGAGTAAGGCTGGTGTCTGAGCTGGTGCGGGTGGCACAGGGCGGCTCTCTCTGCTTCTGCATCATCTAGCCTTACTGCGGTGGGTCCTTCACAGACTCTCTCCTTACTATGCCCCATTACCATTGAGCCATCCTTTAAACAGCAGAGACCCCCAGACTCTACTGAAACCACTGATCACAGGTCATCTCTTCATTTGTAATATTGTCACTTCTGAGACTGTTTGGATACCTCCTGCTACTCCAGAGAGGTGGAGACACTGGATGATAGTATGTCTCTAAGGGAAACTGAGGCACAGAGAGACAGGGAGGTGGGCTCAAGTCCACAGAGCAGAACACGCCCCGAGCTCCTGGCACTTGGCTTCTTCATTCAGCTGCTGGTGCTCCGATTCTCCTCCCGCTATCAGAGGCTCTGAGTTCTGCTGAGATTCTTAGCTCAGAGATTCGTCAGTGCCCCACTAGGATGGGGAGCCTCGAACGACAGAGTGTAGGCTTTGCGTGTCTGCCCGCATTCCCCCAAGGCCCCGCCAGCTCCATTCTGCCTCCCCCACTCTGCTGCAGCCTCCGAGGAGATACAGCGGAGAGCTTTGCTGTTTTCCTTCCTCCCAGCCCCTCCGGTGCTGAGATCTGCTTTGTGAAAGCTGAAAGCGTATTTTTTTGCAAATGCGGTGGGGGAGGGCTGTGGGTGGATGGAACATCCCAGATGCTTGCCTTTCCCATTCCGAGAGTATTGGCAGGAAAAGAACTGAGTGGTAAGTGGGTACTCGAGTTCCCTTACACGCACAGAACACTGTGTCTCCTGGTGAGGGCATGAAAACCCCCTTCTGCAGCCCGCAGGGACTGTTCTCTTTTCTTGGGGTCCACAGGCTGACAGAAGTGGCCCATTCACACCCTCCTGTTGTGGGGCAGGAGCTGTGGTGAACGTGCCCAGTGTCCATGCTGGGTTTTCAGCTCCAAAGTGTTTAAAGTAGCAGGATCCAGGGCAGCCCCTCAGGAGAACGTCAACCCCCTAGTACATGCCTCCCCCAACAATACCACCTCACTCTCCCCCGCCCTGTTTGCTCTGGCTTCAGGGGTCTCATGGCTCTTTGCAGCAACCACACTCTCACCTGCGTCCCCCTCCCAGCTCGTGGCACGGTGACCGCCCCTGCCGGGAGAAGTCAGCATGAATCAAGCCCCTGTTTCCCATCTTCTAGGCTCGTAAAACTTGCCACTGTTTGCAGGATGGGGTGGCTCATGCTCCGTGTCGTCTCTGGGACCGAGCAGGCCCCGAGGTGGCTGATGGATGGAAAGATTAGAAAACGGAGTCTCGGAAATCGATAGAAGACTATACACACTATGTGTCACGTGCGTCTGCTCTGTGGGAAGTCAAAATGAATGAACGCAGGCTTACACAACCGACCCCAGCCTCTCCCTGGGGGCGGGGGGCTTCACGGTTAGGTTTTCATAGTCGGAGCACATGTTTTCTGCTTCAGTAGACCCCAAACTAAGACCCAGTGCTGATTGTTTTCTCCCAATACCTCTGCCCCCACCTCAGCCCCTTTCCTCTCGTGTCCCTCACGCGGGCACTTGGAGCTGTCGCTGCACACGAAGCGGCCTCATGGGCCGCGGGGTGGAAGGCTCGTCCCCGGGCTGTCGCTGTGCTGTTAGCAAACTCAGCGCCTCCTGGCGATCATCTCGGACGTTCCTCAGACACGGGCTGTGGGCAGCACTGGCTAAGGGGCCACTCTCAGCAGACTCTCGGGGGGTTGGAGAAGAGGGAGCAGCCAGAGGGCCCGGCCACACCTTCCCTGGGACCCCGCACGCCGGGGGATGCCTCTGCCTCAGCCATCAGCGGCCTCCCTCTGCCTCTCCTCTGAACATCCCTTCACCCTCCTGTTCTGAGGAAACCCCACTTTCCCTGGCACCCTCCCCACGGGCGTCACGTGAAAGGGGCTGTTTTCTCTTCCTCATTCCTGGAACTGGAGGTGCAGCAGGGTCCTCCCAGCAACTCACTGCTCAGCTTCCCGCCAATGTCCATTCCTCCTCCTGAAAAATGCCCGGTTTGAACTGGCATCAAAGACCCAAACACCCACGGCCCCCTCCGGCTCGTCCTTTACTGGCTTTGGGTCCTGCCCTCCTTTCTTACACATTGTGGTTCCTCAACCCCCCCAGTGTACTTAGCGGGGATTATTCCAGCAGTCTGGCCTCTGATTTGGATTTCTTCTCCTCTGATCAGGGGCCTTAAGCCACCCTCCAGCAACCCCCGTGGTCAGATAGCCTGGCCTCCCTCATCATCAGCAACTCCATCTCTCCTCAGTCGCACCTCAAGACATCTCTCTCGCCTCACAACCAGTCTCTGCAGTCCACCCCCTCGGACTTCACCTTCGGGCCCCATGAGGACCTGTAATTTGTTGCTCCTACCACCTCCTCACCCTTCTTCCTCGTATCCCAGCCTACCTCCCAACCCAGCTTCAGTTCCTGATCAATGATCATAATCATCCATTACGAGCGTTGTCAACAACCACACCCAGCTCTCACTTCCTGGTCACTCAGTAACACTTCCCACGTCCCTCCCACCCAGCCTGCCGAGTGCAGCTGGAGAAGGACACACAGAGGGCTCTGACCGTCTCACTCTAAACGTATGATCCTAAAGCAAGCGGGTGTTAGTTGCCAGCTGGCATCACGCACGATTTCTCTGGCCTATTCATTCTCCCACTCTTCCAGATGAGCACTTCATACCTCTCCCTCTCTCCTTAACCGCCAACACCTCCCCTTCATCCTCACCTCCACTGGTAACCTCACTATCTATTCACTGAAAAAAGTGGGGGAAATGGAAGAGAACCTCTAAAGACTCCATCCTCACACCTGCACGCACACCACAGGTTTTCATACTCTCTGCCTCTTCCTGCATGAGGAGGAACTGTCCACGCCCCTGGCCATGACCAGCTCCCACCCTCTCACCACTCAGTGACATCACCTGGGCTCTGTTGTATCGATCGTTTTCCTTCTCGCCTGGTTCACTCCTGTCAGCCTGCAGACCTGCTGTTGTTCCTCCCACATTAAACATAAAGAAGGAACCCAGCCGGTGTGGCTCAGTGGTTGAGCATCGACCCACGCACCAAGAGGTCGCCGGTTTGATTCCCGGTCAGGGCACATGCCCAGGTTGTGGGCCTGATCCCCAGTGGGGGGCATGCAGGAGGCGGCCAATTGATGTTCTCTCTCATCAATGTTTCTATCTCTCTCTTCCTCTCTCTCTAAAATCAATAAAGGAAAAAAAAATTAAAAAACAAACAAAAAACATAAAGAAGGAGATCTAAGATGTGGACTGAGAAGGTGGAAGCTGCACTCACCTCCTCCCAGGACCAAACTGGAGTTACAGCTGAATTATAGAACGATCATCCTGAATAACCACCTGAAGACCAGCTGAAGAGACGTCCTACAACCAAGGATTTACGGAAGAAGCCACGTCGAGACTGGTAGGAAGGGCAGAGATGCGGACAGGGCTGCCCTCGCTCCCACGGGTGGCAGCTGAGGTTCGAGAGATATCTCGGCCACAGATGTTCCCCCTGAGGATTACGGGTCTCAACCCCACACCCGACATCCCAGTCCAGAGCACCAGAGCCAGAAAGAGGTGCCCACACAGCCTCTGCCTGTGAAAATCAGTGGGGATTCTGTCTGCCAGGGAGAGACAGGAGTCTGCTAGAGACACGGGCACCCTCTTAAAGGAACAACACACACAGTTTCATCCATAGCCACTCACCTTGGGCTCTGGCTAAGGGGGGCAGAGTGGACTAGAGTTATGTGAGGAGAGACTGGGGTTTGTGGCTCTGGGGAGAGAGCTGAGAGGACAACCCCCATTGTCCCTGTGCTGAGCCCATCTCCTACATCACAGACACCATCTTTCTTGGGTGAAGCACTCCCCTCCTTATGGCATCAGCCTGGGGGAAAGCTGTACCCCACCCTCTAGAATCCTTTTCACACCACCCTGCGGAGCTCACACTGGCTGACGAGTCAGCTACCCGGGTCAGGGTGTAGAGGTCTGGGCCTACTCAGGGCTATCAGTGAATGAGTTCTATGGCTTTGGGGTGGGGGCCAATCCCCCCACTTTCCCTGAAATTGACTGCTGCCTCCCCCATGAAAGATCTACTAGACCACTCTCTAGGTTCCTGGCAACCCCACCCTCTCACTGCCCTAACTCCTGGTGGCCCCACTCTGCTGAGGTCTGGGCAGTTTGGGCAGACTGAGTAGTGTGGCTCTGGGACAGAGGCCACCTCCCCTACCATCTCCTAAGCCTGACTGGAACCTCTACCTCATGGGAGACCCACTCGCCTCACCCTCCCAACTCCAGGTGGCCCCTCCCTGCTGAGCTCAGGCTCCCGGCAAAATCTGAAACAGATTGAATTGTGTGGTCTAGGATGAGGGCCATTTCTCCCTCACTTGCCCGACTGGTGCAGAGCCTTCCCTTCACACAGCCAACTCTTGGTCTGATTGGACCTGATAAACTCAGCCGGCCTCATCCTGACCATTTCCTGAGACGCTGCTCCACCACAAAGGTGAACGAGCACCCAGCGGGTGGCAGCTGGACTTCATATGCACTGGGACTTTCGCTGAGTGGCCTCAGACCCAGCACTGGCATTGAGATAAAACCTGTATCAGCCTGGTGAACGCCGCTCACTCCTACCTGGTGACTCACTGAGAACCTTCCTCATGCAACTCAAGCACTGCCAGAGGCTTTCTCAGTGACTGAGCCTAACAGGCAGCCTGCCGGTGGAGACAGGCAGGGGCAGATCCCAGGGTGACCTTTTGCTGACCTTCCCCTGGGCTCAGTGCTGGTGGAAGCTGGCCTTGGTGTGCAGCTTGGTCCTTTGTGTGCACAACCAGACCCAGCAGAGGCAGCCCAAACCTGTGGATCACTTTGAAGCTCCAAACAGGTTGTCCAGGGCCAGTCATAGGCAGTGTCTGGCATCGACCTGCAGCTGAGTCCCTCCCAAGAGGCCCAAGAACCAACATGCCCAGCAGCCAGCTTCAAACAACATCAGAGCAGGATCTAATTACCTTCACAAGCAACATAGCCAGAGGAAGATATTGGCAGGCACCAGACCCTGCTGAGGCGAATTCTGCTCAGTGTGGCCAGCATCTGCACAGATACTCATGCACAGTGGTCGGGGTTGACCCTCACAGTCAGGCAGCCTGAGGGATCAAACCCACACATGAATAGGCCAGTAGCAATCAAGACTTAATCACGACAGGAGGGCTCACATAACCCACACAAGGGACATTCCTGTAGCACCTAGATCAGGTGCTACACCACTGGACCCCACAGGACACCTGCTACATAAGGCCACCCCAAGAAGACTGGGAGTCATATCAGATCTATCTAATAAGTAGAAGCAAACACAAAGAGACAGCCAAAATGGGAAGACAAAGAAACCTGCCCCAAATGAAAGAATAGGAGACATCACTAGAAAAAGAGCTAAATGCAATGGAAACAAATAATTTACAAAATGTATAGTTAAAAAAAAATGGTTATAAGGATGCACAAATAACTTACTGAGAACTATGAGGAAATTAGTGGGAACTACAACAGCATGAAAAAGAACATAGAAACCATAAAAAGAACCAGTCATAAATGAAGAATACAATACCTAAAATAAAGAATACACTAGAAAAAATAAACAGTCGGTCGGATGAAACAGAGGAAGACAAGGTAGCAGAAAACACCCAGTCAGAGCAGCAAAAAGAAAATAAAAAAAAATTTTTTTTTAAATTAGGATAGTTTAAGGGACCTTTGAGAAAACATGAAGCATAACAAGAGCTGGTTCTTTGAAAAGATAACGAGCTTGAGAAACCTTTAACCAGACTCATAAAGAAAAAGAGAGAGAGGACCCAAATAAATAAAATCAGAAATAAAAAAGAGGAAGTAACAAATGACACGAAGATACATAAAGAATTATAAGAAAACATTTCAAACAACCATATGCCAAGAAATTGGGCAACCAGAAGAAATGGATGCACTTTTAGAAACATACAGATTTCCAAAACTGAATCAGGAAGAATCAGAGACTCTAAATAGACAGATTACAATTAGTGAATTGAAACAATAATAATAATTTAAAAAACCTCCCAACATACAAAAGCCCTGGACCAGATAGATTCACAGGTGAATTTTACCAAACATTCAAAGGACCCCTAACCTTCTCAAACTATCCCAAAAAAATCAAGAGAAGGGAAAGACTTCCTAGCTCATTTTATGAGGCCAACATTATCCTAATTCCAAAACTAGATAAAGACACTACAAAGAAATAAAATTATAGGCCGATATCCCTGATGAATATAGATCCAAAAATTCTCAACAAAATATTAGCAAATCAGAAGCAGCAATACATTTTAAAAAATCATATACCATGATCAGGTGGGGTTTATTCTGGGGAATGCAAGGTTAGTACAAGATTCACCAATCAACAAATGTGATACGTCACATAAGGAGAAGGAAGGATAAAAATCACATGATCGCCCTGGCCGGTTTGGCTCAGCGGTTAGAGCGTCGGCCTGCGGTCCAGAGAGACCCGGGTTCGGTTCCCGCTGAGGGCATGTACTTCAGTTGCGGTTTGTCCCCGGCCCTGGTTGGTCGTGCGGGTGGCAGCCACTCGATGTGTCCCTTTCACGTCGATGTTTCTCTCTCTCTCTCTCTTCCTCTCTCTCCCTCCCACTCTATCTGGACAAAAAATGGAAAAAATGTCCTCAGGTGAGGATAAAAAAAAAAATCACATGATCATATCAATAGATGCAGAAAAAGCATTTGATATAATCCAGCACACATTTCAGATATAAACTCTGAGCAAAATGGGAATAGAGGGAACATATTCAACATTTTTTTTTTAAATCCTCACATGAGGACATTTTTCCATTTTTGTTCAGATAGAGTGAAAGGGAGAGAGAGAGAAACATTGACGTGAGAGAGACACATCAACTGGTTGCTTCCCGTGCGACCCCGACCAGGGCTGGGGAAGAACCGAAACCGAGGTACGTGCCCTTGACCGGAATCAAACCCACAGCTCACTGGTCCATGGGCCAGTGCTCTCCTGCTGAGCCAAACCGGCCAGGGCCATATTCAACATTTTAAAGGTCATATCTAAAAACCTACAGCCAATATCATACTCAATGGGCAAAAACTAAAAGCATTTCTGTTAAGAACAGGAATAAGACAGGATGTCCACTTTCACGACTCTTATTCAACATAATACTGGAATTTCTAGCCACAGCAATCAGACAAGAAGAAATAAAAGGCGTCAGATTGCAAAGAAGGACGTAAAACTGTCACTATTTGCAGAGGACATGATAGTGTATATAGAAAACCCTAAAGATTCTACCAAAAAACAACTAGAACTGCTAAATTCAGTAAAGTAGCAGGGTACAAAATAAACATCCAGAAATTGGTTGCATTATACTTTTATTTTATTTTGTTAATTCTCATCCGAGGATATTTTTTTTCCATTGATTTTTTTAAAAGGGAGTGGAAGGGAGAGTAGCATAGGGAGAGAAAGAGAGAGAGAGAGAAACATTGATGTGAGAGAGACACGTGGATTGGTTGTCTCCCGCACACACCCCGACTGGGGCTGGCGATCAAACTTGCAACCCAGGTATGTTCCCTTGACCGGGAACTGAACTCGTGACTCTTTGGTGCATGGGTTGAAGCTCTAACCACTGAGCAACATAAGCCAGGGCCAGAAATGTGTTGCATTTTTATACACCAACATTGAACTATCAGAAAGGGAAAGTAAGAAAACAACCCCATTCACAATTTCATAAAAAAATAAAATAAAAAAATAAAAAAAACCTATGAATAAATGTAACCAAGGATGCAGAAGACCTGTATTTGGAAAATCATATGACACTGAAGAAAGAAAATGAAGAACATACAAATAAATGGAATCATATACGATGTTTATGCATAGGAAAGCTTTATCTCCTAAGGTAACCACGAACACTCCCAAGTTCCTTCCTGTGATATGAAGCAGCCACGTGTGACCATGAATAATAACCCACATGCTAAAGGCGGAAGGTAGAGGGACAGAAGGAAGCTGGGGCATCACTGACGTCATGAGGCTTTTGGGCATAGATTCTGGTGATGTGGAAACAAACAAAAAAGTACCTCCCATTAGTTTAACCCCCATGATTGCTTTTCTGCGACCCATCACTGAGCACAGTTCTAACTGATACCCATTCTCAATGTCAGCAGAGCCCCCGGAACACATGGTGTTCTACTGAGGAACTGAGGACTGCCCGCCATTCTCCAAACCCACCCCACACTTTCCAGCCTCTGCCTGGACTGTCTCCCTCCCTGCCCCTCTTTCATCCATTTTTATCTATTAAAAAGAAACGTCTGTTTCCAATCCCAGTGTGAATCTCTCCTTAACCTCTTCCATCCTGTGTGTTCCTAGATTAATTCATGTCTATCACTCATCTGCTAGTTAAACCCGATTCATAATTAATTCCTAATGCCCCTGCTTGGAAAGCCCTGAGGAACAGGTTGACATGTTTATTTTTCTCCCCACCAAACCCTTGCACATCCCCCAGCCCCACACAGACCCTGAAACACTGCCTTACACATCATAGGTAATCAATAAAAAGATTGAACTGTGGCTGTTCAATTGCCCAGCCCACCTTGTCGGTAAAATCATTCCTGACCATATCACCCATTCCCGTACCACTCTTGGTGACTAGTTCATGTTGCCTTGTCTTGTTTTGGTTGCCTATAGATACACGGAACACTCGAGTCTGGCAGGAAGAACACCCCCATCGGTGTCTTTGCTCTCCCCTCTCCGTTCTCAAGTTGTTGCTACACCTTGTGGGTAGTGAGGGGCAAGCTTGCGCTGACCAAATGCTAGACGCGGGGCCAGAGCAGATCATCGCTGCTGCTGTTGGTGGCATGAGGTCTGCCTCCAGTCCTCTCTGAAAGCCTTCCAAACGTGTGGAATGATTTTCAGAACCTCGGTGCCCGAGACCCGTTCAGAGATTTCAGACGCACTCTGGGAGACTGGCTTTTATTATTTTTTAAAGCTGATTTCCTGGAGCTCACCCAACTGCTTGATGGCACAGTCTCTTTCAACTCATCAGACTCCCCCTAATTCCTCTCAAAATATCTCCTCTCTCATCTGCTTCCTTTTGACACCTTCATTGCACAGGTGATTTCTAGGTAGGAAGGAGCTCGCCATTGGGGGCAGATTAATTCCAGAAATTGATATAAGAGCATCCCTAAAAATGCAGTTCAGGACCAACTGAAACCCCAGGACCTCATCAGTTAAGCTCAAAGGCAGGAGGTGATTGCGAGGAGACAGAAGCATGTGGCCGATAAATTTGAAGAAGACTGTACATTTGATTCATGGAAACAGGAGTCCAGAGATTGATTGAGAACGTCTAAGAGATCACCTGACTCACGAGCCGAAACTCAGATGCTACAGGGCTCGGGAACATGCTTTACGTGAGGAACGTGGGTTCAGACGGGAAGTGGCCATGGACACCCACTTTCTTGTTGAAGATTGTCTTTGCCTGGGTTCCCCAGGAAAAAAGAGTCTGAGGCAAAGACTGATGTGCTGATCCTATCAGGGAGTGCAAGCGTAAGAGAAAAGGCAGAGAAAGATGAAGAGACGATACAACCATGTGCTATCAGGCTGGTAACGACCACAGGCAATTTATGGCTCAATCTTGTGGAACTACATCCAGGAAGCTGCAAAAACTGTCCGAGGGTGAAAGAAGGAGGATGTCCCATTTGTCGAAGGTTGGCCTCACTAAATACTAACTTCCCTTCCCCTTTGGGGTGTAATCCATGGGTGCCAAGATGTATTCCTCAGCATCCCATGGGTTGGTGTCAACAGGACAGCAGGTGAGAGGTTTGCAGCAGACGACATGGACTCAAGGTCAGACCGCTCCGGCAGTACCTGAATGACATCTGCTGGAGCCCAGGCAGAGTTGCTCACCCTGCAATGCAGGGAGGTGAGTCAGGACAAGGGCATCTGAAGTGGAGCTTAAGACATGTCAGTACAGCCCGCCCCTGGCCTGACCCACCTTAACTTCCATCATATCTGACGTTCAAAATACAAAACAAAGCCTTTGTGTGCGTGCGTGCGTGCGTGCGTGCGTGTGTGTGTGTGTGTGTGTGCAGAGAGAAAACTTCACCTCTTTTCACAGAGTTCCTTTCCAGATAGTGACCAGATAACAAGTTTTTAAAGACTTAAGTCATGGGGATTAGACATAAACTACAGATCCAAGATAGTGGCAAAGTAGGTAGACATTTCATTCACCTCCTCCTGAAACCAAATCAGAATCACAACTGGATTATAGAACGATGAACCTGAATAGCCAACTGAAGGTTAGCTGAACAGAAGTCTTATTAGCAAAGATTTATGGAAGAACCTCTGTTGAGACTGGTAGGAAGGGTGGAGAGGTGAAAAGGGCTAGTCCTGCACCCCTATGTGGTGGCTGAGAATCTGGAGGGTGTCTCAGCTGCATGGGTCCCCCCTGAAGAGGATGGGATCTCAACCCCAGGCTCCCCAGCCTGGAGCTCCAGTGCCAGGAAATGGAGCCTGTATAACATCTGGCTGTGAAAATGAGTGGAGATTCCATCTGCCAGGGTGATACATGAGACCGCTAGATTCCCAGGGGCCCTCTTACAGGGCAAACACACAACATCTCATTTGTGGGCACTTGCCCTGGGCTCCTGTGGAGGGACAGTGGCTCAGAGCAGATTAGAGTCATACAGGGAGAGATTGGGTTGTGTGGCTTCACGGAGAGGGCTGAAGGGACAGCCACCATCGTCCCTGTGCTGACTCTCCCACACCTCCCGCACATGCCCTTCTTCCTGGGTTGAGCACCCTGCTCCATACGGCATCAGCCTGCATGGATGCACTAGCCCCACCTTTCCAAATCCATGAAGCCCCACCCTGCCAAGCTTGCAGCCTGAAGGGGCGTATGCTGGCTGTGGCCTGCCTGGGCCTGTGCTGCAGTCTTTCTTGAGAGACTCTCGAAGAGATCTGGCAGACTTGAGGAGTTTCAGAGACACCCAAAGAGAGACTGAGTTGTGCAGCTTTCAGATGAGGGTCATTTTTCCCTGCATAGCCTGACCAGCACCACCATTTCTGTGCAAGGCCCACCCTCCATATGGGCCAATCTTAATCTGTTTCAGCCTGATGAACTCTACTGGCCTCACCTGATGACTCTCCGTGACCCCACCCCACCACAAAGATCCACACACCAAGGTGGGTGGTGACTGGCCTTGGTGTACCCTGCAACCTTTGCTGAGTGGCCTCGGACCCAGCACTGGTGCCAAGTTTGATTATTTATCAACCTGGTGAATACCACTTGCCTTTACCTAATGACTTGCTGAGACCCTGCCTCACCCGACTTGTGTACTGCCAAAGGCTCTTTTAGTAGTTGAGCCTAACAGGCAGTTGGCAGGTGGAGGCAGATCTTGGGGTGCTTTGGGTGTTTATCTAAGCTGCCCCAGAATTGGTACTGGTGGAAGATGGCCTCAGTAAAAAGCTTGGCATTTTCCACACATGCCCAAGTTCAGCAGAGGCAGCCACTAAACATGCATCACTTTGTAGCTTCTAGCAGGTAGCTTAGGATTAGTCAAAGGCAGTGTCTGAAATTGACCTGTACCAGAGAACCTCCCAAGAGGCCCCAGAACCAACATACCCAGTGGCTGGCTTCAGACCAAATCAGCGCACAACCCCATTAGCTCCATAAGCAGCACACCCAAAGGAAGACCTCAGCCGGCACCAGACCCTGCTGGGGTAAAGTCTGCATTTTAGGGTCAGTCCTCACAGTCAGCCAGCCTGTAGGTCAACTGCAACCATGAATGAGCCAACAACAATCAAGAATCAGCTACAACAAGGCTCACATAACCCACAAAAAAAGACATTCCTGAAGCACCTAGCTTAGGTGATCAGGGAGATTGTGCCACTTAGCCCCACAAAACACCTAGTACATAAGGCCATTCTGCCAAGACTGAGAGACATAGCAGATCTACCTAATACACAGAAACAAATACAGAGAAGCAGCCAAAATGGGGAGACAAAAAAATGCCTCAAATAAAAGAAGAGAAAAAAATCCCCAGAAAAAGAATGAAATAAAATGCAGACAAGCAATCTACCAGACATAGAGTTCAAAACAATGATTAGAAGGAACTTAGAAGAATGAATGAACTCAGTGAGAACTTAAAGAGATAGTAAACATAAAAAAGGACATATAAACCACAAAAAAGAACCAGTCAGAAATAAATATTACAATATCTGAATGAGAATATACCAGAAGGAATCAACAGCAGATTAGATGAAGCAGAGGACTGAATCAGAAATTTGGTAGAAAATGCAGCAGAACACAACAAATCAGAGCAGGAAACAGAGGAAAGAAAGAAAGAAAGAAAGAAAGAAAGAAAGAAAGAAAGAAAGAAAGAAAGAAAGAAAGAAGGAAGGAAGGAAGGAAGGAAGGAAGGAAGGAAGGAAGGAAGGAAGGAAGGAAGGAAGGAAAGAAAGAAAGAAAGAAAGAAAGAAAGAAAGAAAGAAAGAAAGAAAGAAAGAAAGAAAGAAAGAAAGAAAGAAAGAAAGAGGAAGGAAGGAAGGAAGGAAGGAAGGAAGGAAGGGAGGGAGGAAGGGAAGGAGGGAGGGAGGGAGGAAGGAAGAGAGAGAGAGAGAGAGAGAGAGAGAGAGAGAGAGAGAGAGAGAGAGAAAGAAAGAAAGAAAGAAAGAAAGAAAGAAAGAAAATAGAATAGTTTAAGGGACCTCTGGGAAAAGAGTAAGTGTAACAATATCTGCATCACAGGGTAGCAGAAGGAAAATAGAAAGAACAAAAGATTGAGAACCCATTCAAAGAAATAATGACTGAAAACTTCCCTAACACGGTGAAAGTTATAGACACAAAAAAGTCCAAGAAGCACAGAGAGTCTCAAATAAGATGAACCCAAAGTGGCCCACACCACATTTCAGGCCAGAAAATATTGCATGAAATATTCAAAGTGATAAAAAGCAAGAACCTACAACCAAGACTACAGTACCCAGGAAGGCTATCATTTAAAATTGAAAGAGAAAGCTTCCCAGACAGGAAAAAAGCTAACGGATTTTTTTCAGCACCAAATCGGTATTACAAGAAATGAAAAAAGGGACTACTTTAAGAAGAAACAAGATATGTATAATAAAATGGCAATAAGTACATACCTATCAATAATCACTTTAAATGTAAATGGATTAAATGCTTCAATCAAAAGACAAAGGGTAGCTGAATAGATAAGAAAACAAAACTCATATATATGCTGTCTATAAAAGACCCACTTCAAATAGAAAGACACATAAAGAGTGAAAGTAAAGGGATGGAAAAAGGTATTTTATGCAAATAGAAACAAAAATAGCTGCAGTGGCAATACCTATATCAGAAAATACAGACTTTAAAACAAAGACAAAAAAGGCCATACATAATGATGGAGGGATCAATTCAACAAGAGGATATAAACCTTTTAAACATTTATGCAATCACATAGTAGCACCTAAATATGTAAAGCAAAAATTCATGGTCATGAAAGGAAAGACTGACAGTAATGCAGTCATAGTAGGGGACTTTAATACCCCATGGGCATCAATGGATAGACCTCCTGGACAGAAAATCAACAAGGAAACAGCCTCCTGAAATGATACATTAGACCAGATAGTTTTAAGTGATATCTTCAAAGTATTGCATTCCAAAGCAGCAGAATGAACATTCTTTTCAAGTGCACACAAAACATTTTCCAAGATAGGTCACATGTTAGGCCAAAAAAACAATTCTCAATAAATTTAATTAGATGGAAATTATATCAAGCATCTTCTCTGAACACATTAGTATGAAACTAGAAAATAAGTACAAAAATAAGTACAAAAAAACCTGAAAAACATATAAATACATGGAGGCTAAATATCATGTTGCTAAACAATAAATGGGTTAACAGTGAGATCAAGGAAAAACTTCAATGATACCTTGAGACAAATAAAATAAAAATACAACAAACCAAAATGTATGGACCTCATCACATAAACAAAATGAAAGATAAAAATTATATGGTTGTATTAATGCATGCATGAAAAGCATTTTGACAAATCTAACACCCATTTCTGATTTAAAAAACTCTCAGCAAAGTGGGACTAGGAAGAACATACCTCAACATAATAAAGACTATATATGACAGACCGACAGCTAACATAATACTCAATGGGGAAAAACTAAACGCTAAGCTTGTTCCTTAAGATGAGAAACAAGACAGGGACGTCCACTTTCACCACTCTTATTCAATATAGTATTGGAGTCCTAGCCATGCATGCAGACAAGAGTAACAAATAAAAGGCATCCAAACGGGAAAGAAAGAAGTAAAACTGTCATTATTTTCAGATAAGATGATACTGTATATAGAGAACCCTAAAGATTTCATTCATTTATTTACTGATAAATAAATTCAGTAAAATAGCAGAGTACAAAGTAGATTATCAGACATTGGCTGCATTTTTACACACCAATAAGGTGTGTACTATCAGGAAGAGAAACTAAGAAAACAATCCCATTTATAATTACATTTTAAAAATACCTATGCCCTGGCCGGTTTGGCTCAGTGGTTGGAGCGTCGGTCTGTGGACCAGAGAGTCCTGGGTTCGGTTCCCGCTAGGGACAAGTACCAAAAAAAAAAAAAAAGAAGAAGAAGAAGAAAAAGAAAAAAAAAATACTAGGAATAAATTTAACCAAGGAGGCAAAAGACCTGTACTTGGAAAAGTATACATTGAAGAAGACAGAAATAAATGAAAGCACATACTGTGGTCATGGGTAGGCAGAATTAACATCATTAAAATGTCCATATTACCCCAAACAATCTATAGATTCTATACAATTCTTATCAAGATACCAATGGCGTATTTTACAGAACTTGAACAAATCTTCCAAAAATTTATATGAAGCCACAAAAAAACTAGAATACCCACAGCAATCTTGAGAAAGAAGAACAAAGTTGGAGGAATCATACTACTTGATATCAAAATATACTACAAGGTCATAGTAATCAAAACAGTGTGGTACTGACATAAAAACAGACACATGGATCAATGGAACAGAGTAGAGAGCCCAGAAATAAACCCATGACTATCTGGTCAATTTATATATGCCAAAGGAGGCAAGAACATACAATGGGGTAAAGACAGTCTATTCAATAAATGGTGTTGGAAAAATTGAATGGATACATGTAAAAAATGAAACACAACCACTTTCTTACACCATATTAAAAAAAAAAAAAAACCTCAAAATGGATTAAAAATTTAAATGTAAAACTTGAAACCATAAAACTCCTAGAAAAAAAGATAGGCAGTAAAATCTCAAACATTTCTCATAGCAATATATATTTTTTTCTGATATATGTTCTCAGGCTAGGAAAATGAAATAAAATAAATAAATAACCAAATGGTACTACATCAAACTAAAAACATTTTGCTCAGTAAAGAAAATCATCTACAAAAGCAAACGTTAACCTCTTGCATGGGAAAAAATATTCACCAATGATACATTTGATAAAATGTTAATATTCAAAATTTATTTAAAAAAACTCATACAACTCAACTCTTAACAAACAATCCAATTAAAAATTGGGCAGAGGACCTGAATAGATGCTTCCCCAAAGAGGACATACAGATGGCCAATAGACATATGAGAAGATACTCAATGTCACTAATCACCAGAGAAATGCAAATTAAACCACAATGTGGTATCATCTAACACCTGTCAGAATGGCTGTCATCAATAAATCAACAGTGTTGGTGAGGATGTGGAGCAAAGGGAATCTTCATGTGTGGTTGGTGGGAATGCAAATTGGTGCAGCCACTATGAGAAACTGTACAGCAGTTAAAAATGAAACTGCCTTATGACCCAGCAATTCCACTTCTGAGTATATATCCAAAGAAACCCAAAACACTAATTCAAAAATGATATGCACCCCTATGTTCATTTCAGCATTATTTACAACAGCCAAGATACGGAAGCGACCCAAGTGCCCACTGATAGTGGATAAAAAAAAAAGAGATGGTACATATATACAATGGAATATGACTCAGCCTCAAAACTGAATAAAATCTTACCATTTGTGACAGCACGCATGGACCTGGAAGGTATTATGCTAAGTGAAATAAGTAAGACATAGAAAGAAAAATATCATATAATTTACACTTATATGTGGAATCTAAAGAGCAAAATAAATGAGCAAACAAAATAGAAACAGACTCCTAAATACAGAGAACAAACTGATGGTTGAAAGAAGGGAGGGGATTGGGGGCTGGGTGAAAAAGGAGAAGGGATTGAGAACTACCAATTGGTGGTCAGAAAACAGCCCCGGGGATGTAAAATACAGCACAGTAAATATAGTCAATAATATTGTAATAACTGTGTATGGTGCCAGGGGGGTACTTGAAATATCTGGGGGAGCACTTTGTAAAGTATATGATTGTCGAGCCACTAAGCTATCCACCTGAAACTAATACAAAACAATATTTAATGCAAACTGTAATTGAAACAAAATTAAAATGAAGAAACAAACTACAGTCCTCACTGACGTGTCCGGTTCTGAGGCGGTAGTTGATCATCACCATCTTCTTCCTCTGCTCTCCCTCCTAGCTTCCGTCACTCTTGGCCAGTACTTTGGCTGGTTTGGGTTGCTTGTCTCGTGGGACCTTTTATCACTGAGGATCTGGGCTCCTAAAGACCTTGCCCTTGTTGATTCATGATCATCACAGAGACACCCCAATGTATCTTCTGAGTTCCAGGCACTCTTCTCCCTCCTCCCACTGTGTAGCAAAAACCCTAGCTCCTCACGGTTAATGTCAAGGTTCCTAATTCTGCGAACAGAGTGACTATTTTCTTACTTTCTAGTCCTCTGGCATGAAGAATCAGAGTGTCTAGGTAGTTGCTGCAACTTGAAGTTCAGGGGTACCTTACTTCGCCCTCTGGCAGAAACATTTATCTCCAGGAACCAGGACCTCTAACCTAGAAGAACCTAAGTTTACAGGGAAAAGGAGGCACAGAGTTCTCAAGTGGGTCACTCGGAATAATGGTGAGAAGACGCGTCTTCCCTCTACTTGTTGATTCCTGTTTCTGTGCATTCTGACTACTAGAGACACAGCATCATGTATAGGTCTGTACATATACTGCATCCTAGAGGACAGCAGAGCAAGCCACAGGATATTGTCCCGAAAGTGGTACCTTAGTTTAACAGGGCATTTCACCATTCTCTTAGGCAGGCTGCTTTCGAGTGGTGAGACACATGATAAGACCACGGATGCCCTGACCGGGAGCCTATTGGCACACCTCCTTGGGCAACGTGAGTTTCTTGGTTTGAGACAATGTCCTCTGGGATATCAAGTATTTTGTACAGCCTCAGATGCTGGTCTTCGTGGAGGCTCTGCAGACAGGGGAGACAGACCTACATCCAGAGTAGTACCAGTTCTGGTAAAGACAGGGTTGAAGCGGTCTGATGCCATCAACTTGCCACCACGTGGCTAAATGGTCTTCTTAAGGACTGGAGCCATATCAAGGCTCAGTGCCAGTCTGTCCAGCTGACAGTTTGCATACGGGCTGTGGCAGATGCAAGATCAGTTTTAGTGAGAGGGAGCTCATGCCACGGCCCACGTGTGGCTCCCATTCCTGCCTCCGCTATCACTCTGCGTGGGGGCAGCTGATGACAGAGGCTGGCTGACATGCCCAGGATAAGTCATTGTTTTCATCTGCTTGGTGAGAACCAACTCTGCCGTAGATGTTCCTGTGGCATCGATGTGGCACAGGAGGACCTGCAGGCTTTGTGTCCCCCACCACAGGTCCATCCACATGCCTCTCTTCAAACTCTCCTTGTCCCTGATCTCTCAATACCAGCCTTTCCAAGCCCCCGCCTCAGAAGCTAGGCCACTGGCCACCATCAGGAGTTCATGTATATCCTACTACCGGCCATTTTCCTTTATTTGAAGTGGACAACCAAGGGTACTGTTCACGGCTCTGTCCAATGATCGGAGTTTCCATCACCACTGATTTTCAGGGTCATTGTCTGTTGTCACTAATACGATGGGGTGGCCTATTTGTGGTCCAGGCCCCAAGTCTTCCCCCGTCAATAGTAGGAAACCTCCATGGGTCCACAGATGTGAGTTGAGGTGGGGGTTGGTGCAACAGAGGTAAATGACATGGGATTTGTTTATCTATTCATTTCATTTATTTGTGCCTTTGGTCCTGTGTGGGCCTCTTCCTGAATATACCACTTCGACCATACAGTGGACTCTGCCCACTTGACTCCATGACTCAATGGATCTGATAAGAAGCTGGTCTCTGATGACAAGCTTAGGTCTTGCAATCACTTGGTGTTGCATGGGCTCCGTCATTATCAGGAGCCGGGCACACATCAAAAGGAGCCTCAAAAGCACAGCAGTGGTCCAGAACTCAAGAGATGGCCACATTAACTCTCTTTTTTAATAATTTTTTTCTTTATTGATTTTAGAGAGAGGAAAGGAGAGGGAGAGAGAGATAGAAACATCGATGAGAGAGAAGATCAATTGGCCACCTCCTGCATGCCCCTCACTGGGGATTGGGCCCACAACCTGGGCATGTGCCCTGACTGGGAATCAAACCGGTGACCTCTTGATGCATGGGTCAACACTCAACCACTGAGCCACACTGGCCGGGCTGTACTTTAACTCTCTTCATGGGGCTTTGTCAAAGACTCCACACAGCATCTTTACTTAGACATACACCTGCAGCCCTGTCTGGTCCACCGGGACATGTAATCCAGTGCCGGGGGACTTGCACAGGAGGTGGAACTCCCTGAACAGCCCTCTTTTGCTTTGGGCCACACTCAAAACTGGTAGCTCTTCAAGTCACTGAGCAAATGGGTCAGAGAAATATTCCCAAATATGCTATATATTGCCTCAGAAATCCCAAGAAGTCCACTAAGCTCTGTGCCTCTTTCTTATGGCAGGAGGTCCGCAATACAACAATCTGTCTTCTGTCTTAGAGGGAATGTCCTGGAATCTTCTAGGCCATTGGACCTCTAAAAACACCACCAGTGTGGCAGGCCCCTAGATTTTCATGCAGTTATCTCCCATTTCTGGTTCACAAGTATTTCACTGGAACATGCAAGGTCTTCCATTTTGTGCTCTGCATGTCCAATCTACATGAAGTCATCATGGCTGTGAACCAGTGTGTGCTGGGGTCCAGCCTCAGCAGGTCCAGGGATTCCCTCAGGTGTGGACGGAGTCGGCGAGAGAAGGATGAGACGTGAGTCAGAAGGTGCTTGGTCCTTCTGCTACTTAATGCTAGCAGAATCTTTATTTGTATATCTTCAGGCTGTATAACAAGTTACTCATTCTTTTTTTCTTTTGACCTTTAAGCAAGTATGTATAGATATTCTCTTCTGCTTACACAGCTCTTAGGTATTGGTACAAGGTTAATCACTAATTATTTCACTTTTTCATCCAGACACAACAATGACATTGTATCAGCTCTTAACCTTTACAATTACTTTCACCATGTGACTCATTGCTTAGCAACCTTCTTGTTTATATTTATGCAGACAATGTCTCATTTAACTTCTTCCTTCCCCAGACCCTCTATATCAATTTCTGTTACTTTCTCATAGACCTTGACTTTTCCTCTTATCTAAGATCCTTTTAAGCTTTTACATTCTTATCTTAAATTCTTATTACTTTCTTGCCTGTTCTTTCTGCAGTCTATTCTAATGTCTATATTATTAATCATCTACATGTTACTTCTATAATAATTCCTAACAGACATATAACAGATAGACAGAGAAAGCAAAGATTAGTCTCCTTCAGTTTCCACCCTACAATTTTATTTTTCTTATTAGCCTTTGTCTTCAGCCACTGTTCTTTGTGATTCCTGCCACACAGTGAATCCACTTCTCCAGGGACTATGTCAAACAATGGAGGCCTTCATAACTCCCGGGACTACGTCAAACTGTGGAGCGCACCTGTGACTATGTCAAACTGAGGTGATTGCTCTTCCAGTGGCACCACTCCCAACAAGTGTGATGTTCTGCAGGATTCAAGATGATTGGGGTCCCTTTGGACTACACCATGACAGAGAACAAGAGAATTAGCATAGCCCTGGGGAAAGACCACAAACATGTCCCCACCATGTGAAAATAAAATGCTTTTTATCCTCCTTATAGAAAGGGAAGAAGGCATTGGTTTGATCAATAGCTTCGTATCAATTCCAGAGGCTAGTTGACCTGCTCTAGTTAAATTACCACACCTGGCAGGGAAGCTGCAACCTGTGTTGCCACCTGGTTACGTTTGTGTTTATCCACGGTCATTCTCCACGATGAGTCTGGTTTGGCAGGGCCAGAATGATGAACCAAATAAGGCCACGACAAGAAGCACCAACCTTACATCTTATACGTTTTAACGGTGGCACTAATCTCTGCAATTTCTCCCAGAATGAGGCAACAATTCTTCTGATTTATTATCTTAGCTGGGAGTAAGCTGAAGGGTCGTTTCAGGACCTCTTGGCCCATCCTGCCATAATGACCCTTCATTCACATTTGTTGAATCAAATGTGAGGTTCCTGAGAGTTCCTTTGTGTATCTATCCAATTACACACTCAGGGAGTGGAGCAATTACCATGGGGTTGGTCCATGGATTCACTGTTAGACAGACTTAGACCAAATTCTCTCTGTTCTCCAGAAGCCCTCACACTAACTGGAAACCCATGATAGCAGATCTTGCTCCTTTGTCAGTGTTAGGTGAGATCCTCTATCTAACAGTTAGACATATGGGTTCTGCCCTTCCCTCCATGCAAAGTTACTCTAGGAAATGGCTGTGGGTCTTTGGGGAAAGGATTGGGGGAATAAATAATTATGTACATTTGTGGGGGCCTTCCATGATCCTGCTTTGAGAGAAACCTCTTCCCTTTTTACCAGTGGATGCTTGAATTGTGAACTGACTTAGATCTAGAAACCAAGGGAGAGTCTGATGTCATCCTTCTGCTTACCATTTCTTGATATTTAAAAAATTACACAAGTTAAGAAACACCCTGGTTGGCTATGCGTCTTTCTCACACCAGGGTTGATTAGCCATTGCCACGGCCCCTGAGGTCAAGGCACCCTGATGCTACTCCAGTGCTATTTCCCATTTTTGCCTCTGATGCTAAAATGCCACCATCTGGCCTCTGCCCTTCCAGAATCCTATTGTGTCCATTGGAAACAGAGAGCCTAGTTCCACCATGAATTACTTTAAGTGTAAATAGACTAAATGCTCCAATCAAAAGACATAGGGTGGCTGAAAGGATAAAAATAACAAGACCCTTACATACACTAATTTCAACAGATCCGCTTCAGATCAGTAGGCACACACACAGACTGAAAGTTAAGAGATGGAAAGAGATATTTCTTGTAAATGGAAAAAAAAAAAAGCTGGGGTAACAATACTTATATCAGACAAAATAGACTTTAAAACAAAGTCTGTAACATGAGACAAAGAAAGACACTACATAATGATAAAGGGATCAATCCAACAACAGGATATAACTCTTGTAAACATTTATGCACCAACATGGGAGTACCTAAATATAAAGCAAATATATATTGATGGACATATAAGGTTAGATCGACAGTAATACAGTAATAGTAGAAGACGTTAACAGCCATTGATATCAATGGATAAATCATACAGACAGAAAATCGACAAGGAAGCAGAGGCCTTAAATAACACATTAGACCAGATAAATCTAACGGATATTGTTAGAACATTTCCCCACAAAGCAGCAGAATAGACATTTCTTTTCAAGTGCACCTGGAACATTTTCCAGAATAGACCACATGTTAGGCCACAAAGCAAGCCTCAATAAATTTAAGAAGATTGAAATCATAGCAAGCATCTTCTTTTTTTTTTTTTTTAATTTTTTTTCTTTATTGACTTTAGAGAGAGAGGGGAAGGGAGAGGGAGAGAGAGATAGAAACATTGATGAGAGAACATTGATTGGCCGCCTCCTGCATACCCCACCACTGGGGATTGGGCCCACAACCTGGGCATGTGCCCTGACCGGGAATTGAACCTGCAACCTCTTGGTGCATGGGTCACGCTCAACTACTGAGCCACACCGGCATCAGAGGCCAGGTGCAAACATCTTCTTTGATCACAGTGGAATGAAACAAGATATCAATTATAAGAAGAAAACTGAAAAACACACAAACACAGAGACGTTAAATAACATTCTACTAAACAATGAATGGGTTAACAACAAGATTAAGAACAAAATGGAAAGATACAGTGAGACAGCTGATTCCAAGATGGCTGCAGAGCACTGGAAATCCCGTCTGCTTGCTCCCAACACTGACCAGACTTTCAGCTAAGCTGCAGAGCAATTGGCTTGACAAATCAGCTGGAGTGTAGCTGATCTGAAATACTGAGAGCAGGGAACACAGAGGAGGGACAGCAGGAGAGGCACAGAGGGTGAGCCAACTCATGCAGGTGCACGGCTGGGAAGCCACAGGGATATTGCCACAGTGGAGCCCCCGACCCCTGGGAGTGTGGGTTCTTAGCCCCATGCCTGGATCCCCAATACACAGCAATAGAGAAGAGAAGGAGAGCCTGCATAGCATTGGGCGGTGGGAATTAGTGGGGATTTGGTCCACCTGTGAGACCCAGACCACATCATCCCAGTCAAGAGCGATTTCTTTGTTACAACACCAGCCTGGGAAGTTCACTCCAATCTGTGTGTGCTGGAGGGGCCGCATGGCAGAGCTTGCAGCCAGTGGAGGGGTCTGATTGGTACACCCAGTTGTGACTGAGGGGCTCTCTATTCTTTGAAAGAACTTTGGGTAGAGAGCTGGACAAGGGCCAGACTGTGTAGCTTAGGAAAGAGGATCAGTCTTGCCCATTTCAAGTACATGGGCAATGCACTTACCCCCACCTGCGGAACTGCTGGGTCTACCCCATCCTGCTGTGATCCAAGGCAAAGGGAATGGTATTGGGCTGGAAATCTGCACCCATACTGCTCAGCCTGACAGTGGACATTTGGCCCATTTGAAGCCTGGGCAGAGGCCCTGCCCAGTGGAGTCTGGCTGCACAAAAAGATTGGAGTGCCAAGTGGGGAAGCTTATTGTTTATCTCCTCCTACTGGGTGGGGTGGTGGTGGGGGGTGCCAGGAACCCAGGCAGACCTGAGATATTATAATCATGTCTTTCAGGTGAGCCTCTGTCCGGGAGACAAATGGTTGGGTGCTGGGCCCTCTGGCTGCATTATAGGAAGCAGATGTGAACTTTCCAGTTAGTTCAACCAGCACAGCCCTGGGAAAGAGAGGAAGTGGCCCTCCTACAAGATATGGGCAACACCCCCAATGCAAGTCTGTATAAACCACCAAACAGGTCCCAGATACCCCCACAGAATGCAGTTCCATAGGGAAAGGAAGAGTAGGTCAGAACAGGGACATGCAAGTTGCAAGACCCAAGGCAGACCCAGCCTCTGGGTTCTGGAGGCCACGCCCACTGGACTATGTAGGGTTCCATCCTTCCGAGCTGAAAATAGGCTACTGAGGGCCAGGCAAGGACAACGACTGACATTGGCTTGCACTAGAGAACCTCCAGGGAGACCCGGGACTGGCATACCAAGTGGCCAGCTACTAACAACATCAGAGCAAAATCCCATGAGCTCCACAAACAGCAGATCCTAAGGGTGAATGTAGTAAGCAACAAAATCTGTGGAGGCAAACTCCACTTTTCTTTTTAATTTTTGCTTTTCTATTTCATTTTTTTCCTTTCTCCTCTCCACTCCCCCCATATCTCCTATTTCTCTCTTTAATTTTCTTATTCAATTTTCTTCTCTCTCTTTTCTTCTTTATTTTTTCAGTTTTCTTTTTCTATTCTATATTTTATTTTATTCATTATGTTTACTTTTTTTTAAATTATTACTATCATTTCACTTATTATTTATTTTTCTTTTCTTTTTTTACTCTTTTTTTCCCCCTTTTTTTACTCTCATTTTCCTTCTTTTCTATTTCTTTTTGTCTTTTGTATTCTATTTTTTGTCCTTTTTCTTCTCTAATTCTTTGGGTCTCTTGTCTTTTAGTACTCTTTTCTCTTCTTCTTATTCTTGTTGTTGTTTTGGGGTATTTTCTCTGTGTGTTGTTTTAGGTTTGGTCTTGTTTTGTTCTTCCAGTGAATGCATAGCAGTTGGCACAACCTGGTCAAGCTTGAGCCTCACAGTCAACCAGCCCAAGGGCTGTGCTTACTGACAAATGGGACAACAGCAATCAAGATACAAGTACAACAGGAGGGCCCACATAACCCACACAAGAAACATTCCTAGAGAACCCAGCTCAGAAGATCAAGGAGACTATACCACTGGATCTCACAAGACACCCACTATAGAAGGCCACCACATCAATATTGGGAGTCATAGCAGTTCCATCCAATATAAAGGAACAAACACAAAGAAATAACAAAAATGGGGAAACAAAGCAACAAGCCCCAAATGAAAGAACAGGAGAAATCTCCAGAAGAAGAGCTAAATGAAAGGGAGGCAAGCAATATATCAGAAACAGAGTACAAATGGTTTTAAGAATGCTCAACACCAGGACATAGAAACCATAAAAATAAAAAACCCATCAGAAATGAAGAATGACATATCTAAAATAAAGAATACATAGGTAGGAATAAAGAGTAGGTTAGTGGAAGCAGAGGATTGAATCAGTAAATTATAAGACAAGGTAGGACAAAAACACTGAATCAGAGAAGAAAAAGAAACAATAATTTAAAAGCATAAGAAAAGTTTAAGGGAACTTTGCAACAATATGAACTGTAACAACATCTATTTCATAGGGGTACCAGAGGGAAAAGAATGTGATCAGGGGATAGAGAACATGTTTGAAGAAATAATGACAAAAAACTACCCTAACATGGTGAAGGTAAAAGTCACACAAGTTCAGGAAGTAAAGAGCGTCCCAATCAAGATGTACCTAAAGAGACCCACACCTAGACACATCATAATTAAAATAAGAAATGTTAAAGACAAAGATATAATCTTAAAGGCAGCAAGAGAGAAACAGTTAGGTACCTACAAGGGGAGTTCCCATAAGGCTGTCAGCTGATTTCTTAACAGAAACACTTCAAGCCAGAAGGGATTGGCATGAAGTGTTCAAAATAGTGAAAAGCAAGGACCTGGATGCATGATTATTCTATCCAGCAAGACTATTATTTAAAACTGAAGGTGATATAAGAGGTTCCTAGACCAAAAAAAAAAAAGTAAAGAAAAGTCTATAGGAATACATTACCACCAGTCCAGCATTGCAAGAAATGTTAAAGGGACTGCTTTAATAATAAGAAGAAATAGAGAAAGGGACATAGATATAAAGGAAAAAAGGTAATAATAAATACATATCAATAATAACCTTAAATGTAAATGGAATAAATGCTCCAATCAAAAGACACAGAGTAACTGAATGGATAAGAAAACATGACCCATCTATATGCTGTCTACGAGAGACCCACCTTAAAACCAAAAACTCACACACAATGAAATTGAAAGGATGGAAAAAAATATTCCATGCAAATGGAAACACCAAAAGTAAAAGCTGGGCTAGCAATACTTATATTTGACAAAATAGACTTCAAAAAAACTGCTATAATGAGAGACACAAAAGTCACTACATAAAATTATAGGGATCCATCCAACAAGAAGATATAACCCTGGTAAACAGACAGTCAAACCTTGGTTTTTGAATGTCTCCCATCCTAAGCAATTTGCTTCTTGACCAAATTGTTTAAGGAAAAAAATGTCTCCGTTGTTAAACAAAACTTTAGTTCTTGACCTGACAACATTTTCATGCTGATATATCAGCATGACCAAAAGCATCTTTCAGGCCAGAGACAAAAAAGAGAATGTGAGTCAGGTTACCACCAACCTGGCACTGTTAACATCTCAGGAAATTATGCTGTGAATACTTTTTTTGTGGCTTTTCTTTCTGGCAAAATGAATGTTTAGCACAATTTTAAAACAAAAAAGAACATCAAGAGTGCTAATGATGCCAAGGGCGTGAAAGTAACAATGACCACAGGCAATCAAAGAGGTAGAAAAACTGTGATTGATTTGGATAAACGAAAAGCAATTAGCCAGTAACAGCATTTCAGAGCCATTGATATATATAAAAGCAAAGAAGCTGCACTCTGGCTTCCTGAAAGACACACCTGGAGTGAGTGTTGAAAGTGATTTATTTAAGGCTATTAGAGGGTGGTGCGATAAAGTTAAGAAAAGAAATGTTTGTCTATAGATTAAGTAGTACATTAGACATGTACTATCTATCTATCTATATATACACATATACATGTGTATATATATATGTCTAATGTACTATATATATATAGTACCTTTCATATAGTATATGAAAGGTTAAAACAGAGTAACATTTGGGGGTCTGGAAGAAATTAATTCAATTTACATGATTTCTAATAGAAAAAAAAATGATTTGGTTTTCAAACAAATCACTTCTCAAACAGTCTTCTGGGAAAAATTAAGTTCAAGAACCAAGGTTCCACTGTATATGCACCCAATATAGGAGTACCAAAATATATTTTAAAAACTTCTTGGAGGATGCTAAAGGAGAGATTGACAGCAACACAGTCATAGTAAGATATTTTATCACCCTACTGTCATCACTGGATATATATTCCAAACAAAAAATCAACAAGGAAACAGCAACCTTAAGTGACACACAGGATCAGATGAGTTCAATTGATTTTTACAAAACATTTTATCCCAAAGCAGCAGAATATACATTCTTCTCAAGCACATATGGGACATTCTCAAAGATAGGCCACATCTTAGGACACAAAATAAGTCTAAACAAAATGAAGAAGACTGAAATCATATCAAGCCTCTTCTCAGATCAGAGTGGCATGAAATTAAAAATCAATCACAATAAAAAAAATCAAACACATTTAAATACATGGAGACTAATTAGTATGTTATTAAACAATAAATGAGTTACCAATAAGATCAAAGAAAAAAAACTTCCTGGAAACAAATGCAAATGAACATGCAACAAACCAAAATCCATGGGACATAGTGAAAGCAGTCCTGAAAGGGAAGCTCATAGCATTACAAGCTTACAAGAAACAGGAAAAATCTCAAATAAACAATTTAACCCTACAATTAAAAGAGTTAGATAAAGAACAACAAGAAAAGCCCAGAGTAAGTGGAAGGAAGGAAATATTAAAGATCAAAGAGGAAATAAATGACATAGAGACTAAAAAAGTAATACAAAAGATCAATGAAACCAACAGCTGGTTCTTTGAAAAGATAAACAAGATTGAACCTGTAAATACACTCATCAAGAAACAAAGAGAGAGGACCCAAATAAATAAAATAAGAAATGAAAGATATGAAGTAACAACTGATGTCACTGAAATACAAAGGATTGTAAGAAAATACTATAAACAACTAACAGTATGGCCACAAATTTGACAACCTGGGTGAAATGGAAAAATTCCTAGAAACATAAAGCCTTCTGAAACTCAATCAGGAAGAATCAGAAAATCTGAATAGATCAATAACAACTAATGAAACTGAAGCAGTTATAAAAATAAAATAAAAAAACTCCCAGCAAACACAAGTCCTAGACCAGATGGCTTCACTAGCGAATTTTACCAAACATCCAAAGAAAAACTAACACCTATCTTTTTCAAACTATTACAAACGATTCAAGAGGAAGGAGAGCATCCAAGCTATTTTTACGAGGCCAGAATTATTCTAATTCCAAAATCATATAAAGGCACTATAGAGAGAGAAAATTACAGGCCAATATTTCTGATGAACTTTGATGCTAAAATCTTCAATGATATATTAGCACATAGAATCCAGTAATACATTAAAAATATTATATGCCATGACCAAGTGGGATTTATTCTGGGAATACAAGATTGCTACAATGTTCGCCAATGAATAAATGTGATACATCACATAAAAAATAAAGAATAAAAATTACATAATCATATAAACAGATGCAAAAAAAAAATTCAACAAAAATCTAGCACCATTTGTGATAAAAACTCTCAACAAAGTGGGAATAGAGGAATCATACCTCAACATAATAAAGACCAGAGATGAAAAACCTACAGCCAACATCATATTCAATGGGCAAAAACTAAAAGCATTTCCCTTAAGATCAGAAACAAAACACTTACTCAACAAAGCACTAGAAGTACTAGCCACAGTGATCACACTAGAAGAAAAAATAAAGGGCTTCCAAAGAGGAAAGGAGGAAGTGTAATTGTCATTATTTACAGATGACAAGATATTGTACATAGAAAACCCTAAAGACTCCACCATAAAACTATTAGATTTAATAAATGAAGTCAGCAATGTAGCAGGATACAAAATATATATCCAGAAATCAAGGGCATTTTTATGCACCAAGAATGAATTCTCAGGAAGAGAAACTAAAAAAAAAAAAAAAAAAAAAAAAAATCCCATTTACCATAACAATAAAAATAATAACATACCTTGAAATAGACTTAACAAAGTAGGTAAAAGTCCTGTACTTGAAAAACTATAAGACATTAAAAAGGAAATACAGGAAGATAAAAACAAGTAGAAGCATAAATCAATGTTCATGGATTGGAAGAATTTACATTAAAATGTTCATACCACTCAAAGCAACCTATAGATTCAATGTAATCCCTATTAAAATACCAATGGCATATTTCGCAGAACTAGAACAAATATTCCAAAAATTTATGTGGAACAACAAAAACAAATAGCCTCAGCAATCTTGAGAAAGAAGAACAAAGTTGGAGGGATCACAATACCAGACATCAAACTATACTAGAAAGCCATTGTAATAAAAATAAAACAAAATAAAAAACAGCCTGGTACTGGCACAAGAACTGGTATATAGAGCAGTGGAACAGAACAGAGAGCCCAGAAATCAACTCAAGACATTATGTTCAATTAATATTTGACAAAAGAGGCAAGAGCATACAATGGAGTAAAGATAGTCTCTTTAATAAATGGTGTTGGGAAAATTGGACAGCTACATGCAAAATAAAAAATGAAAGTAGACCACCAATTTATACCATATACAACAATAAACTCAAAATGGATAAAAGATTTAAATATAAGTTACAAAACCAAAGAAGTCCTACAAAAAACCTAGGCAGTAAAATATCAGAAATCTCACATAGCAGTATTTTCGTGAATATATCTCCTGTGGCAAGGGAAACAAAGGAAACAATAAACAAATAGGGCTACAGTAAACTAAAAGGCTTCTGCACCACAAAAAAAAAAAACACACACACACACACAAAAAAAACCAAAACAATCAACACAATGAAAAAGGAACTCACTGTATGGGAGAACATATTTATCAATGATGCATCTGATAAGTGATTAATTTCCAAAATATATAAAGAACTTATACAACTCAATACCAGGAAGCCAATCTAATTTAAAAATGGACAAAGGGCCTGAATAGAACAAACATTCCAAAGAAGATATACAAATGGCCAATAGATGCCCAGCCAGTGTGGCTCACTGGATTGAGTGTTGTCCCATGGACTGAGAAGTCCCAGTTCTATTCCTGGTCAGGGTACATGCCTGAGTTGTAGGCTGGATCCCCAATGCAGGGCATGCAGGAGGCAGCTGATCAATGTTTCTCTCTCACAACGATGTTTCTATCTCCCTCCCACTTCCTTGCTTTCTAAAAAATCAATAAAAACATATTTTTAAAAAACAAACGACCAGTAGACATATAAAAAATGCTCAACATCACTAATGATCCGAGAGACGCAAATTATAATTACAATGAGGTATCACTTCATACCTCCTAGAATGGCTACCATCAATAAATTAACAAACAACAAATGCTGGCAAGGATGTAGAGAAAATGGAACCCTAGTACACTTCTGGTGGGAATGCAGACTGGTACAGCCACTGTCGAAAACAGTGTGAAGTTACCTCAAATATTTAAATATGGAACTACCATTTGACCTAGTGATCCCACTCCTGGGAATATATCCTAAGAATCCTAAAACACTATTCAGAAAAAATATATGACCACTATGTTCATAGCACTGTTATTTACAATAGCTAAGATGTGGAAACAACTTAAGTGCCCATCAGTAGGTGACTGGATAAAAAAACTGTGGTATATTTGCACAATGGAGTATTATGTGGCTGTAAAAAAGAAGGAACTCTAACAGTCTGTGACAGATTGGATGGACCTGGAGATTATTATGCTAAGCAAAATAAGCCAGTCAGAGAAAGACAAATATCACATGATCTCACATGAAATCTAATGAACAAGATAAACTGATGAACAAAATAGAACCAGAGGCATGGACACATGGAACAGACTGACAGATCTCAGAGGGGAGGGAGTTGCAGGGGACTGAAAGAGATCAACCAAAGAACATATATGCATATATGCACAGCCCATGGACACAGACAATTATGTCATGAAGGCCTGGGATGTTGGTAGTGGCTGGGTGAAGGGAGGCCAAGGAGAAGGAATAGGGGGCATCTGTAATACTGTCAACAATTTTTTAAAAAATAGAGTGAAACAAATGAAAATGAAAATACAATGACCTCGAATCTCTGGGACATAGCCAAAACAGGTCTAAGAGGGATATTCATAGCAATAAGGCCTACCTTAATAAACCAGAAAAATCTCAAATAAACAATTTAAACTTACACTTAAAAGAACAAGAAACAGAAGAACAAACCAACTCAAAGTGAGTAGAAGGAAAGAAATAATAAATGTCAGAGAGAAAATAAGTGAAGTAGAATCTAATAAAACAATACAAAAGATCAATAAAATCATGAGCTGGTTGTTTGAAAAGATAAACAAAATTCATAAACCTTCAGCCAGACTCATCAAGAAAAAATACAGAGAGGACCTAACTAAATAAAAGAGGAAAAGAGATAAACCACATAACTGAAATAAAAAGAATTATAAAAAAAAAAAAATTACTACATACAATTAAATGCCAACAAATTTAACAAGCTGAAAGAAATGGATAAGTTCCTAGAAACGTACATTCTTTTAAGACTGAATCAAGAAGAAACAGAAAATCTGAACAGATCACTAACTACCAACAAAAATTGAATCAGTAATTAAAATACTCCCAGCAAACAAATTTTCTGGGTCAGATAGCTTTATGGGTAAATTTTACCAACCATTCAAAGAAAAATTATCATCTATCCTTCTCAAATTACTCAAAAATATTGAATAAGAGGGGAATCTCTCAAGCTTATTTTAAGAGGCCAGCATTATTCTGATTCCAAAAGCAAAGACATTACAAAAAAAGAAGTTAGAGGCCAATATCCCTAATGAACATAATCATAAAAATTCTCAACAAAATATTAATGAACCAAATTTAGCAAAACATTACAAAGAACTGAAATACATATATGCATAGCCCATGGACGGACACAGATAATAGTGTGGTGAAGGCCTGGGGTGGGTCGGGGCCTGGGTGGGAGGTTTCAAAGGGGAAAAATTGAGGACATCTATAGTACTGTCAACAATAAGAAATAAATTAAAAAATAGATCATACACAATGATCAGGTAAAATTTATTCCTGGGATGCAAGTTTAGTTCAATATTCACAAATCAATTAATGTGATACACCACAAACAAAATGAAAGATAAAAATCATATGATCATATCAATAGATGCAGATAAAGCAATTTATAGAGGGAACATACCTTAACATCAAAAACAAGATCATACATAATAAAACCACAGCTAACATCATACTAAAAGCTAAAAGATTTTTCTTTAGGATCAGGAATAGAACAAGGATGCCCTCTTTCTCTACTTTTATTCAATATAGCACTGGAAGTCTTAGCCTCAGCAATCAGACAAGGAAAATAATAAAGAGCATCCAATTTGGAAAGGAAGAAGTAAAATTGTCATTATTTGCAGATGGCATAATACTATATAAAGAGAATCCTAAAGTTCCCACCAAAAATCTATCAGAACTAATAAATGGATTTAGTAAAGTAGCAAAATACAAAGTTGATATTCAAAAATCAGTTGCATTTATCACACCAATAAAAAACTATCAGAAAGAGAAATTAAGAAAACAATCCCATTTACAATTGCATTAAAACACCACCACCTAGGAATAAATAGGCAACAAACTCTATGACATTGCTCTTAGCCACTTTTTTTTTTGATATGTGTCCTTGGGTAATGGAAACCAAGGAAAAAATAGAGAAATGGTGCTACATTAAATTGAAAAGGGTTTGCACAGCAAAGGAAACCATCTACAAAAGGGAGAAAACCTACTGAATGGGTGAAGATCTTCATCAATGATGCACCTGATAAGGGTTTAATGTTCAAAATATATAATGAACTCTTACAACTCAACACCCAAAAAACAAACAATTCAATTTAAAAATGGGCAGAAGACCTAAATAGGCAAACATTTCTCCAAGAACATGCAGATGGCCAACAGACATATGAAAAGATGTCCAGCATCACTAATCATCAGGGAAATGTATATATTTTTAGTGGTAAAAGACATTTTTATTTTATTTTTTAATTATTTATTTTTCATTAATTATATTATTTTTGTTACAGATGTTTTTCCTTTTTCCCCAATTGACACCCTTCTCATGATCCCACCCACTCACAGCATTATTGTCTATGTCCACTGGTTATGCATATACGCGTATAAGTTCTTTGGTTTATCTCTTCCCTCTCCCCTGCCCTCTCTTCTGAGGTTTGTCAGTCTGAACCGTACTTCTACGTCTCTGGGTCTATTTTGTTCATCAGCTTATATTGTTCATTATATACCAAAAGTAACTGAGATCATGTGGTCTTTCTCTGATTGAGAAAGCATAACACTTAGCATAACACTCTCCAGGTCCCTCCATGTTCTCTCAAAGACTAAGAGATCTTTCTTTCTTACAGCTGCATAGTATTCCATTGTGTATATGTACCACAGCTTTTTTATCCACTCATCTATTGATGGACACTTGGGCTGTTTCCAGATCTTAGCTATTGTAAATAGTGCTGCTATGAACATAGGGGTGCATATATTCTTTCTGATTGGTGTTTCAGGCTTTGTAGGATATATTCCTAAAAGTGGAATTGCTGGGTCAAATGGCAATTCAATTTTTAATTTTTTGAGGAAACACCATATTGTTTTCCACAGTGGCTGCACCAGTCTGCATTCCCACCAGCAGTGTGCTAGAGTCCCCTTTTCTCCACACCTTTGCCAGCACTTGTTTGATGGTTTGTTGATGGCAGCCATTCTGATAGATGTGAGGTGATACCTTGTAGTCATCTTAATTTGCATCTCTCTGATGATTAGTGACATTGAACATTTTTTCATATGTCTCTTGGCCATTTGTATGTCTTTTTTGGAGAGGTGTCTATTTAGGTCCTCTGCTCATTTTTTTAATTGGACTATTTGTCTTCCTTTTGTTGAGCTGTATGAGTACTCTATATATTTTGGAAATTAACCCCTTATCGGATGTATCATTGGCAATTATGCTCTCCCATACGGTGGGTTCCCTTTCCATTTTAATGCTTGTTTCTTTTGCTGTGCAGAAGCTTTTGAGTTTGATGTAGTCCCATTTATAAATGTTTTCCTTTTTTTCTCTTGCCTTAGGCATTGTATCAGTGAAAATTCTGCTGCGTTTGATGTCTGAAATTTTGTTGCCTACATTTTCTTCTAGGATATTCATGGATTCATGAGTCATGTTTAAGTCTTTTATCCATTTTGAGTTTATTCTTGTGTATGGTATAAGTTTGTGGTCTAGTTTTATTTTTTTGCATGTAGCTGTCCAGTTTCCCCAACACCATTTATTAAAGAGGCTGTCTTTACTCCATTGTATGCTCTTGCCACCTTTGTCAAATATTAATTGAGCATAATGTCTTGGGTCAATTTCTGGGTTCTCTGTTCAGTTTCATTGATCGACATTCCTGTTCTTGTGCCAGTACCAGGCTGTTTTGATTACATTGGCTTTGTAGTATAACCTGATATCCGGTATTATGATCCCTCCTACTTTGTTCTTTTTTTTTCAAGATTGCTGTGGTTATTAGGGGTCTTTTTTTGTTCTATATAAACTTTTGGAGTATTAGTTTTAGTTGCATGAAATATGTCATTTGTATTTTAATGGGGATTGCATTGAATCTATAGATTGCTTTGGGTAGTATGGACATTTTAATGATGTTAATTCTTCCAATCCATGAACAAGGTATATGCTTCCACTTTTTTATATCTTCCCTTATTTCTTTTTTCAATGTCCTTTAATTTTCTGCAAATAGGTCCTTTACTTCCTTGGTTAAGCTTATTCCTAGGTATCTTAATACTTTTGCTGCAACAGTAAATGGGATTATTTTTTAGTTTCTCTTTCTGTGAGTTCATTATTGGTGTATAAGAATACTGTGGATTTCTGGATGTTAATTTTGAATTCTGCTACTTTGCTAAATTCATTTATTAAGTCTAGTAGATTTTTGATGGAGTCTTTAGGGTTTTCCATGTACAATGTCATGTAATCTGCAAATAGTGACAGTTTTGTTTCCTCCTTTCCAATTTGGATCCCTTTTATTTTATCTTCATGTCTGATTGCTGTGGCTAAGACTTCTAGTACTATGTTAAATAAGAGTGGTGAAAGTGAGCATCCCTGTCTTGTTCCTGTTTTAAGGGAAATGCTTTTAGTTTTTGCCCATTGAGTATGATGTTGACTGTAGGTTTTTCATATATGGCCTTTATTATGTCAAGTTATGTTCCCTCTATTCCTACATTGCTGAGCATTTTTAATCAGAAATGGGTGCTGGATTTTGGCAAATGCTTTTTCAGTGTCTATTGCTATAATCATATGGTTTTTATCTTTCGTTTTGTTTATCACATATCACATTTATTGATTTGTGAGTATTGTACCTGCCTTGCACCCCTGGTATTAATCCCAGTTGGTCATGGTAAATAATTTTTTAAATGTATTGCTGGATCCAATTTACTAATATTTTGTTAAGGATTTTCCCATCTATGTTCATCAGGAATATTGGCCTGTAGTTTTTCCTTTCTTGTAATGTCTTTATCTGGTTTTGGATTTAAAATTATGCTGGACTCATAACATGAATTTGGAAGTCTTCCCTCTTCTTGAATTTTTTGGAACAGTTTGATGAGAATAGGTGTTAATTCTTCTTTTGAATGTTTGGTAAAACTTCCCTATTAAGCTGTCTGGGCCCAGGCTTTTGTTTCTGGGTGTTTCTTGATTACATCTTCAATTTCCTTAGTTGCTATTAGTCTGTTCAAGTTTTCTATCTCTTCCCGGTTCACTTTCGGGAGACTGTGTGATTCTAGAAATTTGTCCATTTAGCCTAGATTGTCCAATTTGTTGGTGTACAATTGTTCATAGTATTTGTTAACGATCCTTTGTATTTCAGTGGCGTAAGTTGTTACTTCTCCTCTTTCGTTTCTGATTTTGTTTATTTGGGTCTTCTCATTTTGTTTCTTGGTGAGTCTGGCTAAGGGTCCATCAATCTTGTTTATATTTTCAAAGAACCAGCTCTTTGTTTCATTGATCTTCTGAATTTTTTTTTAGTTTCTATGTCATTTATTTCTGCTTGACTTTTACTATTTCTTTCATTCTACTTGCTCTGGGTTTTTCTCTTTGTTTACTTTCTAGTTCTTTAAGTTGTAGGGTTAGAAAGTCAATTAGAAATTTTTCTTGTTTCTTGAGGTTGGCCTGTAGTGCTATGAAATTCCCTCTCAGAACTGCTTTTGCTGTGTCCCATAGATTTTGTTTTGTTGCGTATTCATTTTTATTGGTATCCAGAAAGTTTTTAATTTCTTCCTTGATTTCCTTGGTAACCCATTCATTGTTTAATAACATGCTATTTAGCCTCCATGTGTTTGAATGTTTTTGAGTGTTTTTATTGTAGTTGATTTCTAGTTTCATGCCATTGTGATCTGAGAAGATGCTTCATATGATTTCAGTCTTCTTGAACTTGTAGAGACTTAGTTTGTGTCCTAACATGTGGTCTATCTTTGAACATGTCCCATGTGCGCTTGAGAAGAATGTGAATTCTGCAGTTTTAGGGTGTAATTCTCTGTAGATATCTATTAAATCCATTTGATCTAGTGCGTCATTTAAAATCTCTGTTTCCTTGTTAATATTTTGTCTAGAGGATCTATCCAGTGATGTCAGCGGGGTGTTTAAGTCCCCTATTATGACTGTATTGCTGTTGATTTATCCTTTGAAGTCCTCCAGAAGATTTTTAATATATTTTGGTGCTCCTATATTGGGTGCATATATGTTTACCAAGGTTATATCCTCCTGTTGATAGATCCTTTCAATATTATGTAGTGGCCTTCTTTGTCTCTAGTTATGGCCTTCATTTTGAAGTCTATTTTATCAGATATGAGTATTGCTACCTCAGCATTTTTTCCTTTCCATTTGCTTGGATAATGTTTTTCAACCTATGTGAGTCTTTTGCTGTGAGGTGGGTCTCTTGTAAACAACATATATATGAGTCATGCTTTCTTATCCATTCAGCTACTCTGTGTCTTTTGATCAGAGCATTTGATCCATTTACATGTAAGGTTATTATTGATATGTACTTATTTATTGTCATTTTTGTTTGTTATGTTTATGTTTCTCTTCCTATTTCTTCTGCTAATTACAGTAATCCTTTTAACATTTCTGTGCAGAGAGGGGCTGTAGGAAGAGTGTGGCCCCAGCAAGGTCCAGATGGCTCAGGCTTGTAAAAAAAGGTTGATAAACAGAAACGAGAAAGCACCAGCATCCAGTGCACTCCTCACATAAAGAGGGTTCTGCAAAGACAGCTTAATTTTCCTTCCCTGTTTAACACGAAACATGGTGAGAATTGATGGAGTCATTTTTTTAAACCATAAAACACTGCAAACACATTTGTAATATTTTTTCTTCTGTGCCATGGGTAGTATTTGTATTTTATTTTTTACTTTTATTTTTTTCAGATTCTCTGCTGTTTAGTGAACACAGACTATCCTTCAAAAAAAAAAATGTAATTTTGTGGATGGATAGATTTGAATGTTATGCTCTGGTCAAATCCATAATGGCTATTTCTCTCTATTGATGATTTCTTGTTTCGATGGGTGACTGCCAAGAAAACTCACTTACTTGTAGGCCAGATTCATTTCTAATAGCAAATTCGAGGGCATTTCAGCTCAAATACCCCACTTCCCAGGTGGTAAGAACAAGGACAGGGCTGCCTTTTAGCTCGAAGGCCCAGCAGAGTATCGGGCACAGGCCACGTACTCAGAGACAGCACAGGGGTCCGATTCTGGTTCTACCACTCACTGTGTGAATTTGGGGGAGTCATTTCATGCCTTTGTGGCTAGATTTATCACTTTTAAAGTAGGAATAATCTTAGTAGCCTATTTTATAGGCGTATTGTGATGATTTCTCCTTCTTTCCCTTCTTTCTCTCCACTCCCCACCCCCCACCCCTCCTCAGATTGGGCCCAAAGAGTGATTTTGGTAGTTAAATCTCATGTCAATCACATGATCTCATTTTCTCCCCTGAAATAAAGAAATATTAGCATCTCCACCTTTCAGATGAGGAAACTGAGCTGGAAGATTTGGCCAGGACCATAAAGCTGACAGCAGAGACAGGACTCAGATCAGGGTTTTGGACACCAGTTGTAGATTCCTTTGGTTAAAAAGATCGAGGCAGCCTGGCTAGTGTGGCTCAGTGGTTGAGCGTCGACCCTGCACCAAGAGGTCACTGGTTTGATTCCCAGTCAGGGCACATGCCCAGGTTGTGGGCCAAATCCCCAGTGGGGGGCATGCAGGAGGTGGCCAATCGATATTCTTTCTCATCGACGTTTCTATCTCTCTCTCCCTCTCCCTTCCTCTCTCTCTAAAAGTAATAAAGAAAATTAATTAATTAATTAATTAAAAGATCTAGACAGCAGTTCCAAAATAAGTGGCGTTTGTTTGAGCTGGCTCCAACACCACACTCAACCTGTCATGTCAGAAGGGAGATATCAGTCAAACCTGCTGTTTGATACTGAGGGAAGCAAGCAATACAGTGTGGAGGCTGAATTCTTCCTTTTTCCTCAGGTTGCTTTTTGTGGCAGGATGGGAATAGCCTGTGGAGACAGAGTCTTGGTCTGATCATCAGGAAAGGGCAGTGGGTACGTTTTCTGTAACCTCTGTGGGTCTGCCACCTTCAGGCACTGGGCTCCTTGTGATAAACCCCTGCAGCAGGGACATGTGCTGAGGGGTTTCCCTGGCCCAGGGATGTACCCATGTATGAGCCCCTCTCATCGTCTCAACCACTTTCTAAAGAGTTGAGACAGTCTCTGCTTTTATTTCCCCCAATGAATAAACTGAGGCTTGGATAGGACAAGGTCACATAGCCAGTAAGTAATGGCACTGGATCTCAATTCAGAGGACAAGCTGTCTCATTCCAAAGTCCATTTTGTTTTTATGAAGCCAAACAAGGCGGCACAGGGTACACCAGAAACAGATAGGTGTCTCGAGGACGGAAGTTAGGAGTCGAAGGAGGAAGGCCCTGATCAAAGTATCCATTTGGAAAGCCATGTGATGTAGAAAACTGTCTACATGGTGGGGCAAAGGCTCACTCTTCTCTTTCTATTTGTCCTAGCCTGTGTGTTTCTTATTGCGGCAGCCAGCCTGCAGTGGTAGCTGCAGCCCCCATGCCCTTGGTGGCCCCTTCTCCTAAGGCAGAGCTAGCCCATATCTTCTTCTGACTAGTGATTCACGGTGCAGCTGTCATCGGCAGTCTTGCAAGCTTCTGGGCTTCCCTCTGGGGGAAGCTGTTGGGAGCGGTGTCACTGGAACAGCAACCACCACGGTTTGACATAGTCCCGGGTGAGCTCCATGGTTTGACATAGTCCCTGGAGATACGAGGACCACCACGGTTTGACACAGTCCCGGGTGAGCTCCATGGTTTGACATTGTCCCTGGAGAAGTGGATTCTCTGCGTGGCAGGAATCACGAAGAACAGTGACTGAAGATATAAAGTAAATGGGAAAATAAAAATGCAGGATGGCAACTGAAGGAGACTAATCTTTGCTTTCTCTATCTGTTAGCTGTCTGTTAGAAATTATTATAGAAGTAACATATAGATGACTAATGATGTAAATGGTTGAAAAGATTACAGGAAGAAAAGCAAGAAAATAAGATTTAGGACAGAAATGTGGAAGCTTAAAAGGATCTTAGATAGGAGGAAAGGTCAGGAGTTTTAAGAGGATGTCTGGATGAAGGGTGGAGATAGTTAGTAATTAACATGTAATATACTTAAGAGTTGGGTAAACAACCAAAAGAATGTCTGTACTTTTTTGCCTAAAAGGTTTGGGGGAAACAATGTAAGGTGTGGATCGATATACATAATAAAAGGCTCTGCTAGTCTGGTGCAGAAGAAGGCAGAAGCATTAAGACTAAGCAGAAGTAAGATCAAGGATTTTCTGTCTCCCACATTGCCTGCTCTCTCTCTCTCTCTCTCTCTCTCTCTCTCTCTCTCTCTCTCTCTCTCTCTCTCTCGCCGACTCCGTCCACACCTTTGGGAACCCCTGGACCTGCCGAGGCTGGACCCCGGCAAGTGGCGCCCGAACAGGGACCTCAAGGTAAGGTATTGCTCGGGACGGATAGGACTCCACCGTGGGTGCCCGGGACCCCCTGCATAAGATAGGTAGGTAAGGGTGGAAAGTTGAAGAACTAAAAATTAAGAAATGGGTCAGACAGGATCTAAAGTGCTACGTCTTCTTAGCAATCTATTAAGTATTTTTATGCTTTGGGGTCTAAATGGAGACACCCTGGCTCACGAACAGGAGGATGGAGCTACTGCTCCTCCGACATTCCTAGAATCTCTAGCATATGTGGCACAGAATGAGCAGGAGGAAAAGGAAGATGATGAGCGATCAGAAAAGTATGATAAAGTAACTCCTGAAGAGCAAAGGGAGTTCGATGAAGCTGCTGCAGAATATCATAGGGATGATCCCTGGGGCTTCCCCGTAACTCGGGAAGAAAAGGGGCCTCCTCCTTTTTGGAAGCTGCCTCGAAAGCCTACTAGAAAGTTTCAGGGCCCGCCTCCGCCTCAGGATCGACCAAGCACTAAGCTAGGTTCCAGTTTTCAACAAGCAGTTAAAGAAGCAGAGGCTGCAGGAGATTTTGATTTTTCTCTCTGTTGTCCTGTAATGTTTGAGAGAGATTCGGAAGATGATGAATATCCGGTTTGGGAACCTTTGTCTTACAAAATTTTGAAAGAATTGAAATGCGCCTGTCAAAATTATGGTCCTTTGGCTCCTTATACTTTGACTTTGGTTGAGGCTGTTACTTCTAAATGGATGACTCCTCATGATTGGTTTCAAGTGTGTAAGGCTTGTTTAAGTGGGGGAGATTATTTGTTGTGGAGGACTGAATATGAAGATCTGGTAAAAAAGGCTGTAGAAAAGGAAAAGAAAAGAGGAGATGGTGGCTTTACATTAGACATGCTGTTGGGGGAAGGTGATTATGCTACGGTTAATGATCAGCTTTACATTCCCAGGGAAGGCCTAATACAGGTTAATCATAGTGCATTAAGTGCATGGAGGGGACTTCCCGTAACTTCAGGAAAGTCTACGGCATTGGCAGAAATTAGACAAAGACAGGATGAACCATTTCAGGAATTTTTGTACAGACTTGACCAGGCAGTAAAGCGAGTAATAACTAACCAAGAAGCTGCTGATATTTTGGTTAAACAACTGGCTTTTGAAAATGCTAATGCTACTTGTCAGTCTCTCCTTCGGCCCATTAGAAGGACAGGATCAATTGGAGACTATATAAAACAATGTTCTGAAGTTTCTCCAGCATTTATTCAGGGTGTAGCTATTGCAGCTGCCCTGAAGGGAGAGACATTTACTCAGTATATCAAAAATGTTAATAAGACAAAAGGAAATAATCAGTCAGATTCAGGACTTTGTTATTCATGTCGGCAGCCAGGACATTTTAGCAGACATTGTCCTACCAAAGCAGGAAACAATGGAGCTCCTATACCCCCTCCTCAGGGGGCCCAAGGGAGGAGCAATAATGCTCCAACAACACTATGTCCTCGTTGTGAGAAGGGTTTTCATTGGGCTAAAGATTGTAGATCTAAATATCATAAAAATGGCACTCTCCTTCAAGGGAGAAGGAATAATTCCAATGGCCCACAACAAGGTAATTGGCAGGGAAACTTCCAACAGGGCCAGCCCCGGGCCCAGACAACAATAGGGGCCTTGAGTGTAACCAATCCGTTCGCACAGTCCACGACTTATTCGGGGCCACCCCAGGCAGCTCAGGATTGGACCTCTGTTCCTCCACCAGTGTCATATTAACTCCTGATGCTCCAGTGACTAAAGTTCCTACAGGAACCTATGGTCCGCTTCCTCCTGGAACAGTTGGGTTAATAATTGGGCGTAGTTCGTCATCACTCAAAGGATTAATAATTATTCCAGGAGTAATAGATGCAGACTATACTGGAGAAATACAAATTTTATTATCCCCACCTACTCAGACTATTCAAATACAGGCAGGACAAAGAATAGCTCAGTTATTATTGTTACCTATTACTCAAACTGGAAAGCCGATAACGCAGGCCGAAAGAGGGAATGCAGGATTTGGATCTAGTGATGCGGCTTTTTGGATTCAGGAAATAAAATCACAGAGACCTACTAAAATTTTGAAAATTCAAGGAAAACCGATATTAGGCTTATTAGATACAGGGGCAGATGCCTCCTGTATAGCAGGCAAGGATTGGCCTTCATCCTGGCCCACGGTTACTACTCCAACTTCATTAGTGGGTCTGGGGTCAGCACAAAATGTTCAAAAGAGTTCGCAGGTACTTAAATGGGAAGATGAGGAAAATAATTCTGGCCATTTTACTCCATATGTGATTTCAACAATTCCCATAACCCTATGGGGACGGGATGTTTTGTCACAGATGGGAGTGTTAATATTCAGTCCAAATAACACCGTGGCAAATCAAATGCTGAATATGAATTTCAATCCTCTTAAAGGAATGGGAAAAGATGAACAAGGCATGATCATGCCAATCATTCCTCAGCCTAGGAAATCTCGCGCTGGACTGGGATCTCAGGATTTATAGGTCAGGTCACTGCTCTGACTGCAGACCCAATCACCTGGATTAATGATTCCCCGGTTTGGGTGGAGCAGTGGCCTCTGTCAGCTGAAAAATTAGTGGCAGCACGTCAGTTAGTTCAGCAGCAACTAGATGAAGGACACATAGAGCCTTCTACCAGTCCATGGAATACTCCAATCTTTGTAATTAAAAAGAAATCAGGGAAATGGAGATTACTGCAGGATCTCAGAGCTGTCAATAAAACTATGGAGGATATGGGGCCTCTTCAACCAGGCCTCCCCAGTCCAGTAGCAGTTCCAAAAGGAAGTAATTTAATTGTTATAGACTTGCAGGATTGCTTTTTCACTATTCCTCTCTATGAGCCAGACAAAAGGAGATTTGCCTTCAGTGTTCCCTCTGAAAATTTAAAACAGCCTTATCAGAGGTATCAATGGAAAGTTCTCCCTCAGGGAATGAAAAACAGTCCAACTTTATGTCAAAAATTTGTAGATCAGGCATTGCAAGGAATCAGAGATCAACATCCAACAGTTTATATAATTCATTATATGGATGACATTTTGCTCGCCCACCCAGATCGAGCCTATTTACAGGAGGTTCTAATGCAAACTACTGAGGCTCTGAAAGAAAAGGGATTGAAAATAGCTCCAGAGAAAATTCAAGTTAACCCACCTTATTCATATTTAGGAAGAATTCTGCATACAGAAATTATAACTCATCAACCTTTGCAATTAAAAACACGGCATTTGCGTACTTTGAATGATTTTCAGAAATTGCTAGGGGATATTAATTGGATTAGGTCATTTTTGAAATTAAGTACAGGGGAATTGAAGCCATTATTTGACATCTTAAAGGGAGACAGTGATCCTAATTCATCAAGGGAAATGTCTCCTGAAGCTCGGGAAGCATTAAGAAAAGTAGAACATGCTATTAACAAGCAGTTCCTAACTTATGTGTCCTATACTGAGTCCTGGAGTATAATTATTCTAGCTACTGAGCACTCACCTACAGGATGTCTATGGCAGAAGGGACCGTTAGAATGGCTGCATCTCCCTTCTACTCCTAGAAGAGTGCTTACAAGTTATCCAGATTTGGTTGCTACATTGATTACCAAAGGCAGAAAAAGAAGTTTAGAGTTATTTGGAAAAGATGCACAAGAAATTGTAATTCCTTATAACTCAGATCAATTACAGTTTCTCATTCAACAAGAAAATTGGCAGATTGCTCTTGCTTCATTCTCAGGACAAATTGCTCATCATTTACCATCTCACCCTTTGTTAATGCTGTTTTCTAGACAAAAGTTTATTTTTCCACGAAAATGCTCGGCTAAACCTTTACCGCCACCTGCTGCCTTGGTGTTTACTGATGGGTCATCTAATGGAAATGCAGCAGTCATTATAGATTCAAAACAAAAGCAATGGAATACAGCTGAGACATCAGCACAGAGAACAGAATTATTGGCTATTATTCATGTTTTTTCAGTTCTTAATGACAGAACTTTTAATTTATATACAGATTCCCAATATGTAGTCAGATTATTTCCTCATATTGAAACAGCTCAAATTCCAGAAAACAAAACAAAAATATTCATCTTATTACAGGAATTGCAAAATTTGGTTCAAAAAAGAGATTTGGCATTTTATATTGGGCATATACGAGCACATTCAGGGTTGCCTGGTTCACTCTCAGAAGGTAATGCATTAGCTGATGCACTTACAAAAGAAGTGATGACTGTAACTGTTCTTTCTGCTGTGGAACAAGCAATAAATTCACATGCTGTGCATCATCAGAATGCTGCTGCTCTCAGATGGCAATTTAAAATAACAAGAGAAGCAGCACAAGAAATAGTTAAAGTTTGTCCTCATTGTCCTCAGTATAGTAACAGTCTCCCTATGGGAGTAAATCCCAGAGATCTTCAACCTAATGATCTTTGGCAAATGGATGTAACTCATATGTCCTCATTTGGAAAATTAAGCTTTGTGCATGTTTGTGTGGACACCTATTCGCATGTAATTATGGCCACTGCAAGAACAGGAGAGGCATTTAAAGATGTGGCACAACATTTGTTTGCATGTTTTGCTTATATGGGTTGGCCAAAAAATATAAAAACAGACAATGGCCCTGCCTATACTTCTAAAGCATTTGCAGAATTTGTACAGAGATTTAACATCACTCATACTACAGGTATTCCATATAATCCTCAGGGGCAGGCAATTATTGAAAGAGCTCACCAGACTTTGAAAACTCAAATAAACAAATTACAAAAGGCAGAATTTAAATACAGTTCACCTCATCAGATACTGCAACATGCTCTTTATGTAATAAATATTTTGAATTTAAACATAGATGAGAGTTCTGCCATGTCCAGACATTGGGCACCAACTCCAGCAAAGCCAGCAACTTACGTTAAATGGAAGGATTTATTATCAGGACAATGGAAAGGGCCTGATACATTGCTAGCCAAGGGGCGAGGGTATGCTTGTATTTTTCCACAGGACGCAGAAAGTCCGATTTGGATTCCAGACAGACTAATTCGGCCGTGCAATGAGTCACCCGCCACCACTCAGACCCCAGCGCATCACGGAGCATCCAGATCCTGATGAGAGCTCTCTGGACCGATACCTGAGACGAATGGCTATTCATTCATGCCAGAAGAAGGGGAGACCCTACCTATCCAAGAAGGCACGTGGGACGATCCAGAGCCACCTGTGAGGCAACTATTCCCACCTGAGGACAGCTAAAGAGGCTCACAGAAGAAGCAACCACCATTGTGAGAGTTAGCGGGACAGAACTTTCTCCATCATCCCTATTTTTGACTATGTTGGCTGTAATTACATTCTAGGTACAAGGGTCTGGTGTTTCAGGCTCACCAATTTATACTCATTGGGCTTATGTTCCACAACCTGCATTGTTACAACCTGTTGCTAGGGAAAATGAGAATATTCCTGTATGTACTAATCAACCATTATTGTTGGGGGGAGGTTCAATTGATTTTATTAGAAATGTCTCTACCGTTGATTTTGCCTATATGGGTAGGAGTGATTTAGTTCCTATATGTTTTTGATTTGAAAAAGGGCATATCCCAGAAATGTGTGCATATATCTAAAAGAGTTCTTACAATTGTTACTCCCAAAGATTCTAAAGGTCAGTGTTAGATTTTAGTATTATCTGTTGTTAATGTGACAAGGGCTTCCAAAGATAAAAATGTAATTCTTACTCCATTTCTGCCCACCTGTCCAAATGCAGGTTTTAAGAAATTAGAGGCTAAAATAGATGCTTTAGAAGAGGTCTTAATAGTTATTAGAAGTGAGATACTAACATTAAAGGTTAGAACTTCATTTAAGTGTCACTTAGGATATAGATAGGATAGATATGTATTATTCCCTTAGAAGTTAATCAGTCAGCTTTGCTACCCTCATTAATCAGTATAGGGCTTTTCTTACTCATTCTCTCAATTCTATGTCTCTTTCTAGTCCTCCTTCTAACTCCTAAGTAATTCCATCCTAGAGATGGCTGACCATGCCTAGACCTTGGTGAACTGGACTGGTTAGTCAATGACGGGCAACTGGAGTCCACACGCATCGCCGACCGCCACCTAAGACAGGAACTGGGCCCACGCTGCCTCAGTCTCCCATGACGGGCAAGGTTGGTCGGCTCCGTGTGAGAACATCCTGACCTAAGACAGGCACAGTCCTCTCAAGGAATTCAGCCACTTAAATAAAATAAAAAAGGGGGAGATGTTGGGAGCGGTGTCACTGGAACAGCAACCACCACGGTTTGACATAGTCCCGGGTGAGCTCCATGGTTTGACATAGTCCCTGGAGATACGAGGACCACCACGGTTTGACACAGTCCCGGGTGAGCTCCATGGTTTGACATTGTCCCTGGAGAAGTGGATTCTCTGCGTGGCAGGAATCACGAAGAACAGTGACTGAAGATATAAAGTAAATGGGAAAATAAAAATGCAGGATGGCAACTGAAGGAGACTAATCTTTGCTTTCTCTATCTGTTAGCTGTCTGTTAGAAATTATTATAGAAGTAACATATAGATGACTAATGATGTAAATGGTTGAAAAGATTACAGGAAGAAAAGCAAGAAAATAAGATTTAGGACAGAAATGTGGAAGCTTAAAAGGATCTTAGATAGGAGGAAAGGTCAGGAGTTTTAAGAGGATGTCTGGATGAAGGGTGGAGATAGTTAGTAATTAACATGTAATATACTTAAGAGTTGGGTAAACAACCAAAAGAATGTCTGTACTTTTTTGCCTAAAAGGTTTGGGGGAAACAATGTAAGGTGTGGATCGATATACATAATAAAAGGCTCTGCTAGTCTGGTGCAGAAGAAGGCAGAAGCATTAAGACTAAGCAGAAGTAAGATCAAGGATTTTCTGTCTCCCACATTGCCTGCTCTCTCTCTCTCTCTCTCTCTCTCTCTCTCTCTCTCTCTCTCTCTCTCTCTCTCTCGCCGACTCCGTCCACACCTTTGGGAACCCCTGGACCTGCCGAGGCTGGACCCCGGCAGGAAGCCACCACCATGTAGTTCGTCTGACCACCCTGAGATCGCCAGGTGTGAGGAAGCCCAAGCTATCCGAGTGGAGATGCTTTGTGGAATGAGGGAGAGTCCCATCCCAGCCACCAGTTGTTCAAGATGCCCTGACTGAGGCACCAGACATGAGTGAAGATGCCATCCTGGATGGCAGACCCCACTCAGCCTTCAGGTGACTGCAACCATACGAGAGGACCCCATAAAAACCACCCCGCTGAGCCTCGTCAACACACAGAATCATGAGAGTACAACACCTTGTTGTTTTAAGCCACTCGTTTCCAGGGGGAGATGTGATAAACACTTGCCAAAAATCTCCATGAATTCGGACATCTCTCTTGACCTGGAAAAGTTCGAGGATATCCTGGGCCTCGTGTGTCTACATGGCCGATCTGTATCCCTCAACTCAAAACAACCCGCCGTGCCATGGAACTGGCCTTCAGCCCAGGCCCTGGGTTTGCTTCCTGGCTCCTTCACACCGGCCGTGTGACTTTAGATAACCCGTGCTCTCTCTGAGCCTTGATTTTTCTATCTACAAATTAAGGAGAGGGGTCGATGAGCACTAGGCCTCCTCTGCTTCTCTGACACACAAAATAGCCTGAAAACTGAGCTCACCACCAGCGAGGAGGGCCCCTTCCTGTTCCGCAGTGGACAGGAGCCCATGCTGGCTGTGTCTGCGCTTTGGAAGGGGCCACGTGGATGCCAGGTGCCTCCAGTCACCACGCAAGTCATGAAAGGCCAGGCAGCCAGGCAGGCACCCAGGTCCCTGCCCTATGCCAGCCTCTTCAGCCTCCCTCGAGGGTTGCCAGCACCGAGAAGGGAGACGGGCTCAGGACCCAGCAGTCCTGGGCTCTAGCTCTGCTGAGCAGGGCGAGTGTCCGCCTGTCTAGAGAGAGGAGAGCTCCTGAGAGGAGCAGGCTTCTGGGCGGCTGGGAAACGTCTGGTGACAATATTTGTGTCTAAAAATATAGCAGCTGAGAACCATCTAATTACAGCCTCTGCAGTCATTCATAACTTGGCATTTTCCTGTCATACCTGTTCTCTTCCAGTGTTCCTGATCAGCAGCCCTGAAGGAGATCGCTTGTTGGTGGAAACCCAGTCAGGGGGGCCCAGAACTGGGCCTCCAGTCTGCCCTCCGGAGCCCAGCCTGGCACCTGCTATGTGGCTGGCACCGGTGAGTAATGTACAGAGAGCAAGAGTGTCTGAGACACTGAACACCTCCACACATGCACACGCCGATGCCCTTGGCCACTTGCCCGTTAGGAATCCAGGCGCACGGGGACCCTCCAAGGGGCACTGGTGCAGATGTAACCTCATGAGGGATGTTTACTCAGGAGACAGGCTCAGGGCTCTGGCATTATGGTGTGGGAGGACCTCTTCCCGGGGCCTGTGGAAGGGTGCGGAGGCTCTGCTCAGGACATGGGCTAAGCAGACACCGGGGCCCCACACCTCCCTGCCCTGGACGCCGCCCCCAACTCTCCCAGGGCCTCTGAGACAGTCTGAGTCTCTCCTATCAGGAGGAAGCTGGGACTCCAGGTTGCAGGGAGGGCTGCATGATCTAAGGGACCCTCGGGCACAGTCCTACTGCCCCCCCTTCCTGCCTGAACCCTCACAGGGGAGAGGGGTCACGGCAAACGTGACATATGGAATCCCAGGTCGGGAATGTACTCGTCCAGAAAAAGAGATTTTTAAGTCAAGGAGACGTGTTGAAAGTACGGGGCCCGACAAACACGTGGCCGATCACTCACTTGGCAGAGTGCTGACCCTCACACACTGCCCTGTGGTTCTCGTGGGGACTAGATGAAGCAGTGGTTGCTGGCCATTTTATGAATAATTAAACACAATTTAGAGATGCTGAGTCATTTCTGCAAGGTCACCCAAGGAGTCACGACTAGCCTTGGACCTCAGGCGCACCCTCAGCCCCGGGAACCTTCCCGCAGGGTTGGAGTCACTCGGCCTCTGCAGCTTGTGCGCCCGCCCCCGGTGTCCCAGACTGAACAAAATAGGGCATTTCCTGCTCCCTCCACAGAGTGCTGGATTCAACCTAAATAGGTCCCCACTTCATCCCATCTGGCTTCTGAAACACATGTTCATCGTATTCTGAATCTAGATCCGTTAACCTTGATCTACAAGAAATGTTGAGTTTCCAGGGTGGGGGTGGAGCCTGCTTGTCTGCATGGCTGAGCCAAGTCAGCTGGGGCTCCGGGGTCAAGAGAGCACAGGGCCTGGCCTCTGGGGTCAGGGCTGTGGGCAGAACGTAACTCAGCACTGGTCTCCAGCCCTCACTCCGGAGAGCAGCGGCTCGGAGAAGGCTGTTCACACCCTCTCGCTGTTCACCGCCAGGTACGACTGAACACCTGACGTCCTCAGTGCAAGCCCAGCTCACCCACGACTCGGCGCTGCGTGAGGAATGAGGTTTCCCTGGAATCTCAGGACCACAGGAATGGGAGGTGGAGAAGGATGCTGAGGTCAGAGGCAGCCTTTCCCAGGGTCCGCACACAAAGTCTTCTCGGTCATCGACTCTGCCCTGCTCAGTCCAGGCTGCTGCCGCCCTCTCTGCAGTTTGCCAGAGAGGACATTGTTTACGGAAACGAGAGGTCTGCGCTGATCCCTCCACGCTTTGCTTTGAAATGTAGTCATTGTTCAGAGCTGGTGAAGGGGGGAGCCCCAAGAGTGTGAAATCGCCCACAGCCAGTGTGCCCGAATGGGAAGAGAGCTGGCGCACGGACGCTGCTGGAGCTCTGGGGCGGGTGGCACTGCTCTGGCTGACCACCTACCTGCTGTGTGACCTTCGGCAAAATGTTAACCTCTCTGAGCCTCCGTTTTCTCACTTGCAAAATGGAAGCCAATGGTGCCCACGCACACGGGGAATTAATGTAGGAGCATTTCACGTTGTGACTGGCCCACACGGTGACCTCACAGTTCATCATGACCCCTCCTCTTCCCTCTCCAGCCCCGTCTCCCTGTCGAAACAGGGCCAGGCAGGTTCTGTGGCCGCTGGGTTTCCTCCACCGTCTGCAGAGCTGCTGCTACGTGTCAGACTCAGGGTAATGAGGACCCAGACTCGCCGAGCTCACTGTCTTCTGGAGTGTCCTAGAAGACGGGGCTGAGATGCTGACCCTCTGATCCGGAAGGTCTCCTGCTCACACTGCAACCCTGTGACCCCTGGGGCAGGCGAGCGGTCACGGGAACAGAATGCCATCCAAAGACAGTGTGGGAGTGGGATGCTGCAGCTTTCCCCTCCCGAGGCATGACCCCTGGACCACGCCATCCGCCTGGCTCCCCCAGGCCCAAGGCCCCGCACACGCATGCACACGCATGCACACACGCACACACGCGCGCGCACACACACACTCCCCTTTGAATGGCATCCAAACCAGCCGCTCTCAGTCTTGCTGCGCGTTGCTGGTTCTCGCCCACGGCTTGTGCGCAGGCCACGCCCACATCAACTCAGAGGGTCTGGGGCCTGGAGCCAGGCATCGGATTCTCACTGTCACCCCAGGCTGAGCCCGAGACCCGGGGTTCTCAGCAGACATGGCTCTGAGGGGGACGGGCACCGGACCTCCGCTCTTCCCTCCTTGTTGATAGCGCCGAACAGCCTCAGTTTCCTTTTCTGGGTGAAGAAGGTGCTAAGGTCCCCCTCCCAACAACCGCAGGGAAGATGAAGCAGGCCTTTGAGGATGAGGGTCTGCTGCTACGCCTTGGTGGGAGCCAGAGGTGGTGTGACGTGTCCTGGGGGACTGAGCACTGAGGGCACCCCATGTCCGCTCAGCCCACGGGCGCCAGGAGGAGCTGCTGTGTGACCGTCCCACGCTGAGTTCTTCTGTCTCACCCGAGTCAGCCTGGAGCCTCCTCCCCACCCCCTGGCCTCCTCCCCCGCCCCCTCGCCTCCCCCTTTCTCCCTTCTCCATCCAGACCCACATCCTGTATCTCCAGATGCTCAATTTCCAATACCTTCTGCCCCATAAACAGGCCAGTGACAGGGTTTGACAGGAACCCATAGTACTCCCAGTGAGACACACATCTGACAGGAGTCCAGCCAAGGTCCTTCAGAGAGTCCTGGAGGAGTCTGGGAGGAAGGACAGGCCGACCCTCGGGCTGCTGGATGGCTGAGAACGAGGAGGGGCCTGAGCCCACCAGGCCAGCCCTCTCCGTGGGCTCAGGCCTGCGCTGGGGGCCACAAGGGGCCCTGGAGACCATATAAAACAGTCTCTGACCTCAACTCCCTCCTAACCTATATTAGGATGTACACGGGGCTTTAAGATGCTTGCAAAGCAACATACAGTCAGGTGCAAAGGAGTGAATCAGGACTGAGGAGGTGGTGAGGAGAAAAAAGATCAGGTGAGAAGCAGGCCTGGGGCTGGGAGGGTGGGGTCGGAAGTACCCTAGAGACGGAGTCATGGAGGGTGCTGTGCCCTGTTAGTGGGGAGAGAACAGATACGGTACAAGGGGAAAGGCGGGGACGGCATGTAATAAGGGAAATACTGGGTTTTTTTTGTTTTATTTATTTTTCTTTATTGATTCTAGAGAGAGGGGGAGGGAGAGGGAGAGAGAGATAGAAACATCAATGAGAGAGAACAATGATTGGCCGCCTCCTGCATGCCCCCCACTGGGGATCGGGCTCACAACCTGGGCATGTGCCCTGACCAGGAATCAAACCGGTGACCTCTTGGCGCATGGGTCAATGCTCAACCACTGAGCCACACCGGCTGGGCAGGGAAATATTGTTTTATAAAACTTTTGTTTCTGTTTTGTGGTGTGTGTGTGTGTGTGTGTGTGTGTGTGTGCGCGCGTGCGCGCTCACTGGACCTAGATATGAAATCCATTTCCTACTGTGAATTACAGTCTGGACGGTGTCCGCACCAGGGGGGCAGGGCCTGGGTCCGCGTCAGCACTGCCCCTGGCCCTGGCCCCTGTGACTCGGGCCAAGGCGCTCCACCCTGCAGACTCCTCACCACCAGGGTGTGAATGACACTCCCTGCCAGCGCTTTGCCCTCCTGGGTTTGCTGTGAGGCGGAAATAGAATAATACTTGCGAAAGTGCGTTTGTACACTGAGAGGTTCAAATAAGAATAATCTATCAGCGTTAGGTGAAGTGCATCAGAAACCTGTTCAGAGGAAGTAAATTTAGCTCTGAAACTTGAAGGCGGTGATGAGGTGATGGTGGTCACGACAGCTCACGTGGAGACGATGCCCACTCTGTGCCTGAGCTGTGGGGGGTGGAATACGGGCGGTGGGCAGGGAGGGGTCACTCTCCATGGCCAGGGCGCTGGGACCAAGCTGGGTACCAAGAGAGCCTGGTTGCATGGGGTGAGTCACACCCAACACGAATGGTCAGGTTGGCATGGGGGCGGCTCATTTCGAGTGTGAACTGGCTGCATTTGGGGGCCCCTGAGGTCCTCGGCAGGGGCGTGCTGAGAGGGGCGTTGTCTCCCTGTCTGCAGGAGAGAGAACCTGGATGTCCCTCAGCAGATGAGGAAGGAACTCTTCGAAGCGAGTCTGCGTGGAGATGTGCCAGCCTCTCCCGTCCTCAGAAACCAGGGGCGCAGCTCCAGGCACGCAGTCCTCCTGGGCCCTAGGGGGCGCTCTTCTTCCCGGCCAGAGGCCCAGGCCCGGGTCCTGTGGGCGTGTGAACGAGAAACCCCAGACCCCAGTGCGAAGGTTGTCGTTAGGGGACAACTGAAGACCTGCGGCCAGAAGCTGGAGCTGAAATCTAACAATCGGCATATTTTTACGCTGCGTTTCACAAATGTATGGGAAGTGCTTGGGAGTCACAGAAGCCCTGTGATTCCCATTACAAGTCAATCCCTGTTACCAAGAGCATCATCGCAGTGAAATGCTCCGTATGGAAGGAGCAGTGTCAGTGTCCTAGCCAGCGGCCCACTTATTTTAACTTGCCGGCAGCGAGGCTCCCTTCTGAGCACCTGGCTCGCTGGTTTTCGTCCTGCTCACGGACGCCATCTGTACCATTCTCCACCGTTGGACAAGAAGTCCTTCAGGAGAGGGCTACTCCTGCCCAGGGGACCAGCACACTTGCAGGAAGGCCTGTTAGGCCTTTGCTGGTGGCACCAAATGTTTCCTCTTCACCTGAGACCACCATGCCAGGGGAACGAGGGTGCTGCTCTCAGAGGCTCAGAGCTGGCAGAGGGAGCAGACGAGTGAACTTCCACCAGAACTCAGTGTGAGCTTCATCTCACAACAGGCTCCGAGCCGAGGTCCCTGGAAGTGACACAGACTGAAGGGGTTCAGGAAGACTTCCTGGAGGAAGTGACATCTAAAATAAGACTTGAGCTCAGCTGGTGTGGCTCAGTGGTTGAGCGTCGACCCATGCACCAGGAGGTTGCTGGTTTGATTCCCAGTCAGGGCACATACCCAGGTTGTGGGCCAGATCCCCAGTGGGGGGCATGCAGGAGGCAGCCAATCAATGTTCTCTCTCATTGATGTTTCTATCTCTCTCTCCCTCTCCCTTGCTCCCTCTCTCTCTAGTATCAATAAAGAAAAAAAATTTTTTTTTAATAAAATAAGACTTGAAAGATAAGTGGGGGTTATTCAGGTAGGTGGGGGAGGGGAAGAGTCAAGGCAGTGGTGGGAGCCAGACTAGAATTCCAGGTGGTTAGATCACCACAGTAGTAACAGTAGCTCACTTTTATTGAGTATGTGCAATTTGCAAACACAAAATAGAGACTCTGTAGACGTTATTGCATTGAAACCTCACATCAGCCCTCCTATCCCCATTCTGTAGAGGAAACTGAGGCTTCGTGAGGTTAAATATTTTGCTTAATTAACTTGTACGATCTAAGCATTGGCTGCCATTATGATTATTACTATCATCAGTATCTTCAAACCCCAAGTCTAAATTCACCTCTTGTGGTAAATTAAATTCTGAGTAACCTCGCCTAATGACGAGGTCACATGGCTAGTAATGGGCAGGATCAGGGTTCGATGACAGAAAACACCAAGTCAGGAGCAGGGAGAAGGGCTCGGTCTGGCCCAGTGCGGTGCAAGAAGGGCTGAGAGAACAGTGAGGTGAGCAGGGCTGGTCATGAGGGGTGAGAAGCCATGGAAAGACAGCCATCTACGTGGTCCAGGTGGGGAAGGACATGCCAGCCTGTGGTGTCAGAATGGTTCCTCCGTCTTCGTTATAAGAATGAATTCTGGAGAGGAAAAAATGGCAGCAGATTAAAGCTACACTGACCTTCTCCCAGGACCAGACAGGAGCTACAACTAAAATATAGGAAATTCAGCCAGAACAACCAACTGAAGACCAGCTAGAGAGAGCCTTGATAATGAAGGACATAGAGAGGAGCCAACATCAAACCTGACAGGAATTGCAGAGGCACGAGAGGGCTGGATGGACTCCCACAGGCAGCAGCTGAAGCTCCAGAGGGATATCTCAGCTGTGGGGATTCCCCCTGAGACGTCTGGGGTCTAACCCCAAGCTGGTTGCCCCATTAACACCTGGCTGTAAAGACCACCAGAGGGTCTGTGCAGCAGGAGAGATGGCTGGAAACACAGACACTTTCCTGGAGGGCCGCTGCATTAAATTTTGTATCTAGCCACCCACCTTGGGCTCTGGCAGAGGGAAGGCTGAGTGGACTAGAAGCTGCATGAGGAGAGTCTGGGATTTGGGGCTCTAGGGAGAGAGCTGGGAAGTCAGACACCAGGAGCCCTGTGCTGAGTCATTCCCCCAAACTACAGAAGCCATCATTCACAGGCAGTGTTTCCATCAAAGCAGCTTTAGACTTGGGGGGGTTGGGGGAGGCAATTGCCCCACCTGATGGAATTTCTCTCACCACACCCACTGGGTGGAGTTTACATCTAGTGGAAGACTATAGCCTGAGGTTCATTAAGTGACTGAGATTAACAGCCAGCCTGCAGGCAGAGACGGCTCTCTGGGTGCTTTGAATTTTGCCTGGCCTAGAACTTGACTCTACCTAAGGAGAGTAAAACCAGACCTTAGTGTTCAGTTTGGTCTGGTCCGTACACATCCAGCCTCAGCAGAGGGAGCCACTGCTGGTCATTGATAGCCACAGGGAGATTTTGGCAGGCTCCAAACCCTGATGAAGTGAATTGAGCTTCACAAGATAAGCAACTGCACAGCAGCCTGCTCACAGTGTTGGGAGTTGAGCATCACTGTCAGCCAGCCAGAAGGTTGAGCCCATGCATGAATGGGCCAATAGCAATCAAGACTCCATCACAACAGGAGGGCCCACACAAAGTGCACAAGGGCCATAATTAGAGCACCCAGATCTGGCGATCAGGGAGACTGCACCACTGGGTCCCAGAGGTCACCTATGATATAAGATCACTCTACCCAGACTGGGAGTCATAGCAGATCTACCTAAAATATAGAAACAAACCCAAACAAGCAGCCAAAATGGTGAAACAAAGAAACAAGCCCCAAATGAAAGAACAAGAGAATTCACCAGAAAAATTGCTAAATAAAATGGAGATAAGCAAGCTATCAGATATAGAGTTCAGGTAATAATTATGAGGATGCTCAACACCAAGAGAAAAGATATAGAAACAGTGAAAAACTACCAATTGGAAACCAAGAATGATACAAAAGAAATAAAGAACACATTGGAAGGAATACACAGCTGATTAGAAGAAGCTGAGGATTAGATCAGCAAATTAGAAGACAAGGTAGAAAAAAAATCACTCAATAAAAAAAACAAAAAGGAAAAAATAAAATAAAATAAAAAATAGGAGGACAGTTAAAGAGAGCTGTGGAACAATATGAAACGTAACAACATCCACATCATAGGAGTTCCAGAAGAAGAAGAAAGTGAGCAAGGGTTAGAGAACCTGTTTGAAGAAACAGTGGCAGAAAACTTTCCTAACTTGGTGAAGAAAAAGGCACACAAGTTCAGGAAGCACAGAGAGTCTCAAGCAAGAAGGACTCAAAGAGGCCCACACCAAGACACGTCATAATTAAAATACCAAAAATTTAAAGACAAAGAGAGAATCTTAAAGGTAGGAAGAGAAAAGCAACAGGTTAACTTCAAAGGAGCTCCCGTAAGTCTGTCAGCTTATTTCTCAACAGAAACACTACAGGCCAAAAGGAAATTACATGAAATATTTAAGGTAATGAAAAACAAGGATCTAAAACCAAGGCTACTCTATCCAGCAAGGCTATCTCATTCAAAATATAAAATGAAATAAAGAGCTTCAAAGACCAGAAAAAGAAAAAAAAAAAAAGGCTAAAGGAATTGATTAGATTACTACCAAACCAGCATTGCAAGAAATGTTAAAGGGACTGCTATAATACAAGGAAGAAATATATATAGAGAGAAACATAGGAATAATAGATTAAAATGGCAATTAGTAAGTACCTATCAATAATAACCTTAAATGTAAATGGACTACATGCTCCAACAAAAGATACAGGGTAACTGAAAGGATAAAACATGACCAATATATATGTCATCTACAAGAGACCCACCTTACAATAGAAGACTCACACAGGATGAAAGTGAAGGGGTGGAAAAAAAAATATCCATGCAAATGGAAATGACAAAAAAGCTAGGGTGGCAATACTCATATGTGATAAAATAGACTTCAAGATGAAGGCCATAACAAGAGACAGAGAAAACCACTACATAATATTATATTAAAGGGATTGATCCAACAAGAGGATATAACCCTGGTAAACATATATGCACCCAGTATAGGAGCATCAAATACATTAAAAAACATCTGGAGGACTTTAAGGGAGAGAGCGACAGCAATACAATTATAGCAGGGGACTTTAATATCCCACTGATATCACTGGATAGATTTTTTTAGACAAAAATATTAACAAGGAAACAGAGACCCTAAATGGCACGCTAGATCATATGGATTTAATTGACATTTACAGAGCATTTCACCCCAAAACTGCAGAAGAATATACATTCTTCTCAAGTACACCTGGGGCATTCTCAAAGATAGACCACATATTAGGACACAAACAAAGTATCTATAAGTTCAAGAAGATTAAAATCATATCAAGCATCTTCTTAGATCACAATGGCATAAACCTAGAAATCAATTACAATAAAAACATTCAAAAATATTTAAACACATGGAGGCTAAATAGCATGTTATTAAACAATGAATGGGTTACCAATGAGATCTGGAAATAAAAAACATTCTGGAAACTAATGAAAATTAACACACAAAATCTATGGGACACAGATAAAGCAGTCCTGAGAGGGAAATTCATAGCATTACAGGCCTATCTCAAGAAAAAGAAAAATTTCTAATAAACTACCTAACCCTACAACTTAGAGAATTAGAAAGAGCCTGGCCGGTGTGGCTCTGTAGTTAAGCATCAACCCATGCACCAAGACGTCACTGGTTCAATTCCCAGTCAGGCACATGCCCATGTTGTGGGCCAAATCCCTAGTGGGGGGCATGCAGGACATGGCCAATTGATGTTCTCTGTCATTGATATTTCTATCTCTCTCTTCTATTTGGACAGGTACATGAAAAAATTGAAACCAGACCGCCAACTTACACCATACACAAGAATAAACTCAAAATGGATAAAAGACTTAAATATATGTCATGAAACCATAAAAATCCTAGAAGAAAATGTACACAGAAAAATCTCAGACATCACATGTAGCAGGATTTTCATTGGTGCATTGCCTAAGGCAAGAGAAACAAAGGAAAAAATTAATGAATGGGACTACATCAAACTAAAAAGCTTCTGCACAGCAAAATAAACCAGCATCAAAATGAAAAGGGAACCCACTGTATGGGAGAACATGTTTGCCAACGATACATTGAATAAGGGGTTAATATAAAAAATATGTATAGTACTCATAGAACTCAACAAAAGGAAGACAATCCAATTAAAAAATGCAGAGAACCAGAAGAGATATTTCTCCAAAGAGGACATACAGATGGTCAAGAGACATATGAAAAAATGCTCACCGTCACTAATCATCAGAGAGATGCAAATTAAAACAACAATGAGGTATCACCTCACACCTGCCAGAATGGCCGCCATAAACAAATCATCAAACAACAAGTGTTGGCGAGGGTGTGGAGAAAAGGGGACTCTAGTACACTGCTGGTGGGAATGCAGACTGGTGCAGCCACTATGGAAAACACTATGGTGTTACCTCAAAAAGTTAAAAATGGAACTACCATTTGACCCAGTGATTCCATTTCTAGGAATATACCCTAAGAAGCCTGAAACACCAATCAGAAATAATACATGTACCCCTATAATCATAGCAGCACTATTTACAATAGCTAAGATCTGGAAACAGCCCAATTGTCCATCAGTAGATGAGTGGATAAAAAAGCTGTGGTACATTTACACAATGGAGTACTATGCAGCTGTAAGAAAGAAAGATCTCTTATCCTTTGAGACGACATGGAAGGATCTGGAGAGTATTATGCTAAGTGAAATAAGCCAATCAGAGAAAGACAGATATCACCTGATCTCACGTATTTGTGGAATATAATGAACAAAATGAGCTGACGAACATAAATAGTTGCAGAGACATGGAAGTAGGGAACAGACTGACCAACCTCAGAGGAAGGAGGGTGGGGGGCAGGAAGAGATAAACCAAAGAACTATATGCATATGTGCACAACCCATGGACACAGACAACAGTGAGGTGAAGGTTGGGGGGGGAGGCTGGAGTGATGAGGAGGGGTCAATGGAGGGGCGGAAAGGAGGGACATCTGTGATATTTTCAAGAATAAAGATTAAAAAGCACGAGTTCTGGGCTCAGCTGTTCTGATCTGAGCAGGAGGTGTGGGCAGCCTGAATCCAGGCCTCATGGGCACCAAGAAGCAAGAGCTGAGGGAGCATTTTAGGAGGTGGCCGGGTGGGACTCCAGCCACGCAGGCTAGGGGGAGGAGGAGAAAGCTGGGACGGTCAGGGTGGGGCAGGGAGGAGACCCCGTACGGAGGCTGGCTCTCGGTTGTGGGGGAGGCCCCCTGTCTATGCCAAGGGGACCAGAGTCAGAAGGGCCTCTGAAGGTGGCCAGGCTGGTGGCGAGGTAGATGCTGGGGGGCAGGTGCTACCTGGAGCCAATAAGCAATGGTCCCGTGGTTGCACAGGATACAGCCCCCGGCCCCCTGGGGAGGGCAAGCGGGGACGTCAGGGACAGCCAGGCAGGCTGCTTTCCAAATGGTAGAGGGTCCGCGGACCAGAAAACAAAGCCTAACAGGATCACCGTGGGCAGTTGGGGTAGGAAGTGTTGTGGGTATAACTCTGGGCTTTCAGGGGCTCCGTGGGTAGAGGCAGAGCTGGCCTCGGGGGGTGCCTGGAGCCCCTGACGTCCTTCCTGAGGACAGGGTACCAGGGACCCATCTGGGTGGGCTGATGGGGGAGGTGCCCCTGTCCTCTGCGCTTTCCCCGGGGCTCTGCCCAGGGGGCCAGGTGGGGAACCACTGGCGAAGAAGGGTCCAAATCAGAGTTCAGTGTCGTGTTCCAATTGGCATCCTCACCCCCAGCTTTTGAAGTTTGTGCTGTGGATTGTGTGGAAATCCTAGAAAGAGACAAAATGCTCAGAGGGCTGAGGCGTGGCTGGGCAGTTTCCCCAGAGAATATCTTGTGTGTTGCGGGAAGAGAAATATTTTCGGAGATAACGACGTCGGAACGCTCCAGGAAAGCTCTGGAGGATTTCGTGCCTCTGCGTCTCTTCCCCTGCTCATTAGGAGACACCACCGCGTTTTAATTCTTCACAGTGCCTCTTCAGTCCATAAAGAGTTTATAAAGATAATTTCTGTGGCAGGGAGTTCAGGGATGACAGGCAGCAGCTGGGCATGGGGCTGAGAGGGCCAGGAAGGGAAGCCAAGGGCTGCAGGCAGGGGCTGGTGTGTGAACAGGGCAGAGCTCGTCGCCCCAGAGTCAGGCAGAGGGGGGCCCACCGTGGATGCAGTGGGCAGCTGGGAGCAGGGAGCAGGGCTCAGCAGGCGGCTGGCTGGGCTGACGGCTGAACTGACAGCTGGCAGCCCCACTGCTGGCTCTCAGGTCCTTTCGGGCCAGCACCAGGTATGGTTTCTCCTGCCCACACAGAGCGTCCACACGCGTGAGGGCAAGACCAGCTGCAGCTCTGCTGGGCACAGCCTGGCTGGCGGGGCACAGCCTGGTCTCAACCCCCCGGTGCCCTTGGGGCAGGTACCCTGGCGCAGGAGAAGTCTGTACAACGCTTCGAGGCAGTCCAGGGGCGGGTGAGGAGGGTCTGGGGGAAGCATTGGAAAGTAGAACCCAGAGCAGAACTGGAAATCATGGCAACTCAAGAGGAATGAAGGCATTCTATTTTATATTTTTATTTTTTCTTTATTGACTTTAGAGAGAGAGGAAGGGAGAGGGAGAGAGAGAGAAACATCGATGAGAGAGAACATCGACTGGCTGCCTCTTGCATACCCCGCACTGGGGATCGGGCCCACAACCTGGGCATGTGCCCTGACCAGGAATCGAACCGGCGACCTCTTGGTGCATGGGTCGCTCAACCACTGACCACACTGGCTGGACATGAAGGCATTTTAAATGGGAAAAAAAAAAAAAAAGAGTATAGTTTAAGATCAGGGAGAGGAGGCTTCTGATGAGCAGAGGCTACCCTGGGGCCTTGGGGCGCCTAGAACGGTCCCCTCCCCTCTAGAGCAGGCTGTGGTACTGTGCCATGCATGGTCTCGGGATGTCGGCACTCAGAACACCTGGTGGAGGGGTTCTGTAGGAGACAGAGCCACAGCTGGGGTCTCGCAAGAAGGAAGGGGTCCAAGGGGCTTAAACTCTGGCTTGTCTGCGAAGACGGCCACTGGAAAATGTCTTCTGCCCCTGCACACATCTGTCCCTTCTCCATGAAGATGTGGACTAGATTTCCTCACCCCTGGGCCTAGGCTGGCACTGCACCTGCTTAGATCAGTGGGAAGTGGCAGATGACGGAGCGGACAGCTGGCCGGCCCAGGGTCCTACAGCTGTGCTGAGACGCCCTGGCTGGACGTCTCAGGGGCGACACGGAGAGGAAGCGGCCAGGCAGCCTCCCCAGGCGGCAGACGCGGCAGGGACGCTGCGTGGATGTTCCGTTTCCAGCTAAGAGCACCTCGTGAATGAGCCCGTCCAGCACCTCGTGGGTTGGAACAGCCGCCCTGAGGAGCCCAGCTACCCCACAGTTGCAGAAAAATTAACTCCCTCGTTTTTTCACGTCAAGCTGCAAAACTGGGACACCCAGTGAGTGCCCGACTCTCCCTCTGGGGTCCTGCCTGTGGAAGGACGTGCCCAGGCTCTGACAACTGAGTGACACCAGCCAGGACTGACCACGGCAACCTGGATGGTGCTCATCACGTCCGTGTTTGTCTGGAGACACTTGGCCCCGTGTCTGGGCTGTGCCTGCCCCACCAGGCAATTCCGTGAGGACGGGACATTGCTTGGTCTTCTCTCCAAACTTAGGGACAAAAAGGCTCGGTCCTGATGTCGGTCTGTCAGTCTGATCGTCTAGCTGACCGACTGTTGGGTTAAATGCCCAAATCAGACTCCACTGAGTATCCACAGAGAGGGGCATTCTCGTGGGTGACTCGTGTCAGTGGGATCGTTCGGTTTCATTTTCTGTTTCATTGCTAGCCGGAGGAGCTCGGTCCGGCCGAGGAGAGCAGGCTTTTTGGCGTTTGCTGTCTTTCCATCATGGGAGTATTACAGGTGGCAAGTCAGAGGCTTTAGGACACTCCTCACCCCCTGCTCGCCCTCCCCTCGCTGGCTGCATCTTCTAGGCACGCCGCGCCCTGGCTGATAACGCGCTGTCCTGTAAATTCATTACAAAATGGTCAGTGTCGCTTTCCCTTCCGTCAGGGGAGGCAGAAGGACTGAGACCAGGGAGGAGAGCAGAGGACTGTGCACGGAGCCCCAGGATCTGGGCACGCCCTGCGTTTCTCCACCTCTGGCCACCCCCGAGAGCCTCTGCGGGGAGATTGTTCTGCATAATGGAACATCTTCCTGTTTTAATCAGATGCAATTTTGCAAGCAGTTTTTATGATTTAGCAAGTCCATTAAAACCGGCGTTTGCTCGGCTCTGACACTCCTAAGGGCCTCCACAGAGCATGTGGAGAAAGAAGTATTAACATCCCCTGGCCTGGGCCTGCTGTCGCAGAGATTCTGTCATCACCCTCGTGCCAGCTACCAGCAGAGGCACTTGAGATAGATGCTGCTTCCTCGTGATGCTCTAGCCGGGGGCCCTGGGGCCCAGGCTGCAATGAAGACCAATGTTGTTAATCTTTCAGGGCGTTTGGCATGGGGAGATGAGTGTGTCTTTTATTTATTTATTTTTAATTTTTTTTCCCTTTATTGATTTTTAGAGAGAGATGAAGGGAGAGGGAGAGAAAGATAGAAACATCGATGAGAGAGAACATCGATTGGCCACCTCCTGCATGCCCCCCACTGGGGAGCAGGCCCACAACCTGGGCATGTGCCCTGACCAGGAATCAAACTGGCACCTCTTGGTGCATGGGTCATGCTCAACCACTGAGCCACACCGGCCGGACTAACCTCACTTGTTATTCAAAGGACATGAGACAAGACACCACTTGGACTTTCAGCTAAACAGGGAGAACTGAACATGTGTTTAGTCCTCTCCCTACCAAATCCCCACTGAAATGAAATAAAAAAATAAAAAGAAGGCATAAACTCACAAGAACCCAAAGAATAAGCGAGGATACAGCTGCACATAAAGGGTGCTGACACACAGCCACCGGACGGAAGCAGAGGGACCAGTGGGGAGGCTGGGGGCAACCATCCAGGTAGGGTCTGCAGGAGCTGAGGAAGGATGTGGATGGATGGGGGCCATGGTGGAGTCGAGGCTGAGGAGGAAGGATGTGGGTGGATGGGGCCGTGGTGGAGTCAGGGCTGAGGAGGAAGCATGTGGGTGGATGGGGGCCATGGTGGAGTCAAGGCTGAGGGGGAAGGATGTGGGTGGATGGGGCCGTGGTGGAATCAAGGCTGAGGGGGAAGGATGTGGGTGGATGGGGGCTGTGGTGGAGTCAAGGCTGAGGAGGAAGGATGTGGGTGGATGGGGCCATGGTGGAGTCAAGGCTGAGGAGGAAGGATGTGGGTGGATGGGGCCGTGGTGGAGTCAAGGCTGAGGAGGAAGGATGTGGGTGGATGGGGCCGTGGTGGAGTCAAGGCTGAGGGGGAAGGATGTGGGTGGATGGGGCCGTGGTGGAATCAAGGCTGAGGGGGAAGGATGTGGGTAGATGGGGGCTGTGGTGGAGTCAAGGCTGAGGAGGAAGGATGTGGATGGATGGGGCCATGGTGGAGTCAAGGCTGAGGAGGAAGGATGTGGGTGGATGGGGCCATGGTGGAGTCAAGGCTGAGGAGGAAGGATGTGGGTGGATGGGTGGAATCGAGGCTGAGCAGGAAGGATGTGGGTGGATGGGGGCCCTGGTGGAATCAAGGCTGAGGAGGAAGGATGTGGGTGGATGGGGGCCGTGGTGGAGTCAAGGCTGAGGAGGAAGGATGTGGATGGATGGGGGCCGTGGTGGAGTCTAGGCTGAGGAGGAAGGATGTGGGTGGATGGGGGCCGTGGTGGAGTCAAGGCTGAGGAGGAAGGATGTGGGTGGATGGGGCCGTGGTGGAATCGAGGCTGAGGGGGAAGGATGTGGGTGGATGGGGCCGTGGTGGAATCGAGGCTGAGGGGGAAGGATGTGGGTGGATGGGGGCCGTGGTGGAGTCGAGGCTGAGGGGGAAGGGGCAGGACTTGTAGCTGAGCAGGGTGGTAGCCTAGGCAACCAGGAGGCATACCCAGGACAGAGACTAGGAGGGCAAGAACTCTCTGGTGCCTAACTGACCTTTAAGGAAGTGAAAGATTCACCAGGAGCCAGACACAAAGAGTCTGCATCAGGGGGCACTCGGCTGGACCCTGGAGCAGCGACAGGATCCTGCCAGCTTCACGGACCCAAGCACATGGGCTTACTGCTCACTGGGGGCCCAGAGACGAGGTTTTCAGCCTCCTGAGGGGAGTGTTGGAACTGAGACCTTTGCATGGAGCCTGGACCCACACATGGTCACAGTCCCACCAAAGAATGAGACACGAATGGTGCACTGCCAGTCCGGAAAGTTGACGAGGACGTTTGTCTGCCCCAGCAACAGTGGGGGAAAGGTTTTCCTCGATAATTTATAACGATGGACTAACCGCTCATGCAGAACTGGTCTTTGGCTTTACGTGGGACAAACAAGTTGACATGATCTCACTTATCTGTGGAAAATAATGAACAAGGTGGGCTGATGAACGAAATAGACCCAGAGACATAGAAAGAAGTAGGGTTCAGACTGACAGACCTCAGAGGAGGGGGGCGGTGGGGATGGATGAGATGAACCACAGACCTTATATGCATGTATGCGTAACCAATAGACATAGACAACAATCTGGGGGGGGTGGGGGGTGGGATGGGGAGGAGGGTGTGTAGGGGGGAAAAAGGAGAAACATCTGTAACAAAAATAAATTAATAAAAATTAGAAAAGAAAAGAAAAAAAAGATAGTGTTGTGTTAGAAAGCGGCCCTGGGTTGGTGGACACGCAGGAACTCCCAGCGCAGCAAACAGCAGGTCCTGAGGGGGAAGCGTTCTCAGCTGTTTGCCCAGGTGCGAGGGGTGAAATCCTGTTGAAGGCAGTTTACAACCTCACCCAAAACACACCAGGCGATGAAAGAAGGAAGAAAAGACAATTATTACAAAAGTCAGGACAATGGCCCGGCCGGTGCAGCTCAGTGGCTGAGCGTCAACCCTGCACCAAGAGGTCGCCGGTTGGATTCCCGGTCAGGGCACATGCCCAGGTTGTGGGCCCAATCCCCAGTGGGGGGCATGCAGGAGGCGGCCAGTCGATGTTCTCTCTCATCGAGGTTTCTATCTCTCTCTCCCTCTCCCTGCCTCTCTCTCTAAAAGTCAATAAAGAAAGGAAAAAAGGACAATGATTTCTTTGGAAGGGGAGTGGTGGTGACTGGGAAGGGCATGAGGAGCACTTCTGGATGCTGGAAACATTCCATTTCTTGCAATAATTAAAGAAGAAATTGAAAAACAAAAAGTCACCAAGAAAACCAAGTAGATTCGACCCTCCAAATCCCTCTAGAAATGAGTAACTTCTAGTTATGGAAGTTAAAAATTCAATGGAGAGCTGAAACAGCATATTAGACAAAACGGAAGAATTCGTGAACAGACAGTAAATCTTAAGAAAGGACCCATAAGGCAGCACAATTCTGTAAAAAGATGAAAAAGATCAGAGGCTGAGGGGCATGGGGACTAGAATGAGAACATTCAACGCACATGTCCTAGCAGTGAACAGACAGAATGAGGAGACTGGGGAAGCAGCCACACCCGAGATGACGACTGAGAATTTGCCAGCATCAGAAATCCTTGTGTTTGTAAAGAGCCCCAAGCAAGACAGATAACACTAAACACACACCCAGAGACACTGCTGGGAACTTTCAGCGCACCACAGGCAAAGAAGGTCTTTGAAATAAGCAGAAACAGAAGATGTAGGTTACCTGAAAGAACAGGTGTACTGACTCCAGAAAACGGTGGATGAATGCATCTGAAGTTCTACGATAAATACCTGTCAACCTTGAATTATACACATAGATAAATCATTTTTTCAAGGGTGAGAGTACAATAAAGATATTTTCAGACCATATCATTGAGAATTTTTAATTATAGAGCCACGTTGCAAGAACTTTTATGGAATAGATGCAAAAAAAGCGTAGCAAAAACACAGTGAAAAAAATGGTACATGTCAGTGAATCGAAACAAGCCTAGGCTGTTACAAAAATAAAAGACCAAACACATAATGATAATGACAAATTGAGGGTATAAATCAAACTGAACCCAAAATGTAAACAAGAGAATGTATAATTCGAGGTGACAGGAGTTAACATAAGGAGCTATGAGATCCTTGTTTTGTTTTCAAAGAAACAGAGACACTTATTAACTTTGGATTTTATGTTGCCTAGAGATACAAAAAATTTAAGGGCACACACTTTAAAAAATCCAAAGAGCATGTATAACTCCCCAAACCGTAGGCAGAATAAGACAATAATTTTTTACCGGCCTCAGCGGTCCAAGGGAAGGCAAGGGAGAAGGCAAATGAAGCAAGCACAAGTCAGGACGTGACTGATTGTATTTTCTTAAAATGCCCACAACCATACTTCGAATCCCACACGCTCTCTCAGAACCTGCCCCTTCCCACCAAGAGGTGACGTTTGCATTTCTGCCCCGGAGCCTGGGCAGGACCTTGCTACCACCTTGACGAACAGCATGTGTTGGAAGTAATGCTGAGGTTTCCGAGGCTGGATCACGGAAGGCAACAGGGCCCCCACCTGATGCTCTCTTTGTCTCAAGATTCTTCCCCTTGGAAGCTGGTCTCCGCAGTGCAAGGAGCCCCAGCCATGGGAAAAGGCTTTGCATGGGTTGTCTGGACAGACTGTCCCAGCTGAGGTCTCGCAGACAGCCAGCATCGACCCCGGACGTGTGAGTGAACGAGAGCTGAGTCCCGTCCTCACCTTGCCTTGATGAGGCTCCAGACTGCTGGAGCTGTGACCGGTCCAGTTCCTGACCCACAGAACCTGTGAGCACGATAAATGTTTTCTTTATACCACTACATTTTGGGGGGGGGGGAATTTTTTAAAAATATTTTTTCTTTATTCATGTTAGAGAGAGGGAGGGAATGGAGAGGGAGAGAGAGATAGAAACATCGATGAGAGAGAACATCGACTGGCCGCCTCCTGCATGCCCCCCACTGGGGATTGGGCCCAAAACCTGGGCATGTGCCCTGACCGCGAATTGAACTGACAACCTCTTGGTGCATGGGTCCACGCTCAACCACTGAGCCACACCAGCCGGGTAGAAGATTAAATGATTAAGCAGTCCACAGTAAAGCTGCTTCTACAACATTGATAGACCTCCAAAAAATATTGAAAGAAGTAATTTGAAGATTAATAGGTATACTTTGATACCTTTAGATAAAAATATAAAACATTCAAAGCAATAATCTACATAGTATATCACAGATATGCAGCAAAAGTATAAAAACATGTGTGGGAGTGAAAAATACCTCAGTGGTTACAACCGGAGAGATAGGCAAGTAGGATGGGGTAGCGGTATATGTCAGTAAGAAACAAATATAGCCAAGTCTTATAAATAAATAATGTAACAGAACTGAGGGGATCGATATATGAATGTTTTTATATTATATCCCACTTTCCTGCATATTTGTAATAATTTATAATACTTATAAATAACAAATAGAATGAGAGAGATCTTTAAATGTTTTGAAGACAGTGGATGGTGAGATGGTCACTGACGAAGCTAGGGAAAGTGGGGGGTTGCTACGGGAAGCGCAGGCAACCTGCCCAGGGAAGCAGATTTTGGTCTCAGACACAAGGGCATCAGAGAGTGAGGGTGGCATTTGGAGTTAAATCACGGAGGCAGATTGAAAATGCACCAAACAGTCCCTGCCCATCTCCACCCTGCACAGAACTCCTGCCAGCCATACTTCTAGCCTGTAGGCCAAAACAGACAGAAACACAAAAACCACTTTCTTCTAAAAGGAGATTGAATGACCCTTGAAAAGAAGAAGAAGGAGAAGAAGAAAGAGAAGAAGGAGAAAGAGAAGGAGGAGGAGGAGAAGGGGGAGGAGGAGGAGGAGGAGGAAAAGGAGAAGAAGAAGGAGGAGGAGAAGGAGAAGGAGAAGGAGAGGAGAAGGAGGAGGAGGAGGAGGAGGAAGAGGAGGAGAAGGAGAGGAGAAGGAGAAGGAGAACAAGAAGAAGGAGAAGGAGAGGAGAAGGAGAAGGAGGAGGAGGAGGAGGAGGAGGAGGGGAAGGAGAAGGAGGAGGAGGAGAAGGAGAAGAAGGAGAAAGAGAAGGAGGAGGAGGAAGAGGGGGAGGAGGAGGAGGAGGAGGAGGAGGAGGAGAAGGAGAAGGTGAAGAAGAAGGAGAAGGAGGAGGAGGAGAAGGAGAAGAAGGAGAAAGAGAAGGAGGAGGAGGAGGAGAAGAAGAAGAAGGAGAAGGAGGAGGAGAAGAAGAAGAAGGAGAAGAAGGAGAAGGAGAAGAAGGAGAAAGAGAAGGAGGAGGAGAAGAAGAAGAAGGAGAAGGAGGAGGAGAAGAAGAAGAAGGAGAAGGAGGAGGGGGAGGAGGAAGAGGAGGAGGAGATCCTGCTGTATCTGATGCTTAGATGTCTCCCCGTAAAATGGGTGGCTCACAGCCCACACATCCTGGGAGGAAGCCCATCAGCCAGACAGTCCTGTCCATGAACACAAAGCTCCTAAGTGGCTTTTATCTTCTCATTGTTATATATGAAAAGATATCCCCAAATCCCAAATACACGAGATTAAAAAGCACCTAAACAATCCAGAAAAGGTGACCCCAGAAGATAATGCAGGCCACAGTAGATTAGTGTAAAAGAGACATTAAAACAACATCTAATTAAGCTGGTTAAGATGGCGGAGTAGGTAAACCCGTGCTTGCCTCTTCTCATGACCACACCAAAACTAAAACTAAATTCCAGAACAGTGTCCCTGAGAACCACGTGAAGACTAGCAGAACAGAAGTCCCATAACTGAAGATACAAAGAAGGAACCGCAGCGAGACTGGTAGGTGGGGCAGAGACGTGAAATAGGCTGGTCCGCACCCAGTGTGGTGGTGAAGAATCAGGAGGGATGTCTTGGCTGTAGAGCTCCTACTAAGGAACGAGAAGTCCCAGCGCCATACCAGGATCACCAGCCTGAAGCACCAGAGCTGGGAAGAGGAGTCTCTCACCATTTGGCAATGAAAGTCATCAAGGAGTCCATCCAGAAGGGAGGAAGGGCTGCCATAGACCCCGGTGTTCCTCAAGAAGCGCCCAAGCACAGACTCATTTGCTTACAGTCACTCGCCCTGAGCTCCAGCGAACAGACAGCAACACGAAAAGGACCAGGGGACAGGAGGAGAAAAAGAACTGTCTGGCTTCAGGTGGAGGGCTGAAGGGGCAGCTGTCTCCCAGACTAAAGTGCACACAGGTGCCGTTACCCTTTATAGAGCCCTCCTCTCGCATGGCTGGCAGGCTCAGACAGACACCACATCTGAGTCTCCATTAACTGGTGACTTGTCCCATCCCGGTGATTACCTGAGACCCCACCCTACACAAGTCAAGTGAAGACCTGAACCTTTTTCAGTGGCTATTCCTCTTAAGCGGCCAGCCTTTGCCCATGCTGAAGAATTTCCTAAAATCTCTCAAAAGTTCACAAACCCCAAACAAACAGCAGCTGGCCCCAGTGTGCCCTGTACCTCTTGTTTAGTGGCCCCAAGCCCGGTACTAGCGGCAGCTGGCCTTGGTTTACAGCATAGCCTCTCCCAGGGACCTTGAGACCAGCGCAGGCAGCCGCCAACAGAAGATCACTTTGTAGCAACTAACAGGTGGCCCCTGACTGGGCAAAGGCAGCTGCTGACCTTGGCCTGCACCAGAGCCCCTCCAAAGAGGTCCCAGAACAAACACACTTGGTTGCCAGCTTCAGCCAACAGCAGAGCACAACACAATCAGCTCCATGCATGACACACACAGACTGTGGTCTCGGGAGGCACCAACGTCCTGCTACAGTGAATCCAGCTCCATGGAGTCAGCCACACAACAGCTCCTCTGCCTTAGTCACAGCCGGTTCCCATGGCCAGTCAGCTTGACGGTCAAGCCCATCCACTGACACAGCAACAGCATCAAAGATCGATGACAACAGAAGGACACACTCAGCTCACACAGGGCACCCTGGAACACCCACTCAGATGACCAGGGAGGTCGGGCCACTGGGCCACACGGACACCTACTATCCTGCCAAACTGAGAGACATAGCAGCTCTACCTAATACATAGGAAAAAAACACATGGAGTCAGCAAAGATGAGGAGACAAAGAAAATGAAAGAACAGGACAAAACTCCAGGAAAGGAACTAAACAAAATGGAGGCAAGTGATCTACTCGATACAGAGTTCAGAACGCTGATTGTAGGAATGCTCAATGGACACTGGAGAAGAGTAGATACATGGTAAGAACTTACACAAAGAGATAGAAACCATAAGAAAGAACCAGTCAGAAATAAAGAATGCAATAACTGAAATGAAGAATGCATTCTAAGGAGTCAATCAGAGAGTTGAAGCAGAGCATTGAATTAACAATTCAGAAGACAAAATAGCAGAAAACAAACAAACCCACAAAAAAGGAAAAAGAACCCACAAATATGAGAATAGTTTAAGGGACCTCTGGGACACTATCAAGCATAACAACATTTGCATCATAGGGGTACTAGAAAGAGAAGAGAGAAAGCAAGGGGCTGAGAACCTATTTGAAGAAATAATTGTGAAAATTTTCCCTAACCTGGCGAAAGAAATAGACATACAAGTCCAAAACACAGAGTCCAAACAAGAAGAAGCAAAAGACGCTCACACCAAGACATATCTTAATTAAAATGCCACAGGTTAAAGACAAAGAGAGAATCTTGAAAGCAGTTAGTTACCTTCAAGGGAGCTCCCATAGAACTATCAGTTGAATTTACAACAGAAACTTTGCAGGCCGGAAGGAATAGCCACAAAATATTAAAAATGATGAAAAGCAAGGACCTGCAACCAAGACCATCCAGCAAGGCTATCACTTAGATGAAGAAGAGATAAAGAGCTTCAAGTAAAAGCTAAAGGAGTTCATCTTCATCAAACCAGTATTACATGAAAGTTAAAGGGACTTCTTTAAGAAGAAGAAGAAAAAAGATTAAAAGTATAAATAATAAAATGACAATAATTACATACTTGTTAATAATCACTGTAAATGTAAATGAATTCAATACTCCAATCAAAAGACAACGTGTGGCTAAATGGATAAGAAAACAAGACCCATGTGCTGCCTACACGAGACCCACCTCAGACTGAAAGATACACAGACTGAAAGTTAAGGGATGAAGAAAAGGTATTTCATGCAAATGGAAACAATAACAAAGCTTGGATTAGCAATATGTGTATAGATAAAATAAACATTAAAACAAAGGCTATAGTAAGAGACAATGATATACTCTTCAAGTGCGCACAGAACATTTTCCAGCATAGACCACATGTTAGGCCACAAAGCAAGCCTTAATACATTTAAGAAGATTGAAATCATAGCAAGCATCTATTCCAATCACAATGGTATGAAACTAGAAATCAATTACAAGAAAAACACTGAAAAGCATGCAAGCGCATGGAGGCTAAATAACATGTTACTAAACAATAAATGGGTTAACAATGAGATCAAGGAGGAAATCAAACGATACCTTGAGACAAATGAAAATAAAAATACAACAACCCCAAATTGATGGGACATAGGCAAAGCACTTCTATGAGGGAAATTCATAGCAATGCACGCCTACCTCAAGAAACAAACAAACAAAAAAATCTCAAATAAACTATCTAACTGTACATCTAAAAAAACTAGAAAAAATAAAGTGCTAAGTGAGTAAAATGAAAAAAAAAATAAAGATCAGAGTAGAAATAAATAAAATAGAGTCTAGGAAAACAATACAAAAGATTAACAAAACCAAGACCTGTTTCTTCGACAAGATGAACAAAATTGATAAACCTTCACTGGACTCATCAACAAAAACAGAGAGAGAAGACCCAACTAAATAAAATCCGAAATGAAAGGGGAGAACTGACTAATGACACCACAGAAATAAAGGAGATCATATAAAAATATCACAAAAATTTATATGCCAACAAATTAGACAACCTGGGAGAGATGGATAACTTTCTAGAAACATACACTCTTCCAAGCCTGAATCAAGAAGAAACAGAAAATTTGAACAAACTGCCCACAACTAACAAAATTTTGAAAATCTACCTGTGGAAATCTGAGAAGACTCACAGAAACCCCAGAAAGCCAGAAAGGGCTGGCTCCCCCTTCCTCCTGAATTGGACTTCACAGGCCCTAGAAGCCAGCAAACGAAAGGGAAGACTTAGGGTGCTTGATATGTTGCAATAGTATATAACAGACTCCAAATTGCCTTGGCAAGATCAAGGCTTCATAGGTGACTCCACCCTGAGGAATGTCTCTTTTCTTTATTCTGGTTTTTGCTTCTAATTTGAGGCAACAGGATAAATGACCAAACTAAAGTGCTCATGCAGAGCTCAGAGTCTTGGGGAAGGGGAAGCCTTGGGCTCTGACATCCTTTGCATTTTTGTCCCTAAACTTTTGGAAGCTACAGTTGCCCATTGAAGAGACATGGGCTGTAGGTGCCAGAGGTCAGATTGTCTTTGTCCAGGGCAAAGCCATCCTTGCTGGGTCTGAAATCTGGACAGAAGTACTGGGGATGTTGATGGGTGCTCAACCCCATCTCTGCCCAAACTCCCTGCTCTGATTGTCTCGAGGGTCAGGTAAGAGCACCAGCGTGGCTGGTTCCCTCCCCCCTCTCCACAGGTGCCTTGGGAAACGCACCTGGATAGGCCAAAGGCCCCGGTGTTCTGTCCAATGCCCCACATTCAAATCACCTCTTTGCCCCTCATCAAGCTGAGCAGCATTAAAAGTTATTGTACCACTGTGCTTAAGCATCTCTAAAAAAGCACTCGCGTATTAATGACTGGACCCAGCTTTTGTTGGGACTGTTTGTGCTGCTGTTATTAGTGGGGGACACTTGTAAGGAGGTGGGCTCTTTCCAGAAGAAGCTGAACAGTGCTGCTATAAACAAAAAGAGGGTCTTCCCGCAAGACACCTGCAGTTGTGAGGCAGACGTAGGTGCAAGAGCTGGGTCTGGACAGGGAGGATCATCAATGGCTTCTCTGGGCTCTGCTAGGGGCTGGTCATTAAAATGATATCTCCCCCACGGAGGAAAGTCTAGAGATCTGGAACTCTTGGGACCTACAGGGATGGATAGGACCTTCACACCATGGCTGGTCTCAGCTGGTAAACCAGCTAGCCCAGCTGCATCACATTCTCTGTGCTTCCCCTTGGCTACCCTTAGCTGCTTGTAAAGTTTTATTTAAACCATGGCATGGGGAAGAAAGGGGAGGTCCCCTGCTGAGTGTTAAGAGAGAGCAGGCTGGTGTTAGCAGCGGTCCCAGGAAGACCCCAAAGGGAAGGAGATGCTTGAACACAGAGGCAGACACGTGGCTTCCCACCCTTTGTATCAAGAAAACCCTTCCCAGAGCCACTTTGGGGGTTCTGTCTTATTGTTATTAAAGAGAAATGGAAATTCTTTATTGTAATAAAGTGTATAAAAAGTCCATTCAGAGTGATTTTCTCTGTGAACAAGGGACAATGAGAAGCAGAGAGCTGGTGAGACACCAGGTCTGGCAGACACACTGGCTTTCAAACCTTAGTCCGAGCAACAGAAGTCTCTCTTTTTACCTGAATCTTCTGTGGGACATCAACCCCTAAAACGGATAAAAGTGGAGGTGTTCCGGTTAAAGAGAGAGGCGAGCAAAGTCCTTTTCCACGGAGACCTTCTGTAGTTCTACTCCATCCCGAATTATCCCCTGTACTTCCACAGAACACGAGGGGCCCTGGACAAGCATTCATGTTACCCACCCCCCGCGATGTATAGCTGAGGAAACCCAAGTTCAGAGAGCTGGGGTGACCTGCCCAAGGACACACAGCTGGTGTGTATACATTGGGAGTCCAGCCCAGGGATTCCGGAGCAGACCGTCCCTCATGGCACCTCGATGCGGGACTCAAAGCTCTGCAGGTGCACAGGTGGGGAGGGGACTGTCAGGGTGCCCTTGCCAAGGTTCCCCGGAGAATGCAGGTGTGCAGCGGCATGTGGTGGTGTGTCTGCGGTCCTGGGGCCCTGTGCCTGGATGTCTACTCAGAACGAGCCCTCTGGCTGCTGGAGGACTTTCAGCTCTGAGTGCCTGCGTACACAGCAGACTCCAGGGTGCTGGTCGACAGGAGAGGGGCAGGGAGGCGGGGTGGGGTTGCTGGTCGATGCAGCTCCAGCTGGGGGCCACTGTCTGTCTTCACAAACAGGGAATGCCCCTGGACGTGTGCGGTTCCTGCTCCGTGTCCCTGGTGGCCGCGGGGTCGCCGCCCCAACAGCACCCACACCTGGTGCAGACGGGAGCCTCAGCATGACCTGCAAACACTCGACGTGGAAAAGTGCGGCAGCATTCGAATCCCTCAGCGTGAGCACAAGGTATCTCAGAATTGTGTGTGTCAAAGAAAGAGGAGGAAGAGCTGAGAGTCCTCGAACATCACGTCAGCTGCGGTGAAACTGTGGACGTCCTGCCGACTTCAGCCCATAACACTTCTCGTCCAATCCTCAGCGAGCGTCGGAGGAGATCGGCGTTGAAAGCCTGGAACCAGTGTCATAGGGAACCGTTTCAGACGTAAAACCAAGTGTGGAAATTATATTTACAGAAACAACATGAAGGTATCATCTGAAAAGTAGACGTGTGTTTAAATTTCCAAGATCTAAATTCTATGCAAATGTACATGTTTAATGCCATCCCTAGTACTTCATGTTTTTATTCACTCCTGCAACAAATACGGTGTGAGAGCCAGGCAATTTTCTAGCTCTCGGGAATGTATCCCTGGACAAACAGACAAAAACCTCTGTCCTTGTGGAGTTGACACTCTAACAGAGAAAGGCCAATGAATAAATAATAATACGGCATATGAGGAGTTGAGTACTACGGGGGACATTGGACGGAGTAAACCAGATTGAGAAAAGAAGGTGGTGTGGGTAGGCCTTACTGAGGAGATGACATCGGAGCACAAGTTTGGAGGAGGTGAGGGAGTAAGCCCTGTCGATACATGAGGACATGTTCTCAGGCACAGGAAAGAGCAGGTGCCAAGGCCCAGAGGCAGAGCCAGCTTGGCTCGCTTGAAAAACAGCAAGGAGGCTTTTGGGATGAGACAGAGGTGAGCAGGGAAGAGAGCCGTGGAAGACAGGTCAGGGAGGTGATGGAAATCAGATGGTGAGGGGGCTGGTAGGACACTTTAAGAATGTTGCACCTGTCCGGACAGTGTGGCTCAGTGGTTGAGCGTTGACCCATGCACCAAGAGGTCGCCAGTTCGATTCCAGGTCAGGACACATGCCCAGGTTGTGGGCCAGGTCCCCAGTGGGGGGCATGCAGGAGGCAGCCAATCCATGTTCTCTCTCATCGATGTTTCTATCTCTCTCTCTCTCTCTCTCCCTCTCCTTTCCTCTCTTTGAAATCAATAAAGGAAAAAAAAATTTTTTTAAAAGAATGTTGCTCCTGACTCTGAGTAAGCTGGGGGGCCACAGAGGGTTGGTAGCAAAGAGTGACAGCATGTGTCATGCTTCTGAAGGCTCACGCTGGCCCTTGTATTGAGAAGAGCCCGAAGGGGAGGGTCAGAACAGGGAGACTGCTCGGAGGCTAGAGTAAGACTCCACGCGAGAGAGGTGACCATTTGTTGGGAACTGTATACAGCAGTGCAGGGGGTCAGTTCGTGAATGAGTTCTAAAATTGGAGGCCAGAGGACTGTGTGACGTGGGATATGTACACGATGTTACCTAACACGTGCACAGACCATACAGAGGACGTAGAATATAGACGAAACAGTCAACGATGGTCCAAAAATGTTGACGCGAGCAGCTGGAAGGATGACAAGACACCGACTAGAGCCTGCAGGTAGTGGGTTGGCGGTGAGCGGACAGACCAGTGTTCAGATGTAGACTGGTTACTTTCGAGATATCTACAGGGGTGGGCAAAGGTAGGTCTACAGTTGTGAGTACGTGAAACACAGAGTTTATTCATGCATTATTATTCATTTATTAACTATCATGAACCTACTTCCTTCATTACTGTAAGCCCATTTTTGCCAATTTTCTAGCTCTCGGGAATGTGTCCCTGGACAAACAGACAAAAACCTCTGTATTATACATAAAAGTGGAGATGTCAAATATTCAGTTGGATATAAAAGCCTGGGGTTCAGGGACAATTCACTTTATTTTTATTATAATAATAGAATATAAAAAATATGTAGTGGGCTTTCCCCAAAGACCATATATTACTTTGTGTGTGTGTGTGTGTGTGTGTGTGTGTGTGTGTGTGTATTCGTATCTCTCTCTTCTCTTTCTCTCAGTTCTCTCAAGTAAACTCCAGTGTGCCCCCAAATATTATCATTTATTATAGTAAAGTTTCAGAAGGCTTGTCCTAACAGCAAGGGCCTCTGACCTGGGCAGCCAGGAGCCCTGAGTTCTAATTGTGCTTTGTTTGTGTGTAAAACGGATAATCTGCTGGTGTCCCAATGCTGGTGGCATTGACATGACTAAACCCTCTGTTTCTGGTGGCACCTGTTCTGGTTGGCCAGGGTCCCTGCGATGCCAGCTGTCAAATACTTTGAGTTCCACCCCCACCCCACCCGCTGTGGCAGAGACAGGATTTGGAGCCGGAAGACCTGGCTTGGTACTTGGTCGGCTCCCGCAGCTGGGGGCGGGCTGGGACTCTGGTCTGCTCTGCTGGTTCACTGGGTGTTGCCCACTCAGTTGTGGAACCCCCTTTCTGTACTTGGAGGCCCAGCAAGTGATTCTTGGTCGTGGTCAAGATCTACCAGCGGTGTCCTGGCCTCAGACCCTCAGATGACACCAGTTGGGAATTTGTATTTTATTTTGTTTTTTTTTTTAAATATGTTTTTATTGAATTTTTTTATATTAATTTATTTTTATTACTGATGTTTCTCCTCTTTCCCCCATTGACTCCTTCCTCCCCTCCCTCCCTGCCCCGTCCCCAGTTTTGTTGTCCATGTCCATTGGTTATGCGTACATGCGTGTCAGTTCTGTGGTTTATCGCTCCCCTCCCCCACTCCCTCTTCTGGCAATGGGAATGCAGACTGGTGCAGCCACTGTGGAAAACACTATGGTGTTACCTCAAAAAATTAAAAACTGAATTACCATTTGACCCAGTGATCCCACTTCTAGGAATATACCCTAAGAAGCCTGAAACACCAATCAGAAAGAATATATGTACCCCTATGTTCATAGCAGCACTATTTACAATAGCTAAGATCTGGAAACAGCCCAAGTGTCCATCAGTAGATGAGTGGATAAAAAAGCTGTGGTACATATACACAATGGAGTATTATGCAGCTGTAAGAAAGAAAGATCTATTATCCTTTGAGACAACATGGGAGGACCTAGAAACTATTATCCTAAGCGAAACAAGCCAAGCAGAGAAAGACAAATATCATATGATCTCACTTATTTCTGGAATATAATGAACATAACAGCCTGAGGAACAGGGTAGTCCCAGAGACGTGGAAGTAGGGTACAGGGAATTTGTATTTTAAAATAAGGATATAAAGGCACAGGAAGGGTTTGAAGTGTATTTTGGCCAAACTGACACCCAATGTCCAGTGTGGTCCTCTAACAAACCCTTCCTGGCGTGGTCTTGGCCCCTGTTCTGCCATCTGGGTTCACGCCTGTGTCCCGAGCTTCCTGTGCACCCTGTGAGCTCCGTATTCCCCCCAATTTCCTCTTTGTGAAAGGTAGCCGAAGTCCGTTTTTATGGCTTGGGACGGTGAAATGTGACTGAGAAACTGCCCAAGAGTGGGCTGCTTACCTCTGAGGCTCAGCATTCTCTTGTTCTCAGTTACCTCTACACGGAGAAAACATCTGCTGGACAAAATTAAATGAGACGATAAAGTCTCAAGCACCTGGCCTAGCACCTGGCAAACAGTAGATCCTGAAATGTTGTTTCCCAGTAATAGAACTCTCTCTCCTCTGTCTGGCCTTGGTGGCTTTATCTTGGACTTGAAGATGACAGAGAATGCTAATTTCTCTCATTCTTTAAATCTCTCAGAAAGGCAAGAGATTGGTACGCAGGGTCACAAGACACGGGCCAGCTGAGAAGTCTACAGACCTGGGAACAGGACAGAATTAGGGCAGTTGAGGGCTCCCTTGTATCAGGAGGAATCTCACGGACTTGTCCATTGTAGGGTTGGGGGTTGGGTGGATGAACACAATGTAACCTTGAGGCATGCCTTCTCAGGCCGGGCCAGCCAAGGATCAAAGTATGTATGAGGATAGATAAGGTGTGCACGATGGGTTTAGAAAGCCACCCTGAAAGTGTTGATCAAAGTATGCACGATGGGCTGGAACGCTGCCCTGAATGTATAGGGTGCATGAGAATAGATAAGTTAGGCGTGCTGGGCTTGGAAACCCGCCCTGAAAGCGCCAATGGGCTTATCGCCCAAGCGTGAATGTGTTTGTCATGTGTCTCCACTGAAAACAGCCAGAGGCAGCTGGAACAGGAAGTATGCTGGGCTTGGCTGTAAGGTCAGCAGAGACCAATCTCAAGGACTTAATTACCTAAAACACCATGTAACCTAGGGAACCACTTTGCAGATAAATTGGGCTGCATCCAGAGATCAGGAGCATTTGCTCCCTTGAGATGCTCCCCCTCGCTCCAAGCCGTGTCTGCTTGTAGTTCATTGTGTTGTGATGACCCCCAGCAGGCCGAGAGTCCGCAGTCCATGACTCAACAGGTCACAGTGTCTGCGCCCCTCAGTCCTGAGTACCCTGCAGTGCGGGGGATGCAGCCTCTCTCCCAGCTTGGCCCCCTCACATGCAGGCTGAGGCACCTCGTCGCCTGGGTCAGCCGCGGAGCAGTTAGTTCTGGGGTGAAGGCTGAGGACTGAGGTGCCAGGTCCATTAGCACCAGGAGTCTCCAAGGCTGTGCTGGCAGGGGACTGTCAGACTCCAAACAGAAAAACAGGACACAGAAAAGAGAAGAAACAATCAAGAATCAGTCAGTCGCGAGAGAGAGAGGGAGCGAGAGGCAGGAGAACTACTTCAAGTAGTGTTTGCTAAATGGCCCGGCCTGGCCTCCCCATCCAGGAGATGGTGAGTTGATTTGGCAAGTCCCCGACGTCGCTGGCTGCAGGAATCAGACAGATCAGACAGCTGTGAGCTCGCTGAGCCAGGGCCTGAGTGGGCAGGACGTCGTTGGCGACAGGTTCACATGTGAGGCAGTCTTAGCACACACAGACGTTTCTGTGCACAGGGGACACGACAGCCGTGTCCTTCTTATCCGCAGGCACGAAGAGACACACAGGCTTGCCCACTCCAATGTCCAACGTGACATGAGATGCTGCCCACCAGGCCAAGGACAGCTGAAGGCCCTCGCTGGCGACGGTGCTCTCCGGGGCGGCAAGAGAAGATGCCCAAGCGACAAGTAGGCACCTTCATTGTGGAGGAGGGCACGGGGGGCATTGCCATTTTCCAGATGTTCACTGCTCCCTCCTGAGTCGTGTGCAGATACTTGTGCTGCCTTAGGAAAGCCCCAAAGCCTAGTTAACAAGGGTAATTCATTTAATTAACAGCCTTCTGTGGGAGCAGTGAGATTGCTGCAGCAAGTAGACTGCATTCCCTGAGGTCTAACCGCCCTCCCTGCTCCCTCGACAGCACCGCCAGACACGAGGTGAGCACGGTCGACTCTCCACGGGGAAAGTGAGGGCACTGTTACCTGCTGCTGTCTGCCCCACGGGGTCCGTAGGAAATTAACACAAGATCACATCCAGGAACGTGTTCTGCGTTTCATCAGCTGTCCCGGGAAACATGCATGTTGGCGTTAAGAGGGGCTGCAGGTTGTCGCGCAAACTTGGAGAAGTTGGGCTCGCGCGGGTCCCCACTTTCTTGCGACGCGGGCAGAAGGCCTGACCTGGGCCCCTCGGTGTTCTTGACACCTGCCCTGCCCTCCCTGGTGTCACAGGGATCCACTGAGGCCACGCACGTAAATGCTTTGTGACTGTAAAACGAATGCCAGCCCGGACTGCGATGCTGGTGATAGAACCCGGGGCGTCTGGTCTGGCCTGGGGAGGGCTGGGGTGCTGGCACCCTAAGATTGCAGGGGTGCCTGCTGCCCAGCCAGAGCCACGACCTCCTGGTGGAATAGCCAAGAAGTCCCTCTGGAAGGGGCTTAAGGGGCCCATGATATCCTTTCCCGGACCTCATTACCAGAAAGGGGACAGGCTGGATGTTTCTCCTACGAATCCCACCCATGTCACGGACGACAACAAATCCAGTCTTCATCCTTTTTCTTTCCCACGAGTCCTGTGGGTTCGCTACAGATCTGGACATTGTGAGTAACACAAGCCCCACGGCCTCAGGCACCTCCAGTCCCCACCTTCACAACGCCATGCGGGGCTCCATGTTCTCATCTGTAGAACACGACAACCCCAACCTCTTCAGGAGGCTGTGAAAACTCATCAGGAAAGGCCACGCCAGGGGGCTCAGTGGGTGAGCGTGGACCCTGCACCAAGGGGTCGCCGGTTGGATTCCTGGTCAGGGCACATGCCCAGGTTGTGGGCTCAGCTCCTCAGTAGGGGGCATGCAGGAGGCGGCCAATCAATGTTTTTCTCTCTCATAGATGTTTCTATCTCTCTCCCTCTCTCTCTTGCTCTTTCTCTAAAATCAACAATAACAACAACAACAAAAACAAAAACCACACCATATTTATTTTTTCTTCATTGATTTTCGAGAGAGAGGAAAAGAGAGAGAGAGAAACACGGATGAGAGAGAACATCGATTGGCCGCCTCCTGCATGCCCCCCACTGGGGATTGGGCCCACAACCTGGGCATGTGCCCTGACCCGGAATCGAACCGGCGACCTCTTGGTGCTGGGTCCACGCTCACCCACTGAGGCACACCGTCCGGGAGAAACCACACCATATTTTCATAAAAAGAAAGGCCGTGGCAGACTGGAGGCAAGGCAAGGCCTCAGCATGGCCCCCACCACTGCGGAGCTTGCTGCTGCCCACCAGCCCACGCACACGGACTCCCTCCCCACCTCGGCGAGAAGATGAGGCTGCGCGCGGAGGGCCTGGGACGCGCTCACAAGGGGGCACAGAACCCTCGATGCAGGAGCACCATCTGGAATTCCCGACCACACGTAACCGGAGGGGTGGGGAGGCCCTGACTCAGTGGGCTCAGCCCCAGACACCCGGCAGTCACATCCCGGGCCACACTCCAAGGTGCCTCTGGGCTCCACGGCCCGTTCTGACGGTGAGCTCGACCACCACGCAACAGGACTGCCCCGCGAGGGTAAATGCAATGGTGTATAAACGGCTCCAGGGGCCCAGCCGGGTTCTCCGGGGCCTGGTCCAGAGCCAGGGTAGGGCTGCTCCGTGTGTGCTGAGGCAGGCTGGGGAAGAAGGGAAGAAGGGGAGGAACCAACCCAACCATCTCAGAGCTGCGGCAGCCAGAGGTGGGGACGGGCCAGGGGTCCCCCTGCTCTCCTCTCTGAGCCCTGTCTACAGAGACGCCCCTGAGAGCCGGGATCACAGAGAAGAGACAGCAAAAATGCTGCCTTTTACCTCCGATCTCCTTGCTTCCTGGCCCGTGGGGATCTGCCAAGCGTGTGCTCTTTCCTGAAGTGCTCGTTGAGACCAGTGTCAGGCTCAGGGGGAGCCACGTAAGGAGAATGTTGATTTCCGAGTTCCGGGCTCTCTTCGGGGACTCCAGAAATGCGCGGCGTGGCTGCCGGCTCAGCGAGAGCCCCACGGAGATCTCGCGCTGTTGTTAGGGTCTCCCCATCGGTACCACCCTGCTCCTCTTCTAACAGACACACACCTCTGTTCCGACCGGGAAGGAACGTTCCGTCGTGGGAAGAACTCCAACCTGGGGTAGGAGTCCCGAGCTCCGTCCACGCAGGCCGCTAACTCACTGGGTCAGTGTTTCCTCTTTGAAGTGGGGTGCCCTTGCTCCGTGGGCTCAAGGGGGACAGAGTGCGACATCCCTCTGGATGAGGAAGGGGGCCTGCACTGCACCCCTCCCCGGAGCAGGGGCTCCAGCCATCACCTCTCCCACGGACCGAGGTGCACACCACCGTCCCATGAGCCCCTGGGCCACCTGCACAGCTCTCCAGTTCACAGGAGAGGGGGTGAGCCTTGGGGAGATTAAATAATACGCTCCGGGTGTCACTGCCAGTCAACAGTGACGCCGCACTGTCCTGGGCGCTTGGGAGAAATGCAGAATCCAGGCACCTCGGCCCGTCCACGGCAGAGCCCGCACTTTGACCAGATGCCAGATACCTGCTCTGGGCCACGCTGGGTTTTTCCACGTATCAAACGAAAGTCCAGTGTAAGACGCTGTGCACGGTGTGCTCACAGCACAATAACCTCTGCGGCAACTCCCTTCAGTGGAGCTTCTGAGAGACTTGGTTCCTGTTTTCTGGGGTCAAATCTACTCTCCATGGCAATTTCTCAGGAATCGGAAGGGACAGGCCCAGCTGGGCTGCCCTGCGGGACACCCTGGGCAGCCTGGACTGGCACTCCCCAGCTGCCCTGAGCCTGGGGCCCTTTCCCTGACCAGAGACTTGGACGCTCCAGGACCCCCGGGTCAGCTTCTGACAGCCTCACCCATTCAGCACTGACCCGGGCCGGGCACTGTGTGGAGATGGGGAGCAAGAGGAGATGCCGTGGCCGCTGTTCAGGAGACACCCACGGGCCAGGGCTGTGGATAGCTCTGGTTACCCCGTGTCACAGAGGCAAAGACGGTCCCGGAGCCAGTTACCATGAGGATTCCAGTGTCTTGTATGAATTCAAACTTCAGACTCACCTGATGGTGTGAAGTTGCATTTCATCTTCCAGTCTTCTGGCAGAGAACTCTGCCTCCTGACCTCCTCCTGAAGTCCCCCTGCCCTTCAGGGGGGCCTAGGTTTCCTTCATAATGCTCCCAGAGCAGTTTGAAACCTGTTTCCCAGACAAGGGCCCATGAGCAAAGAAGGTCCAGATTCCTCTCACCCAGCAGCTGGTCTGGGAATGAGAAGAATGGGCAGGAGGATGGGATGCCACAGAGGCTGGGGAGGACAGAGGACTGGACAGAGGGGGTGCCTCACCTCTGCATTTTCTCCTGCCTTCCTCCTCCCTGCTCCACCCAGGCCCCCCCCTTAGGGCCTCTGATCCCCCACCTAGGCCTACGAGTTAGTCCCTCCGTGGTGAGAAGCTTTGTAACTGCTCACATTTTAGGGATGGGAGCCCGTGGTCCAGGAACAGTGAATGCCGTTCCTTGCCCATGTCCCCCGGGTCACTGTCCATCTGTCAGAAAAGGTGGGCAGCATTCCTTGTTCCAGAGAGTGGGGTCAGAGGGGACAGACCATTCCATCGAAGGCAACAGACACTCGTCTGCTCCTTCATTCACTCATTTAACAAATTATTACTTTGCACCTACTACATGCCAGACAGTGGGTTAGCCTCCAGGAGTGAACAGAACAGACCTAGTCCCTTGCCTTGGGTAGCTCGCAGTTGGGGTTGTTACGCACATACTATGAGCCCTTCCTGGAGCTGGGCAGTAGGAGGAGTCCAGAATGAGTACGATAGAGCCCTGCCCTCAGGAACTCACTCTCCAGTGGGAGACATGGTCAGCATGCATCCCCAGCCCAGGCTGGCCCTGATAAATATATACCCTCACTGCTTGTAGGGATGGGGTTGGTGGATGAACACAATGTAACCTTGTGATGTGCATTCTCATGACCTGGCCAGCCTAGGATCAAAGTGTGTGTGGACAGACAGGTTTGCCTGGAGGGCAGGAAGACCACCCTGTTTGGAACAGAATATTTTGTTTGCATGTGAATAGATAAGGTTTGCAGGACAAAGGGTTGGAAGACCACCCAGAGAGGATAATGGGCGAGGAAGCCCAGGCGAGGATGGATTTGTTATTTTTTTTATCTTTGTCTATTCACCATAAAAAGCAAGAGACAGGGCTTGGCTGTGTGGTCAGCAGGGGCGCCATCTCAAGGAAATAACTTACCTAAATCAACATGTAGCCTGGGGAACCACTCTGCAAATATTGGGCTGCATCCAGAGATCTGGAGCATTTGCTCCCTTGTGATGCTCCCCCTCACTCCTACCAGCGTGTGCTTGTAGTTCTTTGAGTTGCACCGACCCCGGGCAGGCCGAGAGAGATGGCAGCTGCCAGCATGGACCCAGAGAGGCCATGTCCATTGTTCATGGAACCCTCCACATTTTGAAAGGAAAAGGTTCAGTTCAGCCTCCCTCGGCCACTTCTTTTCTTCCAATACCCTTTGTGTCAAGATGGTCTCGCTAGTATCAGACCTGAGCCTTACTAGGTATATTTTGAAATTATACACTGCTACTTTCAGTTGCCATGACTGTCCTATGTCCTTCAGAGATCATTCATTTATGAGTGTGTACTGAGGAAAGGGTGCCAGGGCTGGGCAGGAAGAGGGCCCTGGGGCCTTGCCCAGCTCTTTCACCCAGACCTAGAGCATGACTGTGGGCAGCACTCACCTGCCCAGGCCTTTGCTTCTCCACGGGGACAGTGACACTTACCATATGTGCCACACAGGGTTGTGAGGATCTGATAAGCTAAGAACTACAAAGTAACAATAATAATGGTAATGTCTATCATTTGTTGAGTGCTTGCTGCCTACCAGGCTCTGGGGAAAGGCCTTTACATGTGTTATGTCAGGGAATCCTCCACTGAGGCTTGGAACGGCTGACTAATTTCCCAATATTACACAGGTAGAAAGTAGCAAGCCTCAGGTTTGAACCCAGGTTAGTTCCAGAGTCAGAAGTCCCAGACACTACCTAGCACCAGCTGTTCCTTCACCTCCTTCTGGGTGGTGGCCCCTCTTGCTCTTCTCTGCCACAGGAAGCGAGATGCCCTGGACAGCCAAGCTGTGGTAGCAAGATTCATTTATTTTAATAAAAGATAAATCTCTTCAGCTACACTTCCATCCACAAACCATCAACATCTCAGGATTCTGCTCAGCCCAGGGTGCCAGAGATGGCGCCTCTGTATCTGAGCAGTGGCTCCCAGTGAAAAGGTCACCACAGAAAACTTGATGCCTAATAAACTGAAGCCTTTCATGCTTTAAATCATTTTTAAATCACAATTGCCACAAAAAATATAGAATTATTACAAACTGGTCATTTGTAACAGAGAAATCTCATTAAAACAATTCTATGCTGGAAAGGCAGAAGGGGGGAAAGGGGGTGGAGGGGAAGGGGTGGAGGGGAGTGGCTGAAGGCACAGAGGCCTGAGGAAGACTTGGAAAGGGCTGGGGGATGCTCTTAATTACAGATTGATTATTTCTGGTGATTGAGCACAAAATTTGATCAAATCAACATTTCCAACCAGAGCAGGAGGGTTGGAAACAGGCGGGGTGCCAAGGATTGGGAAATCTCCCAGCTCTTCCTTTCTGAGCCGAGCAACTGGCTAAGGGGTGGGGCTGTGGGCGGGTTGGAGGGGCACAGGTGGAGGGGCAGAGGCCTCCGCCATCAGATCCCTGGCTAGCCCCTGGCCCAGGGAGGTAGCTGCAGAGTTTGCCGGGGGGATGTAAAGCTGTCTACTTCACCCACAGAGGAAAGCAACTGCACTTTGTTGGAGCTGTGGCCAGTTATCAGGGAGACAGGATGCAGGACTTGAAATCACAGGGTTCAAATCCCAGCTCTAACCCTTAGGAGCTGGCACCTGTGAGGAACTGACTCACCCAGCGAGCCCGAGCCTCCTCACTTTTCCCGTCACTGGGACAGGCCCAGTTCTGTGCTCCAAGCTCCGCAGGGCTGCCGTGAGGACCACCTGAGACGACATCCAGGTACATGACATCACCTGGCCTGGAAGAGACTCTGGAAAACCTGTCCAATCTAAATTTTTTACAAAGATCATGAGACAGAGAAAGCAGCTGCCAGAACGAAATGTCCTTCCTGGGAGAACGTTAATTAGGAGACAGATGCTTCTCTCCCAGGAAAGGTCCGGGCAGGTCCTGGGTGGTTCGTCTGTGACGTAGGGGCGGGAGGTCAGCCTCGCCGGGAACCGGGAACTGCCCACGCTGGCTGCAAGCTCACTGCTCTGGAGCCCGCGCTGGCTTCCAGGATGCTGACGCAGTTGGCACCTGCCCTTTGCCGGAGGCTGCCCCCTGGGATTTTTACCCCTTTTCCGTTGTCTCTCCAGTAACCTCCAGCAGATGCCAGGAAAGCCACAGGCCGGTCTCCTCCCTGCTTGTCCGGGAGGCAGCAGCAAAGCTTCGTGGGAGAGCAGAAAGATGAGCTAAGCCACCCTCTGTGTCCCAGCTCCAAGCCTGCTGGGACAAGTGCCTTGAGCCCCTCCCTTCCTGATTCCAGTGTCTCTGCTCTCCAGCTCTGCCTCTGCGGGCGTGTTCAGCACCCCAGAACACCCCCAGACTTCATCTCTCCTCTCAGTCAGCTCCTCTCAGTCTTGGGAGACTTTGACCAGCAAACTCCTCGCCCTGAGAAAACCTACTGGCATGACGAGTGGGCTCCCGCCTTGGGGCAAGAACTGTTGAGAATATGGGTGGTGTCTCGGTCCTTGAAGGAGGCTGCAACAGAACAGCACAGAGCGAGAGGCTTCTTGCTCGCAGTTCTGGAGGTGCAGAGTCCCGACCCAGGTGCTGGCAGATTTGGTTCCTGATGAGGGCTCTCTCCCTGGCTCATAGCCGGCCACCTTCTCGCTACTAAATGCACTGATCGCATCTGTAGGCGCGACCTCAGGACCTCACCTGAACTTAATTCCTTCCCAGGGGCCTGACCTCCGCATGCCATCAGTTGGGGTTAGAGCGTCAGCTGATGAATTTGGGGAGGACACACACACTCAGCCCATAACAGGTGGCGTTGGTCCTCCTTAGGGGTTCTTGGGAGCAGGTGAAACTCCATCGCAGGGGTAGCTGCTTTTCTATCTCCTGGGCCCCGCAGCAGACAAGCGATCCCCTCGCAAAGAAGGTGTCCCCGCTCTCTGCCGTCTGCGAGCGCACAGAAAACAGCGTCGGCAAGCACCCTGCAGGTGGAGCCAGGGGTCCTGGGGCCTCCCTGGGCCACGATTTCTCTGCCCTCTGTGTCCTAACCCCGCCCTGCCAGAGCAACGCACTGGAGGCAAAGGTGTCCCCAGACAGCCACGGAGCACTGGGTCTGGACTCGCCTCTTCGCGCTGTGTGGCCTTGAGGGGCCACTTAATCTCTCCGGGGCTCACCCCACTTCTAGGAACAGCTTTACTTACTCAAGGAGGCCAAAAATGTGCACAATGGGATTATCACGACTGTGTTCATCATAAGCCCTGTAACCGAGTGGCCCAGGGTCGTGGGGGAAGAAGCGGGGGGCATCCTCCTGGTCAGAGCTCTGGCCTCAGATTTTCCCAGGCCTCCTGCACGCACTCCCCAGCACGTGTCTGCGATTGGCTGTCAGCCCGGGCCCTTGCAGAGTGCACAGGTGTAGGGTGGGCGTTGTGGGTGGACAGGTGGCCAGGAGCCCACAGGCAGAGGCAGGATGCACAGAAGGACACCTGTGTGCCTGCTGGCGGGACCGTGGGTGGCTCTGCGAGCACCGGCCTCTGTTGCTCGGAAATAGTCCCCAGCGCAGCCGTGGCGTGGGTGGGGGACCAGCACTCGCATTCCGGGTGGGCTGCCACTGAGGGTTGCCAGGGAAACCCTCCCCCTGTTTGCCTTTCGCCATGGAGACAGCAAGGGTCACAGAACGGGGGCCCCACCTCGGGCTTCGGGAACATGGCGGCCCCGTCACAAAACCACATTCAAGGTCCATCCCTTCTCTTCGGCTCGTGGGTTCCCCCGCCTCCTCTCATAGTCTATCCCCTCCTCCCTCCTGTGCTCGGATGCCCGTCATGTCGGCACAGCTCTGACCTTTGAGGAGTAACACTGGGCGGCCACGGAGTGTCCGAGGTGACCTCCTCCATCGGGTGTTTCAGGAAAGGAGGCCCCCCGAGAGGCAGGGGGGCTGGGAGGGCTGGGGCACCAGGTGAGAGGCTGGGTGCCGTGGGCTCTCGCTGCAAATGGGAGCCTTCCCACCCTGGGGCGCAGGGTGAAGGCTGCCCCCCGTGAGACCCAGAGCCCCACTCATCACCGTCAGGAGGAAGAGCATGAGTATGGCCAGTTCTAGCCATTTCCAGAAAACTCTTCCCAGGTCTCTCACGGCATCAGCACCTGGGCTCCCTTCCCATCCTCTGGGTCCTGGGAGGTGGTTGGTTACCCAGTGGGCTGGGGGCTGTGTTGAAGCTTTCCTCTCCCCCGGTCCCTGCACCCCAGTCTCCAGACATGTCTCCCGGTGTCCAGGACAGATGCTGCCCCCTGCAGGACCCACTGACCCTCCCTCGCTGCAATGTAGCCCCTGCCCGGGGCTCGGGGCTTGTCGAGGGGGGGGGTCACCTGCTCCTGAAAGCAAAGCCCCCGCCCTGCATAGAAAGAAGGACCTTTCTGTCTTCTCCCCACCCTGCCCTCGCCATCCCCAGGCCCGGAAGGCTTCCTTCGTCCCGAAATGTGAGTTTCTGTCTCTTTATGTGTATCGTGAGTCACTGGCTGTTTCTCCAGATAAGAGGAGAACTGAGAGTTCTCTGGGAACTCACTAAGTGACCGGAGATGCTCGCCCTCCTTGGCGCCCTAGGTCCTGACCTCTCCACTGTCACCACGCCTGGCCTCCTGCCTCCGCCTGCACCACCCCACCCCTTATCTTGTTTGCTCACCACACTGTCATCCACACCCCTCCTCCTTCCCGCTCTGGCACAGGGTGTCAGCCAGCTCGTCCTGCCCGCTGCGCCCCACCCTGGCCGAGTGCTGGCCTCCTGGCGTGTCGCTGCCTGCTCGGTGTTCAAGCTGTTGGCTGGACAATCGCATCGGTTCATTAACAATGCAGGGATGGAACAGAGGTTGGAGAGACACCGGGATAATCAGCTAGCACGGGCTCATTAGAGACACAGAGCAATCACAGTGATGTTGTAACAGATCCCAGGAAATTTCCATTAAGCCTGGAACTTTGTTAGGGTTTCATTTTATTTTCAGCACGCAGAAGGACAGTGTAATTACAATAAACTAAAACCAGTGCAAATCTCTTTCAAAAGAGGCCGCTTCCCCCAGGGGATGCAAGGAATTAAGTCCCTCTGTTCCTGAGTTCCTGCCTGTGTTAATTCTGAGCCATTTAATCGACTCCTTCTCTGCCCTGAAGAATGTTCCAACTGCGTCCCCGGCTTCTCCTAACAACAGAACCATTCTGACCGTTAGCCCCAGTGACAGAGGTGCCGCTGCTCACGGTAGCATTCACTGGGAGCCACACACGAGCCAGGCACCTTGTGAAACCCTGCACACAGATTGTCTGGTTCATTCCTCACTCCAGCTCGCTGAGGCACTGATTAATGTGATCATCGTGTTTTTCTGTGCGGTCCCCGAGTCTCAGAGGTAAGGAAGACCTTCTAGTAACCCATCTTGTAAATATTAGTAGTGCAGCCAGAACGCCAAGCCAGATGCATAGGGCCAAAGCTCATGACTGCTTTCTCTCCTCCCTCTCTGTCTCTCTCTCTCTCTCTCTCTCTGACTCTCGATTACGTACAGTCGTCCCTCGCCACTTCGCGCTTCGACGGTGGCGTCTTCACTCTATCACGTTTTTTTCAAATATAATAAAATATAGTACAGTGTTTGAAAACCCGCGATAGAGTGACCCGTGACCATCGGAGCGCGCAGTGGGAGGGACGACTGTGTATAAATAAAGAATCCTACTTCGCGGGAACTCACTTATCGCGGTGGAGTCTGGAACTGATTCGCCGCGATAAACGAGGGCGGACGGTACTGGGGAACTTAGAAAGTGCAGAAGAGGGATGGGTAACCCCAGGACTACGCTGCCCAAGCATCTCATGTCAGGTCTCTGGTCTCCAGTCTATGGGCAGCTGGGGATATTTTTAAAGAACACTTTCACTGAACCTTGCCCCCAAATAAAACTATTCAACCAGAATCCCTGGAGATGGGGCCCAGGCATCTACATCTTTTCAAAACTTCTTGGTTAATTTCGAAGACCACTGAGCTTAAAACCTACCCCAAAGCTTCTCCTCATCAGTGGTGGGACAGGATCTGAGGGATGGGTGCTGCCCCCACCCCTGGATCTCAGAGGGAAAGTGAGTGGGAACAAGGCCCTCGAAGAAGGTGTGTGCTGGCCTCTCCTCCGTGACCTCAGCTCTGGCTTCGATGTCCTCATCCCTGACGTGAGCATTGCACCGGCGGTCCCTAAGGTGCCCTCTAGCTCCGACAGCCTGCCCCTCACAGAGAGGCTTCCTAGGACGGGCAACCCTTCGTCCCAAGTCCGTGAACTGCCACCAGCTTGTGGAGGAGATGCCTTTTCAGAAGCCCTGACGTCCCTGTTTGTCTAAAATCAAATCCCGTCGTGTCTTCAAATGCACTCACTGTATTTACTCCAATGTTTTTGGAAATGAAATTGTATGTCATTGTCATCTACGGAGAGCCATACCCCTGCCACACATGGAAGGGACCCGACAGAAGGGAGCGGCGCAGAGCGAACCAGCGTGAGCCCGGTCTCGCTCACCCCTCCGCGGCTGCGGCCACACCAGCTGGTACCCTGTGTGCCGTGGAGGCCCCACCCGGGGCCGGGGCAGCGACTGTCAGTGTATTCTAGCTCCCCGGCTCGGCTTCGCCAGGCCCGTGTTCTGTCTCCCTCTGCCCCACCCTGGAGCTCAGCATGACGGGGACAAGGCCTACACACCGCTCCGATGGCAGCCTGTGTCTGAGCCAGCCCCTCCCCGCCCTCTGGCCGGGCACCGCCGTCCGTCCCAGGGCCTCCTCCTGCTCCGGGTCACACACGGCCAGCCCAGCACAGCCTCCCTGGCCCTCCAGCCCCCCGTGAACTCTGAGCTGGGGCACAGCTGCACAGCCTTCACTCGTCCCCCGGTTCTGACGTTGGACATAGGTCCCCCGCAGGGTGAGCCCCGATCGCTGTGCGGGAGGGAAGAGGCGTAGCTGCCCCTGCCCTGCTCGGGGCCTGACTCAGGCAACATCACGGGTCCTCGGGTCCTGGGTTTCCTCACTGCGGTGCAGGCGGCCCCGCCTCCTCACAGGACTCACCGGAACCCTCCGAGGACACAGGTGTGACATGCGTCCTAAGGCGGGGGTCCTGCAGTCACTACGTCCCGAGCCACGAGAGGGTGGGTCCTTATCTGATCTCACCGCACAGGCTCTGTCCTGGGGATCAGAGCAAATGCTCCGTGAGAGGCACCTCCGACCTGGGGGATGGTTCTGCACGAGGGCAGGGGGCAGACTGGAATCAGAGTGATGTTCCAGGAGAGAACATCACACACGTACACAGAAATGCGTGAAATTGCTCTGTGGCCCCCCGTTTCTGAGAGTAGGGCTTTACGGCCCCAACTTGGACAAACAAGGGCCCAGGCTCTCCGCTCTGTGGCCCCCCGGGATGGCAGACACCAGGACGAGGGTAGAAAGTTGGTCTCACAGCCAAGGGGGCTGGTGGTGTTCTCCGTGTCCTGGGCCTTGCTGGGGGTAGGGAGCAGCAGCCTGGGAAGAAAGGTCTCTTCACTGGTTGGAGAACAGGGTCCTTCTGCCCCTTGTCAGGCCCTCAGAGAGCAGGGACAAACCCCCTCATGGCGAGGGGGTGTCCTCTGCCCCAGCCACAGTCCGTCAGGAGCCCCTGGTGGAGCCCCACCCAGAACTTGGAGCTCTCACTCCCAGCAGAGGAGAACGCAGAGTAGGGCACACCCTGGCGACAGGTCTGGGTCTGCAAAATCCTCCCCACCCCTCACTGTTTCTCCCCAGCCCAGCCACAGCGAGGCCTCTCGCTAAACTGCGGAAACCACTGCCCGTCCGTGGGGAGAGAAAGGCGCAGGTGTTCTGAGGCCTGGAGCAGGGGTCTGACGTCCGAAAGCAATGCCAGCCAAGGGGGTCCAGCAACAGGGGTTTGCTGGAGGTAAGTCTCCGCAGGGCCATTTGCTCAATAGCCTGGAAAAGCAGCCCTTCCTGCCTCCCCAGCTCCCTTAGGGTTCCCCGCCAGCCCCCCACGAGGGACCCAGGCCCAGGGCCAAGCGCCAGCCCGGGAGCCCACTCGTGCCACGTGCCCCACAGAGGCACAGACACCCCACTGCCGCCACCTGGCCTCTGAGGGTTTCAGCCTCGTTCCCAGACCCCTGGGCCCTCAGCCACGGTCGTGACCAGCAAAGTCTCTTTTCCGATCAGAAAGGTTGGGAGATGCTCGTTCCCGTTGCTGACCCACCAGCATCAGGTGGACCCTCAGCAAAGGGGAGATGTCGGCCTTGGCGTCACAGCCACACCAGAGAGGGGTCTTCTCATCCACTCAGGGCCCACCTTGATTCCGCAGGCCAGAGGGGCAGGCGTGACTGAGACACGAAGCTGCTGGGCACAGAGCCGGTTCCAGGGGAGCCCAGCCAGTCTCAGCTCCTCCCAAATGAGGCCCCCTTCCTGCCTGTCCCTCGGGGTCCTGGGGTGGGATCTGCAAGCTCTGAGCGGTCAGCGGAGAGGTCAGGGGCTGGGACGAGCTCCATCTAATGCTTCCCACGAAACACGCTTTTCTTTTCTGTTTTGTATCCTCACCCGAGGACATTTTTGCATTTATCTTCAGACAGAGCGGGAGGGAGGGGGGGGAAGAGAGAGGGAGAAACATCGACGTGACAGAGACACATCGACTGGCTGCCACCCACATGACCCCAACCGGGGCCGGGGACAAACTGCAACTGAGGCACGTGCCCTTAGCGGGAACCGAACCCGGGACTCTCTGTGCGCGGGCCGACGCTCTAACCGCTGAGCCACTGGCCAGGGCAAAACATGCTTTTCCAAGGACTGAGGGAGCCTCTTGGGACTGGTGACAGTGGCAAGAAAAAGAGGCGGCTCGAGCTTCCGCCACCCTGGCCAGGGCTGCCCAAGC